>ML685767.1:8060286-8197781 GCA_007922175.1 Pelusios castaneus
ATAAATCTGTTAGTCTTTAAAAGTGCCACAGGACTCTGTTGTTTTTCTACAATAGACTAACACGGCTACCCTTTTGGAATCTGGTGAAAATTGTTTAATAGTTTCGTATTCACTTGTTAATATGTCTGTTGCATCTTCATCGCTCCTCCTCTTCTCTCTCTCCCCCCATGCAACACACATGGAAAAACTCATCCCCCTTCCATGACTAGTTCACAAGAGGATAAGACTACCCTACTGATGCAAGCTACAAACGTTATTTATTCAGTTTGAGCAGTAGAATTTGGTACTGAAGGTCCTGTGTCGATTTATTCACCAATCTTAAGATCGTCAGTATATTTACTCCCACCCCCTTCTGTTTGGTCAAGTCTCCTGATGCTTTTGACACTTTCACCATTTCACCATTCACCTTTTTTTCCTTCCCATTGGACTCCATGGGCCTGATCCAAAGCCCATTGGCATACTATAGAAAGATTCACCCAGAGACTTCAATGGGCTTTGAATCTGGACCCATGACCTCTCGGATCCTAATCCCTATTGTTTTTTTTTTTTTTAATTTCTCTGTTCTCCATGTCCTTTTTGGTCCCTTTACTGACTCTTAGCAGTAATTAGGATACATCTTTGATAATCAGCATCTGAATGTGTAGCCCCTGTATCAGTGTGACGGTTACAGCCCCCTTACTAAACATAACTTTTGTGTCCAACATTCCTCTCATTCATCTCAAACCAAAGATGTCTCTGTATTAAAAAGAAAAGTGATGCCCTGGCTTCAAAGATCCTGGCTAACTTGTGACTAATGTTAAGAATTGGGATAGTGGGAGCTTGCTGCCTAATAAGAGAGAGAGTAGATAAAATTTCCTTTAGGCTTGTTTTTTTTTTCCTCATGGAATACACTGTTTTTGTGGTTTTATTACAAGATGTGATTACTGTGTGCAGCTCAGAGGAACAGATAACTAAGACTATACAATTGGAATAATAAAATCTTATGTAGATATGCTACATAGTTCAGGGTTAAACAAACCCTCAAGCCTCTGTTGTATTGTTTTGTTTTTTTAGCTGGCCGCCTCTACTTTTACCAAACCTAATCCAATTCCCCTGCAATTTCACAGACAAAGTATACCAGAGTGGAAAGTTTGAGGCTAATCAGATAAGGCATATGGGAGATAAGAAGGTTCCAAAAAATGAGATGTTCTCAGTGTTTTCTGTAATCTTTTTTTTTGGCTTATCATAACTCCAAAACAGTGTGGCTTGGAAAATACAAATTTGTTTTATTCTATTTGTTTTGGCAAGGACTGGTGCCTTTGATTGGCTTGTGGAGTGTCTTTGTGCAATTATTTAGGGCTAGATTGTGACTTGAACTCCATTCCTGGGAGGGAAGCAAGAATGTCTTAACATCCCTGTGAGAGCTACCTGGATCTTGGGATCTACAGCAGATAGCTAGGAAGAGGACAGAAAATGGGCAGAATCTTGGCTTTGCCCATCCAACCTGTTGCCAGCACTGCTGAACTCCTGTATAAGGCATTGTACTTTGCTGCTGGTACAGGTCAGAAGCAAACTATGCCCCCTGCTTCTCCCGGAGAAAGAGGGAAGCAGTGAGGAAACTGTGCTTCTGATGGGATCTCTGTGCTGGAGCTGGAAAATTCCTAATTTGGATAGGCATATCTGTGCTAGCCTTGATAGCTACTTTTTAGTGGAGGTGCTGTAGTGTGACTGGCTAGCTGCCCCAGATACAATTCCATCTAGACCTTAGGTATATAGCTAGGACAACTAATCCATCCTGCTGCCTGGGCATCTGCAACTACAGCTGTTTTTAGTATGCAAGCTGAATTGGAGCTAGCACAGGTATGTTTCCCTGAGCCAGGAATTGCACCTCCAGCTCCAGAATAAACATACCCAGAAGCAGTGTCTCCCAAAACAACTCCTGAGGTTGTGTAACTTATGTATCACTCCTTGCTGCCTTTTAGGGCCAGTCTTTTAAAAATATTTAAGCATCTAAATTTAGGCATCTTGGTGCCTAGAGGGGATTTCAGAAAGGCCTGAGGACCAGCACTGACAGGGTAAGCAGCTAGCCACCTCAAATCCCATTCCATATCTATCTGCATCTCTAGGTGCCTAAACCCTTTTATAGGGTCTGGTGTTGTTAAATCAGTGTCTGCATATTTTTACAGGTTCCACAGTTTATGAACTGCAAAAGCAGGTGGTCACAATGCAAGCAAAAAGCAAGAAAACAGAACACAAGTGTAGCGAGCAGGAGGGAGCAAACCACATGGGGAGAGGGAGTTGAGGACAAATGAGTTCCCCTGCCCAGCAGCTCAGTGACCATTCTCCAGATAGAATCATTTTGATATGATCAAATGAAACTTCAGATGAGAAGCTAGTTAAGTGATCAGTTCACTTTGTAAGCAGGCTTCCTAAGCAAATCTCTTGAGTTGCTGTTATGTCACAGGGTTGGGTGTGGTCAGGGATGTCCTGGGGGGGGGGGGGGGAAAGAGGTGATCACCCTGAGCCCCCTGGTTACGTGGGCCCCCCAACAGCCACGCTTCCCCCTGCTCCCCGCTGCCTTGTGAGCCGAAGGCAGCGGGGCAGGCCAGGAGCTCTTCCCCTGGGCTGGCCCTCCTCCCCGCCCCCAGGGCGGAGCATGCAGGCCCAAGGAGGGGCAGCCTGCCCAACACCCCTCGCCAGGGCCACATGTGGCCAGGAAGGATCCCTGGCCGTGGCTTCGACCGGGGTCGGCTGCTGGCGGGCGGCCTCGGTTCCCCGGTTGGGGCACCAGCCGCGGCAGACTGGGGTCCCAGCTGCAGCTGGGGCGGCAGAAGCCGGGGCCAGGAGCAGACGTGGCTGCGGCCCCAGCCCCCCACCACCTGGGCCGCAGCTCCCAGCCTTGGCTTCCGGGGCTGGCTCCAAAGAGGGCAACTGGGGTTGATGAGGGGCGGAGCAGGCTGGCCTGCCGCAGTCCCCACCAGCATGGGGGGGATGGGGCCCCGCCTTGGCCGATTGGCCCTGGGCCCCGCTTCCCCCTAGGGATGGCCCTGGGTGTGGTCTAGAGTAGTCTATGTGTGGGCTCCTTCAGGGGAGGTGGTGGGGGAATACAGCAATGGTTTCCAACTTTTTTTTTTCTCAGAACCCAGTTGAAAAAAATCATTTATGCCTGCAACTCAACAACTACATCTTTGAGCAAGGCATTCGTCTTATGGTGGTTGCAGCACAGCGTGCCGTGACCCAGCACTGGGTCTTGACCCTATGTTTGAAAACCACTGGAATACAGTGCTTTAACTTGTGTAGCCACCGATGACCCAAAGAAGAGATGTTTTCTTAAGCCTTGTATGAATGTCTGCTGAAAGATTGGGTGGGGGGATTGCACCAGGGGCAGCATCTCATAGCAGTTTTGAGAAGGGTGAAGGGTTGACAGAGCCAGTTCATTGCAATGGAGGTTGCAGGCTTTTTGTTGCACAGAATGTGCTGTGGCTAAAGAATTTATTTGAGCAGCCTTAGTGATAGATCAGGTTTAATTACAGTGCAACTTGTCACGTCATTTGCTTGTCCTGCTCTAGATAAAGCACATCAGAAACGAAGGGTGCCACCGTAAATGTTAACTTCCATTGTTTTTGTTTTGTTTCTCCTTTCTAGAAAGCCCAAGAGGGGGTTTTGGCCAAGTTCAAGTACCAATTTCTCTCAATAGTCTTTCTCCCAAGAAAACTACACTATTTTTCTGGCTATTTACTGGAGACTGGAGCCTAAACAAAACATAGCAGCAGCTGCAGTTCTTAGAGTAAAATATTATTTTTAATGCTAATTTAACTGTAAAGCACATATGGGAGGGTTGAAACTCATCTGCATGGGACTTGTGATGTAGAACCACCGACAGGCAACCTGTTTGGTAAGACTTTACTGTTAAAATGGGAACTGTACTTAATTTCATTCGTTTCCTCCAGGAAATAAAATATGATAACATGCAGCCAAATCTGAGAATCTCTGTAAGGTATTCAGTTTGTCACTAACTTTATAGTGGCTTCCTCCAACTTGCAATTCCCATTTGTGTCACAGTGAAATAACCAACTGGACAGGCTGATTTCATTTTTCAGCAAAAAAAGGAGTTGAAGTACAGTAAGTGTGGTGGGGTCTGATCCTATTCTCATTGAAATCAATGGCTCTTTTGTGACTGAATTCCATCCAAAAAGGATCAGGCCTTTGTGATTTGGAGCTCATCCTACAAATTCTTATTCCTATGAACAGTCCCCCTGAAACAATAAACCAGGGGTGTCAAACTCTTTTGGTATGGCAGGCCAGATTTGACTTAAATGTCAAGTGGGCCGTACATACTATAAATCAAAACACTAGGGCACTCACAGCATCACAGAGCGCTGTATATGAGAGACTGCGCTCCAATACTACACTCTCTCTTTGTTAGGGAGAGTGTGGTCTCGCATACCCAGCACTCCACGATGTCATGAGAACTGACACTATCATGGCATCGTGGGGTGCTGGGTATTTGAGACCACACTGTCCCTAAAAGAGAGTGTGTGGTCCTTAGGAGTGCAGTCATGGGCCAGATGGAAGAGGTTTGCATCTGGTCTGTGGGGTGCATGTTTGATACCCCTGCAATAAATCCATTCACAGGAGTAAATGGATCAGCAGCAGGGTCAGCCCTGGATTTTCATCTTCGGAAGGTCACATTTGAAATCACATTTGAGGTCCACTCCATTTATTTAATTCCCCGCCACCCCCAGATGAAGTTCCTTTTGATGTCAATGGAAGTTTATCTGGTAGAAGGACGTCAGCATGAGGTGCTTAGTATATATTGGGTGGGAAAGGAGAGGTCATAGCAAGTTAGGTTTGACATCACATTGATCATCTGAGAATTACAATGTCCTCTGAAGCACCCGGCATTGACCACTGTTGGAAGACGGGATATTGGACTAGATAGACCATTAGTTTGACCCAGTATGGCCATTCTTATGTACATGTGTATATTTGATTTCCATGAAAGAGTTGTTTTCCCCTCTATGGGGGAAAGAAATATAAAAACCCAACAACTTAAAATACATAAATGGCTCAAAGTGCAGTGCTCTCTGCATGCCTGTCAGCATTGTCCTGGCATGCTGCCTAAAAACAGCAAGCAGCAGCTGGTGTATTCAACTGCAGCCTGTTAGAAAATGTTTTCACTGTTTTGTTACTCTTTACCTTCAAAGAAACTAGACACAAGGTCAAGCAATCAACCACAAAAACCCACTGTGACTAAATAGGGGCAAGGGATGAAAAAACAAATTTAAATAATCAAAAGAAAACCATGATAAAACAATACTGAACCCTAACCATAATTAACTGAGTATTTTAGGGTACGTCTACACTGGATGCTCTGTTAAGTCGACTTAACCAAGGTTGACTTTAATCGACCTTGGTTAAGAAAGAGTTCACAGCTCTGTGTCCACACTGGTAGGTGCTAGGTTGACGGAGGAGTGGCCAGGAACTCTGTGGGGGCCTGGAGGCCAATTAGGTTGACTTAAGGGCTATTCCCCGGCTACCCTGGCTTAAGTCGACTTAATAAGGTCAATTTAAGCCTTAGGTTGACCCTAAGAGCTGGTGTTAAGTCGACTTAAGGAAGCGCTTAAGTTGACTTAGTAAAAACCCAATGTGGATGCAGCAGTCTATAAGTCGACGTAACCTTCCTTAAGTCAACCTAAGGCTCCAGTGTGGACGTACCCTTAGATAATGTTAGTCCATTTTAGGAACCTGTGGAACATCAAAAATCTCTTTTCTGTGTCTTCTCTGTTCTGCTTTCAATATGTTTTTAGCCAATCTTGAGCAAATCAGACTCTTTAGTGTAATACTTCTGTGATGCTCTGACAGGTAACTTCTGCACAGACCCTAAGTGCTGACATTAATAGCTAGAAGGGATTTGAAGGCTGAGTCCGTGGTCAAGTGGAATTAACCGAGAAGCTTCAAGATCACAAAATCTCCCCAAGACAAGATGACAGTGTTATTTGTGCTGCACATCCTCATAGCTTTGTTTGAGTGACTGCAGATACATGTGTCCATAGCTGGCAACTCTAATTTAGACGTTTAGCCTTGGCTTTAACAATGATTGGAATGGTGAGGGGGAGAGGGGTGGGTCAGTCCCCGCGGAGCAGCAATTAGAAAGCCACACGGGACTCTAGAGTTTTTATGTGATGTGAAGTGGAAACCATTTATTGTTCTCTGTGACTCTCTGTTACAATCCCATGGTGCTATGGGTTGGTTGCCTCCTTGTCAATTTTGCTCACTAGTTTCTGAAACCGGCAAAACATATGGTCATTTTCTCACTTTGATGGTGCAGGTAATGTTTTCTTACTTCTTGCCTTCATGTTGCTTTATTGCCTTTTCTTTCTATAAAAGCAAAAGATCTTGGAGATGAATTGGTGCCGCTTACAGTATTTCCATTAGCTGTGCTTTGATTTTATTACGCCTCAAAAACCCAAAGTCCCCATCCAAGAGATATGCAAACAATAAGAAAAAAGTCTGTACAATATTTTTCTTGAAAGTATCTGTGGTGTCTCAGACAATTTTTATTGGAAGGATATTTTCCATTGGAAAGGAAAACTCCTGCCTCGTGCATACTTTCCCTACCTTCACTCTAACACTGGAAGGAAGCGTCTCAATTCAGAAGGCGAAGCATGCCATTGCACCCCATCCAGATGGAAAGTAGAGTAAGGAGGATTGAAATTATTTCTCAACATTTTGTTTTTTGTGGTTTACATTTCAATTCCTTGTTGTGGCATTTTGTTTGTTTTAACGAGGTAGGTGTTCTCTTCCTTTTTACACAATATCATTAAATCCAGATGGGATAGCTTTCTTAATTCTGAACAGACTAGAATTTTATGTTCCATGCTATCTTTTTTCCAAATAAATTATCTTAAAAAATAAACAACCCTAGATAAATTGCCACATCAATTTTTCACTGGGTTTTTTTGTTTTGTTTTTAAACAAATGCTTCTAGGCATCATTTAATCTAGTTCATCAATGAACCAACTCAACAGCTGGTGTAAATGGAAAGTAATTTGCTTTTATGCCAATGAGACTGTCAATTGACATCCCATAAGGATCTGTATCCTGGTGTGTGGACCCCACCAATGTATAATTCTATAATGTTACCATTGCTGAATTACATTCACTTTGCTAAATCATTGCTTTGGTACACCTTTATCACATCTCCCAATTCCTTCGATATAGACCCTTCTTAGGAAATAGCTCATGGGTTTTGTATTTTTGTTTGATACAGCCCTGAATGAGAAACATTTCTTTAGTATGATGAACAAGAAGGAACAGCATTTATTGGCATTTTATTATCTTTTTATATTATCCTAGCTGCACCTAGGACCAGGGGCATTGCTGGATAGCAAAAAGATCTACCCTCCCCCCCAGTAGGCTCCACCCCTAGACCCCACCCCCAGCCAGGCTCCACCCCCAGTATGCACCGCTGCCGCCCCCCCACCTCCTCCACTAGGCCCTGCCTCCAGTCCACAACCACCGCCCCCCCCATACACACACTCAGAAACCAACCCCAAGCCTGTGTGCCTTAGGCAGCCCCTCCACATGTCTAAAGGCATCAGTCTGCATTGGAAGTGCATACATACCTGAAACAATTTACTGTGTGTGACATTCTCCTCCCGCTAGCTGGTCGGGTGTGCTGCTTTGCCCCCTCAATTGCTCACTCCTGGATTTCTAAGTACCGGTATGTGTCCTTGTTTCTCCAAAACACCCTCTCCTCCTGGCCTCAGGTGATCTTTCCCTCTCTGACTGAAGCAGGTATTTTGCATAGCCTCAGAGATGCATCCTTTCTGTCTACGTGCTGGAAGAAAGCTCTGATTCTGTGGCCCCCTCCTAAGCCATGTGAAATATACATAAGTCCATGTATGATGCTGCAGGAAACATACTATAGCAATACTGCAGAGCATGTTATCTGCATTCATAAAGGAACCCCATCTGCCACCCTGCTGACCCACACCGGAGACACCTACTGCTTTTAAATAATGCCCACTCCTCCCATGAACTTTGCTGTAAAGCTTTTCCTCACCCCCAATCTTCAGCAGAAGAGCGGGGAGCAGGGGAAGGGTGTCAGGGGAGCAGTGCAGCTGGGTAGTGGGCACCAGGAGAGGCAGCACAGCAGCCGCATTTTCCCATGCTGTTCCAGCCCTGGGCCACACGCCTGAATGTGCCGCAGGGCAGGAAATTGAAAAAGGCTCTGGCCAGGTCCCATCTTCCAGATACATACAAACCAGGTGGAGGAAGTTGGGGACTTCACAAGGCAAGCAGGTAGACTGCCTGGGGCTGCCAGTGTGGTGCCATGAGCAGGGTCACACCAAACTAGCAGACCCAGCCAGCCAGGCTGCCAGCCTGTGCCTCCCCTGTAAATAGCCAAAGAGAAGACAACAGAGTGAACTGAAAACAAGGCAGAGAAGGCTGCTGTACTGTTCCTGCCCTCTCACCCCCTGCTCCTGCCAGGCTCCCAATCCCTCTCCTAGGGAAATAAAGCGGTAAGGACTTAACAGCAAAAACTGAGTAAGCCCATTCTGTGATGCTGTCCGGATTTAGCAGACCATTTATGATACTATTTTATATTAATAATTTATAATTGCTATAATTCATAGGATTTATGTCATGTTTGGTATCAATAGGAAGGTTGTAACTTGCTAGAAATGAGTATTTTATCTATATGTAGGTATCATATCTGTATTAGAAGGTATGACTGTGTTAGCTGTATCTGTATTCCAAATTGTGTGATTCTGGGTGACTCACAGGGCGGGTTTCTCCCCGGGCCCATTGTACCTGTGCCTCCCTTAATGGGCCATTAAGGAGACAATGACTGCAGACCTGCCATCTGGAGTGTTTCTCACACTGCCTCTGTGGCAGTTCCTTGCTTAGCTCCTCCTCCCCTGCAAACAGGCTGTCTGTGCACGTGCCTGCTGGGGAAAAAGGTTAGGGGCTCAGGCTATTTTACCCAGGTCCAGCGCCCTGCTGGCCCAACAGCAACAATGCCTATGCCTAGGACTCCATTGTTCGAGGTGCTGCACAAACTCAAACTAAAAAGTCTTACTGACGCAATAAGATGATTTTCTTAGGCTATGTACACACGAGAATACTTGTCCCGCAATAAGTTATTGCGGGACAAGTAAAGCGCTATAAATATAGCGCTTTCTCGTGTACACACGTGCTCTTTCTTTCGCAAAGGAGCATTCACCGTGTGAATGCTCCTTTGCGAAAGAAGAGCAGTGCATGGTGGGCTCGGAACAGCTGTTCCACGATAATGCTACCACTCTCGTTTGGAGCGGTTTAACTGTTGCGCGGCAAGAGGGTGTTGCCGCGCAACAGAGAAATTGCTCGTGTGCACTCAGTTGGCTTTATTGTGTGGTAAGGAGCCTTACCGTGCAATAAAGTGATCGTGTGTACAAAGCTTTAGTTGTGAATTTTTTCCTGAAAGACTCCATGCCCCGTTGACTATTAACTGAGCCATCCATTTTTCCTCTCTTGTCATCTGCTATTATTTTAAAGACTTTGTTGTGAGGTCTGGAAGCAAATATTGTTCTTAAATGTTTTTCATAACTATCTGAATGACTGATGTTAATTGCATCGTTCTGTGCACCTTTAAGACTGGCTGACTTTACAAATTCTGGAGATATACAGCCAATGCACTTAGTCATTTTGAGGCTACATTCATCCCTGAAACCTTCCTATTACATTGCTCCTGCTAAACATCACAGAAGGAAGGTAGTGGCTAGGAGTAGACCTTCAACAAATCAATGGAAAAATCTGTCAGCTGCAAGTGTTTCATCCAGGGAGAAATATTTCATTGTCTGTCTTATTATATGTGTTACTGTAGCACTTTTGAAGCCCTAGTCGTTAACTGATTGTTCTTCAACCTTGGAAGAAACGCCACTGTTTGCCTTTGTTGGGGTGCATCCAATGTGGATTGAGGCTAGTAATTAGGTAGCGAGACTTAATCAAATCTTCAAACATTAACAGGCTTCATGTTTATTATTTGTCTGTATTAGCACAGAATCTAGCAGCTATAGTCAGGGATCAGAACCCCATTACACTAGGTGCTGTACATATATAAAACAAACAACAACAAAAATCCTAGGGATTCCTAATGAGTTTTACAGAGGATCGGCTTTACCAGGCTAAGGGCTTATCTTCACTGATGTCAGTGAATTCGCCACCATCGGCTCCACCTCTCCGATCGACTGATTGGATCTGTGAAGACCCATTCAGCTGATCAGGAAGGGTTTCCCTCCAGCTCAGGCTACTAAAAACAGTATGGTAAGTAGAAGGTAGGCAACTGGAGGGAGATATGCGAAGTACTTAAAATTCCTCGTGTATCTCTTTTAATTGCCACCAAAATCCTGTGGCAGCATAGACCATCCTTAAGAAGCAGATAAATTAAAGGGCACTGTTACTGCCCCAATAGACCAGCTGAGAGCTTTTCTAGGACCCTGTCACACTCCTATTGAAACCAGTAACAAAATTCCTATTGACTTCAGCAGGAGAAAAATCAGGTTTTTAGGGGTTTCTTTTGAGGATACTTGCATATATGTAATTTTTCACATAAGTAGTCTCCCTGAAGTCAACTGCTATGATTTAAGTTTCTTGTGGTTGTAAGCAATTGCAGCCTAGGTTTCAGCTTCTCAGAACTTCAGTCTTAAATGGGACTTGAGCATTGCAAAGGGCTTGTTCTGATCCTCAGCAAAGGGTGAATTTCAGTCCCAAGGAAGATGTGCCAACAAAAAATTACCTGATTTGCAGTGGAATTAACCGAGACTGCAGAGATTTCACCGCTCTTCACCTCGAATCAAACCGTACCTTCCCTTTTCTGCTCACTAGCTTAAGCTTTAATAATTAACCAGTAGTGACTGCTTTGGCCAGCAACTAAGACCCTTCAAAGTCTGTAGGATTGTACGCAGAGAACGGTTGTGGTTTGTAATTTTCTTTTATTGTTTCCATTGTAGGTTGTTGCTAAAGCGTGTGCAGTAAACATCAACTATATCAGTAGGGAATAAAAAAGTAACATATTTAAGAGAAGAAGTGAAGCAAACTCATGATTAGTTTCAGTTGTCTTCCTTAAATAAAAGCATTGTTGCCCTAGGAGACTGTTAACTTTATTTTTAAGTGTAGCATTAGGCAAAATGATGCACGATTCTAGCATGGGGCTGTGCCACCGTGCTTTGCGATTTAGTCTTAGAAGGATTAGATTAAAGCAGTCAGAATCATAGTCAAAATGAGAGAGAGAGAGTTTAAAACCATGCACTATTTTGCAGTTGTAGATTACTTTGTGTCTCTTGCCTATTTAGATTGTAAGGACTTTGGGGCAGGGGCTGTCTCTATGCATTTGAACATGACTTAGAACAATGTCACCTTGCTCTCATTTGGGGCTTGTGGGTGCTATGATAGTAGTAACCATATTAAACCATAAAGCACTAATGGAGAGGGGACAAATGAGGACATTTAGGAATAAGAGAAGGCCTCAGTCTGCATCTGTCACATCAGACTGGCTTACTGTACAGCTCGTTTATAATATCCACCAGGATGAAGGTTTGCTTGACTGTTTGAGATCAATGCATATAATTATAAACATGAAATTGCACCCATAGTATGTCAGCAGCATCATAAATAAATGTTCTAGAGCAGCTTTTTAATTTTACCCTTGCACTTTCCTGTCGTTGCATTTTGGCCCATTTCACCATTTTGCTCTTTATGACTAATAGCTGTATTGTATCTTTTTAAATCCTGTTTGCCTTTGTAGTTATTCCCTGATACAAAGACTCAATAGTAGTCAGTTAAAAATGATTTACTTTTGATATTTAGCAAAGATGGTGGTGATGTGTTGCAATGTATTTAGGTTGGAATGTAACCCCCTCATAATGATGAAATAGGACTACGTGAAATAAACTGTCTTAATCCTCAAAAGACAGAGTGCCAAGTCATCTGGACTAACTTGAGACTTCCCACCTAGTATTAAACAACATATTGGGTCAATGTAGTATTGACACAGTCATAAAATATTGTCACCTGAAAGTCACTTCTGTTACAGAAGAAAAGACAAATGTACATAGAGTTTTTTATTTTATTTGTGTGTTTATCTTAGGCATGCAAAATTGATTAATGCAGTATTGTAGCACTTTCCTGGCTACTTTTCTTTGGTTCATTCCAGACTTCAGGGTGGAGAAAGATAGACCAGGATTTTCAACTGAGTTTAACATTAGATGACGCCTCCTGTCACACACAGCTCTGGAAACTCTCTCAGCAAAGCTGAGATAGAATACAAAACCAGAAATAGGTATTGCAGAGTGTGGCGGGGAATTGAGCTATGTGGCAGAGAGTGAAGTCTTATGAAACTGTGTCAATATCATTGAGGGCCAAAATGGAAGGCTTATCTTTGTGCTCTGAAAGTAAAGAAATAAAGTAATTGTGAAAAAGCCCCTTTTTGAGTGAAGGTTTGGCTTGGGTCTTTCTGGATCTGATCTGATTTTTCAATTTCTACCTCTTGTGTTAATTCAAACTTTATCCACAACTTAGTTTGTGTGTGAAATTAATCCCTGTACAGAGGGCCAGCACAAGTAATATGCATTCCCTAAATGCCAGTGGTACTCTGAACTGGGGGTAAATCTCAGCCTTCAAAGAACCAAATCTTCATTCTACTGAAATCAGTGGTAAAAATCCCATTGACTTCAGTGGGGCCAGGTTTTGATCCTCTGTGCTAATATCCATTCTTGGGGGAGGGAAAAAGCTATAAAATGGCCAAACTATTAAATTAAAAGCACATATGTGTACTGCGTTTGACTATTGTTTTCCAAGTAACTCTTGAGAAAACATGCATATGGGTCCCATTTCCTGCAGAAGTTTTGCTTGTGTTAAGCATTCAAGGAATCAATTGATCATACTTCAAAGAACTACTTAGCTGGAAGTGAGAATGTAAAAGTTCTGTTCGTATCTTCACTACATCTTAGTCAATGCTATCAGCCAACCCACTTCATACCTGAAGAAAAGACTATTTCTCTTTGGCATGCTAAGGAGCTCTGCTGTCCAACTGTCAGCTCTGTAATCAGGCCTATAAATCTCTGAGAGTATTTGTATTTTGGAATTTCTGTTGCCCTTTGAGTGAGGAAATGATGGGGTTTCAGAGCTCCACAACTATATATGAAGCTCATTGAGGTTTTATTCTCTCACACTGTTGTAGTTTTGTAAATGGAAGAAAGTATAAAAAGGAACATATGTTTTTGATATGTTGAGCTGTTTAATAATTCTATTAGTTGCACCGAATAACATGATACGGATAAGCTAGATCTTCGGTCTTTATATAACTTTAACCAAAGTGACCCATTATGTTGTGGTGTTGGGCTGTATATTTTTTGGAGTAGCTCTCAACCTTTCCAAGAGGAGTGCCCTTTTTAGGAGTCTTCCTCTTATGCATCCCAAGTTCCACCTGACTTAAAAACTACTTGCTTACAAAATCAGGCCTAAAAATATAAAAGTGTCTCAGCACACTATTACTGAAAAATTAATCTCCCATTTTTACCATACAACTATAAAATAAATAGGAATATATATTGTACTTGTGTTTGTGTATTGTAGACACACCAGTATTAATAAGTCGTCTCTATGAAACGTTGGTTTGTACTGATCTTGCTGGTGCTTTTCATGTAACCTGTTGTACATCTAGATAAGTTGATGTACCCCTGGAAGCCTTTTGCATATGCCCAGGGTGCGGGGGGTGCAGAGGCATTTGTACCCTGACTGAGAACCACTGCTTTATTGTGCTTGATCTTTAATCAGCTGCAAAGAGTGGTGCAAGAAAACGTGGCAGGACTCGGGGTATGTACACACGACAAACTTGTCCCGCAATAAGCTATGAACGCTCCTTTGTGATACAAGAGCAGTGCATGGTGGGCACCTGTCCCACCATGCACTGCCCACAGCCAGCCCCCAGCTCAGCCCTGGGGCTTCGGGTGGCGGCGGGATCTGCGGCGCTTGCCCCTGCCGCCAACCGAAGCCCCGGGGCTGAGCTAGGGAGCTGGACCGAACCAGCAGCTGGTTCAGGCCAGCCCCCTAGCTCAGGCCAGGGGAGCCGCGGAACTTGGCAGCTCCCATAACAGTCAATTTCACTGCTCTGCTAGAGCAGTGAAATTGACATATTTGACAGCTCCAATGTCCCAGAGTACCCTCGACTGGCACTCTGGGACATTTCCGGAGGCTGTCTAACACGCAAAAAGCGTCCACACAAGCATTGTTCCGCAGTAATGCTAACCCCTCTCGATTTGAGTGGTTTAACTGTTGTGTGGCAAGAGGGTGTTGCCGCGCAAGAAGAAAAATGATCGTGTGTACGCAGGAAGCTTAATTGCACGATAAGGAGCCTTATCGCGCAATAAAGTGATCGTGTGTACATGGCCTTAGTGTTTCTGAATGTTTTTGTGTTAAATACATTACAAGAAACTTTAACCAACATTTTGACCCTTTAGTTCTGATGATATTTCTCTGACTAAAAGCACAGATCCTGAACTGAATGCATTTAGAAAGAAGCAGTTTAGGTGCCATGTTCTTTTCATGTTGATGCTGTGTAGTTGAGCCTAAAGAGCACAGCCTTCCCATTTGAAGATTACTAAGCTTTAAAGCATACAGCTAGGCAGTGGTGTTGCTGCCACTGGGCATACAGGGTATGGGCCACAATGTGCCGATTTTGTGCCTTGAGCCACGCCTGGGAGCGGGGCTGGTGGGGCCATTTTAAATCTGCTGCGCGCCCAGGGTGGGAAATCTAAACAGCTGGGGCTCGGCATCTGGAAGCTTCCCTACTCCACAGCAAAGGTAAGTGCTGGGTTGGGCTGGGGGTGGGTGCTCAGGAACAGAGGGGGGGAGGAAAGTGACTCAGGGCTGGGCATGGTGGGGGAGGGGGAAGGTGCATGGGGCTGAAGTGCACGGGGGGGGGGGGGGGCGCAGGGCCAGGAAAGGGGCTTGGGGCTGGAGAAAGGCCACAGAAGATTGGAGCCTGAATCTCTTTTTGGGGTAGCAGCACCCCTACCTCTAGGACTTCACTTGATTGTACCCTGCCAGAGTGCACACATTAGAAATGGGCTGAGGTGACAGCATTCAGACCCAGAAAAGTCGAAGTTCATTACTTGAGAAATAATCCAAGCTTCAACAGCTGCTATCTCTGAATTCAGATACAGCACTCTGAACCAAAAGGGCAGAAATGTCACATGTTGCAATATCCCCAGTCTCATAAGATCTCTACTAGTGTGCGTTTGGGGGAGGGAGGGATGAGAGAATAAGATTGTGGCACAGTCACACACGGGTCTACCAGTGGAATGGAATCTAGCCTCAAGCTTGGGACTGCCTCTGAGTGGCAGGAAGACAGCTGGGTGACTTGCTAGTGCCACTGAATCCAGACGCACAGAGCGAGTTCTCCAAAAACACAAGTACCAAAGGTGGATTTCATCAAAGCTCTCCTGTGAACAGGCTAACAGGGATGAGTTAAACAATGGATTAGCCACTCTCACTTCAGGGATGAAGCAGAATGCAGGCCTGGCTGTGGAGACCTCAGAAGGGTTCTCCAGGACACATGGCCTGACGGGCGTTTCAGAACAGCCACTAAATGTGAAATACTGTGCTGCCACTACGCCACCACGCCTGGAAGCACAGTGGTGTGCCGAGAGTCTCTGGCACTCGGGGACGAAGCCTGCATTTGTGCCCCCCAACCTCACCCCCGTCTACCATGGAGGGGGGGTCTATATCTGCAGAGCTGGGTGGGGGATGCAGAGGCTTGGGGGTGTGACTGAAGGCTTGGCTCTGTTCCCCTCTGCCCCACTCTTACCTAGTGCATGGTGCTCACTGCTTAGGCAGGTGAGCTTTACATGGCCAGTGTTAATATAGGTAGTGCCTACTGGCAAAAAAGTGCTTGCCCTGCTTTTATTTTATTTTTTTTTAAGATGCAAAGTCACATTTGAGGATTCAGGAAATGATTTTCCCCTCTCTTCCCTGTGGAGCAGACAAATAGGGCAGCTAGGGACAGGACAGGGTAGGGATGGTGTTACATCCTTGGCTGCTTCTGAGCTGGAGGCAGCTTTTTTCCAGCCTTGGCTCCTGCAACAGGAGACTTGGGGGGAACCCCCACCTGAGCAGGCTCCATCCATCCTTTAGCCACCCCTCAGCCCCAGAAGTCTCCCTGGATCCCACCCTTACAACATAGCAATGCTGAGGGAAAACCTCCACCTAGTGAGAGAGGTCAGGGAGCTTTGAAGCCCTGGCTGCAGCTGGGCTGGGTCCCTTATGTGCAGCTCTAGGGGGTTGGGAGTGTCACAGACCCCAGTCTTGCCCTCCCTGACTCCTTCAGGGCTGGAAGGAGCTTTTTATTCAACCTCAGCCCCTTCAATGGGAAGCCTGGGGGCAGTCTTACTGCTCCCAGAGCAGGCAGTCAGATCCAGTGAATCTAGGTCAGTCTTTATCTCCTGCAGATGCTCTCACACAGCTCAGCTGTGAGTGATTGTTCACTGGAGCAGGGTTTGGTGAGGGGCCCAAACCAGCATCTGAAGGCATGGCCCCCCTGCAACTCCCTCTTGGTATACCACTATGGAAGCAGAAGGCTGCAGTGATTTAAAGCTTTTAGCTCATGAATGTTGAATTAAGGAAGGGATTGCCAGTGCTTCCAGAGACCAGTTTTAGGTAGGCACTCGGTCATGCTAGGAACTGTATGGTGGTGGTGGCAGCAGCCGCAGGAAATATACAAGCAACATATGAGGACAGCCATGTGCCTCCTAGGGAGAGAAGTCATGATTAAAATGAGAAGTGTGTACTTTAAAATGTAATGGTTTACCTGAAGGCAAACAGGTATGTGTTGATCAGAAGAAGGTTAAGAGTGCAGGGGAGCATTATGCCAGTGAAGGAAGAGGGAAGGCTGGTCTACACTGGTGGTGGTGGTCAATGGGAAATACACAGGCTACTTAATGTAGGGTGCATACTCCCTGTTGATGCTTCAACTCTTCATGATGCTGCACTGATAGAAGACACCCTCCCATTGACCCTACCTTCTGCCTTTTGGGGAGGTGGACTAATTGAGTTGAGGTGAGAGCGCTCTCCCATTCAGTGAATGGGTCTACAGTACACAGACCCACTCAATCTATGTTGCTGCATTGATGCCTGCAGCCCTGTTCCACCTCTAGGACTAACCTGTGCAGTGTTAACTGATAAGGTGTGTAAATACACTTCAAGGCCATTAACATGCTATCAGGTCCTGGCCAGCACAGAGCTCTGGTACCCAGAGCTATGAAAATGGAACTGTCTTCTTGCACTCTTCCATCAAATGTTGGAAAAATGTCTGCATCATGTGAAAGAGGAAAAATATAATTGAAAACGAAAGCAGACTTTAATGAGGCTACCACCACTAACATAAAGTGGAAAATAAAATGGCTTCTTAAATCAGAATATAATATATAGAAATAAGTGGGGGAGGAAAAAAAGTAGAGATGTATTATGCTTCAGACTCTCTGCCTTTCCATTGCTCTGTACACTTCCTGAACTACAAGGACAAAAGATTCCTCAGTCACACCAGTGATACAATGAAAAACCCAGTGTGGGCAATTTGAGATTAATTTTTCTATTTTCTCTGTTCTAGACTATCATGCAGAGCTAAGAATGGAGGTGTTTGATGGTGGTTCTTAGACAGCTGCCTGATCTCCTGCATGCCTGTCCCATTACAAATAGTTTGTGATATGTATATTTTCAGACTTACCCCTTCCTGGGGTTTGGGTTATTGGCAACTCTGTAAAATCTCCCTTTATTATCCAAGTGTTTCCTAAATCTGAATGACTTATTCTGGTTACACCCTCTCTCTTGCAAGCTGCCCTAATGAGTAAGCAAAATTCAGCAGCTTTGTATAAGGTTCAAATTTTTGCTAACTGGGAAGGCCAACAGCAGAGCAGTGTTGTCCGATTTCAGGTCCTCACAGCGCAAAGCCTTAAGGAGCCTGTACGTCCTGGGAGTGAAATAGGGTTGCCAACCTCCAGGATTGTCCTGGAGCCTTCAAGAATTTTGGTCTTTATCTGAAGATTGTCATGTGATGAAACCTCCAGGAATAGGCCCAACAAAAACTGGGAACCAGATAGTGAAATCATGCTGCTCCTTGTGGCTTGGGAAGACTGTTTTCCATTACTCCAGAGACCATGAAAACTGGTCAGTTCTGACCCCACTTTGCAACTGCCCAAGAAGAATTGTTAGCTTCTCCAAAGATTCTGTCAGGGCCACTTGCAGGCCTGGCAATGATTTTAGATGCTTGCTTTTATCTGTTTGTGAGGACAGGCTGGTCCAGCACTCCTGGACACTAACCTAGGACTTGGGAAACATTGATTCTACTCTTCACTCTGCCACAAGCTCCCTCTGTGACTTCACACAGGCTCTGTCTGTACCGTTATTCTTCTGCCCCCAAATGGGGACAATAGCACTACCCTGTTCACCGGGGAGTTGAGGATAAATATATTAAAGACTGTGAGGTGCTCAGATACTATTGTAACACAGGTCGTATAAATGCCTTGGGTATCTAATCCATCTTCTGTATCTCTACAATGCTCCTGACCATGGAGATTGTATTATGACACAGAGAAGAGACATTGTTTTGAGTAGTAAACAGCTCAAATGCCATATGTTTCCTCTCTTAGAGTTCTCTGTTCACTATAGTTAAGATCTTCCATAGATGACACAGTTCTTGTGAACTTCCAGCCTTTTTAGTAAAAACATGCTGAGTGAAAAGGAATCAATCTTGTTGGCTAGGCATGTTCGCCTCAGGATTACGAAAGCCCAAGAGAATAAAATAAATCTAAAATGCACTTGTTAGGAAGGTGAGCACTTCAGACAAATTCTTTTATGAAGCTTAAAAGGGAATGAGAACTATAAATTCCCCCACGGAGGTTGTCTGAATAAAATCAGATGGATCTGTCTTTAGGGAAACCTGCATTGGTTCTGTTTTGCTCATGCTAGGACTATATTTACTCTACTGCTTGGATGTGGTCTCTTTGTTTAGACATTATGATATACACAATGTGCCTGCATCATTTATTCCACTTTATTCAGCTGATTTCTTATTTGAATGACTGAAGTCCTGTCTGCTGTGGTATTCTAACCCGCTTTGATACTATATGACTTTCTCTGTCCTAGTGTTAGGTCTGATACAAAGCTACACTACCAACTTGATTTAAATTCCGGTATAATCATCCTCCCACCCATTAATAACAAGGCTGCTTTATAATCTGCATGACTGTTTGGCATCCCAGTCGAGGACACTGTGAAAAGATGGAATAGTACTTCCCAGCAAATGGGATACATTTCTTTCTTCTGACATTATAGTTTAATCCTGAATTGGACCAGTATTGTGAGTGTTGGAGCAAGCAACCTCAGTTTGGCTTAGAATTGAAGGGCTTGTACGAGACACCTCTTTAACTCCAATTTAAAAACCATCAGAACAACTTCTTATCCTTTTTCAGTGGACATGTGCCAATCAGTGTCTTTTTTTTTTTCCTTTCCAGAAATGATCAATCCCTAGAAAAATGTGCAGTTCTTGTAGAAGAACAAAAAAACAATAACTTGGAAATATTGAAATTTTACCAGGATCTCAAATCCTATATATCGGGGTTAGAAAACCAAGTCAGATTCTTGTCTCTGAGTGGTGTAAATTTTTAAAGAAGGTACTGACCTCAGTGAAACTGTCTCTGGAAAAACAAATAAGAACATGAGAATGACCATACTGGATCAGACCAATGGTCCATGTAACCCAGCATTCTGCCTTCCAACAGTGGTCAATGCCAGATGTGCTTCAGAAGAAATGAGCAGAACAGGACAATTACAAGTGATCCATCCTGTCATCTAGTGCCAGATTCTGGTAGTCAGAATTTGGGGGGTGCAACCATATGTTCTGGGGTGTCCCTGACAATCTTGGTTAATGGCCATTGATGGACTTATAACTGGGTTCGGAAAAGAACTATATATTTCTAACCTTTACAACATCCTCTGATAATGAGTTCCCTCTGTTGACTGGGTGGGCAGTGTATGAAGAAATACTTCCTTAGGTTTGTTTTAAATTTGTCTATTAGTTTCATCCATTAATTCTTGTGTTATGTGAAGCAACGCTTCCCTGTTCACTTTCTCCACAACATTCATGATTTTTATAAACTTCCACAGTATCTTTCCTCTGTAGTCTGTCTTTCTAAGATGAAAGGCCTCAGTCTTGGTTCACACTACGAATGTAGTGGGTATAACTGTGGCTCAAGAGTGTGGAAAATCCACACCTCAAGCTGTATATTTATCCTGACTGAACCCCTTGTGTAGGCAATGCTATGTCAAGGAGAGGGCTTCTCCCGTTAATGCAGATCCTGCTTCTGGAGTACCTATGCCAAATGAAGAAGCTCTCCTATCAGCATACGTAGCGTCTTCAGTAAGTGTTGCACTTGTGCCAGTACAGTGCAGTCTAAGTGTAGACAAGCCCACAGTCTCTTAATCTATTCTTTGATGTAAACCGTTCCATACCCCTAATCATTTTTGTTACCCTTCTCTCTACCATTTCCAATTCCAATATTGCTTTTTGAGTGGGTGACGAACAGCACACAGTGTTCAAGATTTGGCGGTACAGTGGATTTAGATGGTGACATATTTTCTGTTTTATCTATCCCTTTCCTAATGGTTCTTAATGGTGCAATTGAAAGAATGATCAGTCACCAATTGACGTTATCTAGCCCATCCCATTTCCTCTTGCAGTGGCTCCCAACCTTTTCAGGAACAGGGCACACTTCAATGAGACAAACAATTCCACAGCACACCTGCTTTTTTTCAGCTGAATTGATTGCTCATAAACGTCACATTTACTATGGGTATGGTCTTACTAGAGAGGTTTGCTACATAATGCATACGGTAAGCTAAAGAAAGATCAAATACATTAATATTTCAAATCCCTCAGGAAAAAATACACCATCTCAGTTCTGCCCTTTGGCCACCTGCATGTAGAATGTTCACGTTTTCGAATCACAAGACCGATACCTCACTTTGAATGTGATTAATTTTCATGAGTTTTATGAGTTGTAAATTTGATTGGACAGAATATTGGGGGGCGGGGGAGGGGGAGATCAGCAAGGAGGCAGCCTTCTTGCTGAATTCCTTCCATCTGGCTGTGGTGAGGGGGTGGGGGCTGCTGGCAGAGCAGCGAGGACCTTCATGCTGGAAGAGAGGGGCAGGAGGCTTAAAAATCAGCACCTTCTGGTTTGGCCTGCATTTAGCACCTTAGTCACCAGGTCATGTGCTTCAGTGCGTCATGACAGTCACTCATGTACACTAGTGGGGTGTGAGAGAGAGAGAGAGACTGAATAATTTGTAGGTGTAAGACAGTTAATGTGTAAATGAGCACAGTAGCATCAAAATGTTTACTTAACTATGCAGTGATTTTTACTTAATGGTATATACATCAATACATATTTTATAAGTTGGTTGATTGGTGGCCCTGAAGGGTTGTAAAAATATGTGGCCCTGGAACCAAAAAAAAAAAAAATTGGGAACCACTGGTTTTAAACTGTGGTAGGTATTACAGAAAGTTGGAGGCAGTTCCAAATTTAAACAATGATTTTTAAAAAATTAAGAAAAGGATTATATTTCCCATGGGATTGCTTTTTCAAATGCAAAAGAGATTACCTGAATTGGCCACAAGGTGACACCAATGAGCCACTCAAATACATCCACGGCAGATTTTTAACTTGCAGGGGAAATATTTTATACACAGCAAAACAAATGTCAAGCATACGGGTGATACTAAGTTTCTTCCCAACACTTACTGGGCCATGAATTCATCATGTTAGAATGTGGCAACCAGAAGCAGTAACTCTCTTGACAAGATAGTTGTATCCTGTAAATTTAGCATCCTTTTGATATCACACATCTCAGACCCCGAGTAAAGTTTAAAAAACAAATATTTCACTCTGTAATATGGACTAGACTTCGGCATTAACAATGCTCCTCTTTTCCTTTTTTCTTTCTAGCTTATTTATTTTTAACATCTGCTTTGTTTTTGCTCACTTTATTTTGTTCAGGCAAGAGACACTTTGCCCCCAGAAGTGCTCACGTTCTTGTCATGTTGGAAACCAAAATCAAAGAGCTTAGTTGCTCTGTGCCCCTGTTGTTCTGAGCCTGGCCTAACCCGCACCTCTTCCTGTGCTTCCTGATGGAGATGGATCAAAGCCCAGCCTGTGAAACTTAATCCATTTCAAAGGTAGGGCAGAAGGGGATGAATTGAAATCTCTCAGTCCTGCTCCTATGCAGATGCAGTCATTCCTCAGAAGAGCATCTGTCTTAAGATTTCAACCCCTAATGAAGGCAAGTTTGAGACTTTCCATTCTGTTGAATTTGAGCCCTAATTTGGCTTCCCATCCTGTAATGAGAGAGTATGCACTCCCTACCCTCTCCCACCTTACCAAGGTAACGCACTCCCCTGGCTCAGAGACTTGTTCTGCTCCACAACAACACACATTTTAGTTCAGGTTACTAAGCTGTTAAATTTAGAGGCAAGGTCCTCCTTATCCAGCTCGGGAGTGAGGTAAAAGGGGAAATAAAAGGAAGAGAGTAGGTTAAACCAGGGCTGCCTGGATAAAGATTCTATCCTTGCGTCTGACAAAGTGGGATTTTCTCCTACGAAAGCTCATGCGATAAATAAATCTGTTAGTGTTTAAAAGTGCCACAGGACTCTGTTGTCAGAATTAGCAAGTAAGTGAGCAGTGAAGAACCACAGTCTAAGGCAGGGGTAGGCAACCCCCGGCACACGTGTCAACAGTGGCACACAAGCCCATTTGGAGCAGCACTCAGCATCCTCTGTGGCACCACAGAAATTGCCACTCCTGCCACCAAAAAAGACTCTGTGGCTTCTTTCGGGGGCGGCTACAGTGCGGAGGTTCCTGCCATGTCCATGCCCCAGGAATACCATGTAAAGAAGCCGCCCAGAGCGGCCCCTCTCTGTGGTGTGTCACCACCAAAAGGAGTGACTCCAGGTAACAGGGGATAGGGGTCCCCAGGTACACTGCTGAGAGGAGTCCCTCCAGGTGGCTTCTTTCCATGAATGGGCCGTTGGCACCAGCTGAGGGTCGAGGAGGAGGGGCTGGCACAGGGGTCGGCAAAGGTTGCCAGCCCCTGATCTAAGGCCATCCTGAGCAGACGTGTGAGCTTAGGTACAGTGAGGAAGAGCAGAGAGGGAGTCAATTGCCAGATAAGTCATAAAAGGCTTTTTCCTGATTATTTTACCCCCGAGTGGTGCCTTTTTTTCTATTTACCACTCCTCTGACAAACAGATAACTCATGCTGTATTTTGGGGAGGGACAGTCAAGGTCAGGGGCTACTTTTGATTGCCCATTGATTCCTGACAGGAAATCCCCGGAGACATAGAGCTTTTTTTGTTCCTTGGAGCAAGAACGCCAAACTAGGAAAGAGCTGCTGCTGCTTCTGTGGTATTCCTGTTCCATTTAGCAACCATGCTGTCTGCCTCAATTTGAGCACAAACCTGAGCCCCAACTTAATCCTGCTACAGACCCAAACATCATTCTCTCTCTCTAATTAATCTCTGGTACTCCGGACTGAGGCTGTTGGGGAATTCTCTCCAGCCGGGGAGTATTTGTGGAATAAAATGGAACCAGGGCATCTAGAAACCGTTACATGTAACTAAAAAATATCTTTTAGTAATTCGAATGCCTTTGTATGGAGTGAAGTGGATGAGTTTTTAAAACACAACAAAACAAAAAATCTCATTGTTCTGTGTTCACCTAGAGCCAAAGCAAGACAAGGGAAATGTGCTACAGATGAAGAATAACCAAATCAGAAAAATAGAGATTTTGCTCTTTCACAGAATAAAATTGAGGCATGGTCACAGCCACAAAAAAATGTATAAATTTTAATATAGAATTAAAGAATTACAAAATATAACATTTACACTGCCTGGCAGCCTCAGGCACCCTCCTCCCCAGCCAACAGTGACACTCACCTGGGGGACTCTCATAGAATCATAGGGTTGGAAGGGACCTCACGAGGTCAGCTAGTCCAACCCCCTGCTAAAAGCAGGACCACTCCTAATACATCATCCCAGCCAGGGTTTTGTCTAACTGGACCTTAAATATCTCCAAAGATGGAGAATCTACCACCTCCCTAGATAGCCCATTCCAATGCTTCACCACCCTCCTAGTGAGAAAGTTTTTCCTAATATCCAACCTTGACCTCCCCAGCTGTAATTTGAAACCATTGCTCCTTGTTCTGTCCTCTGTTACCCTCGAGAACAGCCTAGCTCCCTCCTGCCTGCCCCACCTGCAGTTGGATGCTGCCTGCTGGGTCCTACTGCTAGAAGAGTTCCCAATCTCTGTATGCTGCGTGGCGCAGCATATGTCAAAGGGGAAAGTCCCGGGAGGTCAGGTAAGTGACAGTAGGTCACATGCTGAGCCCTACTTATTGCTGCCTCTGTGACATATCAGGAAGCCCTGTGTTGCATAATCCCTAGGAGAAGAGAGACTGTTCTAGAAAGTTCTGAGGCTATTTCATTTGATGAAAACCTAAATTTCAAAAAACAAAATGATCTTTATCAGGCCTTCACAAAGTAGAGCTAAGTCATTCTTAGAAGAGACAGTGACATGATCTCCAAAGATGAGAATGAATTACAGCTGAGACAAGAAAATCTCCTCAGTGCAGTTCAGAAAATGTGTGGCAGGAGTATTTTATACAAACATTTGACATTTTAGCAAGGCGTATCATTGGGGAGGCGGAGAGAGAAATGTCACCTGTCGGCACCAACTGTTTTTTACCCTCCCCGTACCTGCTGTAAGTGCAGTATTGTATTTACACTAGTAAAATTGCAGGCAGTTTCGATTAACTGGAATAGGGCACGCACTATTTGTATAAAAATACTTCATCCTGCCTCAGCTTCCCCTATATTTTTTTTTTTATCTGACAGTGCAGTATCCTCAAATAAGTTTTGAATGCCAAACTCAGATTTTGTCATGTTCTTTTAGACTGAGTAGAGATGCTACATTTACTGTGCCGGAAACTGTCTGTTTAGCTTCCTTGTGTTTTTAATTTGTACAGAGAACAAAGAATTCGAACCAAGACTGCCCAAATTCCTGATGACCTTTCACTGCAAACTCTGAACTTTGCATGCAAAACTCTCAAGCTATTATAGAGACTTCAAGCCAGTCACTCTTCTTTCCCCTTCTACATAATCACTTATTTAGTGACAGCTTCCCAAACAGAGTGAGGGATGGGAGTATTTATCTGTGTAAATTCCAAAATCGTTTTGTAACTTTCGCACGCTTGAAATTGTGATCTCCATGTTCATGGCTTTTTCAAAAATAGCTGTTATATAGGCAAGGTGGCTTGTTATAGCAATGTTACCTCATATGTAACTAATAGGGCAGTATTCTATCATCATTATCCAAAACCTCTGGTGAAATTCTACAGCTATTTCTCAGTTAAAACTGGATTGATTTCAGCATCTCTATACTGCATTCATTCTCTCATGTTAAATCGCTGGAAAGGACGCTGAAGAGAACATGTTCAAGTCAGTGGGAGTTTTAAATAGGTAAAGAAAGCAGGATTTGGCTAGTGGTAACACTACTATGAACTCTGTTTAGTGTAGAATATTGCAGAGGGTTGTTTCCTTTTGTTTAAAGGATACACTTAAACATTGGTTTGTCATTTTAGAAATTTCAAAGCAGCAACTTTCTGTTTGTAAGTTTAGTGCTCAGAAAGTTTAGCTGCATAAGAGATATTGTGGCTGCACATCAATTTAACATCCCAGTGGATTCACATACTGACATTTAGTATTAATATAAATTGAGTACCTCTTGTTTAAGTGCTTCTGTAATTTTAGTCAGTTGGCAAGCACTGACTATGTTCTCAGTGCTGCATAAGACCTAGGTATTAAGATGATTTCTGCCTCTGAAAACTTTTTGTTCCTGTTTTCCAGACAGTAAGACAAGATTTCCTAGGAGATTTCACTACATAGCAAATACATTTATCTGTAACAGATACATTATGATCTCACTGAGAGTTCTTTCATAAGAAATAATTGGTTGGATACATTTAAGTGAATTATAAGCTTTGGGAGAGAAGCAGTTGTACTTAAAGCATTATCCTTTCTTGGCCATAAAAGCTATGGAAAAATCGTATGCAGTGTATGTACAAACTAAGTGTGCCTCTATTTTCTCTATGAATTGCTGTCACTGAATGATCTTTTAACAAACCATACATTTCAAAGCCACATCTTAAAAACCTCTGAGGATGGAGATTCCACCACCTCTCTAGGTAACCCGCTTCAGTGCTTCATCACCCTCCTAGGGAAAAGGTTTTTCTTAATATCCAACCTAGACCTCCCCCATTGCAACTTGAGACCATTGCTCCTAGTTCTATCATCTATTACCACTGAGAACAGCCTACCTCCATCCTCCCTGGAACCCCCTTTCAGATAGTTAAAGGCTGCTCTCAAATCCCCCCTCAGTCTTCTCTTCTGCAGACTAAACAAGGTACCTAGTTCCCCCAGCAGAGACCCAAAACTGGACACAGTATTCCAAATGGGCCTCATCAGAGCCAAATAGAGAGGAACAATCACTTGCCTGGGTCTACTAATGCAGCCCAATATGCCATTAGCCTTCTTGCCAATAAGGGTACGTGGTTGATGCATATCCAGATTCTTATCCACTGTAATCCTTGCATCCTTTTCTGCCAAACTGCTGCCTAGCCAGTAGGTCCCCAGCCTGTAGCAGTGCATGGGATTCTTCCATCCTAAGTGCAGGGCTCTGCACTTGTCATTGTTGGGCCAAAAGAAATCTGAGGTTCAATCCTTCAATTTATCCAGGACACTCTGTATCCTATCACTGCTCTCCAGGATATTTATCACTCCCTGCAGTTTAGTGTCAACTGAAAACTTGCTGAGCATGCAATCCGGACCATCCTTAAGATCGCTGTTGAACAAAACTGGCCCCAGCACCAACCCCTGGGATACTCTGCTTCTTATTAGCTGCCAACTAAACATTGAGGCATTGATCATTACCTGTTGAGCCTGAAGATCTAGACAGCTTTTTATCCACTTTATAGTCCATTCACCCAACCCTTACTTCTTTAACTTGCTGATAAGAATACTGTGGGAGACCATATCTAAAGCTTTGCTAAAATAAGGGCATATCATGTCGAGCACTTTCCTCCCATACACAGAGCCAGTCTTCTCATCACACAAGGCAACCAAGTTGGTCAGACTTGACTTGCCCTTGCTGAGTCTATGTTGACTGATCATCTTCCCTTCTACCATGTACCTCAAAATGGATTACTTGAGAACCTACTCCATGATTTTTCTGGAGATTGAAGTGAGGCTGACTGGTCTGTTTTTTCCCAGATCCTCCCCCTTCCCTCTTTTGAAGATGGGCATGATATTTGCCTTTTCCCAAGCATCTGGGACTTCCTCCAATTGCCAACTACCTCAGCAACCTCAGGTGCATTGCATCTGGCCCCATGGATTTGTGCATGTCCAGCCTTTCTAAATAGTCCTGAACTTTTTCTTTCAGGCCTGGGGGCTGCTGACTGCCTCCCCATACAGTGCTACCCAGTGCAGTAGTCTGGGAGCTGACCTTGTCTGTGAAGACAGGCAAAAAAGCAGTGAGTACTTCAGCCTTTTCTACATCATCCATCACTAGGTTGCCTTTCTCATTCTGTAAGGGGTCTACACTTTCCTTCACCACCTTCTTGTTGCTAATATACCTATAGAAACCCTTCTTGTTACCCTTCATGTCCGTTGCTAGTTGCAACTCCAGCTGTGATTTGGTCTCCCGGATTTCACTCCGACATGCTCAAGCAATATTTTTATACTCTTCCCTAGTCATATGACCAAGTTTTCACTCTCTCTTGTAAGGTTCCTTTTTGTGTGTTAAGCTGTTCGAAGATTTCTTTAAGCCAAGACGGTTGCCTGCCATATTAGCTTCTCTTTTTGCACATTGGGATGGCTTGTTCCTGCGCCGTCAATAATGTTTCTTTAAAATACAGCCAGCTCTCTTGGACTTCTTTCTGTCCTTCCTAAACAGTTTATACTTATCCATGACTGTTGCAGCTGTGTGAGTTACCCCACCGAGTCTTGGTTATTACAATCACACCACAGTTCCTTGATTTGTGCCAGGACTTCCAATTCCTCCCACTTGTTTCCCAGGATTCTTGTGTTCATATTCAGGCACTTAAGAAAGCTAGCTGATTGCCCTACGCTCTCCATGTGCATCAGGAAGACTCTCCTGTTGCTGCCTCCTCACATTTTTCCCTGGTGTCCTACTTACCTCCAAGATTAGGTCCCTGTCCCCTGGCGAATGCAGTTTAAAGTCCTCTGAGATTAGCCAGACTGCCTGCAAAGTTGCTCTTCCCTCTCTTCATTAGGTGGATCCCATCTCTTCCTAGCATTTTTTTTCCTGAAACAATATGCCTTGGTTGAAGATGTAGAAGAGAGGACTTGGGATTCATCAGTATAACCATGCATTTACTTTTGTAGTTTGATGGTCCCTGTCTGAGTCTTTTCCTTCAACAGGGAGGATGGATGAAAATGCCACTTGTGCCTCAAACTCCTTTAATTTTTCCCAAGAGACACATAGTCTGCAGTGATCCACTGAAGATTCTTCTTGGCCATATCAGTGGTGCCCATGTGAAGAAGTAGGAAGAGGTAGCAGTCTGAGGGCTTGATAGAGAATCTGCTGAGACTTATCACATTTTGAATTCCAGCTACAGGCAAGCAGCACACTTCTCAAGTTTCCCGGTCTGAATGGCAGATGGATGTCTTTACTCTGCTTAGGAGGGAATCCCTAATCCACAACCACATATCTCTTCTTCTTGGGAGTGGTGGTTGTGGAACCCCCATCCCTTAGTGCATCCCATGCCTTCTGATCAATGGGGCCTCCTTTTAATTCCTTCCTTCAGATGATTCTTCCAAACTATTCTCCTCTGTAGTACCTGATTTAGTTGGGGTTGGTCCTGCTTTGAACAGGTGATTGGACTAGAGGGCCTCCTGAGGTCCCATCCAACACTAATCTTCTACAAATATATGATAAAGCCCCCAGCAGCATATCTCTGTATTAGACCTTAGTTTTAGGAGCATATCTAACATGCAACCATTATTAAAGCCCATTATACAATCTGGCTGATGTACATACCAGGTAGGCCCCATTGCTTCTGGCTTTCCATAGGTTCTTGTAATGGGTTTAACCCACTAATCTCAATGACTAAAATCCTCTCTTCTGCCTAAGTAACTTTGCTGGGTACTGATCACCTCCCGTCAGGGCATTGAGGGCAAGCACGTTCACTCTAGGGCTACTATTCCATGGTATTGGCTGTAAAAGCCTCTGTACCCTTTTTTGAATGGAAAGGGAAACGGAGGATTCATGGAGCAGTGGGTCCTCCAGACCTTTTCTTCCCCCATGGCCCATGATTGGCTGTTCCATGAACCCCCTGCCTTTTGTGAGAGCAGCAAGCAGACATGAAGCCTCTCCCAAACCCCTGCCTTCTTCCATTGGCAGTATAACTGTGCTGCTCTACTGCCAGAGCATGTTTTGCTTCTGGGTGGAGTGAAGAGAAGGATTTGTCCCTGTGATTTGCATTGCACCCTGTCTACTGCACACTAGAGGTAACCTCAACGAGTGGTAGCATTCTGATATGATGGCTGCCACAGGTGCATTTCTGTATGCTGGAACAGGTCAGGAAAGGCGGGGGGGGGGGGGGCGGGAAAGGGAATTTTTCACTAAAATTTTACAATTTTACTCTATGGATGTGTTTCTGAAAAGGGAAGGCACTAATTTTGATTTTCTTAATGCAGTGCTTGTAGATTAAAGCATTGCACTGGAGTCTCAATAGCTGAGGTCTGTTCCCAACTCTGCCACTTACTTGTTGAGACATTGGACAAGTCACTTAAACTTTTTGTACTTCAGTCTCCCTTTCTGTAAAATGGGGATGATGATGCCTACTCCTCATTGCAAAGCACTTTGAAATTTATGGATGAAAAGAACTGCAAATTCTTCTTATTTTTAGCTATTTGATAAAATAGTCGGTAGTTCTTACATAGTCTTATAATTATATGTATGGTTAATAATGTAGCATCTTTATGGAAAAAGTCCTTTGGCATTGGCTAGAAAAGAAAGAGAGAGGTTATGATGCTTTAACCAACCTCCGTAGAAATGTATAGCCAGGTTTTAAAAAAGAGCCCAATCCAAATCCTATTGGTGGATCTTCTCATTGACTCTGAATGTGCATTGGATCAAGGTCTGAAAGCTCTAATAAATTCTATAGGAGGATTTGAACTTTCCGTAGAAAGTATCTCATTTACTCTTAAATTTCAGGGACTGAATCCTTCAGTTGCACCATGCTCACAAAGCTGTGAGAAAGAGCCACCTGTCTGCTCCTCCACTTCTATGGCCAGGAAGTGGGAACAGCTCCATTGACTTGGATTGCACAACATTTTGGCCCCACCTGTGTGTCTGAGGCAATGGAACAGATGCACAAATGTGATGTAACCAAAGCTGAAGAAAGAGCTCTATGTGATTTTAAAGTAATTTTATAGTACTCTACTGATTTCATCCCAGTTAAATTGTATAGGCATTTTCTGTAAAGATCAGAACAATCAAATGTGCTTTCTCATTTATATTGACACTCAAAAATCTGAGGAATTTACATGATTCTTTCTCTACAAATGGGTTTTGTTAAATTAGCCATTTATAAAACAGGTGCAGGGTGCTATTATAATGTAACTTATTAGGCAACAATGATTTTTAGTTTGTCACATTTGAGAACAGACAATAGCCATGACTGTGGATATTATGAGCTAATGTCTACTTGTAAGAAACTTTTTTCCAGTAAAGCCCAAAATGAGGTTTAACGTATTCTTGCTATTACTGAAATTTATTGAACATCAAAGTGACACTGATGTGATTTTTATTTTTTTTAAAAAAATACATACTCTCTCACAATATGGATATCACAGGGATGTAGAAATTTACTGGATTCTAAAGAGCCTTCAGCCAATCATGAGAAAATTAATGTGCATACTACCTCTTGCATTCGAAAAAAACAATCCTTTCCCAATGAAGCCCATAACTGATCTCTTCCTAGAACTATAAAATATTAACAATCTTTTAAACAGGAGGAAATGCAAAATGTCTAATAATTACATGAAGACTTAAAAATCATTTTTTCTCCCTTTGAATTCAGGGGATTTCCACAATGGGGTGTTTTCTTTAATTCTCTGCAATCATTTTCAGTAAGTTCCTTCAAAGATGTGTGTAGTAGAGAAATTTGTTCTTAAAATTCAAGCCCTTAGCTTGTGGCAAACACCTGAGTAACTTAGCAAGTCCTGTGGAACTGATTTATTTTAAGACACTTGAGTTTTTAACCAGCTGTGTTCAGGCTTTGTCACTGTGCATAAGTCATTTGGAGTTTCAAAACTGGGTATACTTACATTTAGATTTTTGTAAAGGGCAGTACCTTGGATCAAATGCACTTGTGGTTCACCTCAAGAGGCCTGGATTTCCTGTCTGCTTTAAGTCAGTGGAGTAAGATACTTTGAAGATTCCAAATCAGCACCTACAAAAAATTAGTTGTATTTTAAAACATCAGGTTAGAGTTTAGCTCATAATAAAGATATGGGCGTGCTCAAAAACAAATAACATAATGTATGCTTTTTGCATGGATGCCAAGATTTTCAAATCCGAATGGCTAAAAATAGGCTCCTAATTCCATATTTAGGCTCCTAAATCAGTAGCCTGACTTTTTGAAAAGTGCTCTGTGTTCATTATCTCCTGTTGACTTCACCTGGAGTTGTAGCTGCTCAAAGCACTTTTAAAATCAGGCTACTGAGTTAGGTTTCTAATTATGGACTAAAGAGTCTACTGATGGCGAGCACTCATGTAAAAATCTTGGTCATTGTTCTCAGGCAACCTATTTAGCTATAAATCAACACATGGATTTTCATTCTCAGGAAAGCTACTTGAGTATTGTTTCCTATGCCTCTGCACAGACATCTTTACAAAATGCCCCTCCCCCCTTTTTAAATGACTAGAAGTGAAATTATCCAGGTGCCAGTACAGAGACAGATGGCAGTATTCCACTAAACCTCACGTCCTTTATATTCATTACCTCACTAAAAACACATGACTCTTGTGTGTGCACTGTGCTCTGAAAAGGCACTGATCTTTCACAGGCTTTGACCTCAATGTGGTGTGGTGGAACAAACTCTAACCTTTCCAGAATAACTCTAAATATGAGGATGGTGGGCATTTAACCAACAAGAAAATAAGAGCCCAGCAGTTGGATATTAGCATTTAATAAAACCGAGCATGTAATGTTGCTTTCACAAGATATCAAAAGAACCAAAGCCTGTTATGGCTTACTGTCTCTAAAATGAATGACAGTAGATCAGTCACTTTTCAAATAATGTCATTGCCTGTGAAAATCCCCCATTAACAGTGGCAGAGCTCTACAGCTCTTGAACTAGATTTTAAAATAAAGTCCTTACAAAAGCGGAATTATCCGTAAACTTGTATGTACATGATGTTGGGTGATATGTACTGGGGGTTTGTCTCAAAGTTTATTGAAGTCAATTAAGAGGATTGACATCAGTGGGCTTTGATTCAGCTCCTGGATGTTTTGGGATCAGTCCTGTGCTGCTGAACTTTGACATCAATGAAACTGATCTACCTGATTACAGTTCAGTAGATGTGCACATGCTTTTGCTAGATTAGGACCAGAGAGCTCAGCACCTTGAAGCACTGAGTTGTTAAAAAGAAGAGGATTGCAATAATAATATTAAGAAGAATTTCTTCTTTAGAAGATCAATTTCCATGTTCCAGTTAGAGCTGGGTGAGAAACTGATTTTTCCATCCCTCAAAAGTGTTGGAGAGATCATAAAAATTTCCTTTCCTGAATCAGGATGAATGTCAAAATCTCAGATTTCTGTGAAATGAAAATACATAAATGATGTTGGTTTGGACCAGTCGAAACATTTCATTTTGATGATCTTGAAATATTTAATTTCAATTTTGATCCTTTTCATTAACTATTTTTAGTCTAAATTTACTAAAATCTCTAAACAAAAAATCATCTTGGCATTAGAAACAGAAATTTTTCATTTAGAAAAAGTCAAAACAGGTCATTCAACACTTTCTCTCCCTTTGGTGCAGGAGATTCATCAAACATTTCATGGACAGTTTTAGTTTGGATGGATCAATTGTGTTGTTTTTTGGTTTTTTTTTTTTTTTTATTTTAAAATCAGTTGAAAAATTCCTTCACGACTCTTATTACAATAAGCAAAGGTTTTGGTGAATAAGAAAAGCAAACAAATAAGGCTTTGCTTCCCACAGATTGGTTTCCATTTCCTTTCACATAGCTTGACAGTAAGCAGCTTTAGTATTCTGCTGGAATTGGGCTAGAAAATGAACCATTCTTCCAAGTCTCTAATGTTCGTGGCCCATCATTCCATTGTTCAGAGTCACAAGTTTTTCACATCTAAGTAACAGGACATTTTATAGAACCAACAACAAACTAAAGCAGAGACTATTTCAAAATATATTTCTCATTTTGTGTCCTTTTGGCTATAGCGCTCTACTTGCTATGCAAATGTAAATAAACAACTCCTCTCCATCCCTAGAGCTTATCCCTCTGCTTTAAGTTAAGGGCTGGTGTTGCCACAAGAAGAAATGGATACAAACTGCAATCAAGAAGTTTACACTTTGATGGTTAGGAACCCTAATTTCGCAGAGTGAAATTACTCTCAAAGGAGAGTAATGGGAGCAAAAGATCTAACCAGTTTCAAGACTGAGCTTGATAAATTTATGAAGAAAATGGTATGAGGAATCTACCTACAATGGCATGTGCCCCATCTGTGATTGCTAGTAGCAAATATCTCCAACAGCCAGAGACAGGACACCAGGTGGACAAAACTCTGAGTGTATTATAGTGAATCCTTTGCCAGCTATCTGGCTGGAGGGTCTCACAAACATGTTCAGGGTCTAACTGGTCATCATATTGGGGTGGGAAAGAATTTTCCCTCTGTTCAGACTGGCAGAGACCCATGGTGGCTGTTTTTTGTATTGCCTTCCCCTGCATGGTAGAGCATGGGTCACTTGCTGGTTTGCATAGAGTAAATGGTGGAATTGCTGAAACTTGAAATCTTTGAGGACTTCCGTAATTCCATTGCGAGGTCAAGGGTCCATTTCAGGAGTGGGTGGGTCAGGTTCTGTGACCTGTTGTGTGCAGGAGATCTGACTAGATGATCACAATGGTCATCTCTGGCCTTAAAGTATATAGGGCAATACAAATTAAAAGCAATATCTTAGTGTATCTCTAGATATATAAAGCATTTGGGGAGAAGGTGGAAAGACTAAATTAATTCCTGATTTTTCTTTAATATATTTTAAATCTGAAAATAACTTGACTCCCTTTTAATTCAAGCTTTTCCAAGCCCATTTGAAAGATATTAGTTATGCAGTTACAGTTATAATATAGATTAGATTATCTGTTCAATCTCTTTTAGTATAGGCAGAACTGGTAGCAATTACTGTAGTTAAGGTTGCCTCAATTTCCCTTTATAAGATCCTGTTTTCAGTTGCTATAATTTTGCCAAACTTTAATCTTTCTGACTGAAATATCCCATGGCAGGTGCCTGCCTCAGGATAATTTTTTTTTTTGCAAGTTTCAGCAAAGACGGTTAATTCGTTTTTGAGAATAAGATTTTTTTTTTTTCCTTGAGCACCTCTGTGTTTGGAACAAGAACTTGAAATGTGGCAAGGGAAGCTGTCCTGGCATCAGGAATATGCTTTTATTTTATCCCTTTGACAGTGAGTCAAATAGACAAACAATGAGACTTCCAGCCCGACCCCACAGACCCTGAGAGGGGGGACAAGTTTCAGCTGAGTGTCCAAATTTTAGGGCATTTATCCACAGTACTCTGAGCTTCCTTTCTGGTTTGTCCCCTTGCTGAGGATTTGTAAGCAAGTGGAACAATTTACCGGCTTGGGGTTCGACTCAGTATGTAGAACTGGACTTTCCCAAAGACATTCACCTCTTTCTGGCCCAGAATCTCAGCTTCACCTAGCTTCCACAAATGAGACGAGGAATTGCTATTTCTTGATTCTGGAGCTAGTTCTTTGCCAGCTCTGTAGCTGATTAAAGCAGCCCAGCTCTACTTTATTGTGACTGGCTCCTCAATGGGCCATCTTCAAGCAATAATTTACAGAGCATGATCCCCAATCTCTGACATGCCCTCTATGTCTAGGAGTTGACTGAAGAATCTTCAGCTGAAGATACCTGGCTGATTTCCAGCCCCTTTTTTACTACCTGAGCTGAGCAAATGGTTAGATTGCTGAAAACTGACTCTGTCCTGTAAACAGACTGCTTATTGCCTTTCCGCTGAGCTCTTGTGCAGATATGGTTGCACTGCTTGATATATATTGCTATTGTGTTGGAATTTTAAGTGTTCTTTGAAAAATAAGCCCAGAAATTTAACTTTTTAATAGGGGATCAAAGTAGTGAATGAAGAAATGTGACAAGGCATTACAAATCCTTCTGACATGCATAAATCCTAAAACAAACAAACAAACAAACCCCATGCCTCAAAATAAAACAAAAACAGCTGTGTTAAGAATAATATACTGGTACTACCCAGTTATTTGTGTTTAAAAAGCTTTCTACTGTACTTTTCTTTAAAGTGGAGGGAAAGAAGATGGAAGAGAAGACTGCTGATGGCCCTATGCCCAGAGGCACCAGAGACCCTTGGATGAAAGGAGTTTGGGAAAGGGGCTCACAGATGTACGTTGCATCTTGCAAATGGAGCAAAGGTAAGAAAAGCGAAGTCTTACCATCCATGCCCTGCCCCTCACACTTCTCCTTGCCACCCCATATAGCTATCCCTGACTTTTCTTGACCTGCCATGCTCCCCTGGCACCCTACCCCACCCTCCGTTGTCAGCTCTGTCCATGTCCTGCCTTTTGTTTCCCATGCTTTCACCTGACACCACACACAGACTCCCGACACCCTCCCTTGCCCTGCCACACACTCCTACCATCTGTACACACTGACGTTTCCTGAAAAAGAATAAGTGAGCCCTTTACTAGTTTTCACAAAATGTGGTTTAATTAACAAGTGAAAAATTGTTGTGTATGGTTGTGAAAGTGACACTTGTATAACAGTTACTGCAGGGAGGGTGGATGTTATTTAAGAATTGTATTTAGGTATGAAATGCAAGTTTCTGGTTTTACAGAACCGAACTGAATTTGTAAACTGCTGTTTATTTTTTTGACTGTTTACATTTTATACATAGTAAGATCAATTTCTGTTATGTCTTATATATTCAAAATTTGCTCACCTGCTCTCCAAGTGAGAGAAGAATTACAGTGTGGCCCCTCACCCAAAAATGTTGGACACCCCTTTGCTAGCTCTATATTTGTAGATGGGTTTTATGTAGCTGTGTAACTGGGGAAATACGCTCATCCTGGGTTTTTTTTTATATATTGCACATTTTAAACATGGGGCTCTCTGCAGGCTGTTGGGGGTGGCTGGATGAGATAGCTGACACTCTGTGTTTCAACCTGGATTCTGAAAGTCAGAGCAGGTCCCTAGATTTACTCTTTCTCATGGAAGACAGTCTGACTATGACCCCAATTCAGATAATGACTCAAACATGCATTTCCATTAAGCATGTGATTAAATCCCATTGATTTAAAGTTAAGTACATACTTAAGTGCTTTCGCTGAGTGCAGATCTTTGTTTCTTTTTACCAGAAATAGAAATAATCTAGATTTTTAAAAAACCTGTTCTCCCTCTTTTGGGGGGAAAACATAGGGCCAACTGCTCCATATGCCTATATATCAACCCTCCTGTTGACTTCACTGGGTATTTTTTTCCCGAACTTCTGAGTGTGGAGAAAAGACAGAGGAAGGTGTCTCTCTCTTTGTCAAAGATGACAGCATACGAAGGACTTTGTAAACTGCACGACACAATTTGTACATCATAAAACTGGTATTTGCACTTTCAAATACCAGTTTTGCAAGCATAATTGGTACTCTTTGTAAATGGTTCAGGAATACTTCTGATCATTCCATACATTCTAAAGAAATTTGTATCACTATTTTGTCATGATATGTCTTTTGTAATTATCAGTGCTAAAAACTGCAGTTGTCAAAGAGCAGATTTAAACTGAACATAATTTTTGTAGGATTTCTTATATTTAGCAGCGGTAATACACCTCGTTTGATATTGTTTGCAAATGCTATGTGCTTTGTTTTTCAAAGTCTTTGCCTCCTTCTGAATTCCTTTACCCATCATAAAAACACACAATCTTTTATGTAACAGAGAAGCTTCTCTCTCGGTTCACATCAAATTCTAGGAGAAGAATACTAGAATTGCTTATGACTGAAGAGTCACATTACTCTTTTTTTGTTTTGTTTAATCTATAAGAAAAAAAGACATGAGGAGTAGAAATCAGTGCAGATCAAGATTCTGGGTGCTTCATGATTCAAAAACATAAGCATCTACCTTTTTGCAAAACCTTCACATTTTTTTAAATAAGTGGGAAATAAATATAAAGAGCTTTGCACTGTATTTGTAAATAGTGGCAGCATTCAGTATTGCATTTATAATTAAAACTGAGATACTGGAACCTAGAACCAGGCATTTAAGCAGAGAGGGAAAGGCATTTTTTCATTTTCTTCTCCAAACTATATGTAATAGAGTTGATTGTATCTGAAATGATGAGCAAAGTTTCTACCATTGACTGATTATATTAACAGAAGCCACTAATGCCATGATTGCCACTTTTACTTAAATATTTTTTAAAAATTGGAATTGTTCAGCTAGTTACCCTGTTAAGGTTATCAGATTTATGCAAAAAGAATTCCACATATTTTGCTCTTTGCAAAGACTCACGATAATCACCTCTTAGCTGTATTTTACTCATGCTCTATATGTGGCTTGTTTTGGCCGGATAAGGAAAGGTACCTTGCTTCCTATTCAGTAAAGAAGATAAAAGGAATGGGCGACATCGGATATATACACGTTGGCCTGTGCTTCTGCATGCCACTGGACTAAGGCAAGGCATACATTGTTCTGTATAATTTGATCTGGTGATAACAATGCCTGTGTTGTGAATCACCACTGCATGATCTAAATTTTTCTGGCTGTTTAGCATAAATTTTGTTCTCTTTGACCCAACGTCTACACAGATAGGTCCAACCTAGCAGCACGCTGAGTGCCTGCCCAGCAGCAGTTCTCCAGAGGTGTTCAGCATCTTGCAGTTTGGACCCAGATTTTGTGCAATGTTAGGAGACAGCTGTGAGAACTTCTTTCTAGATGAACAGCGGATGGTTTCAGATATGAACACGAAAGAATAAAAATACTTTAATGGCCCCAATTCAACCAGGTGCTTAAGAACTTGGGGATTAAACATGTGAGTGATCACATTTATGTCATTGACTTTGATTACTTCAGTGGGACCATCCACATGTTTAAAATTATGCACATACACAAGTGCCTTGTTGAACTGTAGCCAGACCACGTTTCTCATCTGGTATTTTAAGCCAATAATCATTTTAGCCTGAAAACACCCTTATGAGGTAAGCCACTATTATCTTTGTGCTGATTTCCCCCACATCACACAATGAATCAATGGCAGATCCAGGAATCAATCAAAAGACTCCTGAATCCCAGTTTCTTCTTCTAACTACTACCAGCTATTCTGCCCCTGTATAGTTCCCATGTAAAATCTGACACTTTCTAAAATGAAGACAAGAGCATCTGTTAATAATGGCATATTGCCCCCATCTGGATCAATTTATATTACGAGTTTTTTCATATTGCTTAGACGAACTTAAACATATGAACTAAAAACAAAACTTTTTGCTAAAAACAACAAGATTAAAGATTAAAATTTCAGAACGAAATGCATTGTTGTAGCAGTGCAGCTCTAATAAACTTGAGTGAGTGCACCGCATGGATAAAATATCTAGGAACCTGTGCAATACTTTGGAGATCTAGCTATAAAAATATAAAGTTAAGCCAATGAAAGCAAGACATTCCTTTTACTAAATCTTTTAATTGCATCACTGTCCCCTTCTTCTCAGTTAACACAGTATTTCAGCCCCGAACTAAAATTATAAGCATAAAATATATTTCCTTTTGGTTCTAATAACTTAGAACCAAAAATCAACGGGAGTTAGACACTTAGGAACAAATATCACTAGATGCCTATTTGCATCTTTTGGCTTCTAATACCTTTTAAAAACTGAGCCTGAATTCCTTGTAATGAGACTGCTGGAGAAACCTGCAGCTGGGATGTGCTTGTGACTTGATGACATATAAACACAGATGTTGCATTTCTTTTAGGCTATTGACCTCCATAGAAATTCAGTTGATTCTTGTGGCACAATCTGGCTATTTTGAGATATTTTCATGGAAGTGACACAGTCAAGGAAATGTTAGATGATTTCCAAAGAGATCTTTAGTAACAGTGGCTTATTGTGCACATCACAAACCCAACAATTTTATTTGAATGGCTACGACATTTTAGAGGAGTACAAAGAACTATGGAGTACAACTTAGGACTCAAAGTGCCAGGAAGCTTAAAAGGAACAATTATGCTGGAGAATCAAAATTCCTCCAGCTTTTCAAAGTTAAAATTATCCACCATTGCATTTCTGTGTGGCACATATATATATATATCTGGTGTGTCTATACTCAAAACAGCTGAACTGAGTTTTGAGTATTCAGATGTAATGAAACCTGTGCCCTGGTGTCACTATTGATTTTCTTAGCTAAAATTTTCCCCAATTCCAACTTTTAAATTGTCAAATACATTAAATGGGTTGGCTAGTGCCAGCCAGTATTGGCTACTTCTGTGAAAGGTACCAGTAAAAAAAAACATTAGGTGGAAATGGAGTGGGTTATTTTTGGATATGTTCCTTTTTCTCATTTGTTAAATTTAACAAACCATCATTTTTTATCCCTTCTGGAATCATATGACTTTCATCCTCCTCTTGTAAGGAAAAAATGTAGTGAAATTGACATCTTTTATATATTAATTGGAGTAAAAAAATAATCAGAACACACAGCTTTCTTGCAAGTATGTATTGTAGCCTATTTTCCCCAGGCCTAGGTCCTTAACCCCAGCTATAGCCACTTCTGACTGGCACTATCCAGCTCTTGTTGGTTTATTTATTTATTTCCTTGTTTAAACTACCCACTAACAGAGCAAATACTTCCCTTTCACTTGTCTTAAATGGATAAATTATAACTACAAGTACGATATTAATTACTGGATAGCATATTCAAGGGAATTATCGTTGAGATCCTGAATGTGAATTCCATACTCTAATATTTTTACCTGGTATTCCAATGCAGAAAGACTACAGACTGTGTTAACTGCATACATAACAGGACCTTTGGACAGTACCCCAATTTTTAGGTTGGCAGACACAAAGAAAGAAGGAAACACAATTCATGCTGCCTATACACAGATAACTAAATGGCTGGGCAGTAAAAAAAAAAAACTTTACTCACTGATTAAAAGAGAGTCAGAACAGAAAATTTTTGGTTTTGTGGAACCTCACAGCATATAGAAGAGGTAAAGCCTGAATTTCTTTTCTGCTGTAGTCTCTAAGGCACCGAGTTGTTAAAGCACTTAAGCATATACCTACTTCTTGAGAGTGTTGATAGTTCAGTAGGAATACTCATTTGCTTAAAGCTAGGCATATGCTTGAATTATTTGTTATATCAGGGTCTTACACTCACACTGCTGAGAATGAGCAAAACCAAGCAAACCAAAATATAAATGGCAGAGAAGTTTCATTTTTATTTTTTTTCAGGAGGATTTTCTTTTATATGAAATAAAAACAGTCCATCATTACTTATCAGACACAATAGGCTGTATATCCACCTCTGGAACAGGAAATGACAGAAAGAGGATCTATAAACCGTCCATTTTAAAAACTGATATTTGTCCCTTTCTATCAGACAGTAAATGTTTCCTCCCACTCTGTAACTTTCCTATCTTCAAAGCGTCTGACGAAGTAGGATTTTCTCCCACGAAAGCTCATGCGATTAATAAATCTGTTAGTCTTTAAAAGTGCCACAAGACTCTGTTGTCAGTAAATGTTTAGATAATGACAAGTTCTGACAGCATGTTAAAAACACTGTCCTTGTGAATAAAACCCCACTGTGAACTTCAAAAGACAAAATCATTCATACTCTTTGTTAGCTATTCCTTTTAAGGCAAGATGTTAAGAGGTTTCCATTGCAGGTAATTAGGAGATTTTTTGAATGCTAATGTATGTCATATAATCTCCACCATATCTCCATAGTTTGAGAGCCTCAGTCCTAAATGTATTTATTTTCACAGCACTCAGGTGTAGTAGGCAAAACTATTATCCACATTTTGCAGATAGGGACCTGTGGTACAGAGACTGAGTGAATTATTTGTCATACAGGAAGTGTGTGGAAGAAAAGGGAATTGAAAGTGGATCTCCTATATCCTAGGATAGTGCTCTACCCAGTGTACCATCCATCCTCTCTCTAGGAATACCAAATGTGGTCCAAGGTCATCTGTGCAAACATTGAAATGGGGACCTTTGCACACTTCAAAAAATCATGAAAGATGCCCACATTTTAAACCATATTTCAATAGGAATGCATCTTGTGACTAGCTATGGTGAGCCCTGAGGCATATACTGTTCATTTTCAAGCACTGAATTTGTTCTCTATTTTGAGAATTAATAGTTAGCTAATTAGAGCATGCAGCATACAACTGAAGTGTTTTTTCCAAGATTGGATTTTTTCACAATTTCAGCAATTCAAAGTGGTTTATTAGAGAAACTTAAATAAAATATTTAACAGGTGACTGAGCAGTAACACTATGCCACCGCACATCAAAGGGTTTTTGGTGACATGGCAACCGCAAGATAGAGTATATTACAAGTATTACTGTCTAGAAATGACAGTCAGATCCATCTTGCTATTGAATAGACATAATTAATAAAATGGTCTGGCAAAAGAAAAATGTTTAAGTGATGTATCTGAATGAAGCATTAAGCACTTCTCAAATGTTTATGCAGCCAGGAACATAAGAATCTCTATACTGGGCCAGATCAATGGTCCATCTAGTATCTTGTTTTCTGACAGTGGCCACTGCCAAGTACTTTAGAGTGAATGGGTAGAACAGATAATCATCAAGTGATCCATCCCCTGTCATCCTTATCCAGCTTCTGGCAAGCAGCAACTCGTATGCTGCAGAATATAGTCAGTTGTTTGACTCAGTTGAACTCCCACAGCCAAATTAAGAACAGAAAAGACATTGGGATGGGAGTACAATGAGCATCCAATTCTGGAAGCAATCCATGCTGTAAAAAGCCAGGAAGGGTCTGATGGATTCTTGAGACAATTCTATAACGACATGCTAATAATAATTTGCAGGCAAAATGTCTGAGTCTGCAATGGATATGAAGATTTTAAACTCAAATGATATGTTCCTAATCATTGTAATCCTCAAGGTTTTGAAGTTACTGAGTGAGTGTAAAAAGTACAAACTGATTTCCATTCAAAAGGTGGATTGTGAGGTAGTGGCAATTGTTCTGGTAGGTAGATTAGGGGGGGAAAAAATCTTTTCATCTCTAATTCAGCTTAACCAAGTAGGATTCAGTAAGAACCAGGGTGGTATGCAATGATGTTACGTAGCTGGTAACATTTGTAACTGGCCTGAATAGACAATTGAGTCTTAGACCTGTCACTTCTATAGGTGATGAGAAGGGTGAGGTGGAACTACTTGCTCTTACTCACTGCAGCCAACTGAAGTTTGGTGAAGGGATTTTGCAAAGCAATCAAATATTCAAATGATAGGTGATTGAATATTGAAGTGATTGAATGTGGCTGTGTCCCTCCTCCCTTACCTGGGCCACTGTGTGTGCCTTACTCAATGGTTTCCAGTCAGCTCTCAATGCCAGACTAATGCCTTTGTCTTGTATTTCGAAGCAATATAAAACCCTAAGATAAATAAGAGTGTGCCAGAATCCTTGATTATTGGGAATCAGAAAAATACGAAGGACTGATGACTGCAGATGGAAACACTGTAGATTACTAGCCCACATCAAATAGCTTCTCTTTCACTGAAGCTTGTTAGTGACTTTAGTTTTATATATAATTATAGTACAAAGTTAATTAGGAAAAGTATTTGGTCAGACCAATGTTGAAGGAATGTTCAGTTCTCAACTGGATAGTTGGAAGCTTAAGTGGATGCCTGAGAGGTTAAAATATTTTGCTTTGATACCAGTGATATCAAAGACACGGTTAATTTAAATTTAAAATAGAGCTAGATAAGGAAAGACGGGTGGGTAGAACTGCAAATGTGACTGACATCAAATGACATTTCATTAGGATGAATGCTGTTCCCAGGATTCTGAACATATGAATATCTTACCCTTATATATAACCAGTACTTCCAGATTGCTTTTATGAAGTATAGAAAGAAGTCTAAATTGTTTCTGGGTATACTGGAAAGAGGTGAAGGGAGTTAGTGGTGGTTTGTTTCCTAAAATTTAATGTACAACAACATAATTATTTCATCTAAAACAAGCACTGTATCAGAGAAAGAAGAAAAAACTTCAATATGGTTCCTATAGGGAAGAAATCTTGAAAGTTTTTCCTTCCCCATTCATTGATTCTTGAAAAGTTCACACACTCAAAGAGCTTGGAGATGCCTAGCAGGACAGTTGAAATATAATATTTTTATGATTCGAGGTCTTCTCTGTGGAATAGCCCATAGTAGGGAATTAAAAAAGTATGGGTGGATTGGAGAGGATACATAATGGTATTCAGTTTAGTCTGGGCTACTCTCACCATGAAATTTGACAGCAGTTGACAGGAGAGATGCAAGCTACATAGAGTGTAGCTTGCATACATCCCGTCAAGTTTCTAAATTCTAATTAGCATGGCATCCCAATTCTACTGCACCAATGGAAAATGCTCTACTATTTATGTACTTTTAATCTTTTTCTGGGGGATGGTTTTATTGAGTCAGCTTTTGGATTGATTGAGTGGGTCTCTACTTCCATTCAACTGATATAGAAGAATTAATCTAGGGGCACTAATTGTGGTGCCCTGAATGAAGACATACCGATAGAAAGCAGTGAATAGGGAGGAAGAAAAGAATTATTGGTTGAGGAGACACCTGCCACAGATTTCCTATATGATGCTTCGAAATCTCTTAACATCTCTGTGCCTCTGTTTCTTCGTCTGTAAAATGAGGATATTTACTTCTCTCGGTGGTCATGAGGCTAAATTGAGTAACATTTGGAAATGCTTTCAGATTATTGGATGGAAGTTGCTATCAAGTCCAAACTATTTTTTAGTATTCTTGCTTCTGTACATAGATAGTTTGTTCACATCATTTGCAACACTCCAGCAAAGAAATCTACTGGATAAATCACAGTATTGTACAGGTCTTCAAATGAAAAACCCCAAAACAATAGTTTGAGAAGATCCACCTATTTTAAGGCTTATTATAGCCTTGGGCTGCATAAACTACAGAACCACTTTAATTTATGGTTCCATTTGTTCTGAAGCCATTGAGGATGGGTAAAGGTTGGAGTGGAACCAAGCACTTGGTTCAGGAATGTGGAATCCCATTTGTGCAGTTATCACAATCTTTACCTTGGACTGAAGCCTAAAGATGATCTAGTGGAAAACAATGCTCATTGTACTGGACATTAAGAAGAGTGATAACAGTCGTAATTAAAGACGGTGACACCAACTATAAGACATGGGTGGTGGAGTTTGTGAAAACTTGTCACTGTTGAATTAAATGGGAGTTTTGCCTTTTGACTTCAGTAGGGTCAGGATTTCATCTGGGGTGGCTAATGACCATTACTTATGGTATCTATAGGCTATGAATAGTTCATGGGTTTAGGTCCAGATTGAGGATCTATATGAGCAGAGACCATTGTTGGTAGATGTGCTGGAGGCATGAGGAGTTTGAGAAGTGTTAATCGTAACTCCGTGCACCAGCCTGGCTGTTCACTCCTCTATCAGAGGACCTATAGTGAGTTAGCTCCACCCAAAAGGTGATCAGCACAGCTCAAAGAGAGGCCTGCTTCCCCCACCAATTTAAATGTGCCTTGTGGTTCATGGAGCTGAAATTAATGATTTTTCCACAGCAGTTTGGGCAGTTCTAGTCCCTAATCTAAACAATGACAAACACTTTCCTTTCACCTGAGCTAATTTGAAGTCCACATCCTATGCATACCTTTGTGGAGGCAACATGTTTTTCCTTTTTCCATACAGTGCTCCTATGTACTTTCCTGGTTGTCTCAGGAAGTACTGAGACAATGTCACAAGAAAGATGTTCTCATGTTCCCAACTTAACCAGAAGCAAGAAATATAGTAGTTGTGCCATAAAACTCATCAGAATTCCACCTCAATTTTGCAGAGCAAATTTAATTCAATTGAGGCAAACATTTGGATTTTGTATGTTTATCTGAGTTAGTCTTTGAAGCTTTTATGGTTCACATCATCACTATTTACGTGTCACTACTATCCGGTCTTTCTTTCTGCCTGTCTTTCTTTCAGAATTAGGGTACGATTAACACCTGCAGATTAAGATGTCTAATGTTCAAGTTATAATTTCTATATTGCTCATCTCCTAACTTTTTCCATATATCATGCGCCAATTACAAATGCTGGGTAAAATCAGACTACTGTGCATTATACTACAATGATAGAGTTTTGGCAGGGTTCTGTGCTCATCTATAGTTCAATGAATTCTCAATAGCTCCATTAACTTCAGGAGAGTTACTCTGGATTTCTTATTCTTTGTGCTGTGTACAAATTTGTGTGTTGATATGAGAGTGCAAAACAGAAGTTGACCTTAGTAATGGAGCCATGAATGGTGCTTGCATAATGTGATTTTCCCCTCCCCTCTCCTTAGTTTTAAGGATTAAAAAGATCTTTAAAAGGATTTAAGGATCTTATGTTAAGATTACAAACAGCACATTGAAAATTGACCTATCCTAATTTGTAATGTCATCCCATAGCCACAGTGACCAGCTATTCTTGTATTATGTCTACACTTGTAAAGTTAAGTGGACTCTGTTAAGTCAACTTAACAAGGTCGACTTTAAGTCGACTTAAAGTCGACCTTGTTAAATTGACTTAACAGAGTGGCTACTTAAGTCGACCTTGTTAAATCAACTTAACGGTAGACATAGCTGTCCACGCTGGCTTTAAGTCAATTTAATAAGGTTGACTTAGTGCTATTCCCCATCCACACTGACTTTTAGTCAATTTAAGAAGTCAACTTAAGGCTTAAGTCGACCTTCAGAGGTGGTGTTATTAAGTCGACTTAAGCTGTTTATAAGTCAACTTAAGGAAGTGCTTAAGTCGACTTAATAAAAGCCCAGTGTGGATGCGGCTTTGTGTAGGTCGACTTAAGCCTTCTTAAGTCGACCTAAGTTGCCAGTGTAAACGCACCCTGTGATACTAATGGCTGGTATAAAGCTGTATTTCTGAGGGTTTCAATAGGAATTAAGTGAGCCATTGGTTGAAGGGAAGGAGACACCTTCCTCTGAAGCATCATGTATCAGTCATTGCCTGAAGTAGGAGACTGTCTATGATAGACCAAGATTCTGATATAGAAAGACAAATTCTATGTTCTCATGGTATCTGCTGTAGATACTGAATTTGATTCTCCTCTCACTTAAATTGCTGTAACTCCATTCTCTTTAGTGGAATTAGTCCCTGCTTCACACAGGTAAAACTGTGAGGAGAATCAGGCCCATTCTTTATTTTTTCTTTTGCTTATTTTTTTTTTTTGCCTCGTTTATGGCTTACAGTGTTTGGTGCTTGGAAAAAATCAATAAAATAAAGTTTATTATAAACTGCAGCATGTTGAGAAAATGCTTATGCTGAAGTAATTTTTTCCAGTAAATCCCCAGGGTACTTGTTCAAAAAGCTGGCCCTGCCAGATTAACTTGCACAAGCTGCAAGAATTCAGAGTAGTTTTGTGTTTTCCAGTTTACAGCTCACTAGCTTAACAGACACATGTGAGATTTGTGTAAAAGACCTGTGCAACAGCCTTATGAGTGTTTTGTCACAAATCACTTGGAATGAACTATAAATCCACCGCAATAAATCACAATGCCTCTCCAAAGCAGTGGGAATCATGGAATGGAAATCAGTGAGAAAATAACACTGAGCAGTTCCTACATATGTGCCATTCATGAAATTGTTTGCTCTCCTTAATGTGGCACAGGCCCTGGCACAGATCCAGATACTCAGAGAAACCCAGGGAGCAAAGCTTAGATGGGATAATCATGCAGCAGGCCAGTGGGATGTACTCCCCACCCCAGTGCTGCAGGACCCAATTAGATCCCTAAGTGCCCCATGTTTGTACTCCAAGGTTCTCTCTTTCCTTTTGGTTTTAATGGGTGAAGTGCCCCAGAAGACCAAGCACAAGGGCTTCGCACTTCTTAAGGTCTATTTTGAGTGTGCTAGAACTTCTGCACAAGGGTGATTTTTTTGCCTGTAGAGCTGATGCCTGAAATGCCTTGAGGTACATGGGGTTTGGTGGCAGGAAGAGGAAGTTTATGTCAAGGAGACTCCAGGCACCCTGACTGCATGTAGGGAATGGGAAGAAAAGGGAACTATATCATTCAGGGATTGCTATTGTGAAGCCACTCTTCCTATTGAGACTGTACTGCTCCATCCAGAATCTCAATCCTTTATTTAACTATGGGCTGGGAGTTGGATACAGCTGTCTGCTGAGCTATATAGGAGACATGCAGAGCCCATTGAAAGCTGTAGTTCTCTGACTGACTGACTGGTCGATAAGAGGGTACTTGGTCCTGCCATGAGTGCAGGAGACTGGACTCGATGATCTCTCATGGTCCCTTCCAGTTTCTGTGATTCTATGATTCCCATCTCTGTAGAAAAATCATCCAAATGCTATGAAAATGTAATGAAAACAATGTTGGTTTATATCCCGGTCTTTGATTTTAATGTATAATGGATTGGCATTTAGGAGGGATGCTTTGAATCTAAAATGCAGATGATTTAATCTCTGTTCAAAATGGAGGTGCCTATTTGGGGTCTGATTCTGAATGGTGCTGAATGAACACCCTCAACTCCACTGGGAGGTGGAGGTGCCTAGGAGCACGCAGGAGTAGGCCCCTGAATTTTTGCTGCAGTTACCAGCTGTTAAGTCTTTATACAATCACAGTAGATGCTCTTTGACATATTTCCAGAATGAATTTAAGGTTTTCTATTTAAATTTGACTTGGATCAAATGTTATTTATTGTTCTGGTCTCACTTTAGAGCATAGTGGGATGTCATATTTTAATAAAATCCTAATGGCCAGATTGTGGCTTTTAAGCACTAGCCTATACTGGACCAGGTGTGAGATGCCACACCTCAGCAGGAGCCACTGGGGGAATTTTGCCTAACTCTACAAGGAATGGCCATGAAGTACAACAGCTGCAACTCCACCATTCTTTCAGTGCATGAAGCCTAATTGCTCAGACAGATTCAGTGGCTGCTGGGGGTGGGGGAGGGAAAGAGACTCTGACTCCTCTATTTCCCATCACATGTCTTCTGTAGTATCTAGTGTCTGCCAGAACAGTAGTAGGGCCTTCCATTCTGCCTGGCCTTCTGTGCAAGAAGGTGAAGGCACCGTGCCGTTTCCTTTTCCCCAGCACACCTAGAAAGTGGGGCACAATCAGATCAAAAAAGGAACCTTGCCTACTCTCACTTCTTCCATTAAAGAAAGCTGTAAGAATTAGCACTACTGCACAGTATAATTTCATTAGAACACATTACATTGCTGTTCAAATAACACAGGTAAATCACCCTACTGAGCACTCCAACTCATCACGTGCAATGATGTCTTCTGTGTTTCAACAGTACACTGTTTCATTTTTCTTACTTTACAGCATTTTCTTCCCAAGTCCACCTCTAGATCCTGTAATACTCTTAACATATCAGCAAATCTACTACAGTAGCTACTTTATTTAAACAACAGGATTTCCCCTTTTAATGAGGAGTTAAGCAGTCCTCATTGGCAGCAGTCTGGTAGGGTGCTTAATTCTGAAAAGGTTGTGCAAAACCCAGGATAAACTACTGAAAGAATGTATTAAAAAAATCTGAGCTGAAGGTTTGCCCCATTGCAGTGTTTCAAGTAAACTTGCATTAGCAGACTTCATTGTTGAGTGCCACGGAGGCAACTGCTGCCTTGTCAGCAATAGAATTTGACACACTGTTTGAAATGGTTCTCTGGTTTAGATCAACATCTAAAAAATTACACCCGGTGAAAACACCGCTCTGTAAATGAACAAGGACAATTCTATCATGTTTCAAATCAGTCCTTCTGGTGAGTAGATAACTTAGAGAAACTGTTGTTTGTTAATAGTGATATTGGGCACCACTTTAACTTGCCCAGTTCAGACATGCTTCAAACTAGCCATCTTTTAACTAGGGTTGAGTGAGTCCATTGGCTTTTCATTCTAAAGTGTTTCTTTGGGATTGGAATTTTCAGTATCTTTCGGAGATGTTTTGTTGGACTGGAGTGCGTTTAGCATCTATTGGTACCACAACTGACCCAAAGGTTTTTGGCATCCTAAGCGATCTATGACTTTGGCACCCCCTTCCACATGTTATAGGAGATAACGTACGTGTGTGTGTGTGTGTGTGTGTGTGTGTGTGTGTGTGTGTGTGTACACTCAGAGAGACAGAGAGAGAGAGAGAGAGAGAGAGAGAGAGAGAATCACTTCCATTTAATTTGGTGCCCCTTAAAGCCTGGCACTCTAGTACTGTACTTAACTTGCAATGTACTGGTCTAGATCAGTAGTTCTCAACCTTTTGCAGGTCGTGACACACTTGGCAGCATATTGCAGCTCTACAGGACCCACCAGCCCACCCACCCCAGGCCAAATCCAGCCATCTCCCCGGCTCTCTGTGACTGACCTACCACTGTGTGGTGACACAGTAATGTGTCCCGACACAGTGGTTGAGAACCACTGGTCTTGATGACCTCATCGCTGTTTTCTACCTCTAACACCTGTAGTTTTCACCTTTACCTTTCACGAGTAATGCTATTTATCCCACATTGTCAGGTCAGGTTTGAACTGATAATTAACTACTGCTACGATCATAAGTGATACAACCTGTATTGGTTAATGCTGAGTGCTGTGTGGTAATTATTTAACTCAGAACCCCCAGGAAGTGCCCATGGCTTTGGGTGGATGAGCACCTGAAGAGAATTGTGGAATCCCCAGTGGAGGAAATGCCATCAAAAGGCTGACGAGCAAATTCAAATATGTCTTACCAACTCATATTTTGCAGGAAAAGATTGCCACAAAGATCATCCTGGTGACATCTACGATCAGCCACTGGCACCAATTAGACCTAGTCATTGTCAGGAGGAAACACCTCTTCTCAGTGCAGAACACTCTCACATTTCACAGTGCTGGTTGTGACACGGACTACTCTTTGATCATTAGCAAAGTGAAGACTACAAAACTTGGGAGTAAGCCCAAAATCAATGCTACTAACATTAAAAAAAGAGGAAATGCCAGCTGTTTGAAGGCTTTTAAACCCAGCATGCATGGGAAGTCACTAACAGAGAAGGCAGAGGAATTTTGGGAAGATTTAAGAACAATTAATTTAAGAAACAGCTTTAGTTACACTTCGGGGAAAGAGATCATCATTTAAAAAAAAAAAGGATTGGTTTGAAGAAAATGAAATGGAGATATTACCTTTTATCAACACTAAGAACACAGACTATCTGGAACATAATAAAAAACCAACAGAGAACACTCCAGTGAGACTTCAACATGCAAAAGCCGAGGGACAACGAGCAAGTAGAAGCTGTACAACTCATTACTGGACCAAGCCCTATGAAGAGATATACACAGAGCTTCAGATACAAGAAATCTCAAACTCATGTATGATGGCCTGAAGAAAGCTCTATGTTCGACTTTCAATAAGGTTGCCCCTCTTAAATCTCAAAATGGTGTAATTATTATATATAAAAGTAAGCAGCTGTCTTGTTGGGTTGAAGGACATTCAGAGCTATATGCACAAGAAAGGAATCTCACCAATGAATCACTGAATCAAATACCAGCTCTACCGGTCATGTCAGAGCTAGATTTGGAGCTCACTGTAGAAGAGCTAAGCAAGGCCAATGATTTGCTTTCAAGTATCACGGGATCCTGGCAGAAATTCTGAAGTGTGGGGGAGAGAGCTTACTATCGTATCTCTAGGAGGTGATACTTAAATGCCGGAAAGAAGGTCAACTGCCACCAGGGATGCAAGATGCAAACATCACTACTCTGTGTAAAAACAAGATGAAAATGTGACTCTACCAACTAAGGGGTATCTCTCTACTAAGTTTAAGAGAAAAAAAGCTTTTGCAAAAGTCATCTTAGAGTGCCTACAACAGCTGGTGAATCGTATCTATCCTGAATCTCAGTGCAGATTCAGGGCTGGAATATCAACTATAGACATATTTTCTCTGCATCCACTTCAAGAAAAGTGCAAAGAGCAAAACTGACCATTGTACATTGCCTTTGTGGACATAGCCCAAAGCATCTGACTTAGTCAGCAGAGAAGACAAGAACAACAAGAACAAGAGGATGTCCCAAACGTTGCTATGAAGACGCATGCAAACAAGATATGAAGGAATTTGGAATTGATCCTGACTGTTGGGAAACCTTGGCAACTGATCATAACAAGGGGTGCCGTTGTCTCCATCAGGGCATGAAAGTCCATGACAGAAGCTAGCTCCTACAGCTTGAAGAGAAAAGAGCTTGTAGGAAGTAAGCAGCTCCCATACAAAATCCATGTATTTGCATTAACTGCCAAAGATTATGCAAATCTTGGATTGGACTATTTAGTCACCTGAGACATTGCAAACCACCTACGTCATCGGCTGCAATTTTCACCATCTCTCACAGATGAAAGGATGCCAATTGTCTATACCAGTGACATAACTCAAGGAGCAACCTATATCTCTCAGAATGTGGCCCATAATGATTATAAATAGCTTTGAGGCAGAATTCCATATTATTTGGGTAAAGCCCATTCAAAAAAAGTACTAGTAGCTAACATTGCTGTCCAGATTGGGTTTAAAAACTGCTAGGCGTGAGGATCTGTCACAGTGGCAGTCATGGTAAGGCAAAAGAGTTGTAGAAAAAGAAATCACTTCTGTATTTGCCTTTGAAAAGTTGAACATAGCAAAGAGGTGGCTTATTCACACCCCTGAGCAACGTAAATTATATGGATATAATCTGTTGTGTAAACAAGCCCTAACAGGTTATAGTATTAGCTAATCCTCAAGATTTTATGGGATAGGTGCTGGTGACTATTAATCCCATTTTACAGCTGGGAAAATTGAGACAGAGGTAGTAACTTGCTCTAAGCCTCTCAAAAAGCCAGTGCCAGGACCAGGATTTAGCGTGGGACGCACAAAGTTATTTGAGCAGCTAAGTCCCAGTTTTAGGCTCTAGAGTGATGCACAAACTCCCACAGAGCTCTATAGGTCCCTAAACTCACTCAGCATCTAAGTTTTTAGAGTAAAAGTTCCCTTCGTGCCTAAGCTTCTGTCTCTGGGCATGCATACTGATGCCTCCATGTATCTGGACACCTACCTTACACCTAAACCCCATACCAGTTCACAAATCCAGAGAAGATAAGTGCTCATCCACCTAAATCACATGCAAGATCTGATCTGGTAGACATGCTCAGAGACCACCCACCATATTGGGTCCCATTCAAGGTCTGGTGGGAGAAGGAGGTAGAGGTGCCCATTTTTATCACTTTTATCCCAGCAATTGGAGCACTCACCTGAGATGTGGGAGATCCAGGTTCAATTCCCCCCTCAGCCTGAGGTGAAGATGGGATTTCAATAGGGGTCTCCCACCCCTCAGAAGAGTGCTCTAACCACTGAGCTGTGGCATAGTCTGGTGGGGGGCTCCTTCAGTCTCTCCTATGGAATCTGTTCCTCTGTGGATAAATAATGAATGATTAAAGCAGGGTGACCAGATGCAAGATCTCCACTTCCCAAGTTTACGCCTTAACCATGGAATACCAAATCAGTCAGCCTCTCCCTTCCTCCCTCACCCACCGATGACCATTTAAATATTGATTTCCCATGGAACAGTCATTGGGCCAGAGGGCAAGGATGACTTCAGTAGGAGCTAGATCAGGTCCATGGCTATGTCTATACCGGCAAATTTAAGTCGACTTTGTTAATTCGACTTTAAATTGACTTAATAAAGTCAATTTAACACTAATCCCCATCCATCCATACTGGTTTTAAGTCGACTTAAGAAGTCAATTTAAGGCTTAAGTCGACCTCAGGGGAGGTCTTATTAAGTCGACTTAAGCTCTTATTAAGTTGACATAAGGTAGGGCTTAGGTCGACTTAATAAAAGCCCAGTGTGGACGCAGCTTTGTTTAGGTTGTCTTAAGCCTCCTTAAGTTGACCTAACTTGCCAGTGTAGACGAACCCCTAGTTTCTTCAATTAAAAACAAAAAAGGCAATGCTTGTGTTGCATTTGTAAACCATTCATATTTATTTTCTTTATTTAGTTTTAAAATTTTGCTTATCTGGTGGCTATACTTTCCATAATTTTTCAGCTTTTACTACCACATAAATTTGTATTAAAAGTTGCACATCAGCGTTGAGTCCCTCTTTACATTTAGTTTTAAGTAAACTGTTCTTTATAAACCCTTTAAACTGTTTTTAGAAAAGGCCACATATGGCACATTTTTCAAGAAGCTGATTCCCTAATTTTTTTGGATGATGATGATCCGATTTCAATTTCCTTCACTTTTTTTATTAGGAGATCTAACCAGGTAAGGCCAGTTGGTTTGTTTTTATTTTGGTGTTTTCTGTATAATAATTCCCATCAAGTTAGTCTGAATGAACAAAACCAAAAACAAACCAGAAAAAAAAACCGAAACAAAAAAAATTCTCCAAATCTCACTAAACCAAAACCTTTCAAAAAAACAAAGAACTCCCTTAAAGATCTCTTTGGTCAAGATTTTCTGGGATTTATCTATGTTGCTCTTATTTGTTTTTAAATTACGAATGCCCAATCCACCTGTTTTCTCCTGTCATCTTCAATTTCTGAATGGTGTCTTGAAATACTTTTATTTCATCAAGAGTGTAAACAGCATGTCGAAAGCGAATAAATATGCTGTTTATCCGTCAAAGAAACCCCATGGGTATTAGGTCACTTCAATTTGTTTGTCTGGTGAGAACTGGCCTCCTGTTGGGAGAACTGAAGCCAGCTTGGTTCACCACCAAAATGTGAATCTGGAACTGATACTGATTTTGCAGATGTGCATAATAAAAATCCCTGAAGCTTTATATAAGCAATGTCATTAATCAGGTGGAAGTTAAGCAATTACTCTATTAATATCTGTCATTTGTCATGTTATTGATTTCCTGATTATATTGTCTAAATGGTTATTTTTAATAAATCCACTTAACACTTATGAATCCAGAGCATTTATGCTTATAAACAGCAAACCCAAGTGATATATAGATGAAGACCTAAGAACTGGGATGTGTATGTATGTACCTGTATCATTGCAGCAATGTTCAGTTTTAGAGCCTTCAGGGGAAAAAAGGTATAAATTGAAAACAGTTTATCCTGGAACAATGAATGCTGAAACTATTAAACATGTTCTGCAACAAGATTTCTATTCAGTGCCCAGAGAAAGTACTTTACAATTGCAAATGTGGGCTTTTGGAAGTGAACAGAAAGTAGGACTGTAGCTAAAAGAGACAATGTCCTCCTTTCTTCTCTCTCCATTTATATAGGCTGTCATCCAAAGCTGTCAAGGCATCAAGTCTTCTCAGCAGAGTTTTTCCAGGTGCTCCCTGTCTACTGGAAGTTAACATACAGATGGATCCAGAGATATAGTAACTACAGAAGTCCTATTGAACAATTTTGTTTGAATTCATTTGTGCTCCATTTCATTCTTTGTCTTGGGATTTAGGAATCTGACATTTAATTTTGTCACAAAGTTCTTTGGGGTGGTTCATTTCTCTATCAACCCTTTGTATGGTAGTTACATTTGTTACATGCCAATACAGATTAACTTAACTGGCTCACTTTTCCCCCTCTTTTGACTGGGAATTGAATTACTTAAAGTAGATGTTGTTTTAATACTTAGCTTTCATTGAAATACCCACCTGCTGATGCCTTATGGAAAAAATTTTAAACACCCTGTTTAGACATAATTTGCTTGTATACTGTAGATCTTCTGTATTTCACTTCCTGCAGTTTAAATCAGGAAAAACAAAATGCTATAGCTTTAAGATTTTAGATCTTTCAGCTTATTCATGATTTTAGAGAGCTGTAATTTCCAAAGAAATCAATTGTGATGTCAAAAAAAGACAATTATGCCCAACTTCTAAAAATTTTCAGTCTTAATTTTTTAATGGGGATCTTAATGTAGCCTACAATTTTGCACTCATAATCAGTTGCAGGTGCAAATGATGCCATTTAGACATCTAGGCCTAAATTTTCAAAAGTGACTAAGTTTGGGTGTCCTATTTTGAAACACCATAAAGTGCCCTCTAAGATGGCTTAGGTTGGGTCCTTGGAAATGGAGACATCCAAAAATCAGTCTTTTAAAAATTTAGGTCCTGACAAAGTTGCCAACTCTGGCTGGACATACATGGGCACAATCAGGTGATTGATTGCCTGAACAAAAACAGAGGTTGGTGTTAGTATGGCCTGTTATTGCATGTGAAAAATCAGTACCAAATGAGCTTTTTAAAAAAAATCTGTTTTCATGTAAGTGTCCCTAATAATAACCACCATGGTGCTGGAACACCTACAATTTGTTATTGAGCACCACGTGGTCCCTTTCTAGCTACACTGTTTTAATACTTTTTTCTGAAGTATTACCAGTGATGTTAGCAGGGTTTGCAGTGTAGTCCATGATTAGGGGAAAACTCAGATACTTTTGTGTTGTATTATAAACTCAAAACTCAGGTTAGGGGCATGGAAAGGTGCATAATCCTTTCAATTTAACTTGAAAAGGAGCCTAAATTAATTTGAGGCTATCTGCAGTGTCATTTAATTTCTTTTTAGAGTTTGGAGATTTGAACAGGCAAAACAAATTGAAACTCTAAGGCTATGTCTACACTGGCAATTTAGGTCGACTTAAGTAGCCTTAAGTCCACCTAAATTACTCCCTGTCCACACTGGGCTTTCATTAATTTGATTTAAGAAATTCCTTAAGTTGACTTAATGTAAGCTTAAGTCGACTTAGTAAGAACCGCCAGTTAGGTTGATCTAACCCTTAAGTTGACTCCTTAGGTTGATTTAAGCACAGTGAGGACATGGATTAAACCTTAAGTCAAGTCGACTTAAGGGCAGTTAGGTCGATTTACTAAGTCCCCATTCAGGGTAACCACTTTAAGTTGACTTAATAAGGTCGAATTTAAGTTGACCTTATTAAGTCGACTTTACAAAGTCAACCTAACTTTTTCTAGTGTAGACATAGCCTAAATGTTTTCCACGAAACCCTATAGAATGAGACTCTTTGTATCCAATAGCTGTGATCCAGTTGTATTTTTGTTACTCAGTTTAATCCATGCTGTTTCAGAGTGTCATAAATTACAGAGATATGAAAATAGTCTGGATTTTTAAAAAAAAATCCCTGTAGGCTAAAATATGTAAGGGGAGTCCAGTGGTCTTGAAATGTGGTTCCTTTAAAAACAAACAAAAAAATAAAACCCCCCCCGAGAAGATACCAATGCTGGAGAAGAGAAGAAGGGGATGTAAATCTCAATTAAATGATGTGCAAAAAAAAATTATGACCATGGTTTCTGTAGAAGCCCTTCTGAAAATGTACTACCCTTCTACAGAATGTTCGACAGATATAAATTGAAATATTACATTTTTAGGTTTAAAAAACTGCAATATTTTGTGCGATCACTGAAATATAATAAGTGTTACTGAATTTTTACCCCACTTAATGAGAGAAACAAAACAAGAGATTTTTTAAGTAATATAATAAATCATGACAAAAAAAATCAATTGCACAGGCATTTAAATTTGCCAGTCATTAGAGGAACTTCACTTAGCAGCTTCCTTGTAATAGGATCAGTAGATGTCTCTTGTGAGCACCCTTCTTTGCTTGTGTGTGTGCCTGAAATTTCTCCATTTGGAATGGGACAGCACCCATCTTTTATGAATGTCTCCTTCTGGTCAGGTGTGAGCTTGTTGATTTCTCTGTCTGAAATGGGGGTGGCACTCGCCTTTCACAAGCGCCTCCCCTGGCCTATGGGTTCTTCAGCAGATCTAGAGTGACTCAGCCCTCCAGCCATGACTACACACATTGTGTGTAGTTGGAACCAACAAAGACCGCTTCTGGGGTATTCAGTCTTTACTGACCTCCATGGCTTCCTCCCAGGAGACACTACTCTCTTGTAACAGTCTGAGGGCCCGTCATGGGACCCTTTGATGGTGTGTCCTTTTAGCAGCTCTCCCTGGGCTCAGTATTTAACCAGACCAACAGGCCCATCCTGATACCTCTTGTTGATCTAGCTAGGCTTTGGGCTCAGTCCTTGTTCAGCCCTGTGACCAGTCAGAGGCTTGTCATTTTTGCTCCCCCAGTCTTTGTCAGCCTTCTCTGGGCTCAGTCCTGCCTGTAATGAGCTGTCCCTGGTCCTGCTGCTCGGCAGACATCCAGGAACCAGTCTTTCCCTCTTCCAGCTCCAGGCAGCAACTGACTGCTTTTTCCCTGCTGCTTCCTTTTGTATGGCCCTTCTGGTCCCTGATTGGCCACTCCAGCAGCTCTTCTGATTTGGCTACATCCTCTGCAACCACTTTAGGCTACCTGGAGGACTTGTCCTCTGCTTTTTTTATGTGCCGAGATGAGGCAGGGCCATGAGGCCTCCCGATGTATTCCACCCCATCACAGATCCTAAGACCTAAACCAAAGAGCTTTGGCCAACATTTTCAAATGTTGTTGCCTAGACCTAGGCACCTAAAGCAATATATAGGCATCTATATAAGTGATATATAAAACCTCTTTTATCAGAGATACTGAGCAGCCATAGCTCCCAGGATCTTCAGAGAGGACAGCTTTGAAAATCAGGCTGCTTATTTCAGTGCCTTATTTTAAGAACCGAAGTTAAAATGCAGGTATTAAGGTTTTGCATTGAGTGTTACAAAACTTTTATGGATATTTTAGAGGGTCTAGCATGTGAATACAGATAAGATACATTTTAGAATATGTTAAACATTAGCAAAGATGAAACAAGCTATAATTCATTAGAACCATATTGCATAAAGTTAAGGATAATATGCTTTTTAGTTGTTTTTATTTTAGCTGGCTTCAGTGGGAGTTCTGGGTGCCCTGAGGATTGAGCTGATAACCTGGAGCACAAGATCACTGGGTGGCTCACAAGGGTGTCAGATGTTTAGCATGGTTGTATGATGAGTGATTTGCAGTGTCTCTTTCCCATGCATTCTGCCTGATAATTGTTCTTATTTCACATACAGAGCTGCTGTATAAATACAATTGGCACAGAGACCAGCAGAGGAGGTATTTCCCTGTTGTATTCGTATTACCTTCCTCTTGACTGGCTATTGAAAAAGAAAAATCCCTATTTGCAGCAATTCCTTGGAAACCCAAAGTAAATCATTATTGCTCAAATGTGTGTGGGATCAGTTTGACACCAATCACATCCTGCCAAGGGCAGGAATTAAGGAGGTCAGTTTTTATAAGGACAGGTTTGGATTGACTATTTTATGGAACTGCATTAAGAAACAAGCACTGCTGTTGAAATAATATAAGATGAGTGATACCAGATGGAAGGAAGACTGACTTTTGATTAATTTCTGACATAACATCTGAAATTAGCCAAAGGATATGAGTTTTTCAACATGAAAAATATAAAGCATGGTTTATATATGTGCCATAACTAGATTTCAGTATTCAAGCACATTCCTAACACACAAACGTAAGAGTGGAAAAACATATATAACTTGTTTTCCAATTTTATTCGGACATGGGACTCATCATCTGAGAATTAAGGGGTTCTTGACTCTGACTCTGTAGCCTTTAAAAGAGTCATTTTAATCCTCCCCCCCCCCCATTTCCCCACCTGTAAACTGGGGATAACACTCAGTCTACTTAACTTGCTTAGGTAGTAGACTGAAGGATTGATCTTTCTTTTGCAGAGTGTCTTGAAGATGAAATAAATTACAGAACTGGTAAGTCACTAAGTTCACTAGGTGCCTAAACATCTACTGGTGGGCATGCACAAAGCTGCCTTAGCCTTGACACCTGGCCTCTAGCTCACACCTAAACCAATCCTCAGGGTACCCAGGACTCCCACTGGTTGGATCCACAAACTAGGCCTTTCCATGCCTTTCGTGCCTGCAGGGCCCAATCTCATAGGTACTCTCAGACCCTACCAGACTCGGTCCCACACAAAGTGCAGCTGCAGGAGATAGTTCCAGTCTTTTGACTAGCTCCACCTCACTCCTCAGCATTTCCTATTGTCCAGTTTAGGGGACTGAACAGGTGCTGGCTTTTGTGAATCACATTCTTAGCTGCCTGGCACTCCCCATGCATTATATAAGGCACCTAGGTGCCTAACACAGAGCTATGAATTCCACCAGGTGACAGGGTGCCTAAAAGTTACAATGCTTAACAATGGGGGCACATCTTCACGGTGTAGACCCACTCAATCAATCAATCGAAGAGCACTCTCTGGTTGATAGAATTAGTCCACATCCCCGAAAGGAGTAAGGCTGCATTAGTGCTGTGAAGATATTGCACTACATGAACGTAAGTTTATAGACCTCTGCTGCCAACGTAGACCAGTCTTGAATCTAAGACCTTCTTGTGGATATAGCCTTTAAGATTTCTTCCTCTACTTCCCTATGTTCACAAAACAGTGCTTACACTGTTAACTTTCACTGAAGTGTCCTGAGAATTAATCACCTAATGCCTACACAGTATTTGCATATGTAGATCACTTTATAAACACTAAGTATTTTGCATATAAATACATCAACTTCACTTCAGTGGAACTGCTTCTGTAAGGATCACTCATGAGAGTAAGGATTGGAGGAGCATTATATAATGTCCTTTATACAATCTGTGACTTAAAAGAATTAAGTAACACACAAGACAGCAGGCAGTATATAGCATAAACAAGACAAAAGAGAGGATGATCACTTAGAATTTTAAATCCTGAGAATAATTTAATCAATCTTGCAACTCAATTTATTTTCAATAAAGTACATAATTCTAAAGTACCGCAAATCCCAGTGATTACTGTTACTTGTATTATATTTTGAGTTACCTGAGAGCTTAAATATAGCATAAAAAAGATGGTTTTGTTTTTAAATAAACCAAACAAGGAGTCCTGTGACTAAATAAATTTGTTAATGTTTAAACTAAACTAACACATCTACCCCTTTAGAACTTGTTTTCAAATGAGGTTTTAGTGGGCTTTTTTTTGCCTTCTGAACTTTGTGCTGTCAGGTCACATAGACAAACTTTCCTTTGCAACCACAAAGGCTACAGACTTCAATCTTGCAATCAAACTAATTTAGGAAGGGGTTTTGATTTTGGAAATATATTCTGTAACCCTGTGCCTGAATAGCCAGATGCTGTAGTTACTATAAATCCAATTTCTCTCAGAGGGAGAGAAAACTTAATTGAATAGAGGTTTTTCTAGGGAAAATATTGGTACACAAAAATGGTGGTGTTTTCAAATCCAGCATCTTGTGGTGCTGCAGGCCTGTGAACAAATGCTGAGGTCAGTTGAAAAGAGGGCACTTCCCTCACATCCAGTGGTATAAAGCTTCTTTTTCTAATCCCTGTAGGGTCCTGAAATATCATGTCTTAAAGCTATACATTTTTATGTATAAAAAAGCCATATGGACATTAAACAAGTGTACTTGGGTGAGCAAGGAAAAGGAAGAAACATTTCTCTGACAAGTTGATATTTTTTATAGCACCTGTTTGAAGCTGCTTAAGGGGCTAGAGTGTTAGGGTAAGGGACAGGTGATGTTCTAGGTTTGTAAATTGTACAGGTATGTGACAAACGGATCACGTGACCATTACTTGCGCACATGCATGATGTCAATGGGCATGGCTGCCTATCATCTGTTTACACACACAAAATTTGCTACTCTCTGTGTTTAAATATATCTTTCTATTTATATGTATACTCTTCTTTCTCTATCCTTGCGGGTGGATTAAGGCACAAACATCAACTGATGTTTCTCACTTGAAGTTGTGTAGAATCAGATGAGAATGTAAGAGAAGGTTCTTAAGAGGAAATATTTTGAAGCAGTAAAATTAGGTACTTCTACCCCCTATCAAAGCCAAGGGAATAGGACTGGACCTTCACTAGGTAATTTGGCTGGGTGAATGAGTGGGGGAAAACACAAAGCACCTCTAACAGTAGCATTTTCTACAGTGATATTAGACAAGTATCAAGTACTGCTGCTAGTGAAGAGAGCTGAAAATATTAAAAATAGTACATATACCAATTGAAAACATAATCTCAGCCAAAACAGTCCAAGAGGCGGCACTGCAAATTCTCGACCATTCTCAGTCTCCCCTAGCAGCCAATGGCATTTTTTGGTAGGACAATGAGGAATTGCGTACCTTGCTGTTGGAAGTGTGTGTATACTGACTGGAACCTGCACCTAGGTGCAGAAACATTCTGGATCTACTTCAGAGATGCCAAAGCTTTTGCTCTCGGGCATGGATGTGTATGTTTTTTATTTATGTACTTAAAATGAACTTTTGTCTTGGTTTGCATGCGCTGTGGGGTGAGCTAGTTTGTTTTTAACCATTTAGTTATTAATGTAATCACAAAAACTTCTGTGTGTCATTTCTTCCTTTAATTACCCTTCCATTGCACTGAAATATTTTGTAGTTCTTAACCCTGCAACTATATGAGGCTCTTCTGCAGGAAATCAGCTGACTTGTTGGATGTCTTTCCTTTTACTGCTCCTTCAAAATAAATGATTAGTGACTTTGGGGGAGCAGCAGTGCAGGTTTGAGTCAGGAATAAACTGTAGAAATGCAGGAGGGCAACTAGACAGCTCTATCAATGCATCTTAATCCTTATCTGCAGCAGCTTTATTATTTTATATATATATATATATGGTCCAAGGGTGCTATTCAGGCAGGGGTTTTGTGATGTACAGTATTAGGGTGAGATGAACAAAACTGTCACTTGTGATGGAAGGCACAGCTTGAAACAAAGGTCTTGTGTTATAGAAAGTTATTTTTAAAAAGTTTCAAAAGGGGGAGCTGTGTCAGTCTAGTTCAGCAAAACAAACAAGGAGTCTGGTGGCACTTTTAAAGACTAACAAATTTATTCATCGCATGAGCTTTCGTGGGACAAAATCCCACTTTGTCACATGCTTGAAGCGTGAATAAATTTGTTGGTCTTTAAAACTGCCACCAGATCCCTTGTTTGTTTTTATTTTAAAAAAATAGTGATGTCCAAAACCCTAGCACTGTCACCACAATAATTTCCAAAGTTGGGATGACTGGATGCTTGTAAAACCTCCTATAATCCACTGTTTTATGGAGCCACTGGACTGTGGCTTTTCACACCATTCATCATGCAGAGAACAAAGGGGGATGAGGCCAAAAAGTTACACACACACACGAATGCTGGGAAGGCAGCTGCCATGCTCCAATTGACAGGGGATCCCCGTCAACTGGAGAGTGGCAGCTGCCTTTCCTGTGCTCCACTGACAGGGGAACCTCGGAGATCCCCTGTCAGCAGAGCGCCGGCAGCTCCCTTCTTGCCTGGACCCAACGAGTCTGGGGAGAAGAGAGTGGGGCTCCCTTCTGGCTGGGACCACTTAGGTGCCGGAGAAGAGAGCCCAGCCTGCGACTCCCTTCTGGCTGGGACCTGGGTCCCAGGGAGAGGGAAGCTGCAGCTGCCTTCTTGTAGGGACCCAGAGGCTTCCTGGCAAGAAGGCAGCATGCTCCCTTCTGTCGGGGAGCAGTGTCCCAGGAAGAAGGGAGCCATGGCTCCCGTCCCCAGCCCTAGGTCGACTTAGAGAACTAAGTCAACCTAGAGTGTCCACGCTGGGTTTAGGTCGACTTAACAAATTGACTTAGATGTTAAGTCGACCTAAAAGGTGGTATTTATTAAGTTGACTTAAGGAAGCCCCTTAAGTCGACCTAAATGATGGTATTTATTAAGTCGATTTAAGGAAGCCCCTTAAGTCAACTTAATGAAAGCCTAGTGTGGACATGGACTAAGTTAGGTCAACTTAAGCCTTCTTAAGTCGACCTAACTTTCAAGTGTAGACATAGCCATCGTGAAAAGCAGAGATTATAAAATTACCCTTTTTTAGGTCTGATCATACAAACTCTCACTCAGATGAGCATTTCTTACTGACACAAGTAATTTCATTATCATCTTTGCCATCGGCATTGGAAAATCTATGCATTCACAGTTTCCTAGGTCTTAAGGCCACAATCACCTAGTCTGACCTCCTGCATATCACAGACCCTTTAATTTTACCCAGTTACCCCAGTACTGAGCCCTATAACTTGTGTTTGGTTTAAGCATATCTTCCAGAAAGCTTTTCAGTCTTGAGTCTCCAGTCAAGAGATTGAGAATCCACTTTGTACTTTGCTGCAGTGCTTTGTCACCCTCACATTCAAGTGTGGAGAGGATCTTTTCTCTGTTGGGTACTTGAAAGCACATTCTGCAGTGTGGGAAGGAAAGGGAAGAGGTTCAATGCTGTGTGAGCCTAGATGTCTGGTTGCTTGACTGCTGTTTATTTAATAATATCTCATTGTTGCTTTCTTAATCATTTATCTTCTCCAAGATGTGACTCATTGAAGTATGTTTTCATTTCACGTTATTCTTTTGGTCAAAATCAGAAACAGAATGTGTCTGCATTTTACTCCTAACTTAATACCATAAACATTGTGAAGGAGCCCTGACTAATGCAAACATTATAATTAAATTGGCATTAGAACTCATGATATGTTTATTCTTTAATAAAGTAAGCTTTTGCACATGCCAGTAGGCTAGTTCATTGAGTGAGCAAAGGAAAATGTAAGCTAAGTAGCAGGAAAATGTCCTAACAGTAACATCTATAGATAACTGTGATTAGTTTCCTAAGGGAGGAGGTAAAAAAAACTGCTGACGCTGTTGGCTAAACTTGATAAAGCATTTGAGACTATACTTCAAGGAGCAATGCAGCACTGATAATCATAGGAAATGCAGCTTATTGTGTAGCTTTAATAACCCTTCTGAGGCAGCCTTTGATTTTATTTTATTGTTCACATCTTCTGAGGTATATTACTCCTTTCTATTCGAGTGCTAACCTTCATTGCTTTCTGTGTCTCTGGTCAGGATCATGGACAAAGATGAATTAAGAGGATTCTTTAATTTCTGTGATTCCATGTTTATATTCATTACATTCTTCATCTCTTGCACCACAGTTGATGCTTCTGAGTGAGATTCAATATATTGGGGTTTTTTGTTCTTCAGTGCATAGCATTTTGTCAGTTTCTTTCCATGTTCCAAGGTGTTTTGAGGGTTGGTTTTTTTTTTAAATTTCCATCTCTCATCAGAACGGGAATTAATGGAGTCATCTGGTCTGGTAGTCTTCCTATGAATAGAAATCTCAAAGTCTTCTTTGTTATGCCATACCCAACAGGTTGAGGGACTATAGACAAGACTCTAAATCTAAACTTTTGCTCTTATAGTGAAGTCTCTAAACCTTTGCTAAACCTGTGGCAACCAGCTGTGCATAGTTTATTCCCAGGAGGAAGTGGAATCTAGTGGTTGCAGCCAAGGACTGGGCAAGGAGTTAGGGACTATTTGGAATCTCCAGATAAGCCACTATTTTGTTACCACACAGATTTGCCTAATTTTGTGACTCTAATTTTCCATATTTACAATAAGGATAATATTTACAGTGACTACCATGAAAAAGTCACCATTTGCCTCACATTAATACAGTGATGGTTAAGCGGTCTCAATTTCTTACCATATTTGTCATAGGAAACAATTGTTGGCAAATGTGACTTTTCAGTGGCAGCACTTATAATGACTTCACTGACGGTTGTATGGATCAATGTTTGTAAAGCACTTTAAAGGGCAAAGATGAAAGGTGACACAGAAGCCAAGCAATACACTAGGGAGTTAGTTTTCAATCTATTTAATTGTAAAGCTCTTTGGAGCAGGGCCTGTCTTTTTGTGTGTGTGTGTGTGTGTGTGTGTGTGTGTGTGTGTGTGTGTGTGTGTGTGTGTGTACAGTGCTGAGGATGATGGGATCTTGAGCCTTGATAGAGGCCTCTAGGCGTTCTATCATACAAGTAATCGTATTATGCATTTGAGAGATTGATGGCAATTAAAGTTCTTCTATTTAACTGCTAACAGGCTACAATACAAAAAAACCACAAATACGGTGAATCTTCAGTTGCCAAGCTGACTTGTAAATTCCTCTTCTACTCTACTTTCTACTCAGAGGTAAGGCAGAGGAAGAACTTAATTTTTTCCTTCAAAACAAGAACTTTTTTACCATAGTGTCTGAAATGCAGCAGAAAAAGCAGGGAAGTAAGTGACGCACAAAGAAGCAGCGGCACAGGAAGGAGCCCGGGTAATGAGAAACTGAGATTCTGTCTGAAATCAGAGAAATTAGTTAGGAGATTAAATGCAGAAACTATATTACAAGATGAGAAAGGCTCTACATTCCTGCTTTAGCTGTCTTCTCAACTGCATGACAAACCAGAGTGTCTTCACTACATGCACTTAAGAGAAACAGAAAATCTCTCTCTCCTGCCAGGACAAAGCAATAAAAGTACTATGACAACCTTACAGGAGACATTTCATTAGAACCGCTCAATCTAGTACATTAGAAAATATGCTGTTCTAAGAGGTTTCCTCTCTCAATATGTATAGGATGGGATCTAAATCCCAGTTTTAGCTCCACAGTGACGTCAGTGGAAATCCCTTCTCCCTGATTAAATTTCCATTGAACCGTAGGGGCACCTAAACTCGCCTGACACCTAAGTTTTCAGAGTAGAAACTTCCCTGGAGACCTATGTTTCTGCCTCCAGGCATGCGCCTTGCCCTACTTTAGACATCCAGATGCCTATCTCCCTGTCTAAGCCCCAGAGAAATTTACATGAGTCACATTCAAAATCCACTTTGAGGAGGAGGGTGAATACCCACCTTTTAGCCTCGTGGTTACAGTACTCATCCGGGACATCGGAGACCGAGGTTTAACTCCTCCTCTCTAAAAGTAAGGAGAAGGGATTTGAACAGGGATACCTCACCTCTCAGGGAGGCATGTTAACCAGTGAGCTATGGGATATTCTGAGTGTCTCGTGTTGAAGCTGTTCCACTGTGGGTAAAAATGAAAGAGTGACTGGGCAATGGGTCTCCTACCTTCCAAGTGGTCGCCCTCTGGACTGCAGAGTCATTCTCATTTTCACTCTCTCTTTGGTCCAACGACTGTTCCAGAGTGGATAAATATTTAAATAGTCATTGGGTCAAAAGGAGACCAATGATTCTATAGTCCGGTAGTAGAGGCACCCACCCACTCTCTCCCTTGATTGTATGAGGAGTTTAGAGACATAACTCAGTCTTTGTTGATTCCACTGTGTTCCTGTGATTTTGTAGGAGCCCGAAAGTTAGAAACTCTGACTTTCAGCACTGCAATGGCTTTGGCCCTTTGTGGGATTTCCTCATACTGCTTTGAACAGTTTAGTGTGCGACTGAATCAGAATTCCATGATGGCCTAAAAAGGGTGTGATTTAGTCGTTCAAGAAGAAACCTGGAGTTCAGGACTTAATGGTCTATATACCTAACTCTAATAATAATTATTGTTGTTGTTTTATATTTTTATTTATTATGTAAGCTTTTAAAAAAATTCCCTCCTAAAATATTCACACAGCCTCTTAGGGAAGAGGAATAATCTAATCCACTTGGTGACATTTTGTCTTGTGTTGGCTCATTTGTGGGGAGGCATTTCGTATAACGACCTATAGACAAGACAGAGAGTGATCAGATAGGTACACAAGATTATCTCCATTTTCTATCTGGTAAAAATAAATATATAAGTGACTTGCTTCATGTATGTAGTGTCCAAAGTGTATGTAGTGTCCAAGTCAGGATTTTGAACGAAGAGAACCTAGTTTTCAGTCTTTTCCTCAGACCATTACAGCAGTAGTTTTCAAACCACAGGTCGGGACCCAGTACTGGGTCACAGCACCCCCTGCTGCCACAGCCAAAAGACTGGAATGCATGGCTCAAAGATGTAATGTTGGGTCGCAGATATAAATGATTGTTTTCAACTGGGTTGTGAGGAAAAAAGTTTGAAAACCACTGCATTAAACTATAGTTCACTCTGCCACTGACTCGGTAGATTCATGAATGCAGCCACAAACTCTAAATCTTCCTTTCTCATGGTCACGAATGCTACAACATACCTCTTGCCCTCAGTTTAGTTTCTCTTGGGAAATGTAATGTCTGGTTTCCAGTGATGACATCTATTTGAAGCGGTAAGCATGGTTGGGAGAGGGATAGAAGCAGAGGACAGAGAATTTGTTCACTGCTTTGTGTATTTTTTCTTCTGATTCTAAAATAGCAGACAGTGCTCAGTGTTTAGTTCAACAGGGAAGGAGAGGCAAGATGTCACTAGCAGCTCATGTCCTGTGGACCTTGCATGAATTTTGAAAATTAATTTCAAAGGGACTTTGCCAAGCTCTCTAAATTTGCCTTTTTCCTCACCGTTGAGAATGGTGTTGCAGTTTCAAGTCAGGTGTTGCTATGTTGATCTGAGGAAGCTGACAGCTATGACTGAACCACTCTGGATCTAATTTGGGGATGCTACGGGCAATATTAGCAATAATAATTTCAACAGCTTTGCTGGCTTTGCTTGTCACCACACTGTCAATCAAAATCACTTTCCCACCAGTTTCTGGGGTGCAGAGTAGGAGTGGAGGCAGCAGTTGAGATATAAAGTGCACAGTCTTCATGAAGCCTAGTAGGAAATATTTTATATCAGGCGATCTTCTGTTGGCAGGGATGTACTAACGATGGCTGAGCCACAGTTTTTTCAGTTGTTCTGTTCAATATAACCTCCCTCACCAATGTTTATTAAGAAGGTGGTTTGCACACCCTGGAGTATATAAACATGTAGTTCCTGAAGTTACTTATAATTGAATTGGAGGGTTCTTGCCTTGCAAGCATTTTGGCCGATGGATACAGAGTCTCTCTGGTGTTGGAAAGGGAACAAAACACCCTGTAATCTGATTCAACTGTGAGCCTCTCCAGGAACAATATAATTTCATTAAAAAGAAGTAATTTTAGACTAAAGGAAGGAAAAGATTTAAGAAAACAAATCATAGTTTGTTGTGACATTCACACTATTCAGTCCTCTGCCATTGGTGACATTGACTTAAAACACTCCAATGAACTTCAGTCAGTTGGATGCAGTTTCAAAATATACACAAGACACCTGATGCGTTCATTCATAGAAATTTGGGCTGAACAACAGGGAAAAACTTCTTTGACAGTGTAATGCACTAGTCTGTTGAACAGTTTGCTTAAGTAAGTGGTGGAAGCATAATCATTCTGGCCTTTTTAAGAAGTGACTGGACAAAAACCTAGGAAATATGCTATGGGAAACTGTCCTTCACTGGCCTTGAGGTGATAAACCAGATGATTAAACAGACATTTTCTATTTTGAATGCCTATAAAAATCTGGATTATTGATAGCCAGATTCAGGTAAAACAATATTCCCTTTCTTCTCTCCCAAACATCCATTAATGTAACCAATTTTTTTCTAGTACATATAAAATCTACACCCTGAAGCAATGCATTTATATTTAAACCTTACAGTATAGGAGGGAAAGATAAATCCTGTGATTACATTCACTGCATCAGGTCAGATTACTTCAGCAAACCAAACAAGTTGTATAGATTCAAACACAACATATCAGAAAGCGATGAGGTGGAGAGAGGTGAGAATCACTATTAGTAATAAAAAACAAAGGAGGAGTCCTGTGGCACATTTAAAGTTTAATGTTTGTAGTGAAAAAGGCAGTTCATGCTCTCATTCAGACCCAAGTTGATGGCCTCAAATTTGCATTTGAATTCTAACTCTGAAGTCTTTCTTTGAAGCCTTGATCTAGAGTAAATGTGCCTGGGAATACTTAGCAATAAATCCATTACTGAATGGCCTGGGAGATTAAAGTGATTTCCTATTAGTTGTTTAATGTTCTTATTTCTGATGTCAGATTTATGTCCATTTGCTCTTTCGTGAAGAGACACTCTAGTTTGTCTAATGTATAAATTATAATAATGATGTATGTTGCTGAAGTACTCTGACCTGATGCAGTGAATGTAATCACAGGTTTTATCTTTCCCTCCCATATTGTAAGGTTTTTTCAGTGTTAAGTTTTCTCCACTCTGGCATCTGACAAAGTGGGACTTTGCCCAGGAAAGCTCATGTGAAAAATAAACACGTTAGCCTTTAAAGGGCCATATGACTCCTTGTTTGTTTTGCTGAACTAGACTAACACGGCTACCCCTTTGGAACTTGTCAGCAAGCTAAAATAAGGAACAGAGTAGTCAAATGACTGTCTGAACCAAAACTGGTTTACAAAGCTTTTGAGGTTTGTTTATCTCTCAGTAAGTATTCTGATTAATTGCACATCATTTAGTGCACTGTAATGATTAAAAATAATACAGGCAGGTAATGGACATATAGAATAAGGCCTTGTCTACACGATCAGTTTATCGCGCATTAAAACTCATTAATGCGCGATAACAAGCACGGTGTACATACGTACAAGGGTGATGTTGCGCGTCAAGCCCCTTGTTGTAGCGCAATCCAACAACCACTCGGACGAGAGTGGTAACAGCTGTTGCGGATCATCTGTTGCGCATTTGAGCTCGTGTGTACGCTTACCGCGCAATGATTGGCCTCCGGAAATGTCCCAGAGTGCCAATCAAGGCCGCTCTGGGACATCGGAGCTGTCAACTATGTCAATTTCACTGCTCTAGCTGAGCAGTGAAATTGACATATGGGCTCCGGGAGTCAGCTGAAGCCGCAGCGATTTAAGCCGTGGCTCCAGCTGACTGCCGCCCCAGCTGGGGGATCGGGTGGTGGCAGAAGCTCCCCTGGCTTAAAGGGCTGCGGCCTCAGCTGACTCCCGGAGCCTGGGAGCTGTGCTGGGGTTCGGATGACAGCGGGGGCTGGCAATGCAGCCCCCCCTGCCACCGGAAGCCCTGCAGCTGGGTTAGAGGGCTGGCTGTGGGCAGTGCATGGTGGGACAGGTGCCCACCATGCACTGCTCTTCGTTCGCAAAGGAGCATTCCAAGGGTGAATGCTCCTTTGCGAAACAAAGAGCACGTGTGTACGCGGGAAAGCGCTATATTTATAGCGCTTTACTTGTCCCGCAATAACTTATTGCGGGACAAGTATTCTCGTGTAGACAAGGCCTAAGAGTCCTAGTGAAGACAAACAGAGTCCTGTGGCACTTTTAAAGACTAACAGATTTATAAATTTGTTGGTCTTTAAAAGTGCCACAGGACTCTTGTTTTTCTGCAATAGACTAACACAACTACCCCTTTGGAACTAGTGAAGACAGTGTTCTTTACTTTTTTTTATAATAGCTGCAATTTTTATTTATTTCCATACAAAACTTTTCCCTTCTATTTTGTTGCTTTTATGACAAAAGATTGCAGGAGGAAATGCAGCATTGACGTTAAAGACTTTGTTGTATCTTAGGGCTTGTCTTCACTGCAAAGTTAACTCAAGTTATAACTTGCATGTTCCCCAAATTCAAGTCCCATGCGCACAAACAAACCCTTAACTTGAATGCAATGCTGCTTTTGTATTTGAGCTGGCTGGCCTGTCAAGAGGTATAGACTAAAGCTCAAGTTAGTAATATTCATCAGCTGCTAAAACAACCGTTCTCTAGTGTGGACACTGGCTAGCTCCACTTGTGTGCTGCTGCTCCTCCAGTGCCTTCCCACAATTCCTACAAATGGGGCCAGATAGAACAGACAAGTTCTCCCACAATTCATTGGGAAAGAATTCACACAGTGGCTTAGCTTACTGCAGCTCAAAGTGCAAGAACTCAAGAGGACAAACTCTAGTGTAGATAACTTAACTCTGCAGTGGAAACATATTACCTAAAAGAAGGCTAAGCACACTCCATTGCCACAGACCGTTGTCTATTTGTTTCATCCCACCTGTTGGATAGGATGGATAAGGCCTATTCAAGTGATAATCAGTGCTCTTTCTTTAATTAATTAGTCTCAAATCCCAGAAACATACACATTCTCCAGCTTTATGCCCAAGAAAAGCACAGTGTATGTTTTCAGGAAGGGTTACTTAGTGGAGCTGCTCTCTTATTTCATGGGGTAGAGGCTTGTATTTTTGGTTGTAGCCCAATGCTATCTGTATTGTACAGATAGGGCCTGATCCTCTTGTGAAGAAAGTAAATGGAAAGTCTGCCATTGACATCAGCGAGAGCAAGGCGCACTGGGACGTGTGTGTTTGTGTGGCCCTGGATCATTGCATTATGCATGAATGCTCAGAATTTCATGCTGCCAGAGGTTTTGAATGTTTTTGTCTTGAAAATCACAATGTTATACTTTTCCGTCCACATCACATCCCTAATCTTCTTTGGGGGAAAAAAAAGTTTTTACTTAAAAATTGGCTGCCAACTGATGATCATCCAGTTTTCTGTATTTGAGAACAAACATCTTGCTTCTCACTGTGAGAAGAGTCTTCTGAGAACAAGGAAAATTTAGGGGAGATGTAAATGGAAAATGTTAGAAGAATGCTGTCTTCTGGTGTTTATGTGGCTGACGGTCAAATTCTGCAGCATTTTGGAAATTCTAAAATTAGATAAAGGGCATGGAAACCCAGTCTCTCTCTTAACCATAGCAGTCTGACTGTAAGAAGATTAGTATTATAGATAGTCTTCTGCTGTTCTCTTTTCCAGATCCTCTGAAATTCCTTAATATAAGATGTGTAAAGATCTCATCTTTTAGTTAAAGTGGCTTGATTTAAGGCCAGATTGAATCACCCTTCCTCCCACTGAGTAATTCTTCATCTCACAAGTCATCTCAATGAAGTGAAATGCAATTACATATAGTGTTCACGTACTATTCAGTGTAAGAGTGGCAGAATCTGGTCCCTAGAACTTAGTTGAAACAATCTACCAATATTCTTTGCTTATTGCTGAACTTTTTCAGTTGTAAAGTAAAAAGAAATTCAGAGGGTACTCTGTAAATGTTATAGTTTGTAGCAGGGGCGTAGCTATGGGTGGGCTTAGGTGGGCAGTGCCCATCTGGTTGGCCAGCAGGTTCGCTCACCCACCGCAGCCCCTGACAGTGGTGCGAGCTTTCTGCCGTGGCAGCAGGCAGCCAGAAGCAGCAGTGCTGTGGGTGGAGGAGCAACCATGGGCAGATGGGTAAGGGTGGCTGCTCCCCTACCCTCAGCTCTGGTCTCGCAGCTGGGTCTGGACTGCCTCCCCCTCTCTGTCCTCCTCCTGACTCTCCAGTTGGCAGGAATCTTACAGTCATGTGATTGGAAGCAGGACTGGCTTGACCCACCCTGAAAAGTGAGGGGCCCAGCCAGAAAGCAGGGGCTAGATACACCCCTGGTTTGTAGACTATCTTTCTGGAATTACACATGCCCTTTATCAGAGACACAGAGCTTTTTCTGTAACATTTTGCTGGCTACTCTGAAGAATAATTCTGAAAGAGAAAAATAAAAGTTCCTTTGCTGCCAAAATTGATTCAGTCACAGACAGTCCTAGAACAAGTTGAGATGGAAGATGTTGGGGAAGTAATACCCCAGCCCTTCCATTTGTAATTAGTATAAATGGGTCAGAAAACAAAGACATATCCAAGAATATTTCCATCCCTTCAAACAGAGAGACAGAGCTACAATCAAATTCTTTCATGACTTTTGTTTCATATCTGGCCAGTCTTGGAATTAGGTAATGGAAACCTAATCTTTCATGCTGAGAACTATTTTGCAAACCCACAACTAATCTGTCCACCTGCTCAAATATGAAGTACCAAAAGATATTTAACATTTGTTCTTGTTCCTCTAAGACAGTGTTCTTGAATATTACAGTTACAATGGATTGTTAAGGTTAAATTAAACGTCCAGTTTAATAATTATTCTAAAGGACCTAGCACAGAGTACCTACCAAGGCAACTGGCTCCTAATGTGTTGGTTAAAAACATACAACTCCTTCTGAAATGGCTTGATTAACAAGAAAATGCTTAAACTCAGATCCTGCACTGATTCTTCAATCAGCTAGAGAGACTCAGGTCTCTCTAGCCTCTACTTCATTACCACAGAAGGTTATTTTGGGATTAACAATTATTTTCAGGGCCACAACTCCCCCTTGCATTCGCACAGGTATCTAATGCTGCAGATCCCAAAAATAACATAAATGTACAACATAGGTTCCATTGCTGAATGGAAAGAAAGTCTGTCACTCAGGGTAGCTTCTAATAATAGAGCCATTTTGTATTGAAGCTGTATTATGAACTATTGCCTCTCTCATGTGTGCATCTGTCTAATACAGCAGAATCTCTATATTTCTACAAGACTCTGAGTCCTGTGCATATTCATCCAGCCCAGACTCTTTCTCATGAATTCAATCTGGCCAAGAACATACACTAGTTATCACACCTCTCTTCTCCTCTCCATTCCTGTTGATCAAGGATTTCTAATCTGAAGCATCAAATTATAAATGATGTTGAATCAATGCTGTCAATACATTAGGAAGACTCTTACATGAGAGCCTTGTGCCCTGAAGTAGTCAAGGAATTTAACAAAATCTCTGCTGGAAGCACATCTTAAAGAATTACCCTGCTGACTGTGGGCAGGAGGGCAATATTTTTAATCTACCTACAGTCACCTAAAGAGCAGAAAACAAGTCAAGGATGTTGGAGGACATTAGGGTGGGAGGGTTGGCCTACCACGTCCCATATTCTTTCTTTATACATTTCCTAATTCTGGAAATGTCCCATTCCTAGAAACATGAGCATGTCCTTAATAAGGAAGAGGAATTTTTTAATGTATTACTAGGCTAAAATTAAGGGGAAATTTTAGGCTGAGTGGGGGTGGGAGGGCAACAGGGTGCGTCACTCTAACAGTGAGTATTGGGCTGTGGAATGCTCCTCCAAAGGAGCCGCTTGAACATCCCCTCTTTTGGGAATTAAAAATTTAAGCACTAGAAAATATACTGCAAGGAACAATGCTGCATTGGCAGAGAAATGGACTGGATGATGTAATTCATTTCTATTAGCCTATGAATAACCTGACCCCTTTAGCAGCTTCTTCTAGAAGACCCATTTCCAAGACATAATGGATTAAGCATTTTGTTGTCTTTAAAAAAAGGCTAATTTTTTCCTTTTTAAAATGTTCTTTAATGAAGCACTTCCAAGGCATGCCACATTGTGACCTCCTCAGTAAGGAAGCACTTTCCTAGGCTGTTTTCCCAAGCTGTGAAGGCTTTAGTAAAATTACATATTATGTTACATGTGGCATTAATCTCAGACATGTTAGAACAGGTTTGATTTGATTACCTCAAAACATTTTTTTAAGCCTTTGAAGGCTATCAGTGATCTTCCTCCACCACATTTGTGGCATTTGGATCACTTTGTTATAAGAAGGTTTGACATTTCAAGGCACGGAGCACTGTAAAGTTTAATTGGAATCACCTGTGGCAGATTACAGCTGCTAATCACGGCTTCTTAATTGGCCAGAGATGAACTCTTTGAAATAAAGTACATATTACCCACTATAAATGGAAGATTATGCCCTGTTGAAGAGGGCTGCAGTCACAATACTATATTCTGTTGTAATTAGAAATGAGATATTGGATGTGAATTCTGTCAGATTTTAGAAATAGAATCTCTTGTCTCATGCCTATCTCTCTGTAGTGGGCTGAACTCCTTTGAACTCTGGAGTCCTATCTGAACCTCATGATTGGCCTACCTCTGTAGTGTTAATGACACAAGTTGCTTTATTCATCAGTTGTTGTGATGTGCAAGCATGGAAACCAATTTGAAAATAATTTTTAAAAGGGAATGATGCCAAGGTTTCTTATCCTCAATATTTGGTGGGTTTTTTCTAAGGCCCCAGCTCCTGTGTTCATGTGATTGAGACTCTTAGCTTGCACTTTAAAATAAAAATGAGTTTCCAGCCCCCTCATGGTTGTGGATAAAAGCTTGAAAATATGAACCATAAAGGCTCAAACATCAGAAGACAAATAACAAGAATCTAAAATATAGTTTTTTGGGTTTTTTTTAAATCCTCTTGATTCCAATGTTTTTTGTAGGCGTGACTCATGATTTTTAAGTGATTTGGGTAGGTAATAATGTGATGTATTGTGTAGATGAGAAAGAAGAGGGAAAGCTATCTTCATTGCAGGCAAAGATTGTGTCCTGAACGTGAGTGAGAGGATATGGCAAGAGCCTTACTGTGGAAGATTGTAGTGCAGTTGGGTTCCAGAGAGAGAGTTTCAGGCTCTGGAGATGAATTAGAAAAGCAATTGATTTTATTCAGAGTTAAAGTCAAAATGTACAAACACAGTGGAGCCAGAAGGTGTAATTCTCCCCTGCTTTGTGCATTGTGTTGTCATTTAACAACACCACCAGGTGCAAAAAAGGGAGAATCAAATCAAACAATTCCACTTCAGATAAATTGCAGAGAAACTCCAGCCCAAGCAACATTCTGAAGAGGGATATCTAGTTACAAGCATTACCTCAGGAGAATAAACTCTCTTGGCTGCTTACTGGTCCTATGTACAAAATAGTTTTATTGATTTTTCTGAAAGTAATTATAAAAATCTTTTACAAGACACAGAAAGAACCTAATAATCACTGAGCTGCTGGATGTCCCAGATACCATATTCAACACAAAAGAGGTTCATTGTGATGCTTTTAAATGTGGACTAATTTGTGTTTGTGTACTGAGTTACAAACTTCTGATGAAAATGCTGATGCAATTTGCTACCACAATATGAAGGGCATCTTTAATTTTAAAAAGACTTGTAGGTGGATTACAGCAGTGTTTTTCTCTGACCAATCTGTGGACTGGCAGTGGTCCCTGAGATCTCCCTGACACAGTTCAGGAAGGTAGTAAGATAGTTCAGGTTGAGAAATCCTGAGAGGATTTCAAAGAAATACCTAAATTCTTGTGACAGAGAAAAGCCCCTGAGATGAAAAAGAAGAAGAATGTACAACAACTCAATAGTTTTCAGACATGAAAAATGTGCTTTTATGTTGTTTCTCTTTCTAAAGTGTTACCGGAATGAATAGGAAAGCAAATGCTTGTACTACAAAAGAAAACGGACATCAAGACAACAGGTGAGGCATTTTAAAAAGAAATGGATTGCTTGGTGGGGTAACAGGCTTTGTGAATGGTGCAGGGGAACAGAAGTGGTAGATGTGGTATTTCTTGACATGGAAGACAGGAGGGCTGGAAGAGGACAATTAAAAGTTCCAATCTGTAAAAAGGGAAATAAGGATAACCTAGTGAATTACAGATCAATTTATCCATTATCCTTCTGGATACTGAAGTTAAAATGATTGATCCGTAATATATACAACCAAACGGTAGCTTAAGATGAAGAATCATGAGAGTATATGGATGATTTAAAAAATTACACTGAATCTCTGGCGAACTTTTGCATGTTTTATTTTCCTTTGTATTAGCTGCCAAAAAAGTACCAGTTTAGGTGATTGCTGGAATTCAGGCTTAGGTCTGTAAATGCCTCTTTAAATATGTATGAGCTGATTTTGTTGCTCTTTTTTAACTCAGTGGCCTTGATAGAGGGAAAGAATGGTCTAGGTTGTTGAGTCCCACTGGGCTGCGACCCTGGAAATTTGGGCTCAATTGCCCACTCTGCTACAAATTCCATACATGTGAGTTCAGGCAAGCCATTGAATCTCTCTGTACTTAAAATTGGGGACAGTAGCCTTTTCACACCTCACAGAGGTATTGTGAGAACAAATCCATTCATGTTTCTTAGTTCATCAGCTGTTGGAATGCTGGGGGCAGTTAATAGATAGCCTATGACTCAAAAGTCACATTGATAGTTGCCCTTTGTTAGTAAACTGCACCTTTTATAATGGTGAACAAAAAAGAAAATGCATTAAGGAAACGGAGGGCAGTTTTAGCCTTTCAACTGTGAGCTATTAATTAATCCAGATGTTCAGAGAAACAGCCAGTTTGTCTCTAAACCTCTGACTGCCAAAAGCTGGAACTAGATGAGCGAGGATGGATTACTTGATAATTGCCCTGTTTTGTTCATTCCTTCTGAAGCGTCTGCCAGAGATAGGATAGTGGGCTAGCTAAAGCAGTGGTTTTCAAACTTTTTTCCTCAGGACCCAATTGAAAAAAAACCATTTATTTCAGTGAGCCAGCAATTACATCTTTCAGCAATGCATTCCAGTCTTTTGGCTGCAACAGTAGGGGGTGCCGTAGCCCAGTGCCTGAGAGTGCGTCTACACTTACAAGTTAGGTTGACTTAAGGAGGCTTAAGTCGACCTAAAGAAAGCCACGTCCACACTGGACTTTCTTTAAGTCAACTTAAGCATTTCCTTAAGTCGGCTTAAGCAAAGGTTAAGTCGACTTAATAACACCTTGTTTTAGGTCGACTTAAGCCAGTGTGGACGGGGATTAGCACCTAAGTCAACCTTATTAAGTGTTAAGTTGACTTAATAAGGTTAACAAGGGGCTATGTCTACACTAGAAAAGTTGTTGACTTTAAGTTGACTTAATAAGGTTGACTTAAAGTCGACCTTAAATCGACTTAAAGTCGACTTAAGTCGACTTAGTCAACTTTAAGTCGACTTAAAGTCGACAACTTTTCTAGTGTAGACATAGCCTGAGGTTCTACGACCCAGTACTGGGTCCTGACCCCAAGTTTGAAAACCACTGAGCTAGACCATTTGTCTGATGTTGAATGGTGGTTATAAAGAACAGTGTGAGAGAAGAATCACTTAATTATAAAAATATCTTGTTAAATATTCTCTCTCTTCCACTGTGACAGACTAATTTTTAAAATATGCATGGAGTAAAGGAGTGTTATGATATGTGTTGTGGCTGCAGTGCCTTCAAATGCTATTTTAATTTATAACTTGTTAGTTAGTGAATAAACACAGTAGGAAGCAATTCTTAGAGGATAAGGGCCCAGTTCTTCAAACATTCACTGCAAATGTAATGTTAATGACCATAATAGTCCCACAGTAATAAGCATTATGCCTGTCACTAAGTGTTTCCAGGAGTGAGCCCTAAATAATCAGTAAATGAGTTATGCAACTACCATTTTAATTTGGCCTTCTAGTGCCAACATAAACCAATAATGGTGAAGCCTGCAGAAATAGAATTCCCGAGATGAAATTAGAGCTCTCCAAAGCAAAATATATCTGCTTATCTTATTTTATATAATGCATGAAGGCAGTTTTCCCTCTCTTCTTCTGTCTTCCTTTCCGCTGCAGTTCTTTTGTGCCTGGCTTCTCTGAAGTGTGGTACAAACCACGGCCTGATTTCCTCAGAGGTGTTGAACATCTACAAATCTCACTGGGAGCTGCAGATGCTCATGCCCTTTAAAAACCAATCCACAACAGCTACTGTTTAGCGATGAAGATGCAGTCCTAATTAATGGGCAATGTAGTACATAACTCTTTGCCAGCCTTTTTGTGGAGCAGGGGGTGGAAAGGCTGCACTGTCCTTCAAAGGGAGTGAAGCTTGCTCCCCTGGTTTTGCTCCAAAGGCTCTAGTCAAAAAGGTTAATGACTGTGTTCTTTTCCATTCCCTTTGGGATGATGCAAGTCCCTCGGGGCACATGGTGAAAGCTGTCCCTGTATTTCCCGAAGCACAAGTCCTGCAATGGCGACGAGGCCTGATATGGGGTGTTTATGAAGAGGAAAGAGGGAGGCAAAGCCCCCTCGATCATTTCTACCCCCTGCTCACCTGAGCCGGGGCCAGCTACAATCTAACTCCTAGTTGGTGAAACATCAATGTGCCCCTCAGGGATAGGAAAGTCAGTGCTACTCTCATTTTACAGAAGGCTAACCAGGAGAGCTGGGAGATTGTATCAGGGTGGGCCATCTTGCAAAAAACCTGAGCCCCAGTGCACTTAAACTGGGGGGGTGGTACCTGTGCTGCTATATAAGACAGAAAAGAAGCAGGGCCAGCCCACGGGTTTTTGGTGCCCTAGGCAAATTATGATTTTGGTGCCCCCTCTCCAACATATTATAAGAGATAACATATGTAAAAAATTCTCTTCCATCTAATTTGGTGCCCCTTAAAGCCTGGCACCCTAAGTGACCACCTCGTTTACCTATATGGTTGGGCCGTCCCTGAAAAGAAGAATGATAAAATCATGATGGAAACCTACCAGGGTCGCTACTGAGTTTATCCCAGGAAAGATTCTGATGTTTCACAAGGAGCTCTCAAGTTGCCAGTCTCTTCACGTTGCTTGCTCTGCATGTAAGGTGGCCAGTCACCTGTTGTCAATTAATAACATTCTATAAATCTAATGTTAGCCAGCTAGCAGAGTCACATGCCAGTTAAATAGACACAATGGGGTGGGGGTGGAGAAGAGAGAGTCATTCTTCAGAGTATGTTCCTGGAGGAGTTTCTGTGAATCTGGCATTGTCACAAAATGATAGTTCTATTATGAAAAATGCAAGTGGGTGTTCTGAAATAAATGAGGATCCTGACTTTGTATTATCATCATGGCTTTAGGCACCACATCACCAAACACCCCCACTGCAAGTTCTTGTTTAATAAATCAAAATAGTTTACTGTAATGATAAATATTTGTTAGAAACCACATCACCCTCTTTTCTATGGATCTCATGACCTCTGTCTTAATTCCTGTATGTGCTGACATTGGAGTATCAAAGAAATGTGAAAAATTAAACAAAGCAGAGTGAAATCACTCATTTCAGTGGAGCCTAGATGGTATTTTTGAGGATAATTAAAAGCATTTCATCTGAAGCACAGATAGTCAAATTCTTCCCTCACTTACCTGGGAGCAACTCCATCAAATTCAATGGAGATTTCCCCTCTGGTAAGGAAGGATGAATTTGGCCTTGGGCAACTCCCTTCACCTTTCGTTTTCAATTTCCTGCTCTGTAAAACAGGGATAATTTCTATCCCCCTCATAGGGGTGTTGAGGTTAGTTTTATCTGTATGGAGCTTTGAACATATAAAATGCACTAAAAATATCAAGTTTTATTGTTGACCCTGAGTGTATTCTGCCTTGGGTGCAATTCAGATAACTTCCACTTATGTTAACAGGAGACAGACCCCTTGCAGTGAGGGGCAAAATAAAGCACAGCACCAAAACAGAAAAAACTCATATTAGAATTTTCCAACCCACTGAAGAAGAATGCTTTATTACAGTTTGAGGGGGTGAGGTGAAATAAACACAAAATAAATAAAAATAAAAAATGAAATAAATATAAAAATCCCACGTGTTTGTATATAAAATCGTTTGTTTTAGTAATGGAGAAATAATCAATGAAGTTGGGTTCCTTATATCAGACCAGCTGTACAAAGGCACGCAAGGTCTCCAGAGTACATTAGGAAGAGTATATAAAGCACCAATACTACAGAATTCCAAAGGGGTAGCCGTGTTAGTCTATTGTAGGAAGACAGAGTTAAACTTAATATGCTCTAAATGGGAACTTTATACAATTAGTTTGTAATATACCTACTGCTGTTCTATACCATTTCATGCTTTGCTCCACACTGATCCAACACACTGCAAGTATTTTAGTGATTCTTGGGTGAGAGACTGTAGTTTAAAAAAAAAAATTAGAAGTAGGTATATATTTATTGGCTCTACTTGCTAGAAAAAAATGGTTTTGATTGTTCTTAAAACAATTGATTCACCCTAGTTTGAGAGAGTCAAGATATCTTATTTTTTACTGGCCACACAATGTAATGTGCCTTCTAATTCAGAGGAGATCCAAAGTATTGCACAGTGGACTTGCATCAAAATATGGTTACAGCAAGCCCTGATTGGAAAGTGAAATGTAATTTAAGAAATATTAATAGAAAAATAACACAAACTCAGTTCAGATTTTGGACTATTTATTCTCCCAATGGTTCAAAATGATAATATAAGACAGACAGAAAAATGTTAAGCATACTCCATGAAAAATAAATAAATAAATAAATAAAAGCAATGTTTGCCTAAACAGAAGACTCTAAATAACCTCAAAGAATTAAATACCAGATCTATATTTGCTTAGTGTTAGAATGTTATTAGTTTATTACCAAATTTTAGACGGAGGCAGCTTGTTTAATTATATTTAGGTTGGTCACTGGTAATGGGGTATTCTTTCTATGATGGCTGTCTGTCTGTCCCTCTTTTCTTCTGTCTGGATCTGTGACCCTCCATTACTCCACCTATTTTGTCTTGTCTGCATCTGATTGATTCTGTATACCAGTAGGATTTTTTTGACTCCATGCCTCACTCAGCTAGATCTATGGAAGCATGAAATCCTGAGAGGGTATCAAAGTGAGAAGTACAGCTTTACACATTTTTATAACAGTGTATGGCAATATATGGTAAAAGGTTTTAGCCATTTGACCCAATTATATCTAGAAGGCTGAATTTGCAGTTAGTTGATGTAACTGGTTGTATTTGGTAGGATAGGAGTCATAGAAAACCATTTTGATGATGAAGATCATTGTGAAAGGCTGATAGAGGTACTTCAATTTCTAACAGGTCTTACTAGTCTTCCCCTCACAGGGAATTTCTTGACCCTTGTACTTGGTTCCAAAACTAGAATTAATGTGTGCTCATCCTTAAATAATGTATTATTGCAAAATTTATATTGATGAATAGGGCCCGAATCCCTCTGTCATCTAGCAAAATGAGTTATAGTTAATACTTTTTGGGTCCTCTGATACTATGTTTCACAGCTGTGACATTTTGACCAGAAAAAAAAAAGTGTGTGTGTGTGTCTGTAGGAGGATGTTTAAAATGCTTTAAAAAAATAAAGTAGTAGTACACAAATGATTTAAAAAATCAATAGGATAATATTTGAATGACTTCTGATGTCCAATCTCACCATCCAGTAATGAATAGATTATAGCAGTGTTGAAAAGCAAATTTAGTACATGAAATTTCTTATTAAAATGTTTTAATAAACAGCAATCCAACAAAATATACAATAAATACACACCTTAAATATACAAAAGACAGCCCAGAAAAACTTTAAAAGGCCATGCATGCTATCCAGTCATAAAGACAACAAAAACTACTTAAACTTTGCTTATTTCCAGTAATATTGTCAGAATATCTGTATAATATACATATGTAGCCTTATAATTCACAGTAACATGTGAAGAATTCTCTCCTTGGACTGTATATTGTATATTTCAGAGGCTCACTGTTTTCTTCCATTCTTGGAAAGCTGTAGTTTTTCATCTTAGAATGGTGAGTTTCAAGCTGACAAACGACTGAAAGATTTGAATGAGCAAGGACTGGAAAACTGAGAATCAAAAATATTGTAAATATTATCTACAGTATTTTAAAATAAATATTTTATTCACAATGTAAATCCTCTCAGTTAATCATAAAGGCCAGAAGACAACAAACTGCCTCAACTGAAGTTAATACCTAAGTGGATTTTTTCCCTGAAAAACGAATAACAGGCGGTAGATCTGGAATGTGCACTCCTCTCCCATGAAAACATTTTTCCACTATGGCTTTTCCAAAAAAACAGAAGTTAAAAGTTTAACTAGTACACATTATAAAAGAACAAATTTACCATGACACTTAAACAAAGACATGAGTCAGTGTGTTTGACTTTTGGGTAGGGAGTTTGTTACTTGTCAAGACAAGTTTTGAAGCAAAGACATTTGTTTTTATATCATTTTCAGTAAAGGACTTCTAGATGCCTACCAGTACTATATCTTACTGTCCAATCAAAGCCATACTTTGTTATGGACCTTTCCATCTGAAGATCTCAAAGTAATTACAAAAATTAATTAATTTGGAGTTGCAACATTCCTCTATGTCAAGCAAAATATTAAGATCCTCATTTTCCAGATGGGGCCACTGAGTCATAAGAAGTTAAGTGACTTGATTCAAGGTTACCAACAAATCAGTAGCGGGTCTTGGAATAAAATTCATGAGTCCAAATGCCCATAGTTTCAGTCTAATTTCATTAGAGAGTTGTACAAGCAAAACAAATAGTTTTCAAGCAGAAAACAATGTTAGAACCTTCTTTACATGTTACAGCTGGAATAAAGTGTAATCTGTGCAACAGTGTGATTATGTTCTAGACTTTGTGGTGTTTTTAGTGGTGGGACTCTCAGGGCCCAATGGCTACTAGAACTATTCTTCACATAACAAAACTATTGAATAAAATCTGACTTTTTGGTCACACTTCTCACCCTTTTCTTTAATGACATTTGGTCGGAGTTCACCACATAGTTTGACATATATCTCTATCAGTCGATTTTTCACATGCACCACCTACTGAACTGCTAAAATTCAGATGCATGCAATAAAATGTATTGTACCATGTACTGCGATGTTAATACCACTTTCTGCAGCTCCTTACTTCTCCCTACAGATCGCTCATCTGAGTATTCTGTTCAGCTTAGCCCTCCCTGGTGCAGAACCTTAAATGATGTGCAAAAAGAATTCTTACAAGTATCCAGCCATGGCCAAAAGAGAAGGGGTCCATCTCATGGGAATTACTAATAATCTCTAATAATATCAATAATAATGAGAGAGCGAAAGAGTGCAGATTTCCACAAGATTTCCAAATTAATTTTTCATGCCCAAGGGACTGAGAGAGGTTTTGGATAAGGACCACACTGTCTAGGTGCTGATCTAAACTGAATACGTAAACTAGGGACTAATGAGGAGAATTTTTTATATTGTAGACTATGACTCTGTAGTGAGATTATATTGAGGACCCCCACCCCCGCCACTGCCACTGATCACAACCAAATGGGTCATGTCCTCGCCCATTTGCAATTGCAAAATACCCAGTGGCAACTATAGTAACTGATTATTTGGAAACATACTTAATTGTCAATGTTTTGCTGGTGACCCTCATTTCTCCGTTTCTCAAGAATCAATGACCCCAATTAGACACAAACATCTTGGATCATCATCATCTCCATCTCCCCCTCTCCGCTAATTTTTATAGGCATCCAGATTTTTCTTTGTAGAAAAAGCTTGAATATCTCTAGAAACATGAAGGAACTAGGAGGATCAGCCAGCATTATGTGACTGGAGAGCACGTACTCCCTGGGCTAGTAGCGATAAATGGATCCTGGTTTGATAACCAAGGACTGGGCTAAAACAGTTTCCTCACAAACTTCTAAAACTCATAGACTCATAGACTTTAAGGTCAGAAGGGACCAGTACGATCATCTAGTCTGACCTCCTGCAAAATGCAGGTCTCAAGACCTCATCCACCCACTCCTGCATTAGGCCACCAACCTATGACTGAGTTATTTACCTCCTTAAATCATGATTTAAGGACTTAAGATACAGAGAACTCACTGGTAGGTGAACCATGCCCTGTGCTACAGAGGAAGGCGAAAACCCCCCAGAGCCCAGGCCAATCAGCCCTGGGGGAAAATTCCTTCCCGACCCCAAATATGGCGATCAGTTAAACCCTGAGCACGTAGTTTAAAACCTTCTAATGCTTAAACAAACTTGTATGTAATTACCAGAAACCCAAGAAGAGGCATGCAGGTCTATATGATATATACAGCAGAGTGCTATCAATGGTCATGGACTTTGGCAGAAGGGAGTCAGCTAATTAAGAGACATATTGCACTCCAATATGTATGTGGGGTTGGGGAGACAGTTCAAGGATTTTTTTCCCCTTAAGTCATGTTCAGGCATAGTCCTGATCCTTGTACGTTCATAGAGGAAGTTAGGATACTTTGATTTGTAACCTTGATGGTAAGCAGAACAGGAGAGACTGAGGGCCCAAAAAAGCCAAGTATTTTGGGCATTGGGTATAGTCCATTGCCAGACAAAGGATCCCAGATAAGCAGTGCCATTTGTCTGTTCTTGAATGGAATTTCCTATGTTCCTAATACCAAGCAATCTCTACCTATTTATAATAGAACAACATCTGATTTTGTAGAGATGGTATAGTGCACATTTTTTCTCTATTTGTAATTCTCACAGCAAACTTTAAATGTGTCAAAGTAATTTAATTAACAATATTAATTTAATCACACTTGAAGGCTTTCAATTTGCTTTGTTGTTTAAATGAGGGGTGAATCTCTAATGGCCTAGAAATTTGGTTCTGTTCAAGGTAAATGTAGAGATGTCTCTGAAGCTTATCTAAACTAATCTGCAGTTCCATGGGTTAGAAACTAGGCTAAAGTTCTCACAAGGTCCAGGCCAGGAGTTTCAAAAGTGTCTAGTGATTTTGAATGGCCATCTTGATATATCTTAAAGCAGTGGTTTTCAAACTTTTTGTTCTCGGGACACAGTTGAAAAAATAATTTAGGCCTGTGACCCAGCAACTACATCTTTGAGCAATGCATTCCAGTATTTTGGTGGTGGCAACAGGGAACGCCGAATGGGTCCCAACCCGTGGTATAAAAGCCATTGCCTTAAAGAACTCTGATCTTCAAACAGTGCTGAGCCCCTTCACTCTGAAGATCAGGTCCCTTTCAGATGCCTAAAGTTTGCAGCTAAAAATTGAGATACCTAAAAATGACTAGTCACTTTTGAAAAGCATGATTCAGTTTCCTCCCACGAGATCATTAGTACTGGCTAGATCAGAAATTTTTTTTAAAAAACCAAAAACAAAACCACATGAAACACACACTAATCATCTTTGCAAACAAGCTGAACAAGTTCAATCCTCTACTTCAGTTTCCATCTGAAAAAGGGGGGATGTAACACTTACCTACACTACTTCCCAGGAGTCCAGATTCTCATTTCAGTTACTTTGATGTAAAAGTTTAGAATCTGATACAAAGTGTGATTACTTAATGTTTAAGTGCTGACTGTTGCCATGATCCTATTTGTACTATAACTTCTATGTGGTCTGTAGGGTAGAGTACAAACTCTCACATTCATTTTTAGATGCAGCCTGGATGCTTAGTTATTAGCACAATAGATAACTTTTTGTTGTTGAGGGTTTTTCCAATATCTCTAAATAAACTTAGCTGTCTTTAGCTGTGGCTGAACAAGACACAGCTGAATATGTTGGCTTACAGGGAATAAACTCAGTCAGAGCCATTTTAGAATTTATTGCTTTGTAAACATTTTTGATCAACAATTGCTATGTGACAGTGACGTTTTAGATCTCCATTCTAAAAGCTTATTAGTAACTGAACATCTCGTTTTTTATATTACCAAACCATATTAGATCATCAGGGGTTGAGGCAGATATTGCTGGCTGTAAACTTAATCTCTGAGACACATTCCTATCATAGTCCATACAGTAGACTCTCTAAGCAAAAAAGACTTGCACAACATGTGCTAGCTTGGATATAGTATAGCCATAGTATAGCTTAAAGAAGGCACCCTGAGCTCTGAGGTGATTTGAAATCTGAGTCTATGGTTTGCAAATTTATAAAAAAATAAACCTTGGGTCCTCATGTCTGTCTCTCTCTCTCACTCGCACTCGCACACACACGCACGCAAAGTCCAGATGCAACCACGTTTATACTCTAGGGCAACCTCTAGGTTGTGCAGCAGCCTACAGAAACTCCTGTGCGGAGGCTGCTGCTCCAGCACAGATATAGGACAGCAAAGCACAATATATGCTTTCTCCTAAGCATTAGCACAACTGAAGCTAAGTGGTTGATTATGTTCAGAAATGAACAAAAAATCCCAGTGATTTTTACCACAATGACCACTTCTATTTAACCATTATACTAGATCCCAACCTTTCTTGCTGATCTCATTTTACAGCCCTGAAGGGCCATTAGCAGCTCCTCACCCCACCCCCAAGCAGTCTGTTGCCCATTGATCTGTCTCCCTAGCTGCAGCAAGGAAACTGCACAGGTCCCATAGCCCTGTGCGCAAATCTGGGTCCCTAGGCAGTGGCTCCCTTCTGCAGCCAGGGGAATGGAAGATCTGTGTTCCCCTCCGACTCCAACAAGAATCACAGCGCCTATGGACCTAGATGGAGTGCTTTGCTGTACTCCCTGCTGTGTGAGGCAGGCAGGCAGGCCCGCGCTCCTGATCTGAGCCTGCCTGTCCCACCCTGGGGGCGGGGAGGGCCAGCCCAGAGGCTGGGCGCAGGCCGGGTGTGCCGCGGCCCCAGGGGTTGGAGGGAGCGGCGGGGGCTGCCGGGCTGCGCGGGGGTCCCTCACTGCTGCGCGGGGGGTGCGCGGCCCGCGCAGCTTAGAGGGAACACTGGCAGCGAGCCAGATGCAGCCATCAAAAGAGCCACATCTGGCTCGCGAGCCATAGGTTCCCGACCCCTGATATAGAGTATGGTCCCTGAAGGTAACTGGAGCATCTGGTAACAACTTAATGCTGATTGGCAGATGCTGGCATCATTCTTAGGAGTAGTACTTTCTCAGGGAGGTACCTAAATGAGGCTGTCTAGCTTACCCACAGGTCTCTGGACATTTTCCTTGGGAGGCGTAGGTATCACTACCTATTACAGTCTGACCAGATCTTATGACTTCCACTTCCCTGCATTTATTTTGCTCTCATTCCGTAAGGTCCCCATCTTCAAGCATCTGACAAAGTGGGATTTTCTCCCACGAAAGCTCATGCGATAAATAAATTTGTTAGTCTTTAAAAGTGCCACAAGACTCTGTTGTCTTTCTACAATAGACTAACACGGCTACCCCTTTGGAATTTGACCAAATTCCTTGTTTGTTTTGCTGGACTAGACTAACATGGCTACCTCTTTGGAACTTACCAGTTATTTGGCAGTGTGGTTCTTGCCCACATCTAGCCTTTGCTGTTTTTGCTGTTGAGGAAGGAGAGGCTTGTGGTAAAGGCATTGGACTGGCATTTAAGTGATGTGGGTTCTGTCCTGAGCTCTTACAGGCTTTCTTTGCAACTTTGGCCAAGTCACTTAGGCCAGAAATTTAAAAAGGGCTCAGCATCCACAAATGGGATCAGAATTTCAAAAGAGCTCAGCTTCCATTTAGGCACAATAAGAGGCCAATTATTCAAAGGAGTTCTCCTGAAAATCTCGCCACACGTTTTACAATGGGAGCTGATGGGTGCTGAGCACTCCTGTGAAAATGGATCTTCTTGAGTTGCCTATTATGGGAATTGAGCTCTTCTGTTCACCCCCCTCCCCCCCCTTGTGGGTGCTGAGCACTTGAAAATCCATCTGTGAGCTGTTTTGAAAATCTGGTCTCACATCTCTACAGTTTCTGGTAAAATGGGGGTAACATTATTTCCCCACCTCACTATAGTGCTTGTGAAGATAAGAGTTGCAGTTTTAAGTGTAATACCTCTCCAGACATACCAATCATCTGTGTGTTCAAGAGACAGGGGTAGGAGACAGAGTCAGGGGTTGATCTGTGTCTCTTTGAAATTCATAGTTCTGCTGTGTTGTGGAATTTTTGTCTATTTATTTGTCCTGCAGTAGCGGCTAGGGGCTCCAGTCATGAATCTGGGCTCCAGGGTGTTAGGTGCTGTATAAGTACAAAACAAAAAGACAGTGCCTGCCTCAAAGAGCTTATAATCTAAGTATAAGATCAGGGAATACCACAAACAGATGGGGAAGCAAAAGCAAACAATTCACTGTTCCTGCCATTTTCTTTCACTTGATTTTACAACCTCATCCTTAAGATTTGCTTTATTCACCATTTCTATTAAAAATGGTGGTTTTCATATCAGATGCATGCATATAAAATTTTAATTCAATAAGTTAGTTTTTTGGGGGTATTTTTATTGGAAAATAAGCCATTTTTCATTCATTGTAAGTTTTGTATGCCCCCATACTGGGATAGCTGAAAGATTCTGTGTTTCCTGTAGCATAAACTATCAATAAGGGCAAGTATTAAGTTTTAAAATATAAAGGGCAAAACTCCCTGTAATTGTGACCATTCTAAAAGCCAAGTTTATTACAGCATAAACAACATGCCACAGAAGTGTTTTATAGCGTGGTGATTTTAAATAGCTCAGCGAGACAAAAAAGTTTCTTATTACGATGATTGTTATCTTAAGCAGTGAACCAATGGAAGGAGGAAAGGATGGACTGGTCCTTCTTGGGTTTTAGATTACAAGGTGCTGAGTATCTCCGGGGAAATGCTAACTGACTTCAGGTTCCTTTAGCTTCAATGGAAGTTCAAGGGAGTGGAAGAGCTCAGCACTTCACAGAATCAGCTCTTTTGTCTATGAATTTTCATCAGATTACATCTGTCAAAATATACCTAATTGATTTATTTTTATAGGTATAATTTCATCATTTTCATGTAATAATGAGTAGCTAGTAGAAGGTATAACAGCTGGGACAATATCTCTAAATGCCCACTAATATTTGCTCCAATAAATAGTTAAATTTGCTTTGTGTTTTGTGCCCGTTTTTGTGAATATTCTAAATTAGTATTGGGAATGGCATTGGAAACAGCATTTCAAGGGAATACTTCAGGATATTCATTGCAAGTGAATTAAAGGGAGTATTTGCTTCTGAAATCTGATTCTAAGAATTATCTTTATCCAATTGGGGGACACAGAGAGACCACAGAATCTATATGCCCCCTCAAAATTAACCAACACTGAAATGATTTGGGAACTTCATGGTGGCACAAACCCAGAAATTTTAAGGTTTCATATGATTCTCTCCCTGTGACCAAAAAATAGCTTTGCTTTTTAAAATGCAGTTTGGTCTATGAGAAGTGATGCAGTGATATTATTTCCAGTTTCCTATAACCATGGACGTTAACTAGTGAGCATGGGCAGCAACTAATTTTCATAGGCAAACTTATGGCAGAATAAAAAGAGTTTTGTGTCAGTGATGGCTTATGCCTATAGGCCTAGATCCTCAAAGGATCGCTAGGAGCCTAATTACCTTTAAGGCTCTGGGCTTCACTGACATAATAGACCATATTGTCTCTGAAAGAGCAAACAATGACCTATAGGAGTCTCTGTGGTTGGCATTGGGAGTTCTTGGGTAATGGCAATTGTGAGAGGACAGCTCAAATGGAGCCATGTTATATGGAACTGGGGAGCACTGCAGGCATCTCCATAGCAGGCCCAGAACTTCCTTTGGCTGCAAGAGGAACCCATGGAGCAATAGCCCAATCCATGGCTATCGCCCACTCTATACACATCTCCACAACAGGCTGTTTCAAGGGTATCAGCACAGGGAGGAGGTGATTTGAACAAGGCAAGTGGAGGAGAAGAGAAGCTCCAGCGGCCACTCCATCTTGTATATCTTCCTGCTAGTTCAGAGGCCTTCTCAGTAGAATATACTATAGGGTCATTCATCAACAAGGCTTGACAGGATAAGACAGAACCCTTATGCCTATTGCCTCGCACATTCACACTGGGACTACTAAAAAGTGCACAGGTGCATTAGTGACCATGACCTGGCAGACAGGTAGTGATTTCTGAATCACACAATCATTGAGTGTTCACTAGTCATCTACAACTACACACTGGAGGTTGTACCCATTTTGATTTTGGAATAGGTTCAAGTGATCCCCTGTGAGTGATCGCAGAAGGCAGGGACAGGGTCTGCTTCATGTTTTCAGAGGAAAAGCTAGATTTGGTTGAATGCCCCCACAACGCACACCTTCCAGCAGGGCTGGCAGACTTCTCTCCATTAATTGGGGCGTGCTATGCAATTTGAGGGATCTGATTCTTTTCCTTTGGGTTGACCAAAATTTGGCTTTGGCCCCTTGAATGCTCCTCCCTACCTGACCTGCAACCACAGAGGCTTTTATTACTGAACGGAAATCTAAGAATCAGTGTTGGCCAGAGTTGCCTTGGAAAGTTCACTTGCTAACACTGCTTTGGTTTTATTTAAAAAATGTCTTGACAAGCACTGACATTTTTGGAACTCTTGAAGCACAGAAGATTTATTCCTAAAGACCTAAATTGGCATTTTTTCCCCCAGAAAACAATGTAATGTGCTACTATGGTTGTTTTTAGCCACTGGTTGAAAGGGAATGATCCCAGAATGCTGCTTTTTAATTGTTTTAAAATGTATGTTATGTGAATTTTAGTGCTAGTGGGAGGCACTGAATTAACAGCTCTGTTGATTTAAGTTTTCCCTTCATCCACAAAACAGATAAAGTAAGTACACTGTGATGTAAGCTTTCACCACAAGCCTATCTCTGTTCTTGAACCCTGACATGGAGTGACCAACCTTTAATTCCTCTGCTGAGGCTGCCAGGAAGGACCACATTTGTGGTCGCTATTTTATCATAGTGACCTCTTCCAACTGAGATATGGTCTAAAACCACTGATTTCACTGTATGTAGAAATGCTGGGCAATTGAATAGCTTTGTTTGTTTGTTTTGGGTTGTGTGGCTGTGATAACTAAAGCTTTGCCTAGCTATCTTTAGTGGGACTTGATAGTATATGATTTGCGTAGCCATGGGGCCTTACCATTTTCAGTTATGTCCTTTTAACAATTATATTGAATACATTTGTGGCAATATCAGTACTTGATTAGAGAAGTTATAATGTATTTTTGTTACTTAAGTTCATAACATAGGGGTCTTGTTGGACCCTTGATTGAGTTTTGGATGTGTGGCTAGCTGCAATAGCCAAAAATATTTTTCTCTAAGTTCTCTTGACTTGAAGAACATAACAAGAACATGAGAACAGCTGTACTGGGACAGACCAATGGGTCCATCTAGCCCTATATCCTACCTTCTAACAATGGCCAGTGCCAGGTGCTTGAGAGGGAATGAACAGAATAGGTAATTATCAAGGGATCCATCCCCTGTTGCCCATTCCCAGTTTCTGACAAACAGAGGCTAGGGATGCTTCAGAGTATGATTTTGCACCACTGCCTGTCCTTGCTAATAGCCAATGTTGGACCTATTCTCTATGAACATACCTAGTTCTTTTTGGAGCCCCGTTATAGTCTTGGCCTTCACAACATTCTCTGGCAATGAGTTTCACAGGTTAACTGTGCATTGTGTGAATAAATATTAGTTCTTGTGTTATAAGAAGGTGTAAATACACTTCCTTATTTTCTTTCTCCACACCAGTCATGATTTTATAGACATGTATCATAACCTATTTTAGTCATCCCTTTTCCAAGCTGAAAAGTCCCAGTCTTATTAATCTTCCCTCAAATGGAAGTTGTTCTATACTCCTAATAATTTTCTTGCCCTTTTCTGTACCTTTTGAGTGACCAGATCTGCACACAGTATTCAAGATGTCTCCATGTCATGGGTTTATATAGAGACAATATGATATTTTCTATCTTATTATCTATCCTTTTTCTAATGATTCCCAAAATTCTGTTAGCTTTTTTGACTACTGGTGCACACTGAGTGGATGTTTTCAGAGAACTATCCCCAGTGACACCAAGATCTTTTTCTTGAGAGGTAATAGCTAATTTAGACCCCATCATTTTATATATATCTATATCTATATATCTCTATATATAGATATATATATAGTTGGGATTGTGTTTCCAATATGCATTATTTGCATTTATCAATATTGAATTTCATTTGCCAATTTGCTGCCCAGTCACCCAGTTTTATGAGATCTTTGTAACATTTCACTGTCTGTCTCTGATCCAACTATCTTCAGTAGTTTTGTATCATCTGCAAATTTTGCCACCTCATTGTTTATTGCTTTTTCCAGGTCATTTATGAATATGTTGAATAGTACTGGTCCCAGTACAGAACTCTGAGGGACACCACTATTTACCTCTCTCCATTCTGAAAACTGACCATTCCTACCTTTTGTTTCCTATCTTTTAATCAGTTACTGATCCAGAAGAGGATCTTTTCTCTTGCCCAATGACAGCCTACTTTGCTTAAGAGCCTATGTTGAGGGACCTTCTCAAAGGCTTCTGAAATCTAAGTACACTATATCCATTAGATCACCCTTATCCACATGCTTGTTGACCCTCTGAAAGAATCTATATAACTAAGCCACAGTTGTATATATGCACGGAGGGACGTGGACGCAGCTCCTGCACGCGCATATAACTGACACAGCTGTGCGCGCGCATCAGCTGAATCCACGTCCATGCCATGCATAAACCTGTGGATTACTGCCGCCACCCGAACCCCTGGACTGAGCTGTGGTTTTTAATTTGCATAATTTTACCCTTTGAACTCCAATGTTTTTCTTACTTATGAGTGCAGAAACTCAGGACACTCCACCCTCCATCATTTCTCATCCCTGAAAAGTTTGGAGTAAACACTAAGTGATTACCATTCTTCAATTTGCGATTCTTTAGAGAATCGGGGGTTTACTGGTTCTAGTAGATTGGTGAGGCATGATTTCTCTTTGTAAAAACCATGTTGACTCTTCTCTAACAAATCATATTCATCTATGTGTCTGGTAATTCTATTCTTAGCTATAGTTTCAGTCAATTTGCCTGGAACTGAAGTTAGGCTTACTAGATTAAAATTGCCGGGATCATGTCTGGAGCCTTTTATAAGAATTGGCATCACAGTAGTTATCTTCAAATCATCTAATACCAAAGGTGATTTAGATGACAGGTTACATATCATAATTAATAGTTGTGCAATTTCCATCTGAGTTCCTTCAGAACTCTTAGGTGGATATCATCTGAGCCTGGTGACTTATTACTGTTTAATTTATCAATTTGTTCCAAAACCTCCTCTAATGAAACTTCAGTCTGGGACAATTTCTCAGATTTGTCATGCGGAACGTCAAAGGCAGACTATATCATGGTTATATGTGCCTTCCTCGTCCCCAGAGAGTATTGGTTGTTGTATGCTGTGGTGTAGAATCATACAGATGTTCCAAGAACTGGTTTCCAGTTTATTTCTGACCTCTACGCATTATGTTAAGTTTAACTAGTGCCCTTTGTGAACTGAGTCCCGTGTATCCTAAATGACACCTCTCTCTCTCTGATATCCCTGGCAGTTGAGATCAGCTTTGATGCTTGACCTGAGAGTCCCTAGATTTGTGCATCTGGGACCTGGTAGATAGATTATTCTCAGCAAAAATCCCTTCTCTGTGGAAGTTGCTTTCCCACCCCACAGCTTGATCTGACATAGCCCAAATATATTGAGCTTTTCAACATACATAGAGCTTCTGAACATGCAGCATAACCTATTACATAGCCCTTTCCCCAGGTATCATTTGTGTAATGTTTTGTAAATATGGAATTCTTATAGTTATTTTAAAATGTTATATTTTGGCCTTGTCTATTGTCTAGAATGTTTGTGACTGATACATTTGTAAATTGAAAAAATTCATTGTATAGTAACTACATACATGATTCTCTGGGAGAAGAAAAGCAAAGTGAGTGTATAATAGCATATTATGCACAATGAAGTGGACAGTATGTGTGATGCACTAACTGAACAGTCTGGTAAATCACAGGGCTAGCAAGATATTTCTCAAATCCTTAATGGAAGGTTTCTAACCTCCTTTCAACTCACTATAATTTTTGAGTGCCCTTCTGTTGAACTCAGTGTAGGTGTGGATGAGGCCTTTTAATAAACGATGTCCACATACATGCACAGACACCACAGTCATCAGCTAACTGCACACACGCAGCACTGGGAATAGAATTTACGACCTCTGCCTCTACAAACACAGCTGCTCCACAAATGGTAGGCTCTGCAGCCAGCAGAGGGAACTGATAAACAATCCAAACAGGTCTGATTTCCTCCCCCTCTTCCCAGCCCCTGCCATCTAGAAGAGGACACTGGTTCACACTTACTTTCAAAAAGAGTCCCTTATATCTAACTCCTTGGCAGCTTGCCCTTTCATCCAAGATGCCCTGAATTTTATTTAGCTGGCTTCTTCCATGAATATAAACTTTTGCACAGAATCTTTAGCCATCTTCTAAATAGTGTTACAATTCAATCACACAATTGAGACAAATTAAATTGATTATATACCAAAGTAATATAAGAAACCATTGCTACGTTTCAGAAATATATGAATGAAGACCAAGCAGAATTATTTATTGGTATGTAATGTATCCATGACTGCAGAGAACAGGCCTAGCTATTATATAGCTCACCCACAAGAGGATTCAGGGCTAGTACCCTGGTCATTCAGGTGTATGTGTGTAGTCCTTCACAGCTTAAGCAAAAGGAGAAGTCTGTTGACCATTGCTAGCAGTAGATCCTTTATCCTCTTTGAGGACGTGTCACACAAAGGCAATGTCACACACCCAGGTAATCCCAGTATACTGAAGCAGAAAAATTAGGAAGCATCCATTACAGTTATTATTAATCTCCTTAATTTTCATCAAAAAACGAAACAAGCAGCTAAATGTTCTGTTGTACGTTCTTGTTGCATGATGCAGCTCTTCCTAATAATCTAATGACCAAAATGTTATTCTTAGAAGCACAATATTTGTAAGAATAGAAAATTATCTCCCTGGAGGTCAAAGAACCCAGGAACACTGGGTAGCTGGTATGTCAAGAAACCAAGCAGTAGTGACAGAATAGGTGGAGATTAAAGGTTCAAGGTAAAAGTCAGCCCTTTCTTGTCTAAGATGTATAAAATGAAGTGGTGGTAGAGGGATGAAAAATTCCTTTGCTGCTCTGCCTACAGAGTGTGTGAGATGCCTTAATGCTACTTATCCTTGCTGCAGTAGCAAATAGTTTTCACTCTCCCTGGTGTCTGCTATGGGACAGTGGCAAAATAGCCTGGTCATGCCCCCCAAAATAAACAGAACACCTCTCCCAGGAGCAGTAGAATGTGGATGGAGAAATTAATCAACCTCTCACCCTAGCACTCAAAAGTGTTTTTCCTCAATTGGGCAAAAGAACTAATTAAACTGTGCCTTAACCCAAATCCATTAATGTCATAATAATATATACAAAGAAACACCCACATGATTCTCAGAGTACAAATCTGGGGAATACAGGCTAGTTCCCTGCAGCCAGCACTTAATTCTCTCAGTCAATTTCTTGATAATCTCTGTAAACCCATATGTTTCAAACTGATTTGCAGCTCTTTGATTCCACTACAGGTTCTACATCATCTATGTTCCTTAGCTTATATTGCAGTACTTCAAGGTGCATTACAAACTTCCACCTTCCTTCAGCTGCTCATTTGCACCAGGGTCTTGGTTCTTCCTTTTCTTATAAATATTATTTCTTATTAGTGTTACTGATCTTTTAATTGTCTGTCTCACATGCTCTGAGTTCTGTCCCAGTGTTCCACATCCACAGTGAAAACTTTTATTTAAAAATAAAGAGGAGATGCTCAAAGACTGCTATGACAATTATTTCTTAGAGCAAATATTAGCATATGAGAGATGTAGTGAGGGGGCATAGCCTGCCTCTGAAACTGACAAGGTGGAACTGCCATCCACCCTCTCATGGGCAGAGCTGGAAAAGCCACACGCGCCATGCTGACTCAGAAGGGCATGATAGGAACAAGAAACATGCAGAGTGGATTATCTATCTCAGGGGGGACCTATCAGAGAAGAGGTTGTTTCTTGCTTGCCAGTGCTGTCCATGCCTGACCACTGCACTGCTGAGGACCTGAAGAAGCCACTGGAGCAGCCAGAACTGCAAGCTGCCTGGAATGCCATTGGGCTGTTGACTCCAGAGAGACACAGAACCCTGAGGCCCAGATTCTCCAGGGAGGGGAGGTAGGAAGTAGCCCAGGGAAGCCAAAAAATAGTCCAGTTGCACTGCGGCCTGATACCATGTTGGCATATTTTGGCTGAAGCCCTGCTGACTAAGTGGCACAACATTGCTGCTGTGAGAGCTCTGGGCTGGGACCCAATGGAGTAGGATGGGGCTGGGCCACCCATTCTCTCCCCTGCTGCAGTCTCCACCTTTGGTGTGGTAGCTGTCAGCATAGGCCAGGAGGGCTGATGTTGCTCACCCCTGCCTGTGAGCCCCTGGACTGCTTAGTTGCTCTCTCCACTGAAGGGCCTGGGTCTATAGACTGCTTAGCTGGCCTTCCCTGCCTGAGGGCCTGGGCACAAGCGATAGCTAATTCCCTGCTTTGAACCTGCTTGCACGGGGGCGAGGCCCCCCTCACAGACTGACAAGAATGGATGGCCATGCAGTCCTACAATAGACAGCCAACAAATGGGGAAAGGCAGCATTAGCTCACTGCAATTCCCTCCCAAATACATATTTCTCCACAGAATTATGGACTGTTCCATGCACCGATGGCCAGCCAGAGACTGGCTTCCATAAGTCTCCTCATCCACCATTTTGGGAGTCATAGTTCTTTTTCATATGTAGTTTTCTGGGAGCTGATGGTTAGAGAAAGAGAATTTCAAGTTTACACACTGTATATGAGAAAGAGACTCGAGCTTCATGAGGACTTTGACTCTTCCCCAACTTTCTTTTAGGACAGTTGTAGGACCACAGCAGAGGTTAAAATTCTGTGTGCTCATAAACAGGCTTTGGCGACCCAGGCTTCAGGAAGAATGGGTGCTATAGAATTGCATTTAACAAGGAGCATCACCAAAGACAAGGTGGCAATTTGCTCCTATTATTTCTCATACCAATACCAATCTCTGCAAAATATTTTAATTGAATTACCGTGCCATCATGCGAACTCATAAAAATAATATGACACATGTAAGATTCAGAATATAAATAATTTTCCATAAGCACCTCCCACTCTTTATATGAATTTAATTGACGACTAAGTGATGAAAAGCCTTAACAAGTACTATCTAGTATGTGTGTATCGCACATGACTTCTTGGCTACTGATTGTAGATAGAGGGGCCAGTGCTTGCTCATTCTGCCTGAGGTTGCGCAGGCTGAAGAAATAGACAGGGTTGCACAGTGGGTAAGAAAAGATGATCTGGTCAAAGCACTAGAGTGGGGTCCAGAGGAAATGAATCTGAATCTCTTTTCTGCCACAGATTTCCTTCAAATCACTTAGTCTCTCTGTGCCTCCATTCCCCAGCTGTAAAAATGAAGGGGAACAGTATTTTCCTATCTTACACAAGTTTGTGAGGATAAATTCATGGAGGTTTTTTGAGGAACTCTGATAGCATGGTGATCAGTACCTTGAAATAGTGCTTAATTTGTAATGAAAGTGCTTCCACAACTCAAACAATTCATTGCCTGGACTTAAGCAATTTTTTTACGTGCATAACTGATGCAGCAAGATCAGAGGTGCCAGAGCTATGAACAGCCAAGCCTAAAGATTCCAACAAACCCCTGCACAAATTAAGCACTACCTAGAAAACAAATATATGGTTTAGCCATGTAACGAGGGGTCTTGTACAAAACATATTGACTTCAGTGTTTTTTCTGTTGATTTCAGTGGACTTTAGATCAGGCACTAAAAGAATAATGTTAACATATGGCGCAATCAGTAAAAAGGGTGATTGGACATATACACCCGACATTTTGCTGTCCTCATTTTGTTCCCTTCAATGTGGCTTTAAGATTAATGCATTCTATCAATCTAGGGCTTATTATACCATGCTCTCATCGCCCTAGTTTGTGCGCATCTCTTTCCTGTCTCTATACTACTGTTTTTAAAAGATTTGGTGCATCTATCGGGTGCGTTTTCACTGTTCAGACAGAGCAGTGTTATTTGCTCAAAGAGCAGAACTTGGTTTTTATAAAAGTCGGTTTTCATTTCAGCACCAAGAAAATGAGGGCTGTGTTACAAACCTTAAAAGCACATTTCTAGAACAAAAGCTTCCCTTGGATCCCTGCTGCACTCAACTTTTCTTAGTCCCATGCTACAAAATGATGCGCAGCTGAATTAACTGCCCATTTTAAAGGATAAATTACCCTCAGGAGATTCTAGTTTAGTTTAAATTAGCCACAAAGTTTTTTCTATGTGTTCTAGGACCTATTTTCAAATGCAAAAATAACCCATTTCACACCAGTTTCCAATAAAAGGCACTTCCATACATGAAAATGTATTGTGCCAAACGTATTTTCTTCCTGGGAACTGCTCTACCAGGTAAGGTAAAACTGTGCATAAGAACTGAGACTGCATGGTAGGATTTTATTTTAAGCTAAATTCTACTAATTATACATACCTAAAATTATATTTTCTGTGTTCTTTCCTACAAAAATATCAAATGTTAAATAGGGAATAAGAATTTGAAACATAGGTTTAGAATGTCAGTTAGGAAAAAACCTATTAAGTTTTCTCTGTAAATCTCACAGAAATAGTTTAGGTAGCTTAATTGTTTTTCAAAGAACAGTTTTTACTCCAACCGAAGCATGCTGTGGAATGTACTGTACTTTGTTCTTAGTAGCAACATCAGGATTTATTTTTTTTAAATGCTTATATAACCTTTCAGGCAAGCAGCTGAAGATGCTGATTTTTTTATTCTCTTTAGAGAGATAATATAGATAATGAATAAGCTGCAGGACAGATTTCCTAGATACGTTACAGTAGCATGAACAGTTATGCCAAGCTTATAAAACTCTAGTAGCTACTGCATTTGTAGCTATGGTGCAGAGCTGGTTATTTTATATACAGGCATTTTGTATTTTTAAAAGTTACAGGAAGGAAAGCAAACTGTTACTTGAAAGGAGCTCTTTGGCTACAATGAAGAAAATACCAGCTTGTAATTGCAGAAATGTGCTACATACAGAGTACAGTACATGCACAGTCAATACAATCAACATCTACTGTTCACATAATATGAATTCCTGATCTCTCTCATTGCTGAATATTATGGAATATTCTAGGATTAGGATTTATATGATGGAATTTGTTTAAACAGGTGACCATGTGTTAAAAACACCCTCAATGCCAGCATGAGAAATTGGTACAAAACACTTAGATTAATTTCTGGGAAGATAGACAGATGAATAGAGAGGACTATAAAAACACTGGTTTCTGCTTTAACGTGTTTTAGGTTCTCAACTATCTTGTTTAGGCTAAAATATATGATCTCTTCAGTAGTCTCTTTTTATAACATTTGAAAATATATATAATAAGGATATATGAAAACAACTTTATATATCTATAAACAGATATACCTATAAAATAATTCATCAACCACCGTGCTTTTATACATGATGTTCTGTTGTTGCAAGAGGAGGTGGAATTTTGCTCTTGAAATATGTTCCTAAATCATGTTTAGTCCCAGATGGTGAATTTCCTCTCCCCCTTTCTAACAGCCACCTGATTATTGTTCCTCTGTGAAGGCAGTAGTTCAATTTTTTTTTTCCAAAGCAGTAAAACCTGGATCAGAAGATTTGCTAAAGCTGTCTTGTACATTTCAAAAACATCCCCCAATGACCAGTGAGCCTTTTGAGTGCGCTGTATGTTTCAAGGGAAAATGTTAGGCAGCTTTAAAGTGCACTTTTGTTGACAATTTTCACTGGGTTCGTCTCACCGAGATGGAAAATATTAACAGGATAAAAATGTTGAATTTGACTGGCTATTATACTGAACTTTTCAAAATCAATCAGAAGGGAAAATAAGAGCTTTCCCCGGTCACACAAGGTTAGTGTTTCCCAGCAAGATATGTTTTCATTTCATTGCTAAAACAACAGCAAGTTACTGACCTAAATGTCAGATGACTTGACATCTGAAAAAAGCTCCAACATCAGACAGCAACGCAGTGGGACAGCTGACATTAAGACTCTCTAAAAACTAGCCTAGTAAAATAGAAGGCTGAAGTAGCAATAACCTTACCTTCAATGCACAAGTTCCAAGGAGAGATAACTGGCTCACAAAAGTGGAGGACTGTGAAAGTGCTCTGATCAGCTGCTGGTAGCATTCATTTGGCTTTTATGTGCAGGTGGGAGGAGCTATTCCTTACAGTAGGTGGGCAGTGAAGAAAGCAGGCAGGCAGTACTCAAAAGGCACTACAGTAGATTCAGTTCTTCAGGGAGTGAGGGAGAGGTGAAAGAGAGAGTGAGTTTGAATGGCACCAGCAGAGGAAGAAAAAAAGCCTGATTTATTTATTTGGTTTTTATTACTCATTTGATTATAGCATATATATTCTTTCTCTCTAACTGCTACATTATTCCAGTATAACCAGTAGTTATAATCCATGGTACCACTTTGTTTAATTTTAAGGATTTTTATGTCAGTAGGATAATAATCCAAAAAAGATAGCACAAGAGCAGATCTCTCTCTTCATAGCTTCAGTTCACATAAGAAAGCAGCCTCCTGGTGCTTAAATTGCCTCACACTGCTATGGGGCTTTCCTTGTATTACTTACCTCCATTAGAATCATCATTCCTGAGGACTCCTAAGTTTCTCTCTGCTGTGCTACCTGAATTTTTCTTGATGCAGCTGCAGCATATGCCAGCTGCTTTCTGAATTCACCCTAGTTTGGAGCCATTTGATTGGTCCTTGTGTCTAAATTCTAACCAATTTCCCCCATGTCATGTTCTCAAAAAGCAAATGTAGCCAAAGGGAACATACTCCTGGTAGTTTGTGTAAAATTGTGTGTTGCCCATTCAGTGCATTCACTTCTTTCAGAGCATGTGGGAGCAGATGTCAGTGTCTAGGGACAGCCACTCACTAACTAGATTCTCAAGACAAATCAGATACTGTGTACCCAGCAAGAGAGGACTGATTCTTTATCTGTACAGTCCACAGCCTAAGGGGGCCTTGATTCTGATTGAGGCCCTTGAGTACTGACGCAATATAAATGGATATGTAATAACATACTGTTTAAAACTGTGTCAAATAAGAAATTAACTAGCAAACACAGTGAATGGGAAAAAGGATCTGGATAGAATAGAGAGGAGGCCATGGCCGATGGAGCAAAGTAAAGGTGTAGAGCAATAATTAAAGTTTGGGGAGAACCAGGATTGAGAGTGATTGAGTCCTTTTGACACTGTGTGAGACGGTCCTCACCTGGAGAGGGAGAATCTGGGTAAATTATGTCCCCCTCTCCCAAATTGTTGTGTGCATGAGATAAGGGAATAGAGGTATATGACTTTCGCCTTCCTCTGTAGCACAGGGCATGGTTCACCTACCGGTGAATTCTCTGTATCTTAAGTCCTTAAATCATGACTTAAGGAGATAAATAACTCAGTCATAGGTTGGTGGCCTATTGCAGGAGTGGGTGGGTGAGGTCTTGAGGCCTGCATTTTGCAGGAGGTCAGACTAGATGATTGTACTGGTCCCTTCTGACCTTAAAATCTATGAGTCAAATATGACATAATACCACTTTCTGAACTGACTCTGGCCATAACATTTAGCATTATTTTGGGTATCAAGGTTGGATGCTGGTAGGGCTGTACACTTACTCCCATCTGGCCATTTAAAACTTGGGTCCTAATGCTCCTCAATCCATGTTCAGGAACCTAGTTAGATGTGCCTGATTTCCAAAGGTGCTGAGCACTTGCAGCTTTGGCTGAAGTGAATAGAGGTGTTGACATTAATTTAGGGCACCAGGCCCTAAGACTTTTGTGGTAAGGCAGACCACTGAGGTCTTAATTAAGGTGAAAATAGTGAATTCGGAGTAGTCATCCACCCTTGCCCCTTTCTTCTCTCTTCACTACTAGTAAATTGAGACGTATTCAGTAGCTGAACTGGCTCTGCTCTTTCTTCTAACACAGATGAACTCGGTGGTATGCAGTCTGATAGTGTTTTTGTCTACTTGGATGAGAATTTAGACACTGTCTACATGAATGTTAATGTTAACAGGGCTTTTCTTTAGTGGTTTTGTCTTTTTGGATGAGAATTTAGACACTGAGAATTGTGACACTGTCTATGTGAATGTTAATGAAACCAGTTCATTTTTTATTAAGTGTAGGTGTTTGCCTCAGTGTCCCTGGCCAAAGTGTCCTCTACTACTGTATGCGCTGGTTAGCTGCTGTATTCCCTTTCCCTCCAGCAGAGCTATCTACCTATTGGTGTATGTGCATGGACTGTAGATTGTGTCCTTCAGAATGAAAGGAATTCTATACATTATTAATAATTATAATTATCTAATAACTGAATTGCTGATGGATAATTTAACACATTTCTCTTCCTAATTATAAATGAAATTACCATTATTACTTTATTTTATAGTGCCAAATATTGCACATATATATTTTACAATAGACATAAAATGACAGGGTCACTGTCATGAAGGGCTTACAGTCCAATTTCAGACATGTTACATCATGAAGAAGGAATGGGTCAAGAAAGGATGAGAGGTTATTGCAATAAGAACACATAGGCAGTCAGTTTAGGTACATGCACATCTTGACAGATCAATGAAATTATGTGCATGTACCCAATACTATTATTTTCCCACAAAACAGGGACTATATTCAGCTGATCAGTAAAACAATGAGGTAGTTATCTGCAAATAGAAATGTGGGTCAACATTTTCAAAAATAGGAGTCTAACTTTAGGCACAATTTCTTATTTAGATTCTAAATCAATGGCCTGATTTTCAAAAATGATGGTGTTCTTGGCAAGTCCATTAAAACCAAAGGATATTGATGGGTGCTTGGCAACTTTGAAAATGAAGCTACTTATTTAGGAAACTAAATGTGGAACAGAATCAACATGTACGGGTTTGCTAAACTCTTTGTGCTTCAGGGCAGGTCTTCGCTGTTGGCAGCAAATTCGCCGCCGTCAGATCAAACTTCCCAATCCCCTGAGTGGGTCTGTGAAGACCCGCTCAGTAAATCGAGTAAGTCCAGCCCCTCAGCTGGAATAGCTCTGAGTCGAAGGGAGGCCGTTTCCCAGCGACTCAGTGTACTGAAAACACCATGGTAAGTAGGTATTAGGCAGTCGAAGGGAGATAGTCAAGTTATTTTAAGTAATCTGCCTGTCTTCCTTCCACTGCTGCTGAAATCCCCCCCAATGTAGACCAGGGCTCAGTCAGTTCAGTTGCAAATGAAGTGACTCAGTGCTCTAATGCAGAAACAGCCCTAGAGTCTAGTGCAGTCAATGCTACTAACTTTCCCAAAGGAGATAGGCTAAGGGGCAAGCATATGGCACCTCTTTGCCTTTCAGCAAATTTGGGCTTGTGCAAGGGAAAGCACATGTTGCGCTGCCTAGCAAAGCATGTTCTGGACAAGCTCCCCCATAGCTTACTCCAGTACTGACCTCCACAACTTGTCTTTTGAAGTTCTCACCGGTGCAGTGCACATCACGTGATTCTACCATGAAGGCGCTTTCTAAACATAGTAATTCACTATAATGTCTACTTCTGAAAGAGTATTAATAAATTATACAGCACACAGCATAATGAATATGAAAAGATGCCCTTTGGGGACCATTAGAAGGGTAATTACTATAATCTACTGCACATCTATAGGCAAATATTGATAAAGATCCCCAGTGCTCAAGTTAAAATCTTGTCTGTAGAGGCTGTAGATCTAATTAAATATATTTGCCCTTTTATCTTTAAACCAGTGGCATCTATTAAATTAAATTGTCCCTGTGGCTTTCATGCTAAAGAACATGGTAAAAGGCAGTTACTAAAATAGGGAGGCATCATTTTAAAATACAGGGTAAAATTACAGCTGCATATATGAGAGCCTACTAACTGAGTCCTAGTCAGCGGCAGTCAAAGGAAGGAGATACACAAGTTACTTAAATAGTTTGTGCATCTCCCTTTGACTTCCTAACAACTGGTGGGTCCACTGTGCTGAGTTGAAAGGAAGGTATTTTCCTTTGGCTCACGCTACTCCAGTTGAGAGGCCGTAATTAATGGATTGACTCTCCAATTGATTGAGCGGGTCTTAACAGCCCCCTCAATCGAACTGGGAATTTTGATCCGACAGCGGTGAGTTGCTGCCATCTGTCTAGACAAGCCCCGAGAGTCTTTTAAGTAGAAATGAACAGTAAGTGATTGTAATATTATTTTTAATAATAACCTTGCATTGTTTCAGATTGTAGTGATACCATTTTCAAATGGATGAATTTGTTCCAGTAAAGAAACCAGTTCATTGCTGAGGAGTCTTTTTAATCACTGCTAAGCCTAGACCATATTTCCCACTGCCTTACTTGAGTTTTACCTCAATGTAAATCAGTTGAAATTAGCAGAGCTGGACCAGTGTAAATCGTAATAAAATGGTAGTCAATCAGGTCCTCTGTGCATTTCTAAGGTTACCCTTGGTTTGTTCAAAGAAAAAATTGGCTGTTTACATAGAGAGAACTGAAATGACATGAAGCTCAGGAAATAAGCCTAGATTAAATACATTTTTTTAAAAAAATATGTATTTAGACATAACAGTCCCTTGCTGCCAGTCTGCAGTTGAACGTTCATGCTAGGAAAGGTATCTGATAGGATAAGTTGCTGGACCAAGTGAAGAAATTTGGTTACAAGAGGGCTTACGGTATGAATGGATGGCAGGTTATCCCTTAGGGAACAAATGATGGATGATATAACATCACAGTAGGTGGCTAATCTTGCTAAGGATGATAGTTACAAGAGTTGGATTTCAGAGTAGATGAATATTGCTGTAACTGACAGGCTATTGGAAGCCAAAGGGAAAAACCAGAAATTTTAAATGCAAACCAGATAGGATCACAGGTGCCTTCTAATGTAAGACAGAGATAAGATAATAATAACCTCATGTGCTAAAAGTCAACACTTGCAACTTCTTTTATGACACGCCACATTTCTAAAAATACTTCTCAGATTTGTTCGTGATGTTTATTATTATAAAGACATTCAGTACAGCCTGCAGGTAATACTTTGTTAATGCACAACATCCCTCTGGAAAGGAATTCTTCCTTTCATTTTATTTATTGACTGTAGTACAGAAGATATTAATGATGTCTCCACTTGTCTAAAAGTATATTTATTAACCTGTGGTTTCAGGCAATGTTCCATCATCTGTGATGTTTCCCATCATTCTAAGCTCTCCAAAAGTCTTTCAGACAGATTTGCCTTGTAAAAGATTAATGCTACAGTGCTGCACTTTATATAGAACAACAAAGTTTACAATAATGATCCATAAACAGAGAGAGAGAGAGAGAGAGAGAGAGAGAGAGAGAGAGAGAGAGAGAGCAGGAACATGCAATGTTTTACAAAGTTCCAGTTGTGAACTCCTGATTCATTTTACATCCTCCACTTGACCTTGCCCTGGATGGTATAATTCAGAAGTTCCTTGCTAGACTTAACTGGGCTCCTGCCAGAATACCACCCATATGTCAATCCAACATATGGATCAGAGATAAGAATAAATCTGCAGCCCACGTGCTCTGGGTCAGCATACGTTGGGGGATGAAAGTCAATTGTGAGAAGCAAACTCAGATAAGACTTCCACCTTACCCTACTCATATTGTTCAAATGAAACAAGATTCAAGCCACATTTTGCAATATCATTGTGAGGAGCAGTGATAGAAGAGCTTTTGTGGAAAGTTCGGTTCCATAACTAATGTCGTCTTGCATACAGCTGGCCTACTCTGACCCTCTTTAGCCTTCTTTGCCTCTAATAATAAAATGTGAAAGTAATAAAAGTTCTAACAATTGGGAAATGCTAGGACCTTTCTCTTCCAGCTGCTTAAGACAGTTGTCCCCAAAATCCATATACTGTATTCTTGTATTGTCCTTAATTGTTAGAACGTCACATATGAATCCAGTTTACCTGCTCACAGCATGGTGGAGTTAGTGGATCAGCTTCTAGTCTTCGTGACACCAGTTTAAGTCTGGAGTAAAGACTAAATCCTGGTCCAGTGAACACCAATGACAAAACTTTCACTGATTTCAAGGGAGCAAGGACCAAATCCTGCAGCTCTTATTCAGGGTCTTTATTCTGGTATAACTGAATATGGGCAGGTGAGTATTTCATATGAACAATAAAAACCTGTCATCTCAAAACAACTGGCAAAAACTTCATAGCCTCCATTTATTTTAATTTATGTTAAGTTGTAAGAAGTGTTGAGCTATCACTTTCTGTCTGAAGTTCATTATTCTTTCTTACTCCATTTTTAATGCAAACATTAAGCTTTGCTGGTTTTGTCCCAGGAGCAGTGAGCTAATTTCATGTTAGGAGTTAGAGAAGCTATTTCATGGGTTTCTTTTATTTTTGATTTTTAAGAAGAACTTTAATTAACTATTCATAAGAACTGGGAATTCTGGAGGCAAGGCTCGGCGCTCCCATTAACATGATAACTAACAGTGGGTGCGTCTACAATTGTAAATTGAGTCGACTTAAGCTTGCTTAAGTTGACTTAATTTACCCTACGTCTACAACACAGTTTCCTTAAGTCGACTTAAGCAACTTGCTTAAGTCAACTTAAGGAAAATAAAGTTAACTTAATGAAAATGAAATCGACTTTATTAAACCTTGTTTTAATTCAACTTAAGCCAGTGTAGACATGGGGTAGCCTTAAGTCGACTTAGGGCTACCCCAGGACTGCACCAATGCTCTCCCTGCCGGGGGGGGGAGGGCACAGGGGGAGCCTGGCATGCCACCCCACAGGGCAGGGCAGAGCCCTGTCCACCCTGCCCCTATGCCCTGCCAGGGTCCCTGTCCCCCTTTGCCCCATTGTACCTATGTACAATGGGGCAAAGGCTGAGCCCCCTGGCACTGGGCAAGGGGTTCCCCCCTGCCCCCGGGGACCTGACCTTGGTCCCCCTACCCCCTAGAAGTTGTGTCCAGTGTGGATGCGCTAGGTCGACTTTGTAAGTTCCCCCCAAAGTTGACTTAAAAATTAAGTGTAAACTCACTAAGTCGACTTAACTCAGACTTGCCCACGTGCTCAGGGTTTAACTGATTGCCATATTTGGGGTCGGAAAGGAATTTTCCCCCAGGGCTGATTGGCCTGGGCTCTGGGGGTTTTTACGCCTTCCTCTGTAGCACAGGGCAAGGTTCACCTACCGGTGAATTCTCTGTATCTTAAAGTCCTTAAATCATGATCTAAGGAGGTAAATAACTCAGTCATAGGTTGGTGGCCTATTGCTGGAGTGGGTGGGTGAGGTCTTGAGGCCTGCATTTTGCAGGAGGTCAGATTAGATGATCGTACTGGTCCCTTCTGATCTTAAAGTCTATGAGTCTAAGTCAACTTAGCTAAAGTCGACCTAAATTTCCAAGTGTAGACATAGCCAGTGTGCTTAAGTACTCTGTCCATTTTTTCTCTCTCAAGTCTCATATAAACAGCCACTAATAACAAGGCAGCCATCAGACTTCAGGAAGCTCTGGAATGGATGGGAAGTTTATTTCTCTCACTCTCATTCTGTTGGTGGGTACATTACAATTTATGGATAAAGTCCAAAAGTGCCTACATGTTTCAAAAGTTTGGTGATTTACTAAATGAAGGTTTCACTTGCCACCCAACATTGTCCTTCAAGTAAAGAGGAAATTAGAACTGGTGTTTGCTTCACAATATCTTTATTTTAATAACATTGTGGCCATTTCCACCAAAAAAATGAAACATTTTGCAGTTTTCCTTCAAAAATTTTCAGGTATTATTTTCATTTTCTCCTCAATCAAATATGTTCTTTTTTTCTTGTGAATTTTCATAATCTTCCCTTGAGTATGGAAAATTATAATGTATTCTGGAGTGGATAGGGGTGACTTCATAATTTTTATCTTCATTTCCCCCGAGTTCAACAGTCCTTCCCAAAATAAGGCTCAAAATTCATTTGATAAGATTTGCTTAAAGCCCTTCAACCAGTTTGAGGAGGATTACACTTTATTAGCTTGTCCATCATGTTGAAGTCCATGAAGTTAGGTCAATGCTGAGCACTTTTGAAAATCTCACCGACAGCTTTTTATTCTTTTTTGTACTACTGTAATGTGATGAGTGGTGACAGGTAATTACCCAAGATAAAATAGGGGCAAACTCAACTATCTGGTGAAACTGAACATTTCAAAAATTGCATTTCAAAAATTGTTGGTTAGTTTGATTTAATTTCTGCATGTCTCTAATTTTTTAATATACACCTTCATTCATTGGCATCCCTGTGTAATCTGAATTAATTAAACCCCACACCACCCTTTTGATAGTTGCATATTAACCTAATTTTTGCACATTATTAAGGCCCAGGGAAATTGTAAAGAAAAAAGACAAATATTGACACGGATATGTATAGTTTTCTGTGAGCCTCTATGGAGTGGCTCAAATTCAGTTTTAAATGGAGCGTGCGGAATTTAACATTGCCAATTCTTCAGTGTAATCTACAAGTTTCAGCATTCCAAGGAAAAACAAACCAAACCAAAAATGTGAGGGGGATGGACTGAGGGGACCTGGCTGACAAGAATCATAGAAAAAGAGGGCTGGAAGAGACATGGATGTCATCAAGCCAGTCCACTACTCTGAGGCGGAACAGAGTAAACCTAGACTACCTCTGACAAGTGTTTATCCGAACAGTTCTTAAAAACTTCCAATGATGGGGATTCTACAACCTCACTTGGAAAGCTTTTCAAGAACTTACAATCCTTTATAATTAGAAAGTTTTTCTTAGTAATCCAACCTAAATCTCTCTTGCTGTATATTAAGCCTGTTACTTCTTGGCCTACCTTAAATGGATATAGAGGATCCATCCTCTTGATAATAGCTCTTACCATATTTGTAGACAGTTATTAGGTCCTCCATCAGTATTAATTTTTTTCCAAGACTAAACATGACCAATTTTTTAAACTTTCCCTCAGAGGTCAGGTTTTCAAAAGTCCATTTTAATCATTTTTGTGGCTCTCCCCTGGACTTTCTGCAATTTTTCCACATATTTCCTAAAGTGTGGAGCCCGGAACTGGACATAATACTTTAGATGAGACCTTACTAGGTCCAAGACAATTACCACCTGTGCCTTATATACAACTCTCCAGTAAATATGACCCAGAATAATATTAGCCTTTTTCACAACTTCATTACATTGTTGGCTCATATTCAATTTGTGATCCTTTATTTCTTCTGAATTCTTCTCAGTAATACTACCACCTAGCCCATTATTCCCCATTTTGTGGATGTGCATTGGATTTTCCCCACCTTAGTGAAGTAGTTGGCACTTGACTTTATTGAATTTCATCTTTATTGAATTACATCTTGTTCAGACTAATTTTCCAATTTGTCAAGGTTGTTTTGGATTCCAACCACTCCCAACTTCATGTCATCTTCAAATTTTAAACATATACTCTCCTCTCCTTTATCCAAGTCATTAATGAAAATAGTGAACAGTATCAGATGCATGACCGATCCCTGCAAAATCCTATTCTACATGTCCTCCCTGTTTGACAGTTAATCATTGATAACTTTGCCTTAAATTTGGTCTTTGAACCTGTAGTGCACCCATCTAGTAGTAATTTCATGTAGGCCACATTTCCCTAGTTTACTTATGGGAATGTCATGTAGGACTATGTCAAAAGCCTTACTAAAATTAAATTAGATCATGTCTACTGCTTCCTCCCATCCACTATTCCATGGATCCTGTCAAAGAAGGAAATTAGGTTGGCTTGGCATGATTTATCCTTGACACAGCCATGCTGGCTTTTCCTGGAACCCCGTTACACCCTATAGGTATTTACAAATTGACTGTGTAATAATTTGTTCCAGTATCTTTCCAGGAAGGAACACAGAGATACTCAATAATAAAATGACAATAAGGAGAAATATTTTTTCCTGCCTGTTTCAGTAGCACTGTACTAGGAATGTTTTAAACAATTCTATGGCCTCCTCATGTCAATGGAGAATTTGCAATTGATTTCAATGGGAGAAGTTCAAATCCCTAGACATAAACACTCATTCTGCAGATTGTCATATAAAGTTTAGTCCTCTGAATTCTGTTAAGACATTGTTTACTTTGTAGCCTAATAATGACTGCAAGTCTTCCACAGTGACTCCTGCAGATGAAATCTAAGGGGTAGACATCATACAATTTAGGCCCAACTTCTGCCCTGATTTGGCAGGGATTTCAGCATATCCTAATATCACAGGTTCCATCTTTTAGTCTTAAACATAACTCACAAAATAACTGTTCCTGCTCAATGTGATTTGCTTTTAGATACTTGTCCTTTCAGTGGACCCCCTTGTCATGGCTGCAGGCAGCATGGGGACTATTTAAAAACACAATCACAGAGGCTCCGACTAAATGGATATCCCCAAAGACAACAAGAGGACTGAAAGAATGGCACCATGACTAAAGAACAGAGTAATGGAGTCTATTAAAGGGAAAAAGGCATCCTTTACAATTTGGGAGTCAAATCCCCATAAGGATAATAGAAAAATGCACAAACTCCGGCAGGTTAAGTGTAAATGTATAATAAGGAAGGCCAAGAAAGAATTTGAGAAATGACTGCATCAGTACATCAGAAGCAGAGGAAGTCTGCCAAATAGATGGGGGCAGGAGGGCATTAGACTAGAGGATCAAAGTGTTAAAAGAGCTCTCAAGGAAGATGAGGCTCTTGCAGAGAAGAATTCATTTAGCTTTGCATCAATGATGTGTCAATAGAAGAGATTTTACAACAAATTGATCAACAGTAACAAGTCAACATGGCCAAACATTATTCACCCAAAATATGAAATCACAGAGCTACCAGCTGTAGAATGTAATCTGTTGCTGAAACAAGCCTCTGTTCTGAATGACTGGAAGGCAGCAAATGTAGCATGGATTTTTAAAAAGGAACTCAGAGGCAATCATATCAGATACAGGCTAGTGAGCCTAGCTTCAGTATCAGGCAAATTGATAGAAACTACAGTAAGGAACAGTAATATCAGAACATGATTTGTTACACAGCTTTTGTAATGGAAACTCATGCTTCTCCAATCTATTAGAAGTCTTTGAGGATGATCCAGTGGATATAGTGTTGTTGGACTTTCAGAAAGCCTTTGGTAAGGTCTCTCACCAAAGGCTATTAAGGAATCTAAGTAGCCATGGGATAGCAGAGAAGGTCCTTTCATGGATCAGTAACTGGAAAAAAGACAGGAAACAACGGGTTGGAATAAATGGCCAGTTTTCATGAAGGTGAGCAACAGCAAAATCCTCTAAGAATCTGTACTGGGACATGTGCTGTTCAACATAGCCATTAATGATCTGGGAAAGAGAGTGAACAAGGAAGTGGCAAAGTTTGCAGATGAATGATACAGAATTATTTAAAATAGTTAAGTCCGAAGCTGATTGTGAAGGGTTACAAGGCAGGCTGGATCTCTCAAAACTAGGTGACTGAACAATAAAATGGCAGATGAAATTCAACATTAATAAATACCAAGTACCGCAGGTTGGGAAATAATAATCCCAATGATACATTTATAATGATGATTTCTAAATTAGTTACCACCACTCAAAAAGAGATTTTGGAATCACAGTGTATAGTTCTCTGAAAACTTTAGCTCAATGGGCAGCAGCTGTAAAAAAGGCTACTAGAATATTAGGAACTATTAGGAAAGGGTTGGAAAATAATGGCATTATACAAGTCCTCGTGTGTCCACTCTTTGAATACTGTGTCCCTTTCTGGTTGCCCCATATCAAAAAGAATATGATAGAACTTGAAAAGGTTCAGAGAGGCAATGAAGGTGATCAAGAAAATGGAATGGCTTCCATAGGAGGAGATGCTAAAAAGATTAGGGCTGTTCACCTCTAGAAAAGAGACAACCAGGAAGGGAAGATATGATAGAGGCCTATAAAATCATGAATGATATGGAAAAAGTGAATAGAAACTGATTATTTATCCTTTCCTGCAGTACAAAAACCAGTGGTCACTCAATGAAATTTATAAGCAGTACTTTTAATACAAATAGGAGGAAATACTTTTTCACACCACCCACAATTAAACAGTAGAACTCATTGGTGTGGGATGTTGAGAGGATCAGAGGTATAACTGGCTTGAAAAAGAATCTAGATAAATTCATGAAAAATGGGTACATCAATAGGCATTAGCCAAGATGGTCCAGGATGCAACCCTTTGCTTGCAGCGATCCTAATCTGACTGCCAGGATCTTTGAGGAGAAGACAGGGTATGTAGGAGGGTCGCTGCATCTTCCCTGCTCTGTACAGTCCCTCTGAAGATCTGGTACTGGCCACTGTTGTAGGCAAGATACTGGGCTAGATGGAGAATTGGTCTGACCCAGAATAGGCAGTCCTTGTCTTCTAACATCCTTTAAAGGGCCAAATTGTATTGTTTATTGCCATTATTATCTTGATCCTCCATTGACCTCGGTGGAAATACAGTTTTGGAAAAGAGAGAAGAATATTAAAGTCTGAATACGTTAGACTAATTAGAATTTTGCCCAGAATGAAAGGACTATGGGTTTCATTGTTAGACTGGAAAGGTCATGTGTCCAGATTTAGCACAGCTTTGTGACAACCTTCCACTGCTGGAGAAAGAAGAAAAATAGCATATATTTTCTGTGGAAGATGCAGAGATTTCTGTGTTGATTCATTTAGTATAAGAACTGTAAGAAATTTGCACAGGATACCCATTACAGTGAAAGCAGAGAATGTTTTATAGCCCCAAACTATTTATTGGAGTGCTTCCACTTCCCATTTTGGAGTAAAATACTCACTACTAGGTATTAAATTATTTGTGTAGAGCAGGTATATCCTAAGAGACCTTGATTTTGGATTTTTGTTTTACCAAAGTGCAGGAGCACTTACTACAAGAATCCCTCATATGCCCAGTTCCTATTAAAAAAGAGAAATAACTACTACAGCTTCTCTTCTGAGCTCACTGTGTTTTGCAGTGGGTGTTTTGCCCACTCTGAGTGAGCCTTTCTGCTGAGCCCGGATTGAAAGCCTTTCTTATCTTTTAATCATTTATTTGTATTCATATTGGTTTGCGATGTCCAACTGCTATTTTTCTTCTGAAACAGTTTAATGTTTATGTGTCTGTATTTTACTGTTAACGTTTTAATAAACACGAAGCCAAGATCATTTTGTTCCACGGGCTTTAGACCAAATTTTTGCCAATTAGAGAATTACAGCAGCTGGTTCTTCTTATTTGTTTGTTAATTTTTTGAATATGTAGAATGGCTGTGAGCTGATCACTAGACTTCTGTACAGCACTAGAACAATTCCTGCAAAAGCACTTCAGGAATGTATTATTATTCACCTCTTGAGTTCTGTCTGGCAAAGCAACTGAGGCGACTACTTATACTGACCACTCTTCACAACCTCCTAGAGATGAGTGTTCTGAATTCAATTTTGGTTTGGATAACCACCCATAATTAGAAATGTTTATTTGAATTGTGTGGGCTAGAAAAATGATGGTTTTGGAAATGCGAGAACAGGCTTTCTCACAAGATTCCCAGTATTCACCACTTCCAGTTGGACATGCAATGCCATAAGTGCAGCTATTCTCAGGCTTTTATGAGGGGTGATTTTGGGGGAGCCTTCACACATGTACATGTGCATTCTGTATTTCTATTAATGATTTGGAATCTCAGATGGGTTTTCTCTGTATTTATTTTATTTCAGTTGAAGCATTTCCCATTAACCCAAAAATCATTTGCTCTGAATAGCCATATGCTAATTTTATGGCCGTTAGGAAATCATAGCGACCCATTTTCTTGACTGAATGCTACATCTGAACCATGCTGCTCTTATCTTAATAATCCCATGCAGGTGAAATTAAGGATGTATTTTAAGGTTATTTCCAGGGCTCCTAGAGCAGATGGATGGGGCCTTTGCATTATTTCTAGACTTGTAATAAATAAAATAACCACGACTAAAAAGAAATTGCAGGGAACATGGAGACAAGTGAGAGGTTAGCATTTTAAGATCCATGGCATTGCGTGTCCTGCTCATTTGTATTCAAGCAAAACTCCCTTTTGAGGGGAAGAAGGATTTTTTAACAAGAATTTGCAGGCCATGAAATCCTTTTATTTGTTTGTTGGTGATGGTTTTTAAACTCACTGCTCCTCAAAATTTGTCTCCTTTCATATATTCTTAATACATGTTTCTGTGTATCTGTGCAGTGGAGAATATGGTAATTGCAGCTACTACTGTCTGTTAACTCTTGGCATGTGTGGCCTGATTATGGTGACCAATCTAAGACTGGGTCTTTATCCTCAAGGCCCTGAAAAATGCCATGGCAGGTCTACACCGGAGACAGTCTCTCCAGTCATGAGTCACTGAGGCTGCTGCACACTTCTCAGGCAGTGCAGCTAACGATTTGGCTGAAGTTTATGAGAACTGGAGATAAAATGTACTTGGTCGAGGGTGCAGACCGGGGAATGATCTGCAGGAAGAGAGAAGGCTGAGCCAAAGTCAGACTGTTCAGATCACACTCCAAAATCTCTGTTGGCCATCGTCTTCCTATTATAAATTAAGACAAAGGCCAAGATTTTCAAAAGTGACAAGTGATTTGAGTGCCTCAATTTTTTAGTGCCCAACCTCAAACATCTTGTGACATTCCCCTCCCAGAATCTGGTCTGGGGTGCCACTGTGCCTCCTATATTGCCCCTTCTGGACCCCAACTTACCCTACTTCGCTACATGGACCCCCCACTCCTGGGTCAGTCCATACCATACATGTCCATAATCCTGCATGTAATTGGTCCCAGGAAGTGGGTGTACACTCTCTAGGCACTCAGGGGATAGTCCCCCAGCTAGCACCTTCAGCCCCCAGATGCCACACCAGGAACTTCCATCCTACAGGGATCGGGACCCTTCCCAGATACCTGTAGGCTCTTATGATCCAGTTCACCAGTTTTACAAAGAAACTGGACTGCACTCAACTGTTGCTCATTCATCCTCTCTAAAGTCCAGATGGCTTTAGCTAAAACAAACAGTAGTTTATTGATTAGAACATGATTTTAAGTGGGTGTATAGCAAATCAATGCACAATCATTTAATAAAGCAATCAGGAGGTACCAAATAAAAATATAAGACACATTCTGACCTAAAGTCACTACTACAAATTTGCTCAGCTCACTATTCAACTTCAGCTGTGATGGTTTGCAGCCGGTCTCTGCCTGTCCATAGGCAGGGCCCAATCTTTCTTGGAGATGTTTCAAGATAGAGATTCTCTGGCAAAAAGTCCTTTTACAGTTCCAAATGAGTCCTTTTCAAACCCCCTTCACCCCTTCTTCTTTTTCCAGGTGATCTTCTTTGTTCAGAAAGAGCAGGAGATCTCCCCCTCTCTAGCCTAGGTGCTACAGACATTTAGCTAGCCTATTGTCGTTGTTTTCTCTGGATATGTGTTTGCAGCCCTGACTGTTTACATGCTGCTGGAAGACCATTCTGCTTGTGTCTGTTTCTCCCTTCCTCCCCCAAGCCGTGTGAAATACCTGGGAACATGCTTCACATCTGTAGACATACATGATGCTTCAGGAAGCAATACCATAATGATAATGCCGAATATGTTATGAGCATTCCTAAAGGAACCCCATGCATGGCATATTTGGCATCAAACCATACAATTATATTGCAAAAATGAACAGATCATACCCTAGGGATGCATGGATATGCATCACGTGACACACCTTTAAAGGGGGCTGGTTATTCAGAAAGTGCTAAGTGTCTATTCTCTGAAAATCAGGGTCCTATAAAGTATCTCAAATTGGATGCCCAAAATTCCTTAACAGTTTTGAAAATCATCACTAAAGAATTTATGACATCCACATTTTAAAAATAAATTAATGAAAAATCAAAGCTTGGAGAGGTAAAGAGCTGAATTTCAAGTATAAATTGCTGTATTTAGTTTTTAGGTCCCACAGTGATGGGCACTCAGATTCCTGTACATTTGTTGCCAGTAAAATTATTAATTGCCAGGAGAACAGCCTGTCTCATGTTCTTTAATAATATTTCCTTCCAGATCTGGCGGAAGCAGGAAATGGAGAAGTCCACAAGAGTAAAAATTATTTAATTTTTGTTTTCAATATAATTTTTGATCTTCAAAAGGGTTGGTTCTGTTGATTTGGGTTGACTTGCTGAAGTTTCTTATTTTATCTGAACAGGCTAATCCAGCATTCAATTTTAGTATTTATTTTAAAAAGGAGTGGTGATTGACCTTTCTCGGTAGCTTGGATAGAGGTTACAAAGGGAATGTGGGCATTTTTAAATGTCACTTTAAAATATAGTCATTGCATCAAGTAGCTATAGAAATGGGCTTAAGGGAATTTACTTAACACAGACATTTAACATTCTAAATTCCTAAAGTAGCAATATTTTGATGGCATCATATTTTCCATATTCCCAAAAGAAATTTAGAATGAAAGATAATGTACCATGTAAGGGGAAACAATTCATAATTTGATTAAATAAATGTATTAGCTTTTGATTATTATTCAAAATGATTGTTAATATTTGATGTAATGAACTGGCTACTTCTAAAATGCACATGCACATTTGCCCTCTGCTTTGCTGTGTGTCATAGGTCATGTTGCTCACAGCTAATGAACACTGTGTTTAATATCAAGTGGTAGGGGCATGGGATTTTGGAGCTGGAAGTTCTGAGGTTCTAGCTCCACAACTGTCTTGAGGTTCCAGTTAGCCATCATGCAGAGGATAGTGATATGACCAGGGATTTGTTATATTATTTACGCATACACTGCCATTAGCTCTCTCATGGCTCTTAAACGTGTAAGCTAAACATAAATTACAAGTATTTGGAGAAGAGGAAATTTTTCTGCTTAGATGTAAAAGGCCAAATTCTGATTTCTGATATCCATGTACAACTCCCGTTTAACTAGATTGTCCTCTCAATTGGCATTGGCTTTTCTTTTGCTGCTACATCATGTAGCAAATTCAAGTCCAGAGCTGGACAAATCCTGCAAACAGATATTCACAAATGTACATATAAATATCAAATAGTACGTACTCATCATCATTGCCCTTTTTATTTGATTTCCAGGAACATTCATAGAAATAGTTTATCTTTAAGACTGTTCGCAAAAAGAATGTGTCACAAATAGTCACATGAATGTATATTCAGAGGCATGTTTGCAACAGAAGAGTTTGCACAGCCATCTTGAAAGCTCTCTGTGGCATTGAGAATCATCCAGATAGTGAGGGAAACAATATCAAACAATTTAATTACCCAATCACACAATGGCAAATATTTAAAGCAGTAGTGACAGTGAGCAGTTCATATGCTCACATAAACCATTCACGGAATAATTTTAAACATTGAATACATCCATCAAAATCAAGATCTGTTCACTGATAATTTTGAACAAATAAAGGGGCTTATATCCAGAGGGGTAGCCGTGTTAGTCTGTGTACAGCAAAAACAATGAGAGTCCTGTGGCATCTTAAAGACTAACACATTTCTTCTGGCATAAACTTTTGTGGGCTCCAGCCCTCTTCATCAGATCCAAAGGGGCTAAATTAGTCTAACAAATAGTTCACTCCTAAATCTAACAGCATTATTGCTTTCTAGTTTTCTCCCTGCCATTAAATATTTTTCTATTTCTCATTATTTTCCCCAGTTGTCTTTTCTTGTATTTTTTAAAACCATCTTATTTTGTTATTTTCTGTGCATGTTTCTAATCTCTATAATTACTTTATGTATTTCTCTAACCTTGCTGGTATTGACAAATTTCCCAATTTTAGATCTGTAAATATAATTAATAACTTATTCACTTCGTACTAATGGGTATACTAAATAAGACTCACTCTAGCATGAATCCATATCGTACTCCACTAGCTACCTCACTCATTCTGATACTTTGCCATTCATCATTATCCTTGTGCTTAAATGTTTTTCTGACTCAATGCCTGAGAAGCTAAACTCATTTTTTAAGGACAGAAGAAAGACTTTATAAAGATAGATATTGATAAAGAGTGAGGGAATATTTGGAACATGTAAATGGATACAAATAATCCCTCTGAGATGATTTATTAAGGGAATTAATAAACGTACATATGGAATCACTGAAAATTATTTTTGGAAAAATCACAGAAATTGGAATGGTGCCAGAAAATTGGAGGAAACAAATGCAGTGCTTATCATCATTCCTTCTTTTCCTTCCTCCCTATCTCACCCAAAATCCTAGCAAGTGCTGATCCCTAAATCCAGCTTTTATCCCTAACAAAATAATGGAACCAGCATTAAAGAGAAAAATCACTAAACTTGCAAAAACCAGGTGTTATTAAAATTATGCATATTGATACCTCTAACAGAGGGAAGAAAAGGAGCAAAACCCCTTTCATCTGGTGACTGATGTATGGGACTCTTTCTGCCAAAGACTGGGATCTGAGGGTTCTACCAATGTGGTTAATATCTGATTTCAGAGAAATCCAGATGAAAATTAGGAAATAGAGACTGGTATTGGAAGGTAGTGGGCTAATCTGAAAAATCACTGCACCCGTCACTGAAACAGCACCGGTTGATCTCCTGATATACATTTGGATAACATAAATGACAATGGGCTGGAACAGTCCAGAGATACCGTGTGTGGGGGGTGGGAGTGGGGGTGGGAGGTGCCATAGGAGAGTGTTTTAGCAGAATAGTGTAAATTAACTTTTTTTTCACAGTTTCTTAAAACCATCCCAGTATATTTATTTGTTGCTTGTGTAGCTGCAGGAGAGTTACTCAAACATCAGTAGGTGTGTTTTTTAAAAAAATTCCTTAATACCTGTGCTTATATTTAATTCATAACATGCAACTTGTCACTGTGTGCCTCCCCTTGTAAATGAGACACTCAATTGAGTTAAAAGTATAGATGGGATCCCTCAGTGATTTGGGGTAAAATAAGCTAGGTTCATTCAATTATGGGGCCTAATTTGTATGAGGTCCATACAGCAAAGGCCACTGGGGCACTATTCCCCATGCTGCCCCAATAATGCAGCTGGGCAAGAATATCACTGGCTATGTCTACACTTGCTAAAATTAGTTCGAATTAGTTAGTTCGAACTAACTAATTCTAGTTAGTTCGAATTAAGTTAATTCGAACTAGAAAAAGTTAGTTCGAACTAAGCAAGTGCCATTCATGGCACTTGCTTAGTTCGAATTAGCGATCCCCATTCATTTCAATGGCCGGTTAGTTCGACCTAAGAAATTGGTTCAAATTAATATGGCCACATTGGCTAATTCGAACTAGTTAGTTCAAATTAACCCTTTAGTTCGAATACCCTATTCGAACTTATTAGTTCAAATTAAGGAAGCCCTTAATTCGAACTAACTGAAGCCTAGTGTAGCCATGACTTTAATTAGTTTGAATTAAGCCTCCTTAATTCGAACTAACTTGCCAGTGTAGACATAGCCACTTTGTCTGTTGTGGATGGGGAAAAATGAAGAATATAAAACCAATAGATGCTACTGTTTGGCTAGTGATGTCAGCCTCTGTTCTGGGGTTAACAGGTAACTGAAAAGGCAGAACGATTTTTGTTACACTCTGACATTCTCTGGTAACTGCTGTTGAGAGACAAGTGACTGATGTGGAAAAAGTGGACAAGGAAAAGTTGTTTACTTACTCCCATAATACAAGAACCAGGGGTCACCAAATGAAACTGATAGGTAGCAGGTTCAAAACAAATAAAAGGAAGTTCTTCTTCACACAACGCACAGTCAACTTGTGGAACTCCTTACCTGAGGAGGTTGTGAAAGCTGGGACTATAACAATATTTAAAAGGGAACTGGATAAGTTCATGGTGGCTATGTCCATAAATGGCTATTAGCCAGAAAGGGGTTAAGAATGGTGTCCCTAGCCTCTGTTTATCAGAGGATGGAGACGGATGGCAGGAGAGTGATCACTTGATCATTGCCTGTTAGGTTCACTCCCTCTGGGGCACCTGGCACTGGCCACTGTCGGTAGACAGATACTGGGCTGGATGGACCTCTGGTCTGACCCAGTACGGCCTTTCTTATGTTCTTAAGTGATCCATTGTAGCCTGTTGTAAATCTGGGTTCCTGAGTTGGTGTAGATATGATACTCTCAGAATTCTTGCATGGTGCTGGACTTTAAACTGAGGACTCCTATAAACAGACTAAAATAATCATTCATTAAAATCCACAATGTAGTCTTGATCCTGTTCCACTTCAAATCAACAGGCTTTGAAGCCTATGTGTCTTAAGCATGGTCTGCACTTAAACATCAGATTGACCTAGCTGTGTCCTTTCAGGTTATGGGAAAATTTTGCACCATTTATATATTTCCTCTGGTATTCATCCTCAGAATCTGAGCATCTCTCAAACATTAATGAATTTATCTTGATAACACCCATATGGGATAAGATTTATTTATATCCTCATTTTAGAGATGAGGAATGGAAGCACAGAGAAGTTATGTGATTTCCCCAGCATCACAAAAGGAAGTCTGTGGCAGAGATGGAGCTAGAATCCGAATTCCTTAGGTAGCAGTCAGTCTCTTCGCCATAGAACCGTCCTTTCCCTCCTCTTTTTTATGAGTTATGAGATGAACTAATAAATTAAACATTTAATAGTCACATTCTCCATTGCCTTGCACCTTATGTATCCATTTTCCCGGGAATAAAATGAGCGTAAAATGCTACACAATCAGCCTTGTGGTGTTTTATGCCCATTTGACTCTCACTGGTGTAAATGATGGTATCAGCTTTGGGGCACTGGAGAATCAGGTTCTTAAGTGAATAAAAACAATATCTACAGTTACATTTGTTAGGCTAGCGATTAAAAGGTCTGTCAGTCTTCAAGGTTCAGAGCATAGTGTTTCCCCTGCACCAGAGGTGATGAGGTAGTAATGCACGTTAGCCACTGGAAGCAGTTGATAATTAGAAAGATCTCTTTTTTTTTTCATAGAAACATACTATGGGAGGAAAACAAAAAAGGCAATTGTTTGTCACTTAGGAAACTCCCCGATTTGGTTCACTCTCATATAGAGTAGGAGCCTTTCCCATAATGCTTCTCTGGTAGCAGATCCATTCAGTTTGGGAGAGGCGAGCAACTGAAGCCCTAAAAGTGGCAATCGTGCGTCAGGTTGCTTGCTGTATCTTCCTCTTCCAAGTCAGCAAGTAGTCATGGCTCTGCTCTTCCCTTCTATTTCTGAAGGAGTGCTACTTTCTTCTACCCTAATGCTATACTTTAATGTGTGCATCATAAGGGCTTTCTGCCTTCCCCCAGTTTGGGCCAGATCCTCAGTTGGTGCATATCAGCATAGTGCCATTGAATTCACACACTTAGGATCGATGCATGATGAACAATAATACTTCTCCTTTCATCCTAGGATATCCGGCCTTTCTACAATATTAAATAATTCTCATAATACCCCCTCTGATATAGGCACTGCAGATGTTATACCCAGTTTACAAACAGACAAACTGTCATTTACAGTAAAGTAGTCTCGATTTTAGAGAGACTTAGCTTATGAATAAACAGTTATATGAACCATTTTTCCCTACAGAAGACGGAGATAACCATAATGAGGATGAAGTCATTCGACCTCTCTTTATGTTTCAGTGTTTGCAGTGCATTGTGATGGTTTGAAGGACAAGAAGAAAGTGATGCAGGTGCACCATCATGCAATTTATACTGCATAAATACTGAAATTTTGAGATGTTCAATTTTATGAACTGATTTCAGTTTGATGAAATCCTCAATCCCCCAGTTAGTTTGCAAATAGGGATTTTCATGTATTAAGATAGGAGACAAAACTGCAGGTTAATGCAGATCCAAGTAAGAAATATTCAACGGCGTGCTTTGTGATTCTTCAGTGCAGAACACTTCTGCCTAAATACTGCACTGCATATAGGGCTCCTAGCAATAACTTTAATGCTGAAGGCTTTTCCCTGCCCCTGTTCCCAAACACCTTTCAGACTTGCCTTTCGTTTTCTGAAAAATTTACCCACTAAATGCAAAACAAAATAAAGACAAGTTGATTCAGAGAAGTTACACTGGCAGAAAACGGCTATAAGAGTGAGGAATCAGACTGTGAGTGTACGTTACCAGTCAACCAGTGAGCCTTCCCTGACCGATTCAGTGAATGAATCTCATGCATCTAACAGAAATCTTGAAGCAATGAATGAATCTCATGCGTCTAAAACACTGATGCATCTTTATGTCTATGGCCTCACACTGCACAATCCATCATAACGGTCACAGAGTATAAAGGAATAGGCTGTCCAAATCATAAGCATAGTTCAGGGCCTTTGGGCAGGTCTACACCACCTGCTGTTTTCGGCAGCAGTCGAACGGAGATACGCAAGTTACTTAAAATAAATTGCATGTCTGAGTTTTACGGCCTAACACCCTTCTCACCACAGTGCTGAGTTGAAGGGAAGGGCCTCTGTTCGACTCAGCGCTACCCCAGTTGCCGCGGTGGTGTTAATAGATCGGCTTCCCAATCTTTACAGACCCCTCAATCGAAACGGGAAGTTCGAATTGTTGGTGGCAAATTTGCTGCCATCAGTGAAGACTAGCCCATAATTAAACTCCTTTCTACATTGTATGATAGAAATGTGCTTTAACTGTGTTAACAGACATGCTATAACCAGGATCCCGTTCGCAGTTGTATTTGTAGCCCAGAAGTCACCTCTAATCATAGAGATACAGTAAAGGAAAGGCAAGGAAGGTTTATCTATTCTGCTACTGTAAAGTGCTTGTAAAGAGAGGGAGTTCAATTAATTACTCTTTATTCTTATATCAGTCAGTGGGCAAAATTCTTCAGTAAAAATACAAAGGGGAAAAAATAAACCAAGGAGAAGCCAGCAGCAGCAACGTTATGTCTAGATCTGTAACTGAGACATGGCTACTTTCATAGCAGAATAAATGGTCTCAAGACCGGAAAAAGACTGTTCCTACATACTTTCCATTGGTAATGTTTTTTCTTCCTGTATCCGTAAGAGATACTTTGCCATGTTACTATCTCAGAACACCCCATGCAAACATTGCTTAGTTTTAAGTTTGCCATAAATCCATCTTAATACAGTTTAGTTTTAACCATTTGAAGAGTATTTCTTTTCAATGATTTTGTTGTAAGTGCTCAGTTTTTAGTTTTAATCTAAGGCAGTAACTATTTGAGATATTTTTGGACAACAAAGTATAAGCAAAATTAGATTTCTAAGCTGTCTAAAGGTAAAATGCATACAGTATAGATTTTTTCCTTCTAAAATGAAATGACTGACTCTGCGCAGGAATGCAAATAGGGTAAATGAGACTGCCAATAAGGAGGGCAACTGAGATGGTGGGCTTTCTGGTGGAAATCCCTAGGCACCTGTTCATTGCAATCTGATGCATTTTATTAATTAATTTTATGTGGTATGACCACTGTTGTAATGTACTTCTAAAATATATGGTCTGCCACCTCTCCCTGCCTTTGATCAATCCAAGATGCTGCTCCTAAAAGTCATCTTTCTCTCCTGCCGTGTGACTATCCTGTCACTCCCTTTTTCTCCCAGTCCTCGCATGACTGTTCCTTTTGTCTCTTTCTCTTACAAGTCCTATATGCTTTTATTTTTTCTTATTCAGAGCTGAGTCTAGTTTTGCATGGCTGAACTTTAACAGTGTAATGTATGACGACTGATGGGAGCTATGTATGTCAGAGTAAATTAATAAATACTGTGGGCCAGATTCCAGGTTGTTATGAATTGGTAGAGCTCCATTGATTTCACTGGAGCTATATCAGTTTAAAACCAACTGAGAATCTGGCTCCAAGTATATATATTTAATAAAGCATAGCCAAAGGGAGGAAGAAGAGACAAAAGTCTGTCCTTCATTTTTTGAGTTCCGTGCACTTCTGTTGGTCATCACTGGAGCTTTTATAGGAATTTGAATTTGAGCAACATCATTTGAAATTGAAATTGATAAATAGTTCTTCCTTTGGGGTTTCCAGTATGCTCAGTGTTCTTAAACATATATTTAAGTACAATAATATGAAGGATCTGCAGTAAAACTACAGGAATAAATCTTATGGCTGCACCATCTGAGATTAATTAAAAAGCATGTACCAGTAAGTATGAATATTTCAGCCTTTTTGGGTGGTGTTTTGTAGTTTTTTCATAGTATTTAATAAATACTCTGGACCAAATAAATCATTACTGATGCTGGTGCAACTCCTCCTCCCCACCCCCAAGTTTACTAGATGCCCTGTATTTTATTTTATATAGTACAAATTCTATGTCCCATTCAAAGCAGTGGTGTTGCATGAGGGTAAATGAAGCAGAATGTATCGGTATGTGTTTGTTCATAAAGATAATGCTCTTTAAATTAATGTCTGTAGGGAATAATAAACATTATTAATTGCAATATAAGATATGGCCCAACTGCTCTAATATGAAATCCCAGTGCTGCTTAGCAGTAACTTCAATATTTAAGAGAAATAACTCTGGAACAGATTCCCCACCCTCCCACTCTGGACTCTGGAACAGATTCCCCACCCTCCCACTCCAAATTAACCTGAATTTGGCGACTTTCCAAGCATGCTGCAAAAGACTCCCATTTGAGAGGATTTGCGGGGAAAGCCAAGGGTATCCTTCCTAGATGCTGAATGAGGTAGCTGGCTGGCTGAGTCCATCTGGTACTGGTGTTTCTAATGCTGCTGAAGTGTAATGTAATTGTATTTGTTATGTAATTATTTACATTAGGGCACTGGGGTCAAGTTTTCAAAGGAATGTAGCCAGCTGAAGATGCAGCTTGATGCCAAGTGGGATTTTCAAAAGTGCCTGAGCAGGATTGAAATCAACAGGAAATGGGCACCTAACCTCTTTATGTGCTTTTATCCCACCAGTTGCCCATTTGCATCTTCAGATATACCTTCTAGATATATTTGGAAAATATGGCCTCTAGAACTTTGGGTGGGCATATTTATTGTTTTAAAGCTAACTAACTAACGGGAGTAATTGTGGAGTAACTCAGTGTAAGGGCCTCAGTCTCTTTCTATATGAATCTGTATTTGCTATTTCTAAGTTTCTCAGTCAGAAAACATGGTTTGTACAGGGCTATGATTATAAATATCTACCTTCATGCCTTACACATCTTTTCATCATCTCTTTCTTGGTGGACTTTCAGGAGTTGATTTTGACCATTTGGCAGATATGTGGTGGAGATTTATGGTGTGATCACATTGAATTCATGTTAATCTGGGTGAAATATTTTAATTGTGCTCCAAGACTGGAGTCATTTGGGTAGTTATTGTAATTTTAATCAGCAGCTTATATCATAGGTAACTGACATGCACCTATGACTTAAAATGCATGGTTTTAAGAATAAATCTGAGGGTCCACAGTACGGTAGGTAGCATGGGTGAGTGGGATAGATAGCATAGTGGAATTGTGGTTTGCATGCTGGATATGTAGAACTATGCTGTGTGTGCTGGGGACAAAGTTGTGACAGAGGGCATGAATTTTCAATGTAGAGGTTACAAACATGTCTCAGGGAGTCATGACCTCCTTCCCTTTCTCTGACTGGATAGGTGATCAAGTCCTGAAACTTGTTCAGTTGCAACATGGGGCTATGGTATGGAGGTAAGGAAAAGGTTGAGAACACTGCAGTAGGACGAGAAAAAGTAGTGTGTGTATATCCATTTCAAAGGCAGATGCTAGCATCACCACAGCGGACAGCTCTTGTCCAATCTGTTCATAGAGGAAGTTGCTTCCTTATCCTTGTTAGTTAGGAGCCCTTTGATTGCACAAAGGCTTGGATTCTCATGGTGAATAACTCCAAAATGTTGTTCTTGTCCTTGTCAGAAATAGTCCTGAGGATGCCTGGGCAAATTCATTCATAGATTCCAAAGCCAGAAGACACCATTGTCATCAGCTTATCTGACTTTCTGTATAATAAAGGTTACTCAAAATGATTCTTAGAGCAGATCTTTTAGCAAAATATCCCATCTTAATTTTAAAATAGTGTTGGAGACTCCACCACACCCTTAATTAATTGTTCCAATTGTTAATTATTGTCACTGTTAAAAAACTAAACCTTATTTTCAGTCTGAATTTGTCTAGCTTCAGCTTCCAGCCATTGGATCGTATTATATCTTTCTCTGCTAGACTGAAGACTCCATTATTAAATATTTGTTCCCAATGTAGGCACTTCTATCATGGCCTTCTCTTTGTTAAGCTAATAAACAAATCATTTATATAGTTTCTAGATTATGCCATATTTTGAAGATACGTCCAAAGTAAAAAAAAAACTAGCAGATTTTTCTTAAAGTGACAATTGACAACACTTCTTCCAAGGTCCACTTTCCCAGGAATGTCTCGTCCAAGTAACCTCACACTTTCCTAAAATATGCTTCTCTGGCAACAGCCCAAATGTAAGAATTTCAGGCAAGAAAAATTGGATTGTGTGTTTGTATTGGGGAAAGGGCAATGGTTCTCAGGCTTATAATGGAAAGGGAGTTCATGTGAGTACTTACCTTGCACGTCTGCTAAAGGCTAACAGTTATGAGTCACAAACCAAACTATGGAGCTGCTACTGTTGATCTCTTCACTCCCTGTCCTGATCATCGTATATTTAAAAGCCCCAGGTAAGATCACAAGGCACTGTTCAGCTGATTTAAATGAAGTAGAACTTCAGTGACACTATAGATTTCCTTCCAGTCAGATGCTAGCAACATCCCTTGCACTAAAGCAAGATCAGCATCTGAGTGAAGAGCAGCTAACTGAAGTTAAACAAGGGTATATCTGAGATGATCCTGGTTGGAAGTAGGAAGCATTTCAAAAAGGTGGTCAACAGCATAACACCATTCTCAATTAAGCGCATCTGCTTTCCAATCATTCTGGTGGTATGCAGCCTTGGGGTTGGGGTCATGCTGGCCCCCCTCACTGCTGCTGCACACCCAAATTGGAACAGCTGCTAGAAATCCCATATTCCATCTTATGTTGGCCAGGAAATGTTGATGTATTTTGGAGCCCTGGAGCTGCATGCATTTGTGATCTAGTCTATGCTATCTGGGAAGGAAAATAGGTCCCTGAAAGATGCAATGGCTGGTTCAGTACGCAGACTATTGCAAACGGTTATTCCTAGAATTCTGATCAGAGTGCTGGTTCTCTACCAAATACTAGATCAAATTCAGAGACCTCAGTGCGCCTGAGCTATTTGAGACACATTGTGCTAGGCACTGTACAAATACATACTAAGAGCAGTTCCTTTAGATTTACAACCTAAATAGATTTTATAATCTAAATATCTAAATAGCTCATAAGAGAGAAGAATGAGAATGAATCTGACTGATTTCAGAATGAAATGTAACACCACTTCTTGGCCATTGCTTTCTCACAATTGGAAAAAAACCAAAACCCTAAATGAACAAACACTTACCCGCTTACTGCGTGCCTCTGGAAAGAAGAGAGAGAACTAATATCAAGAGGTTACTTATATCATTTTTCTAAGGTGCTTAGATAGTCTGTAGAAGTCTCTTCTCTTCACCTTCCCGATCCCCCCCCCCACACACACACACACAACAGCTCACTGGATCTTAATAGTCATCTCTGCCTTTGACTCTGGGCTCTAGGGACATGTGCATTTGGGTAGCCCTACCTCATGCAGGAGTCATACTGTCCAGGACCTAGACACCCATGAGTAAACAAGTGGGGATAAAGAGTATCTCTCCTTAAATGCTCTTTGCCTTTGAGAGGATGGTTCCCTGAAATCTGTGGATTTAGGGATGGAAATTTTCATATTTATGAAGGAAGAGAATGACAAATCCTTCCCCCTTTCAGTGTAAGAAGTTTAAAGAAACTGCAGAAGTTGAAGCATGCAGAGCAGCAACTTTCCTATGAAAGAATTACCCAAACCAGGGGAGAAATCGATCCTAATATTTACTGTAGTCACCTTACTTATCACCATTGATAGAATTAATATATGCAGTTTACAGTGAGAAAGGAGCGCCAATCACACAGCAAATTCCATTAACTAAAAAGTGGGTTGTATATATGCTGTGACTTGGAATTATTTATTCCATGTTTAGTAAGGATTCTATTAAAAAAATACCATGTTTGTCTGTCCAAGTTTCTGCCAACAAAATTTATGAATCACTTATTTTCTGATAGACATACACCACAATATTTCTGCACAAATTTCTCACAGATGCTATCTTACACTCAGCAATGTCCTAATTTAGGCATGGGTATTTTTTTCCCTTTTTAACAAAGAAATTACAAACGCCAAGCAAGCCAGATGTGAATTTTTGCCGTGCCTGACTAGGCGTGTGATGGAGAGAAGTTGCAAAGAAAAGCAAAAGCATAAAAAATCCAGGCAGACAAATGACACCAATGGGATTAATTGTAAGTAGGTGAAAAATAGAGGGAAATAATGCAGTAGATTAATGGTTTAGTGTGTTACCTGTATTAAAATTTGTCACAAGACGAAAGTGGTGATATTATTTTGCAGTGAAATAGTGCCTTTCATGTGGGGATTTCTAAGTACTTCACAAACATTAAGGGCACAGTTGTGGCTTTAGCACTGAAGACAGCAATAGTACCCAGTGGCAGTCTGCCCACAGAAGATGGAAGCAGATAGATTGACTTTAGGAGCACTGGAGACAGGCACTTAAGATAGGTCCCACAGCCTCTAGAGAAAAGAAAATTATCTGTGGGTCATTCAATCCTTGCAACCTCTGCTGAGTCTATCAACAAAGGGGCCAGTTGTGGTGGGTTTGGAACTGGACCAAGGCTCACCAAACTCATGTTCGAATAAATCTTGTATTTCATTATTCAGTAAATATCAAATATAGAGCTACTTGTTCTTAATAAGAGCTGGTTGTAGACTATCCAATTAGTTTTCTTCACACAATCTCCTGTTTAAGATACCTATGTTTTTCAAAATATGGTTCTCAGCCTTTTATTATAAGGTTGTGACATACCACAGAATTCATTATTGGTAGAATTTCCAAAAGAGCTTAAATGACTTAACTTGAAAACCCACAGGATTTGTGCATTTAAATCACTTAAGTGCTTTTGAAAATTCTATCCCATGACAAAAACAACAGGAGTCCTGTGGCACCTTAAAGGCTAACCAATTTCTTCAGGCATAAGCTTCCATGGGCTCCAACTCACTTCATCAGATGCATCTGACGAAGTGGGTTGCAGCCCATGAAAGCTTATTGTTTTTTGCTGTACACAGACTAACATGGCTACCCCTCTGGATATTCCACGGCAGCATTTTTAGCCTTCTAGTTTTACTGTAACATTACAAATTCAGAAAATTACCAACAAATTCACTAATGGGGGACCAAAATAGTTCAAGGAACCTAATTAAAAATCAGCCATTTCTGTTTTAGCAAAAGTAATTGGTTTTACTTTTTTAATTACTGTCGTGGTTGATGAGTCAATGAAATTCAAGTTAAAGCAGTGACTTGTATTCATCTAAACTTTGGTAGCCATGGAGAGAAACAGCAGCTAATTAAAACAAAGAAAAATATAATAGACGTTGTGTGTTTTGCCCAAGTATGTAAAAGGTGTGTGGTGACGATGAGGATGACTACGCTTTTGATTTATTCAATGAGATGATTACGATTGGAAAAGAACTATATTTTATGATTAATTCCCCAGTTATTTTAAGATATTTTTATAGGGGGGATTTTTAAAGGTACAGGTGGCAATTAGGCAACTTCCAATGACTTTCCTAATCTCCTTCATAGTGTACGCAACTCTTACTAATACGTAGTTATTAAGGTAGAGCTTTTCAGCTCTACATTAGGCATCCAAATCCCCTAAACAGCTTTGAAAGTCTCAATCTGAAGCTACAAACATTAACTGTTCATCGCCATTTCCCCCGTGACTTGGGAAAGTAAATATTAGCCCCATTTCACAGAAGCTGTGAGAGGGAAGGGACTTGCCAAGCAATTGAGTACAGATGGCGCCAAACTGAAACCTTAGATCCTAACACCTCAGTATTCTGGGAAGTTCACTTTTGGATCTGAACACTGCGGCCTGGCTACCTCCCGATTGCAAAAGGGAGCAAGTGAACTCAGAAGTTCCTAGCTTGTATTGAGAGCTCTGGGCTCTGATTACATCTCCCACAGGACAATGCCTCTGTGGGTGGAATCATGCTACCATTTGCTCACTCTATTCTAGCTGTATATTTCTAAACATCAGGCTGAAACAAGAGAGTTCTGGTGAATCTAGAAACTGGTAAACTGCCATTTAGTGGGATATTTGGATTTATGTGGAAAATGAATAATGAATTTCAGAGTTACTCTGAATGGAAAAGAAATGAAATTGGATATACATTAAAACAAATTAGTGGTCAAAATATTTTCCAGTGAAGGGAACCAATACAGCACTTATGATTCTTGGGCCCTGATTCTGCATAGATTCATCCACATATTTAACTGTAAGCATGAATAGCCTAGTGAATTCAGTATGAATATTCACATGCTTAAGGTTAAGTAACCCCCCCCCAAAAGTTGGCATAATAGAGGCCTACAATGATCTATAAAATCTCCAGTGCTACATCCCCAGCTACTTGCAAGGCTATATAAATACGCACACTATTCAGGCCTAATTCTACTCTCAGCCTGACTTTATATCATTGTAAGTCCATTGAATCCAGTGAAACTATTCCTGATTTGTACTATTAGGTCCATTATTTCTTTCCCTCATGTTAGATGATAAGACCCAGCACTTTTCATCAGTAGATCTCGAGGTGCTTTACAAAGGAGGTCAGGATCATTATCCTCAATTTACAAGTGGGGAAACTGAGGCAGAGAAGGATGAGTTGCCCGTGGTCTCCCTGCACACAAGTGGCTCCATAAGGATAGAATTCAAGTCTCCAGAGACCTAGACCAATCACTGCTTAATAAATATCTCATAATGCATTGTTTTTGCACAGATTGGAGCAGCAGGAGCATAGCACTGGGAAGCTATACTTCAGATATTAGTCTGGGTTTTTTATAAGGATGAAATTCACATCTGGACAGAGGGCTACCACAAAGCTATATGAAATCCACGTATGACCTGTTCTGAAGACTTAAATGGTTTGTAAGTAGATCCGGATTAAGACATGCTGAGGCCCTAAGCTATGTCAAGATTCAGAGGCCCCATACTATAAAAAGAAAGAGAAAAAAGTGTATTATATTATAACAGAAAGGGTAATAAAAACATAAATGATAAACCATTATATTTGCATATATATATAGGCAAAGATGCAACTAAAAAGTACTAAATAAAACATACATCTTGCAAAAAGCCTTATTTGCATTATCAATTTCAATTAGGATAAATTTCCTGAGTTATCTCCAACATATTTAGAGACCCTTCATAATGTGAAGCCCTAAGCCATGGCTTACTTGGCTTGTTCCTAAATCCAGCATTGTTTGTAAGGTTATGATTTGAGCACAGGTATTTTTTATTAAAAGTCACACTTCAGACCCAGGTGTGACCCAGGCCTCCTGGGATAACCATCTGAATATGCAAAGATCAGGGCAAGCTGCAAAAATGAGAGCCAAACTCTCTAAAACACTGAGGGGTGGCACTAAAGCCAGATTCCTAATCAGCAATAAATCATGCTTCTGACTGACCACACTGGTTATCAAAAAACACCAACAGAATACAAACAGCCCCCTTTACTGTATTTCAGCCCCTGGTCCCCAAACAGCCATTGGGTCTGGTAAAGAGCGAAGTTGCTTAAAACTCCAAGCTCTTTACTCAAAAAGGTTTCTCCTGACCCTAGAGGGCCAGTTACATTACAGAGAACAATATAGGTGTGGATCTCAAAATACCACGCTGCCAGCCAATCCTTTAATATAAAAAGAAACAAATATAAGAAATGTTAAAGGCTTAAAGCGAATCACATCCATACAAATGACTAAGAGTCCATGTAAAGCAAGTCCTTGTAAGAATCTGGAGTTATGCAGGCTTGTTCAGTTCTTCTGGTAGACACCCAGCAACTTGGTGGGCCTTAGTCTTTTGATCAGTTTCAGATAAATAGATCCAGAGATAGGTGTTGGCTGAAGACCAGACTCCTGCTGTAGTCAGGGAGACAGGAGATCCTCGCTGGACTCCTTTTGTCTGGCTGGAGTGGGGTGCAGCCTGCTGGTGAAGGTTGGTGGCCTTTCAGGGTTGTAAAAATGGTATCTGTGGCCCTCTAGCTGATTTAAATAGACAACAAACCCTTTGTATTTAAATGAACCAGCTTTCTTATGATAAAGCATACTTTGTTCGTTCTTTCACATGACCATGTCTGATTGCATCCCTCATTATTTCTCACAATATTCCAGTTCCTCTTTTGCTTACACAGTATCTACAAAAATGAAAGGAGCAAAGTATGCATAAAACAAACCAGGCAAGACAATTTATGTTGTTTTAAGAAAATGTATATAGAGGGGCCAAACCAAAACCCTAAATCCAGGGACACACCCTGAGTTTTGGAATATCTGGAATCAGAGTCAAATGTTGTGGCTCTCCTCTTTCTCCAGTTTGTACCTATCCCAATTTCAAATATTTGGGCTCACAATTAAATGTTTGGGTTTTTTAATATGGGAAGGGATTGATTGCAAATACTTCCTGATGAATTTAAGGCTTATCTTGTAAATGTAGCCAAGAGTGAAACCATTATTTCAGATGTAAAGCATTTGGTTACAAGAGATGATTGCTGTTAAAAAGGAAGCCCAAGTACATTATTCTTGGTCAGAGAATAATTTAGTGCTCTTTCAATGCTACTCACTTAACCAGCAACACAGTAAAGTTAGATAAACTGAAAGACAAGGATTTGCAAGAAAATTTTGCTTCAGTTCAACAACCCTTTTAGTGGAACAAATTCATTAAACTCATGTATGCGTACTCCCTCTAGCATGTAATGTTAATAAGAGGGATTAGGTACCCATACATTAGAAGGAGAATATACTTATTTATTATTGAGCTAAAACATTGGCCCAAAAGATTACAGAGTTAGATGACATTATTTTCCTGTTGCTGTAGTTATGTAGTATAGCCTTTTCTCATGTGGAGAACTACATTGCAACTGGGGTTATCACCACTGCATTATATCCAGGATGAACTCAGAAGTTCAGTTTTGAGGCTGCAGCTCTCCCTAACATGTGTCCTCAACAACTACCTCCTCTCAAAGCATGAACTCTGTCGCCTTGTGATCACCCAACATGAGACTGGATGCCTCAGTATATATACTTGGATATCACTGGATGTCTCTACGGTATGGGGCACAGGTCACTTGCTGGTGGATTCTTTGTACCATGAAATCTTTAAACCATGATTTGAGGATTTTAATAACTCAGGCATAGGTTAGGGGTCTATTACGGGAGTGGGTGCGTGAGAGTCTGTGGCCTACATTCTGCAGGAGTTTGCTGGTTCCTCCTTCCTCTTTTCCTTTCTGTAATCCGGTCATCTTAAACCCTTGCCTTTACTCATCCTGCATTGGTTTCTAAACAGGTGTCTCATCCCGTGACAGTGCTTTTCGGGGGGGGTAACTGTTTCTCTGTTCTACTGGAGCCTGACATAGCTTGCTATGAAATTTTGCAAATGCTGGAGTGCTCCTGGCTTCCCAAAACTACTTGGGATTTTGACAGCCATGGTGCTGGTGGTTTTTGAAGAAACGACGTCAGAGGGAGATGCTCACTAGAGGGAGAGAGGAGGGAGGGAGGCATGATTAGGCAATGGTAGCTCAGAAAAGGTGTTTCTTAGCTGAACTGAATCTTAAGAAAAAAATCAGGTAGACTTTTCAAAAGTGCTCAGCATTGACCTAATTTTGTTCTCATTATAAAGTCAAAGTTGGAAGCCGAGTCAGGTTAACATGGGGCTTTTAAAAATCCCACCTTTCCCTCAGGAGTGTCGTTGGTGCTGGGCCACTAGGGCTCATGCCCCGAGTGTTTTGCCCCGAGCCCCAAGCTGTAGCAGTCTCCCTGCCTGAGGCCTTGTACACACTACAGAGTTATCGCGCGGGAAGGCTCCCTACCACGCGATAACTATCAAAGCGTCCACACATGAAAGCTTCTTGTTGTGCGGCAAGAGGCTGTTGCCGCACAACATGTAAACCACCCCAAATGAGGGTGGTAAGGCTTACCACGGAACAGTTGTTCTGTGGTACAGCCTGTGTGGACGCTTGTTGCACTGTTGACAGCCTCCGGAAATGTCCCAGAGTGCCAAACCGGGCCACTCTGGGACATTGGAGCTGTCAAATATGTCAATTTCACTGCTCTAGCTGAGCAGTGAAATTGACATATTTAAATGGCCAGGTTCAGTGGCTGGGGGATTGGCCGGCTAGGGCAGCAGATTCGGGCCACCCCCCTAGCTCAGCCCCGGGCCTGAGCTAGGGGGGTGGCCCGAACCAGCTGCTCTCGCTGTTCGGGACAGCCCCGGGGTTGAGCTGGGGAGGGGGGGGGTGGTAGAACCGACTGCTCTCACCAGTTCGGGCCACCCCCCTAGTGAAGCTGCAGGGCTTCGGGTGACGGGACAATAGCTTTTAATGCGGGACAAGTTTGTAGTGTGTACATAGCCTGAGTTAGCCAAGCCAAATGCAGGGAGACAGTGCTCTCTCTATTCAGTTAAGTGCTCACACACGCTGGGAGCTGGGGGCGGAGTGTTCTTAAATCCCCTGCAGGCTGCTGTCGGGATTAGAAAGCCTTATAGCAGGATGGGAAGGCACTTAAAAAAATTACTTGCAAAAAAGGTGAAGCGATAAGTGATACCTGTTTTGTAAGTCATTGCTTCTTGAAAGTCTCTGTACTGGGTAAACTTTAACCCTTTCCTACCTAACCGGTCTGAATTTTCATGGGGGGAGGGGCCGTGGAGAAGGAAGGGCTTTTACCATTTTCAGGAGGGAGCAGTGTCCGAGCAGTAAGCACTAGCAGGGACAATGTTCAGAGGGTCCCTCTGTGCTCCCTGGGGTGCAGCCAAAGTACCACTGTACCTTGAGTCCTTGGGCCCCAATCCTGCCTGTGGTGGGGTTCCTACCATGCCCCAGCCTTCCCCATCTCTCCCCACTGTGCATCCCAAAGAGTGACATTGATATAATGATGTTGTTGTATTGTTTATGTTGTTTTTAGTGACGTCAGTAAAGAGTTTACCATGTCAGTTTAACAAAAAAAATCAACTTCAGCTCTTCATATCAGTAAAAACTAAAATGCAACCCTGGGTCACTGTTTCCAAGTGTGGAAATGTTGGTCTGACCAAGGAATGGGGATACTTTGGGGGGGGGGTGGACAGATAGGGGCAGTGATGTAGGGGTGGCCTTCCCAGAGGGATGGGATGGCTGAAGGAAGGGAGCAGGGTAAAAGGCAAATGGGGGAGGAATAGGAGGGTTTAATTTGGGGGTTTCTGGGTGAAGATGGGGAGTGGGCATTCACAGAGGAACTTGATGGGAGGGGAGTGTTGGTTATTGGAAAATAGAGCTGTGAGAGGAAACTTGGGGGTTGGGGTACATGTAGGGTTTAAATATATGCCTCCCTATGTCATACATAGGAGTCTGTGGGGGGGAGTACATGAGGAGTGGGGGACTGTAGGAACTGGGGGTGAGGGGTTTCATCTAGGGTGAAAGGGAAGTAGAGGTAGCTGGGGAGGCTGGAGAGGGGCTGGGGTTGGAGGCTGGATCTGATTCAAATGGGCTCTATTATGGGGGGATGTTTCTAGGGTATCCATGAGGGCTGATGAGGTGGTCCACACCAGCAGGAGTGTACGTAGGAAGTCGGGAGGGCTGGGATTTGTCAGAGGGTGTAAGGGGAACATGTATGGGGTATAGGCTGGCAGGAGCGTACACCACAGGGTCTCTGGTGTGTATCCAAGTAACTAGGAAATGAAACGGGGGCAGGAATGTTTGGGGGTTGCTATTGCATCCATTCCTGGAGGGATGCAGTGGGGGGTGCTGGATGCCCAGTCTAGGGTGTGTTGGGGGTGTGCTGGACTTTGGGTGGCATGTTGCAGCCCTCTCCGCCTTGCCTTCATGTGGTGGAGAAGCTGGGAGGGGGCAGCCTTGGGATTGCACAAAAGCTGAGTTGGGGGGTTTCTGATACCTAGCAAGGTGGAGGAAATAGTGGCAGGGGTTCGGAAGCTGGGCAAGGCTGGGGATGGGGGCGGGTGTTGGGCCGTGCCCCAAATCTTTTTCCTACGCAGCAATGTTCCTGCTTTCCATCCTATTTTGAGAAAAGGCTGAGAGATAGTACAACAGAAAGGCCCTCCTAAGTCATTTCCCCCCAATTTCTTATGACCTAAGAGGAGAGAGGGTCACAAGCCACCAAGTTCCCAGTTCAGACACCCCCAATTTTTGATATAAGGAAAAATGCCCACTGAAAGGTTTTGGACCAAGACATGCCCAGTTCACCTGGATACAACTGCTAATCAACTAACTTTTGCTATTTCCTTGACTAATTGCTTAAGACATGTGTCTCTATTTTACCTGTTTGTTCATGAGTATACGTCTGTATCTACCTTTTCCTTTCCCATTTGAAAAATAAAATGTCATTAGTTTAGAAATAATCACTGTATTAGGAGAGTGTTATAAGATCAATAACTCCCACTCAAAGGATGGTTCCCTGATTAGAATGAGTAAAGACCTCTGGTGTAAGTCTCAGGGCTTTTCATCACCAAGATACTTTGCAAACCTTATCTAATAAGACAACAGAGTCCTGTGGCACTTTTAAAGACTAACAGATTTATTTACCGCATGAGCTTTCGTGGGAGAAAATCCGTGGGATTTTCTCCCACAAAAGCTCATGCG
>ML685767.1:8198181-8274176 GCA_007922175.1 Pelusios castaneus
GATAGGGGCAGTGATGTAGGGGTGGCCTTCCCAGAGGGATGGGATGGCTGAAGGAAGGGAGCAGGGTAAAAGGCAAATGGGGGAGGAATAGGAGGGTTTAATTTGGGGGTTTCTGGGTGAAGATGGGGAGTGGGCATTCACAGAGGAACTTGATGGGAGGGGAGTGTTGGTTATTGGAAAATAGAGCTGTGAGAGGAAACTTGGGGGTTGGGGTACATGTAGGGTTTAAATATATGCCTCCCTATGTCATACATAGGAGTCTGTGGGGGGGAGTACATGAGGAGTGGGGGACTGTAGGAACTGGGGGTGAGGGGTTTCATCTAGGGTGAAAGGGAAGTAGAGGTAGCTGGGGAGGCTGGAGAGGGGCTGGGGTTGGAGGCTGGATCTGATTCAAATGGGCTCTATTATGGGGGGATGTTTCTAGGGTATCCATGAGGGCTGATGAGGTGGCCCACACCAGCAGGAGTGTACGTAGGAAGTCGGGAGGGCTGGGATTTGTCAGAGGGTGTAAGGGGAACATGTATGGGGTATAGGCTGGCAGGAGCGTACACCACAGGGTCTCTGGTGTGTATCCAAGTAACTAGGAAATGAAACGGGGGCAGGAATGTTTGGGGGTTGCTATTGCATCCATTCCTGGAGGGATGCAGTGGGGGGTGCTGGATGCCCAGTCTAGGGTGTGTTGGGGGTGTGCTGGACTTTGGGTGGCATGTCGCAGCCCTCTCCGCCTTGCGTTCATGTGGTGGAGAAGCTGGGAGGGGGCAGCCTTGGGATTGCACAAAAGCTGAGTTGGGGGGTTTCTGATACCTAGCAAGGTGGAGGAAATAGTGGCAGGGGTTCGGAAGCTGGGCAAGGCTGGGGATGGGGGCGGGTGTTGGGCCGTGCCCCAAATCTTTTTCCTACGCAGCAATGTTCCTGCTTTCCATCCTATTTTGAGAAAAGGCTGAGAGATAGTACAACAGAAAGGCCCTCCTAAGTCATTTCCCCCCAATTTCTTATGACCTAAGAGGAGAGAGGGTCACAAGCCACCAAGTTCCCAGTTCAGACACCCCCAATTTTTGATATAAGGAAAAATGCCCACTGAAAGGTTTTGGACCAAGACATGCCCAGTTCACCTGGATACAACTGCTAATCAACTAACTTTTGCTATTTCCTTGACTAATTGCTTAAGACATGTGTCTCTATTTTACCTGTTTGTTCATGAGTATACGTCTGTATCTACCTTTTCCTTTCCCATTTGAAAAATAAAATGTCATTAGTTTAGAAATAATCACTGTATTAGGAGAGTGTTATAAGATCAATAACTCCCACTCAAAGGATGGTTCCCTGATTAGAATGAGTAAAGACCTCTGGTGTAAGTCTCAGGGCTTTTCATCACCAAGATACTTTGCAAACCTTATCTAAAAAGACAACAGAGTCCTGTGGCACTTTTAAAGACTAACAGATTTATTTACCGCATGAGCTTTCGTGGGAGAAAATCCGTGGGATTTTCTCCCACAAAAGCTCATGCGGTAAATAAATCTGTTAGTCTTTAAAAGTGCCACAGGACTCTGTTGTCTTTCTACAATAGACTAACACGGCTACCCCTTTGGAACTTATCTAATAAATACAAGGTCAGATTCTCATTTGTAGTTAGACTCTCTTGTATCACTCCGTCAGTACAAAGTGGGTAAAATACAGTTTACTTCCACCATCTTTGTACTGCCAGTAGTACAAAAGGGTCCTCGTGTAAATGACAATTTGGTCCACAGTGTCTGACTTTCCACAATTGTTTTGCATGGTATTGGAATTTTGACTTGGCATTAGTGGTTGACTGACAATTACTCCTTATTTTGTGACTATTTTAATCACAGTTGCCATCTTTTTCAAATGTGGTTAGTGTTTTGAGGTGTCTCAGTTTGGGGAGGCCATCATGAGACACCTCTTCACCCACAGAAACCAAGTCCCTTGAAGGTGTGTCAAGTTGGGCACACAAAATCATTAGTCACTTTTGAGGAGATAGGTCAATGAATTATTTGAAACATTTTTTAAATTCTAGAATTGTGCTATGAAAGCACTAGAAACGAGCCTTTACGGGCTCATTCTTCTCATCTCTGCATTCTTATTCCCACAGTGTCTCTTTCTCTATGTCTTCCGCTTTCGGTGTTATGTGTACAAAACAATCTTTTGATATAGGAAGATCTCCAAAACACCATGGAGATATAATGTAAACTTTATCTATATGCATTGCCAGAAAGATTGGCTTCAATTAACCACATGCTTTTTCTGTTCCTTTTGATCTAAACCTCCGCCTTGTTGCAATTATAGACTTCGTGCCAAATACTGTGTCCAGAATTGATAGATCTAATCTCTTTTATGTGAGCTACAATGGATTTTTTATTATTGTTTGTGCTAAATTGTCTAAGTCCATTATTATTAGAGAGGTCAAATAATTTCTTTCTAGTTCTGCCCTTTTTTGTCTTAAATGATTTGCAGATACAATTCATCTTTTACCCTGTCTTTATTCTGTCAACTCATTAGATGGTCACATAATATTCTGTACTTAATATTATTTGCAGATACTATTATTTTTACATTTAATATGTATTCACAAATAACTGTTGCTAGCTTTAATTATTATCCTAGTTCCTAATTCTTGGGAAACGTGATGCTCTAAGACATATTACTAGACAGTGGGTTCTCAGTAATGTACAAAGGTCCCAATCTGCTTCTGCTGAAATCAGTGGGCATTTTGCCAATGACTTCTACCAGAGTTACTGTCCTAACTGTTGCAATTTAAATAGAAAGATGAACATGATGGCTACTCCTTTGGGCTTGGAATCTGTAGCCAGATCCATGCAGGTGGACCTTTGCTCATCTGAAAGCCCATTGAAATCAGTGGGGTTCTATCTGGGTGGATCCCAGCACCTGTGCGGAACCCCATTCATTTCCAGGAACCATCACTCCGTCAGTATTGTGGGCCAAATCCTGCATGCTTTACTCACAGAGGCGGAGCCACTGATGTTAGTGAGACTTTGCATGCGAGAAAGGACCATGGCAGCTTAAATCCCGGAGGAAAAACGTCAAAGCATTAGTCAGTGAGGGAAACAATGGTAGCAGAGCTCCTTCCATACTGGCAGTGTAGAGCAGCAGTTCTCAACCTTTTCTTGGCTGTAACATGCTCGACCCTACAGGACACACCAGCCCACCTGCCCCAGGCTGAATCCAGCTATCCACCCAGCTTTCCATGACACACTTGCTGCTGTGTGGCGACACAGCAGGGCCGTCCTTGGGGGGTGCGGGGCTGCAAATGGGGCGATCACCCCAGGCCCTGCGGTTTCATGGGCCCCACACTGTCCCGCTCCCAGCGGGACAGTGCACGGCCCGCAACATGGCCCGCCCCACGGCCGCGCTTCGCCCTGCTCCCTGCAGCGAGCCGAAGGCAGCAGGGTGGTGTGAGAGCGGCAGAGCAGGGAGGCCCAGGGGCGGGGCAGGTGTATGGGGCCTGGCCTCTCTGGGCCAGCCTGCCGGGCCTGCCCCCTGTCATGGTCCCTGGTGGCGGCCAGTGGCGGCCGCTGCTGATGAGCGGTCTCGTGCTCCTGACTGGGACCGGCTCCCCCCAGCAGGCGGCCTCAGGGCTGAGGCCGGTCGGCTCTCTACTGGTGGCCAGCCTCGGGTTCCTGACCATGTCCCTGCTGGCGGGTGGTCTCGGGGCTGAGGTCGGCTCCTGCCAGTGGGTGGCCTCGGGTTCCTGGCCAGGGCCAGCTCCCAGTCCTCGGGGGATGACCGGAGTCCCTGGGGGGTGGAGCGGGTTGGCCTCCCACGCTCCCCTCCAGCATGGGGGGGGCCCTCCTAGGCCAATTGGCCACAGGCCCCGCTCCCCCTAAGGGACGGTAATGTGTTCCGACACAGTAGGTGAGAACTGTAGGTGTAGAGGGACCATACAGATTACCCTGGCTTTTGTGGAGGCCCAAAAGTGCACCAGTTTCTGAGTCTGAACCCAAGTGTGGCATTGGATGGGGAGGGGGCAAACCTATTAGAAGGTTTTCTTTTATCTGGGACACTCTGGCCTTCTGTTTCTCAACTGCCCCACCTATAAAATAGGCGTAACAATGCTCGCCACCCCACCAATGGTTGTGAGTGTTAAGGAATTTTGAAAAGGGCCTTGGGAGCCTGGGTTCAAAGTGTGATATGTGAATTATTGTGAAGATCTTTCCTAAAAATGAGCGAGTGCATTGGAAATTATAACTGCCCTCCTCATGATGACAACAATTCCCACTAATTCAGGATGGCTGCTCACTGAGTCTGACAACTTGAATTATTACTTTCAATTGTTCAGTGGCTCTCTGATGTGCTATTTTCCCTAGGAAGATCACCAGTGACAAAAGACCCAGCAGCTCTTACTGTTTACTAAATGTTCTCATGGAAGTCATGACCTTAAAAGTTTCTGAAGAGATCCCATGACTGTTTGCCCACACCTGTATAGGGCAGCATATACAGAAGGCACCAGAGGAGGGAAGGGATATGGAAGTCTGGGTGAGGAAGGGAAATAGAAGCCAGCAGACAGCACTAAAAAAGATCTGTAACTCCATGTGTGAAATACTGAGTCACTGCTGCACCAAGATGGCTCAGCCTTTTTTCCTCTATCCATCCTCTGAGGATACTTTACACCACCCCCTCCCCGTCCTTTAACATTTTACTTGACTGTCTTTAAAATTCTTTATACGTTGGAGACTCTAATAAGAGCTGCAAAAATTATTGATTAATTTTCCCCCAGAGGGGATTTTTTTTTTAAACAGTCCTGTGCAGCAACTTCTCTCTTTGGCATATAATAACCAAAGGGTGAAATTCATCCACAGCTCTTCAGCCCACAGAGAGCCCTCTAGCAGAACAGATCTACAACAGTTCCACTGTGCAGCAGGACCAGCTATCCATCCTTGCACAGAAAAGAGAAGATGTGGTCCCCAGTTCTAGGTAATCAAGGTTTCACTGGCCCAGGAACCCCTTTGTAGCTGCGGTGAAAAGATTTCAGCCCCTATTTCAACTTAGGCTAAAGAGCTGCTCTGGCCAAAATAGGAGGATTTCTGACCCAAAACTCCACACTGTCTCATTTACTTTAGACAGTTATTATGCGAGGGAAGGCGTATAGTGTAATTTTCACCCCAAGTGATTTAGAGTTCAGTTCCTCCTGCCTTTTAATTATAACACGAAGACTGAACGATGATATACATTGTCCTTCCTTATCCATGTTTCATTTTGTGTGCTACTCTTCTCTTTAGATCACTTCTTCAGTATCATAGTTCATCTGCCATTCCCTTCTCAGATAGATAGATAATATCAGTAGTGCATGGATTGAATTATTGAATTCAGATTTTTTTTTAATTTTTCTAAATAAAAACCTTCATTTCTCACTAACTAGAAAAACAAGTCACCTAGCAAAAATCAATCCACTTCCATTAATCCTTTAGAACACTGGCAGTCTCAAGACTGCCTAGCCCCTGGGTGCTCAGTTTGTACCACACAGGTTCATGAACTCTAACACCCAGTAAAAATATCAAGCTAAAACGTTATACAGATTGTAAGAGCACCTTAGGGACTTAAAATGTGTCACCATCATGTTTTGAGCTAATATATCTTTCTTGCTTAACTGTATAAACATATATAATTAATTATTTTACATGTAACATGGGATCCAGCTTTCCTCCACAGTTTTTATTGTCAATGTATTTTAGTTGCAACATACATCTATTCCCAGTTTGATGCCTAATTTCATAGATGAGCCTCCATAGGTTTCTCTGGTTTATGTGTTTACACCTCACAGAATAAGTCAGAGATCTACATCTTAAATGGGATTCTGCCTGGAGACCTCTAGCCTGAACACTGCTGCTGTCTTCCTGGAATCAGAAGCTACGGTTATCCATGGAATCCCCATCCATGGGGTCTAGGATTCCCACGACAAAAGTTACTGAAGCCTCTGTTTGTATTAACTGATATTGGCTTCCCCCGACCATGGGGCCCCCTGTCTTTCACCCGCCTCAATCACAGTAAATGAGATTAAACTAGCTAGAGACATAAAGGATAACAAGAAAACAGTCTGCAAATACATTAGAAGCAAGAGGAAGACCAAGAACTGGGCAGGCCTATTATTCAAAGAGGGGAAAAACAATAACAGAAAATGTGAAAATGGCAGAAGTGCTAAATGCACTTTTTGTTTGTTTTCACTGAAAATGCTGGTACTGATGGATGTCTAATGTTAAAAATTAAACAAGTTAGATATCTTCAAGTCACCAAGGCCTGCTGAAATACATTATAGAATACTCAAGGAGCTGATTCAGGAGATATTTCAGCCACTGCAATTATCTTCAAAGAGTGATGAAAGAGAAGAGAGATTCCAGAGGACTGGAAAAGGGTAATTATAATGTCAATCAATAAAAAGAAAAATGAGTACAACCTGGGAATTACAGACCAGTCAGCTTAATTTCAGTACCTGGAAAGATAATGGAGCAACTGATTAAGCAATCAATTTGCAAATGCCTAGAAAACAGTGAAGTGATAAGTAACAGCACAGATTTGTCAAGAACAAATCATGTCAAACCTGAGAGCTTATTTAGAATAAAGAATTACATTTAAAAAATACTCTCATGTAAGATTAGATTTCCAGTCATAGACAGTCTTGGCAGGTGGGGCTTTTGCCCAGGGCCCCCCCATGCCCATTCTAAATCCCAGTGAGGCCAGCAGAGGGGCTGGGGGGACCTGTGGCAAGGCCAGTTGGGGAGGGTTGGGGGGCCCGCAGAGAGGCTGGCTGCCGGTGGCAACCCCAGCAAAGGGGCTGGAGGCAATGGCCCACAGCAAGGTTGGCATGAGGCTGGGGGCCCACAGAGAGGCCAGCCATTGGTGGAGGGGGGAGGCGGGAGGTGTGGGCCTGGCCGTGGCCCATGACAAGGCCGGCTGGGAGACCCACATCGAGGGCGATAGGAGGGCCAAGGGGTCCATGGCAAGGGTGGCTCCAGCGAGGTGGGCCAGGGGTCACCTGGCGAGGCAGGCCTGGGGGGACCCGGCAGGGGGACCAGGGGACCCACAGCTAGGCTGGCAGGGGGAACGGAGGCTGCCTCATGGTGTGGGGGACCCCATCCTTGACTTTTGTCCCCAAAATCCATAAGACCACCCCTGTTTCCAGTTACAGATTGTATTTCATACAATGCATTATATTTACCCAGGGGAAAAGATTCAAAGGACAATCTCGTATCAGTGTCCATAAAATCCTAATACAGAAAATCAGAAACAAACTTAATAAGAAATTCTGATCAGTTATCATCTTACTTCCTTTTTACTTTTACTTGCTTCATGAATGAGAAAGAAAATGGGGATTGTAAGGGTATCTTTAATATAGATCTTCAAAAGAGGTGATGGGACAAAGAATATTCCAGTTTCATATGAGTCATGTTTATATTATTTATTATTCTTGCATTTTGAATTTTGAACACTTTGCTGTTTATGAAGGTGTACATGTTTGTATTATATAAGGATAAAATGTCTTGGCAAAATTCTTATAGGCGCCTTCAGTTGTATAGATAACTATGATAACATTGCTAAATAAGTCAGTGTTGACTTTATGTATGTTGTCCATGAAAACTTTCCAAATACTTTCATATAAATCTCTCCTATTTTACATCCTGTTTATGATGATCTCAAAGCAAGTCATTTGGGCATATTCGCCAACAACTGTACAAGTGGAATGATTTTTCCAGTGTTAAAGAATACTGGTAAAGTCTTTCAACAACATCACTATAGCATTTCCCAAAGAAATACCCATTACCTCAGAGTCTAGTCTAATATTACTAAAGAACACTGGATCATCTTTCCTTCCAAACAAGGTGAAAATGTAGATGTTTAACCAAAAGCAGCTGTGAAAAGCAAACCTGCATACGTCACAGATGTAACACCTCAGTTTTATTATCCCGTCCAGTTTAAATTAGTTCTGCACCATTTTTTCTTAGCCTAGCTTTACTTTGATTATATCTTACAATTACTTAATAGCTATAGTACCAGTGATACCTATAGTAAGCTTCCATCAGTGTTTCCATTTTAAGGTCATGTTTCCTGCCTCTCCTGACTTTCCCAGTCTTTCATTTCGGGGATTGAAACCTTTCATATTTATTCTCTGTTTAACTTTCGGTAAGTTTGAATAAAAGTGGCTGAACCACTAAAAGAAAGAACATAAAAAGTATACATATTTCCACTAGTTAAAAAAGTAAGTGAGGTCTTTTTGAGCTGTTGTAGTGCCAAAATAGGTGTGTTTGGTGGGAAAATAGCTAGAAAGTGCCTTATGCCTTTTGTAGTTTCATGGTTTCATAGAATTTAAGGCCAGAATGGACCATTAGATCATCTAGTCTGACCTCCTGTATATCACAGGCCATTAAATTTCATTCAGATATTCCTGTGTTGAACCAGGCGACTTTAGTTAAGTCTCGCTCCTCAGGAGACTAAACTATTGCGTGCCATAGGCAGAGACCAGATAAGACCTAGGTGCCCCCCATACCTCTGGCCCTAAAATGGCAGGGAGTTGATTAGGTGAGCTATACCCAGATAGTAGTTATGTTTTTTCTGGATTGTAATACATTGGTCTAACTTTGGTTGTTAGGTTAATGTACAGGTGCTGGCTAGTGTTGGTGGCTTGTGATAAACAGGAGATCAGATAAAATGATTTGGTGGTCCCTTCTGGCCTTAAATTCTATTACCATAGCTAATTCATACCTCATACTGCAAATGAAAGCAACCTTCCCACCCAAGCTGCCTGCCAATTTGACCCAGAGAAAGTTCCTTCTCGACCCCATATGTGGCAGTCAGTCCCTGAGCATGTGAGAAAGACACACCAGCTAGGCAGCTAAAAAAAGGGTTCTTTGTATCACATCAGAGCACTGTTCAATGTTGTTTGGTGTCCCAGTCTAGCTGCAAACAATGTCTGATGCATTAGGAAGGTTAAAAAAAAAATACTGAGAATACATTTGGTCAATTGTAATTCAGAGAAAAATATTCCTTCCTGACCGCCTGTGGGTGATTGGCTGAAGCCCTGAAGCATGAGATTTATTTAGTCATTGTCTTAATGCAGAGCTGCAAGTGTTAGGAGCACATTGAGGGAAATACAGGAAATTCTGTTCTTCCCATGGCCCATGATGGAAGGGAATGAACAGTGGGACTCATAGATCTATAGATTCCAAGTCCAGAAGGGACACCCATGACTGACTAGCCCAAAACTGGATTTAACGGTATCTTTTAGAAAGATATCTAATCTAGTTTGGAGTTACAAGGGTGAGACTATTACCGCCTCCTCTGGTAAGCTGTTCCAATGTTTGTTTACCCTCACTGCTAGGGAACTGCATCTTAGTTCCAGGCTAAATTCGTCTGACTTCAGCTTCCAGACATTGGATCTTGTTTATAGTTTTGTTAACAAGATTGAAAAGTCTGCACTATCAGATTTCTTTTCCATATGTTAGTACCTATTCACAGTGACCAAGACACCTCACAGCTTCCTCTTTGATAAACCAGATAAACTGAGTTCCTTAAGCCTAGAATCATACTTTGTTTTCCAGCCCCTGGCTCATTTTGTGGCCCTCCTTTGAATTCTTTTCAGTGTTTCCCACATCCTTCTTGAAGAGCGGACACCAGAACAGTGTTCTAATAGCAGTCTTACTAATGCTGTGTACACAATAAAGATCATTTCCCTATTTCTTTTTGATACTGCCTTCTTTATATATCCAGTAATCTCATTTTCTTTTTTGTCACTGTCTTATACTGATATGTTGAGGCAATTATCTATGATAAACCCTTCTCTGAGTCGCTACTTTCCAAGATAGTGCCTTCCGTCCTGTAGGTATAATCCGCGTTCTTGGTTCCCAGATGTATTACCTTAGCTTTGGTTATATTAAAACACATTTTATAGAACTATGACCATTTAACCAGGGTATTCAGATTACTCTGTAATGTAACCTGTCCTCTTCTTCTTCACTACCCCACCAATCTTTGTGTCACCTGAATAATTTACCAGCAATGATTTTATATCATCATTTAGATCATTGATAAAAATATTAAATAATGTTGAGCCAAGAGCTGATCACTGGGGACCCTGCTGGAAATGGCCCTGCTCATTGATATCTCCTCAATAACAACAGCATTTTGAAATATGTCAGAGAGCCATTTTTTTTAATCCATCCAATGTGTGCCCTGTTACTGCTATATAATACATATTTTTAGTTAAAATGCCACACAGTACTAACTCAAAAGACATGGAGAAATCCAAGTATATTACATCAGCACAGTTGCTATTATAAGCCAAACTTATAAATTTATCAACAAGACAATATATTAGTTTGACAAAACCTGCTTTCCATGAAACCATGTTGACTGACATTAATTATATTTTTAACCTCTAACTCTTTGTTAATAGAGTCCCAAATTAACTATTCCATTATTCTACCCAGGATAATTGGTCTATTCTTCCCTGGATCATCTTTTACCCTTTTTAAATATTGAAATTACATGAGCAGTCCTCTAATTCTTTGAAATTTCTTCAGCTTACTTCTTTAAGACTATTGGATATAAGTTGCTCAGGTCAGTTGGTTGGAAAAATGTTTAATTTTAGTAGATGCTGCCTTACATCCTCCTTTGTTACAGGTGGTAAGCTTTCTAATCTATCAAAAGTATCATATGGGATGGATACTGTCTCCTGCTTCATTTCAGCTACAAAATAGAACTGCCTATTGAACATTTCTGCCCTTTGTATATCACTATTTACAATTTTACCACATGCATCTATACCTGGCCTAGATTTTTTCCCCCCTAATGTTTTTAAAATGCTTACTTATTGTCTTTAACTCTATTGGGCATTGATGTGTCATTGATTCCTTTAATTTTCCTTATCAGTCACCTACATTTTTAAACTTGTAACTTGTAGTCATTGCCATTAACTTCCCCTTTTTTTCCATCCTTTATATATTATTGTTTTGTGTTTTATTGCCACTTCCACATCTTTTAAACAGAATGGCTTCTTGCCTGGCATAATCTTTTTTGCGTCTGTGTAGGATCTTAGCTTCTTGAACATCCAGTATGACATCCTTAAATTGGTTTTGATTTTATCAAGTTATTACCTCTTTGTGCATGTGCAGAACATTCTGAACAAGTTGTTTTCCCTAAAGAGCTAGGAAGTTATTTAGATAACTATAAAGCACAATCCTGCACTGGGAATAATGTAAGGCCACAGCTACACAGGATGAGCAATGGAAGCATTCTGTCTTAAAGACCAGCAGTGCCTTCTGGAGTTCCCTGGTGCATAAGGAAATGCTGCACAAATTTCTATACCCCATTTAAGGTTTGCAGCATATTTCTACCTAATAGAAGTTCCTATTCTGCACCCCAGGGGAGCAATTAAGGAGCAGTCCCTGTACTCCCCTAAGCTTAGATAGTGTAATTCTGTTCCGACCTTATATGAGCCATTTGGGAGATGAAGTTCCTTCTTCCCACTCTCCCACTCCTGTGTACTGAATTGGAATATGGCCAGCATACAGGAGTTAGCACCCTGACTCTTATGAAGAGTTCCTGACAATCTTCAATGACAGTACACTTACCACATTTGTTCAGTACTAATTTAGAGAGAAAAGTACCACCCATTGAATCATTAAGTTGTAGTTAGGTCTTCTGTACAGGTCTGCTAGCTAGTTACTGATCCAGCATGCCCAGTTTGTTAAATCTACCAATGTGATCACAGAGAGTGATATTGCTATACATTTTGTGATAGACTAGTCTTGGCTAATACAGTAACCCTAAAATTAGACTTTTAACACCACTGTTTTTCCTATGAAAATTCACACTCTGTAAAAAGAATTAGAGTAACGACGTAGAACCCTGTGAAATAATGAGTTTCCGCACCTCCTAAGGTCAGGTTTTAAAGCGATATCTTTACATTTTGAAAAATCTGTAAACCAACACTTACGCTAGAGAGACAAGCTTCTTCAAGGAATTTAACTTCTCCAGAGGCTCAGCGTACCCTCTGTCACAGGCTTGTCTACATGAGGAAATTGACCAATCGAGCCATTGTTCAGTAAGAATTCTGCAATGACTGTTCTTATATAATTCACCTGCCTGGATGCTCCATTTCAGAATAAAAGCGGTTTTGTTTTCATATTAGCTTGCTTAATTGTGCATTAAGGATACTATAAATATTATAATTTGCTAATATATTTATAATAGTTTCTAATGTAATTCATACTTTACTTTATAACTATATAATTAATAATTATTTTTATTCCTGATAAGAGTGTCCACACAGAGGAGTTGTGTTAAAATAGCGATAGTGAAAAGTTTCTCCACTATAGCTATGCTGTCAATTTTCCTTGTTGCCAAGCTTATAGTGTGAGAGAGCACAAGATTTAAGGATAAACATTCAGAAAGGGTAGTCAGAAATGCTATCCATAACAGGGCAATCAGCTAATGTTTGTTGTTACTCTGATGCAGTGAGGCAGTTTCACCAAGCCGTGTGGAAAGTGCATAAAATTCTCTGTTTGATAGAAATATCTAAACTAAGTTTTACCCTTGTTCTGCAAAGAACCAGTACATTTCATATTAAAGATCTATCTTTTTACTTCCAAAGTTTCTAAGTGTAGCTTCTGCCCTAATGGGCACATATATCTCTGTAGAAAGCAAGTTCTTTCTTATCTTTAACCTGTTCCCCCCGCTGCTGGAATTTGTCCGTTCACTCCTCTTTCTGGCACCTTATTATCCCTTTGTTAAGGAATACCTTCTTGAAAACTCTGCTCACCCTGGTCACCATATGCTCAGTCTTTAGCTCTTGGAGCTTCACATAATATCAGTACTTTTTTCAAAGTTTGCTGCTGCTACATTCTGTCTACCTTCTAAAGAATCCAAGCATATTTAAAAAATTACCAGTAGCCTTCCTGATGACAAAGAAATAAAAAGTCAAAATGTTAAATAAAATGCAAATTAAAAGCTTGATCTGCTATTCACTAAAACTGCAAAATTACAATAATGTTTTTATGTAAGCAGTGTTGTAGTACTGTCAGTCCCAGAGTATTAGAAAGGCAAGTTGAACGATATCTTTTCTCTCTCACTAAAGAAGTCAATCCAATAAAAGACATTACCTCACCCACCATATACCTCTAATAATGTTTTCATGACTTTTCTGAAATTCTAAGAAGCTGAGTCATTCAATTTGTAGAAGAATGAGAGTCAGGAGTCTTACATTTTAGTTCTGACTCGGCTACAGAATCTCTGTGTGTGACCTGGATTAATTCTCTTAATGTGCCTTAAGCTACCCATCTGTAAAATTAGTGCGATCACACTTCTAATTTACAGGAGTATTAATTTACTGTTTATATAATGGTTGGGATCCTTAGCATGCTTTCGGCTGCATAGTTTCATTATTTGTTATACAACTTCCAAATTCTTAGGTAATAGTTAGGAGAAGTTACTAAAGGAAGGGAAATAAAAATGATGAAAGATATCAGGAATTGTAAGATTATGTAGGAACTTCAGGGAAAAGATAAGTAAAGTAACTTGAATTTGGTGGTATTAGAGATAGGAATCCAATTAAGACATTCAAAGTTGGAAGATGAGCAAAAAGTAATTTAATATGGCAGTATTTTGGATAGACTACAGGAGGGAAAGTGAGATGTTAACAGCAATCAAAGTCAGAGTTGACTGATGCTTCAAAAAGGATTCTAGCAGTCAGGTGGTGTAGAAAGGCTGGGACATGGTGATGTTAAAGTCAGAGGCCACAGAATTTAGTGAGAGAGACTAAGGATTTAGTGGGGAGGAGAAGAATCGGGGTGATATAAAGCTTGTCCTCACTTTGTTCCACTGAAATCAATATTAAAGCATCCATTAGCATCACAGGAATCAGAGTTAAGCTAACACTTTTGGAAATCTGACCCTCCAATATTACACTGAGCCTGGGACAGGGGAAAGAGTGTGGAGTTCATAGATTTATAGATTCCTAGGCCAGGAGGAACCATTCTGGTCATCTACTGTAACCTCCTGTAAAACGTAGGCCATACGATTTCCCCAGAATGATTCCTAGATTGGCTCTTTTTAGAAAAACATCCAAGCTCAATTTAAAAATTGTCAGTGATGGAGAATCCACTAAGACCCTTGTTAAGTTATTCCAAAAATTATATATATAATGGCTGCCTTACTTCCCATCGAACCCAAGTCGGTTTTTTAACCTATTTGGCTTTCTTCCTTGGTTGTGGCTTTGGAATATCTAGTAAAGTGTTCTTAAACAGTTCCCAATCATTGTTCATGTTTTTCTGATTAAATTCTTCTTCTCAGCTGATTTGGTTCATAATTGTTTTCATCTTTGTGAAACTGACCCTTTAAAGCATCAAATGTATATATTGCTGGTATATTTGCATATTATAAAGTGTTGTCATGAGTCATAGAAAAGTGGTGAAGGGTCGGTTTTTGAAAGGGGTGACTGTTGAGAAAGCCAGGATGAAATGGCTAGACATGTGAGATTGGACTGACAAGGAGAGGCAGGGGTAGAGTTGTGGATTTGGAAGTCATATCCACTTGAAGTATAACTGAAAGTTTAGGCAGAGATGAAGTCACTGAGAAAGAGAGAAGATATTTAGTGTGGGGATGATGGGACTGACCTCTGATGGAACTACACAGATCAGAGTACAGCAAAGAGGCAGAAGCTACTGAAGGAGCAGGCAGCCAGAGATGGGGATATGATTAGGAAAATCCAATCAAGGAAGCTACAAGAGGAGAGAAGGAAGAGCAGGAATGAGATCATCTGTGCTAAAGCAGCAGACAGATTAAGGAGAAAAAAAAGTAGCTTTAGAGTTAAGGCTTGTCTTCACTGCAGGGCAGCTCCATATTACAATTCAAGTGTTGCCCCTACCTCAAGACTTATCCACACACTAAACTCCTCACTCAAGTGTGCTTTGAACTTGAATTGTATACCCTGTCTGGGGGGTATAGGTTATAGCTTGAATTAGCATGACCATCAGAGGCTAAAATAACCAATCTCTTGTGTTAATCCAAACACTCTGTTGAGTTTAAGAGTTACTTTGGAGCATGTCTATGCTCACATCAACTGGGCTAATTGGAAAGGATCTAACCTGAGTGTAGACAACCTGAATTAACTCTTCAGTGAAGATGCAGCCTTAGCTAAAAGATCATTAACAACCTTGCTTTGGACAGTTTGAAGTGGACCAGGAGCCAGACTGAAGGGGATGCAATGGAGAAGATGCCCTCTAGGTTGCGAGAGTAGATAACTGTGCTCTATCACTTTAGAGCTAAGGGGAGGAGAGTAGTAGTATTGTAATTAGAGAGCTGGGACAAGATTGTATGGTCAAGGGAATTTTTTTCCTTTTTTTTCCCAACAGAAGGTATACTGAATTTGGCAGGGCGGCAGGCATTCATTTGAGGTTAGAATTTGGTCCATGTGTTTTGTTACCACACTAGTGCTTTGGCATCTGTTGTACAGTAGGATAACATATAGATATAGGTAGGAAAAACATGCAGGTGCATGTATGCGCTATTTCCAGGGGTTTACAAAAGTAGAATGTTTTGCTGCTCTTCCTCAGAATACTAATATCTCAGCAACCATTTAGGAAGGATTAAAAATAAAAGCTATTGAAGGTGCTCAGGTGGTGTTTAGGAATCCCTTAATCTGAACCATAAAGTGCTGATCTGCAACAACGAAGGCTTTGAGCAGCGAAACCCTTTTAATACCCTACTTCTAATCTAACGCAATAGCACTGTGGGCAGGGAGACCGTAAGCGCTCATTCTGACAACTTGTGTTAAGGAACATAAGATGTTCTTGTATGGCACACTGAGGGATGATATATTTATTTTATGTTCTTGTTAGTTATTAAATATTGAACTTTTTTGTTAACAGTTCCAGTAACATGATCTTTTTTTGTCAATGGTAACTGTCACAGCAGAAATAGCAGAGCAGAATACTATATAATTGCTACAGTACATTCTATTTATCTAAGTTGATTTGTAGGAAACCAAAAATCATGACTAAAATGCAGTGAAATGGGTTCATATGGGTCACCCTAAGTCTGCTATTTGTTTGGAATTTCTAATAGGTAGCCCCCTAAAATAGTGCTATTAATATGCAAGAATTCCCATAGAAAATGTGATTGTATTTGCCATGAGACTGTGATCAGTCAGCGATCGTAGTTGTAAAACTAGTTTGTGTTAGCATGGTTTTCGATGTGTGTGTTAAACCGAGCCATAGCAGGTTCACTAAAAACAAGAATGTGATCACTCATTTTAAAAAAAAGTCACAAAAAGTGAAACTTCTGCTTGTGGACTAGATTTTTGCAGCCATGGTATTTGTGGTGAGGCGTGCAATGGGGGGGCTTTGTCTGCTTGCAGTGTGCTGAAGTGGAAGAAAGAATACCACTACGGCCCTGCTGAGGAGCAATAGCCACTACCCACATTAAAAGAACATACTCCCATTTAGTGTTAATAGGGCCAGAAGACACACAACCCCATCCACGTTACTCAATTATGGCTTCTGGGAAGCAGGGAATATAAGGATCCGGGCTGATTTCCTGTGTAAATAAAAAAAAAGGCTCCCTGAGATTTCACTGCCCTCTGCACATTCACACAACAAGCAGCTTCAATCTGACCTTATACTTTCTCAGAACTCCAGCGCACATCAGCATGGGATCCTATCTAAGCTGCTACAGAACTAGTTTGGAACGTGTGATTTTTTTAGTTATAAATCAGGTTGCAACTGAGCCTGATTAGGAGCTTGAAACTGAAGCTGTCTTTGGAAAGCTCTGAGATCTGATCGAGGAAGTAAAACCTTATTTTCCTATCCTCTTAGCTTGGCATGTGAAGCTGTTTTTTGAAAGAATTTAAACTATGTAATTGAGATTTTTTCTTCTTCTTCTTGGAACAGGACTAATATGGAAATTTAAAGGTTTGAGTGATTCCCTTCTGGAAGTTCCTAACATTGCTATCAATATTATTCCTTTTTATAAACAGAACCATTACAAGAAATAAAGTATTCTAAGAATGCACTCATAAAAGATTATACGTACAGTGGAATTTTTTAGCCTCAATGGGAACGGAAGGCTTTGTTTGGATGTGTGTGTGGGGGGAGAGGAATGAATACCATATTTAAACCACTTTTTGAAGCAATTGCTAAAGAAACACCACCCTTGTATAACGGCATACAGCATGTGAAACAGTTATCCTAAAAGTGAGGCACAATGAAAAAGCAGCAGGAAAAGGAGCTTATTTTCTTATACTTGCATTTCTATAACCTCATCTCATGACTCAGCATTCTTGATGAAAATGAGTTAGTGTTAAATACATCACATGTGAGTGTGACAAAGTTACTCTTGGTCTCAAAGGAGTGACAGACCTCACAGTAAAGCACAGTTTGGTTACAGTTCCTATATGTTACACCCGTGGAGCACAGTTTCCATTTCTGCAATGGAGTCCTGACCATGGAAGCTCCCAAAAAGATGCACTTCATCAGCATCTCCTATGACTGAACTGCCATGCCCCTTCCATGGCCAGCATCACTGGTCCTAGACAGACCTCTCATCAGAAGGGCGGTTGAGGTGCTTCTGTCAGATGCAACCTCCCCACAGCAGACTGATTGATGCCAGCAGGTGTATTTCAGAGCTCAGACCCAGCAGCACTCAATCTGAGCTGTGAAGAGAAGTAGATTTTTATGAAGTTGGTTATCCAGCGAATGGTCTGAGTAAATGAGTCCCACCTTCTGGGTCATTTGGAATCTGTTTGCTATAACAACTTCAAATGTTTGAACTGTTACCTGTTCAGGTGGTATTGTTTCTACACCCAAAGTGGATGACTCCCAGATCGACAAAGAGTTTTCAGAATAGCCATATAACACTTCCAAAGAAATATACATTTTTACACCTGTTCATGAAACCTTCCCAATACCATGAACATCCTCATGAACAAAAATCTACATATAAGATGTTCATGGACAGTGAATGTAGTGAGACAAAATATACAGTTTAAGCAAATTAATAGTTTTGTTAAATCATTATTCACAATGACTTTTGCATGGTATTCATCCAGACGTGCACAGAACCAAATCTCGAGGCCACAAATATATCTTTGGAAAGTCTGCTACTTAGCAGAGTTTGTTAAATATTCATTTCAAAAGGGATAAGCCCCTAGAAAACTTGCTGCTGAAGATTAGTATATTTCTGTTTAGGACTTCAGGTTTTCTCATTCCCAACCATCACATCTGGTGAGCATGTTGAGTTTAGAGAGGCAAAAAATGAGAAGTCACTGGAATGTCACAAGCTGCTGTGTCATTGAGAAAAGCAGGGCAGATGGACAGAAGGCTGCTCTTTCCAAAGTTGACACGCCAGTGAGAAAACTTAGGTTCATTTGATACCTCATAAGGTGATGAGTTCACTGGGGCCATTACTTTGAAGTAAATAGACAAGTGTAAACAACTGTTTGAAATTCCTGGGCTGCTCCTTAAATTTTTCTGACTCCTTAATTCTTATGTCCTATAAAATCTAGTTCACTTTTAAAATAGACTCTATGAAATAATAGTCTTCTAAATTTTGTAGGGCAGGTAGGGGGTCTATACTTTAGGACTGGGGAGTACTGTGTATGTTTTAATAGTTTTGAACTATTTTATTTTAAGTTGACTTAAAAAAAAAAAAAAAGCAGGTTAATGTCTCTTTACAGTTTATATTTTCTAGTCAGGGAGAGGGGAGGATCCTGCCCTGTACTGTACAGGAGCACTGGAAGAGGAAGGCCAATTTCATTCTGTTTGAGCAGCAGAGCAGAATCTCTCTCTACTTTTAGGACAGCAAAGCCTGGTTTCCATCCTGGCCTGCGCACCATGTCCCATGCTGTCTGCTAGCTAGAGACCTGGGCAGGGCAACTGCTCTCAGCCAGAAATTTCATACGGTGTGGTCTGAAGCCAGAGGTGTGCACTCTTTGAAAGAAGCGTTTTAACTCGCCATTTCATCCTGGTCCCCCAGCCTCCATCCCCATACACACACTCCCTTCTCAAGAATTCATGCCCTTGTCATCAGGATTCAGTGCGCAAAAATTCTCTTTCTCTCTCTCTTCCCCACCCTCCTCAAATTTTTATAACTGTGCCCATCCCAAAAGATAAAAAGTAAGAATCAAAGCCCAGTAAAGGCCAGAGCCCCAATTTTGGAATCTAGCGATTCCCTTCTCAAATAACTGAACAGAGCAAGATTTGAGCCAAAAACATTGTTTTAATTTTCTATCAGAAAACAGAAGAGAGCTTGGTCCAAACCCACTGAAGTCAGTGGAAAGACCCTCCTTGACTGGGCCTGATCCAAAGCTTACTAATGAGGATTTAACTCTGGTGGCTTAAACTTGTTTTGAAAAGATTAGATTGTTCTTAGGTCTAGACTAAGTGGAATTTAGGGGCATAGGAGGAGATGAGAAGAGTTAAACTATGCAATAAGCCATGTTAGCAAAGCTGTGGATTTCTGAATAGTCAAACTTTTGGGGTCTGCTCCTCCTCTCACTGGAGCAAATCATGAGTCAGTCATCTGACTTCCTGTGGTGTCAAATTGGTGTAAGTGAGAGGAAAATCAGATCCATTGTTATGTACCTGTGGAGGAACTGTGCTGGGTATGCTGCAAAGTGATAGCAGCTATATCAATTAGCAAAGGGAAAGTCTCCAACTGCAAATTATTGTCTAACTTTAAAAAAATACCACTAGACTACAGTATTTCTTTGTTTCATTGTTTTAGTTTTGAAGCTTCACTGTAGAGGCCCCTCTTTGAAGTTTTCGATTGAGTTTGGGATAAAATCATGTTTCCCATAATTTTCTCTAGGCATTAATCAAAAGCAAAACCACAAACTTTGTAAGATTACCACATACAAAGGACAAGGTAATAAAAGAAATTAATTTGAGGGTCTATGTCATATCAAGACATAATATACTTATTTAATTATTCCATGTGTGTACAAATCATGTTAGAACTCTCTATTCATGTGGGAGCAGCTACAGAACATTTTAGTTACATCAGACTGTAATGTAGTGTGGTAAATAACTCATAAAAAAGAAAAGGCTAAATTTGTTTAATTGTTTGCTGCGAATTGCCCAACCATCTCTAGATACAAGTGCCACCAACAAAGTGTTTAGGATAAGTCAACAAACTAATGGGTCCCATCAGTGCAGTTTTTTCTCTTCCCAGAAGCACTGCTCAAAAATAACAAAAATGCCCAAGGATTACATAAAACCAGGCAGTTATGATCAGTACCTTCCCATGTTGCTCGGGACTGCAGGGATAAAATCAGAAAGGCCAAAGGACAATTGGAGTTGCAGCTAGCAAGGGATGTGAAGGATAACAGAAAGGGGTTCTACAAGTATGTCAGCAACAAGAAAAATATCAGGGGTGGTGTAGGTCCCATTTTGAATGGGGCAGGCAACCTCGTGGTGAATGATGCGGAAAAGGCTGAAGTACTCAATGCTTTTTTTACTTCAGTCTTCACAGGGAGGGCCAGCTCCCAGGCTACTACACGGGATAACGCGGAATGGAGAAAAGAGCAGCCCTCGGTGATGGAAAGTCAGGTTAGGGAACACTTAAAGAAATTGGATGTGCACAAGTCCATGGGGCCAGATGAACGGCATCCGAGGGTGCCGAGGGAGTTGGCTGATGTGATTGCAGAGCCGCTGGCCATTATCTCTGAGAACTCGTGGTGAACGGGGGAGGTCCCAGAGGACTGGAAAAAGGCAAATATAGTACATACTTTAAGAAAGGGAAAAAGGAGGATCTGGGGAACTACAGACCGGTCAGCCTCACCTCAATCCCTGGGAAAATCATGGAGCAGGTCCTAAAAGAATCCATCCTGAAACATTTGAAGGAAAATAGAGTGATCAGGAACAGTCAACATGTATTCACCAAGGGCAAATTGTGCCTGACCAACCTGATTTCCTTCTATGATGAGATGACCGGATTTGTGGATGCGGGAAGAGCCATTGACGTGGTATACCTTGACTTTAGCAAGGCTTTTGATACGGTTTCCCACAGCATTCTTGTCGGCAAGTTAAGGAAGTATGGGTTGGACGAGTGGACCATAAGGTGGATCAAAAAATGGCTAGATCAACAGGCTCAGTGGGTAGGAATCAATGGCTCGATGTGTAGTTGGCAACCGGTAATGAGTGGAGTGCCCCAGGGGTCAGTCCTGGGGCCAGTTCTATTCAACATCTTCATTAATGATCTTGATGATGGAATAGACTGCGTGCTTAGTAAGTTCACGGATGACACCAAGTTGGGGGGAATGCTAAATACTCTGGAAGGCAGGGACGGGATCCAGGGAGACTTGGACAAATTGGTACTCTGGGCCGAAAGAAACCTCATGAGGTTCAACAAAGACAAGTGCAAAGTCCTGCACTTAGGATGAAAAAATCCCATGCACTGCTACAGGCTGGGGACCGATCGGCTAAGTAGCAGCGCTGTAGAAAAGGACCTGGGGATTATGGTGGACGGGAAAATGAATATGAGCCAACAGTGTGCTCTTGTTGCCAAAAAGGCCAATGGCATATTAGGCTGCATCAGTAGGAGTATTGCCAGCAGATCGAGGGATGTGATAATTCCCCTCTATTCGACACTGGTCAGGCCGCATCTAGAATACTGTGTCCAGTTTTGGGCTCCCCACTACAGAAAGGATGTGGACAAATTAGAAAGAGTCCAGTGGAGGGCAACAAAAATGATTAGGGGGCTGAGGAACATGACTTATGAGGAGAGACTGAAGGAACTAGGCTTATTTAGTCTACAGAAGAGAAGACTGATGAGGAGATTTGATAGCAACCTTCAACTACTTGAAGGGGTGCTCCAAAGAGGAGGGAGCTAGGCTGTTCTAGATGGTAACAGAGGACAGAACAAGGAGCAATGGTTTCAAATTACAGCTGGGGAGTTCGAGGTTGGATATTAGGAAAAACTTTCTCACTAGGAGGGTGGTGAAGCATTGGAATGGGCTACCTCGGGAGGTGGTAGAATCTCCATCTTTGGAGATTTTTAGGGCCAGGTTAGACAAAACCCTGGCTGGGGTGATTTAGTGTGAGTGGTCCTGCTTTTTAGCAGGGGATTGGACTAGATGACCTCGTGAGGTCCCTTCCAACCCTATTATTCTATGATTCTATGTTGTTAGGAAAAATATTTTTATATATGAAAAACCCCAGTTCACATGACTGGACTGTACAAGACGTAGATGTTGTACAGTAGACAACATTACAGGCCTGCTACCAGCTTTTGTCCCCTTACACAGATGTTGTATTCTATTTCACATTGTGTAATTTGTACCTAGCTAAGATTATTTGCTGGCCTCTCTATCTTTGGCAGTTGCTGACTTTCAGAAATGCATAGATGTGTACATTTTTCTCCTTTATTTCTCAGAAAATTTCTGATAGCCATCAGATACTGACCCAGGACTTAATCTCAGAAACTACTAATTCTTCATCCTCCATTGACCCTGGCCTTAGGGATTCCAAACTCCCATACATGATCTTAATAAATCGTAGACTGCATATGACTGCAACCGGAAAGAAAGTTCCCATATCAGATCTATATTTTAGTTGGATAATGTGTTCCTGATTCAGAAGCCTGAGAAAATGACAGCAATGGAACATAACTTTGTTCTTCTTTTTGGGGAGCCTCTAACTGTCCTCTGTGTGACAGGGCAATTTCCCACAGTATCATTGAAAAGCCTTATTGAATTAAGTTTAAGTATGTTTGGAGTCCAATGTATGAAATGCTAAACTTAGGTATTATGACGGGATTGTCTACAACTTCTCTAGTGAGGAGATGTGCTCACAGTAAACCTTGGGACATGTTATGAACTTCAAAGAACTAATTTGAACAATGTGCCAGGCAAGACAGGCAAAGTTGAGTGGGCTTCCTAGGCAGTAACTGTGGGGTAAGTGAATGTAAATTTCTATCTCTGGATCTAACCTTTTTGAAGCTGCTTCCTGAGGAAAGAACCATGGTCTACTGATTAGCCATTCCTAGAATATGAAGATCATAATCTCGAGCTGTATATAGAAAAAAATGATCATTTCATGGGTATTCTTGTTCTGAGAAAAAGTTGTGAACGGTAACCACAGAAAAACCCCTTAGTGGGATTGAAGGACTGATTACTCGCCAGAGCCCTTGTTGGGGTGGAACTCATCTCTGATAAGCTTATTAGCATGTGTGCTCTTTCTTTTATTGTTTCTAATATGCCTTTTCTGTAATGCTTTCCTCTTAAGAATAAATGTGCTTTCTTAGAAAGAGCTATGTGGTAACTTATAACTGTTACACTGTTCATAAGCCTTCAAAGAGAAAGCAGTACTTAGACCTAGCCATTAAGACCCTCTGGCTTGCTGTGAATAACATAGTGTAGGCAGAGAACTGTGCAGCTCAGAGAAAAATGGGTCAGGAGGAAGAGAGATGTGGGTCTCCACTCAAGAGAGGTGGCAGCCAAAGAGCTGGGAACTAGAGTGGATGTCTTTGCTGGACAATGAGGGTGAAATACAGTACAGTTGCCCTGAACTGTGACGCTCATCACCTAATTTAATTTAATAGCATTATTAAGAACTATTGGTTGCAAATACTTTAGCAACCTGTGCCACTGTGGGCCATAATCCTATCATATGCTATAACCCAGCATCTTATGGTCTGGTCAGTGGCAAACATCTATGGAAATTCTAGTGCTCAGCAGGGAGCCATGATGCTGATTCAGTACAGTAGGTGGCAGTGTTCCTCTCTGATTTGGTGCTGAATATATAGAAAAATTGGGAGTGGAATGTGGAATTATTCATGAAAAATCTATTTTTGTCTAATCTACAAGCTCTAGTACTGGCTGTCAGTTGGGTGGAGTGTGCTGTTTGAGGTGCCGTTCTCGCAGATGAGTTGTAAATCCACCTAATGGCTGATGTTTAGAGCTGGTTGGAACATTTTCCCCAAAATGAAATTTCAAAAGTTGAAACGTTCCATGGAGACATGACTGTTTTGATGAAGTTTTCAGTGGGGTTTTGAGCGAGAGAGAGCTTGAGCAAGCTCTCACCATATGGCCTGGTGTTTAAGGCCTGGCCTGGGAGACCCAGCTTCCAGTCCCCACTCTACTTGACAGAGTGATCTGGGCTGAAAACCGCTACTCTGCATCAGGCTGATTCCCACAGCCTAGGCCACTGCCCTAACCACCACAGCACACACATACTCCACTTTTGATGTTTTCATTTCGGTGCAGATTGAAAAGAAATTCTGAAATCTTGGACATTGCCCCAAAAACGGAATTGTCTTTCAGCCAGCTCCACTGATGATCATTATCCAATAAAACTTTTTGCAAGAGAAATGGTGATCACTCAAGTATCCTGATAAAACAGTATATGTTTCTACTGTTTTAAATTACCTGCTACAATAAAAGTTAAAGCAATAAATGATTGTCTATCCATTGTCTGCAGATGTGTTGGTTGTTGACTTAATATTTCATCATTTTCACCAATACATTTGGCATTCATTGGACAATGAAGGAGAATATTGAGTTTCACTTTAGTATTTGAATCTAAGATTCTGAGACACAACGCTATTGTATCAAGCTTCAGACTCATGTCTCTATTTGCATTGGGCGGAGGGAATTCTAATATGTTTGATAAGTGGATCATACGTGCTTTTATTATGAAACTTTCATATAATTATAATTTTTAAAAAGGCTTTTATTTAAAAATGGAAGATTTATAAATCAAGGAATGCTGGAAGGATTTCTACCTCTGACCTTCTCAGAAATATTGCCTCTGGAGCACTTATGGTGACAGACCAACTTAGTTTTGCACACTTTGGACACTGACAATGAGCAGATGTTGAAGTGCATGTAATGGGATATCCGATGATCTCCCTGATTTGTTTTCTTCTGATGTATTTTTGGAAAGTGGTCTGTAGGGCTGGCAGCATCTTTTTTCCTTTCCTGTAATCTACTTGTATCTGAATTTTGCCAGGACTTTGCAGTATCTCTGTTTGTTCCAATTCATTTCTCCTAGATGGAGTGGCTTGAATATAAGTTTGAAAGTCAAGAAACCTGGGTTCTAGTCCAATCTCTGCCACTGGCTCACTGTGTGGCCTTGAGCAATTCATTTCATGTCTCTGTGATTGACTTTCCTATCTGTAAAAAGGGGGCAGTGACAACTGCCTTTATAAAGCACATTGAGAAGTATAGAGGAAAAGGTCTGTTGCAAGTGCTAAGCATGATTCTTATTATTAGGTTTTCCCCATGGAGTTGATCAGCCAAGGGAAACGATGAAAACTTAGCCCTTTTGTGGTGACCAGTCCTCTCATTCTGCAGCCTATGGAATACTATTGTAATATTTCACACACTGAGAGCTAAAAAAAGGCTCTCAAGCTTATTAACTTTTAGATAGGCCAACATGATAAATATTTACAAGATATGAAAGCACTTTGGAACACTTATTGACCTTGTACTGAAAACATTACATTTAATATCCTCACATATGAAAACATTGTTTACACACTAAAATTATTCGAACATGAGGGTTATACATATGATTCACCTCCCCCTCTTCAAAAAGAAGTGAACTTCATACACTAGCTTATATAGTTTGAGTTTCCAACTTGACTACTGTAAACATTTTCTAATCAAAATCCTGTGTTAGAATGTCACTGGTTGTTACCACATTAATTGGCTAAAGCTAATTTCCTTGGTCATACTGACAGTGGATTAAATGGACCCTTTGACTACAGCTTTATTTTAACAGGAATTATGATTGCAGGTTCAAATGTTCAAGGTTCAAATGTATCTTCCTTTATAACCTATCTATCTTCTATTCCAGGTCTTCATAACTTTCGCAAATAGTTTCCAATCAAACTAAAATATTCCATTCTTAGTTGGAGACAAGAGACAAATTTATCTGGAAATTTTCAGCAAAATCTATCCAGCCATTTTTGAATAGGGATGTTATATATTAAAAGCCATAATAAAAAACCCACATCCCAGTTTTAATAAAAGTGCACATGCATAATTCAATGATAGTTTAACCAAATGTATTCAAACTTGGCTTGTTTTGTAGACCTTACTGAGGATATGTCTACACAGCCGGTGGCATTGTCGGAACCGATTAAGCAGCCGTGGAGACCTGCTCAATCAATCCAGAGTTTACTGAATAAATCCACCCCCACAGAAAGATTAACATTCTGTTGACAGGAGGCCATTTCCCATCAGCGCAACTTAGTGGAGATGCTGTGAAAATTAGGATTTAGGAAGTCTACGGAAAATATGCAAGCTACTCTATATAGCTTGCATATCTCCTGTTGACTGCCTCCAAATTTTGCTAGCAGCATAGAGTAGGCCAGAGACTTAAAGATCAAGCCAACCCTTGGAAGGAATTCTTTAAAGTTATGAATTCTGGGCTTTTTTCTTTGTTCCCTTACGTTCTATATAATCATTTATGCCTATGTAAAGTGGGTTGATAGCATGTTCCTACTGCTCTATTCTTATTATTTAAGCATATCCATAGGAGATCCTGTAGTACAGTTTCATTCATTTAAGACTTTTACTGTATTTGATTCTGTGCTTTCTTTCACATATAGTGCCACTCCCCCACCAGTATGACGTATTTTGTCATTCTTATATATGTTGTACCCTGATATTACCATGTCCCATTAATTATCATCATTACATCAAATTTCTGATTGCGTACAATACCAATATCCTCATTTAATACCAAATTCACCCCTTTTAATATTTAGACTCAAATTCATCCATTTTAATACTTAAGACTTCTAACATTTTGTACACAAGAGCTTACCAAATTTGTCATATTTTAGTCATATGCCTCCATGTGTTATAACTGAATGGTACTTTTATTTATTTGACTTCAGTGGGATTGAGAGTGAAATTGTCATGGTTCTGGCCTTGATTCTGACACTGATGCATCGTGTGAGAGGTTAACCTCTCTTCCTTCACAGCATTATAAATTATTATACGCTACACAAATAATACACTACACAATATAATACAAACAGGAATTTCTCATGGAATACTTATATTAATAGATTTCAATAAATGCTGTGTTCACATGTGGCTTTATTCTTAAATTTCAGTGAGTTCTACCAATAAGCCAAATTTATGGAAATTTGTTCAGAGTTAAAGATAAGAACATTTAAAGGCAGCAAATTGAAACTTTTTAAATTTGGATTTTTAGAGCCATTTAGAAAGTTGACTCTGGAGTCTTCACCTTTGAATAGCTTTCAGTTGTAGTATTTAAGTTATGGACATTAGTTATTCATTCTGTTCAAAGGTAATGTGTTTTAGAATATTGGATTGTCTCAAGGTCTGTTCTCCAAAAAAATAAAAATAAAATTGCTCAACCATTAGATCACTCTGTTTTCTCTTGACATCTGCTGTCATTTTAGTCTCCCCTAAAATCTCTCTCCAGTGCTCCATCTTTGCAGGTCAGCATGGATTTTAGATGAAGCAAGAAATTCATGGTTGCCAGAAATTGCTCTCTGTTGCATCAGTATATCTCTTATGAAATCCCCTACCTACTGAATAAGTACATACAAGCTCCATTGCAAGGTTCAAAGTAATATGTGCCCCAAGATATCTGTTGTAACCTATCCCTGTTCCATTTCATTTTATGCTCTATATGTAATTTCATAAACAAACATTTATTCATAGAACATATACTTGGCTGATCCCTTGTGCATATGCAAGTAATTTATTCTTGAATAGAGTAACATTCACTGTTTGGTAACTGAAATATTATATAACCACTTCAAAAGTTGTCTATTTTAAAAAAAAAACTAATTTATTTCTGTCCTTTTCTTTCATTTCCTTGGAAATCTTTAAATTGCGGTTCTACTTTGATAAGCAAAAATGGCACCACCTTAGAGAGTTGCTGCTTGTGTAGGTCAAAGTCAGAGAGAGGGAAAAAAATAAGGGTTTATTGCTTTTTACTCCTATTAACTATGCAGAGCCAAGAGCTCTAAGGGTGCGTCTACACTTGTAAATTAAGTTGACTTACGCTTGCTTAAATCGACTTAATTTACTCTGCGTCTACACTACACTTTCCTTAAGTTGACTTAAGCAGCTGCTTAAGTCGACTTAAGGAAAAATTAAGTCGACTTTATAAAACCTAGTTTAAGTCGACTTGCTGCTTAAGTCGACTTTCTAAGGTCGACTTAAGCCAGTGTAGATGTGGAGTACCCCTACATCGACTTAAAGTCGACTTAGGGGACTCCAGGGCTTCCCCACTGCCCTCCCTGCCAGGGTGGCTGGCACAGCCACAGCCTGGCTGTGCCCCCCCAAAGGGCAGGGTAGAGCCCTGCCCACCCTGCCCCTATGCCCTGCCAGAGTCCCTGTCCCCCATTGCCCCATTGTACCAAGGTACTATGGGGCAAAGGCTGAGCCCCCTGACACTTGGCAAGGGGTGCCCCCACTGCCACCATGGACCTGTCCCAGGTCCACCTAGCCCCTACAGGTCGACCTAGGCATCTAGTGTGGACGCTCTAGGTTGATTTTGTAGGGTCCCCCCTAAGTCAACTTAAAATTTAAATGTGGACATGCTAAGTCGACTTAAATTAACAAGTGTAGACATAGCCTGAGAGAGGGAGCTGGATTCTGTTTCCTCATGTGTGACATCAACAAAGTGATCTATTAAATTCTAATCAATTGCCCATTGAAGGCATGGGTGTCACTGAGGGCTTAATTTTCTTTGCAGGAGCCTCATTATTGGTAACAATGCATCAGAAAGGGAGTACCCACTTTGACTCTCATAGCTCAGACTAAGTTTGCGAGGCTGGCAATTAGGAAAAACATCCTTTTACTTGTAAACTCCTCTCATTTAATTGGGAATCAAAAGAAACAAAAGGCAGATCGTGATCCTGAGCTCAGTGATCCTGAAAATAAGATGTGCTTCTCTCCAAAGTGGGACGTATTAAACTGATTTACCATCTGCAGAACAGCTCCATAGTTCAGCTTACACCTTTCACACGCTGAGGCCAGGTCTATGCTATAAACTTACGTTAAGTATAACTATGTCACTGAAGGGTGTGAAAACCCCACGTCCCTGTGTGATGTAATTATACCGACTTAACCCCCTGTGTACACAGTGCTATGTTGATGGGAGGGCTTTTCCCATTGAAATAACTACTGTCTCTTATGGAAGTGCAGTACGTATGCCAACAGGAAAAGCTTTTCTGTCAGTATAGGTAGTGTCTTCACTGAAGTGTCAGCGGCGCAGCTGTGGTGTTTAAGAGTAGACCCTACCCTTACTACTTAGTGAAATTCTTCAAGGGCCTGATTTTTTTCCCCCCTCCTCTGTATCTTTCTCCATATGCCCTCACAGGCAATACATAAACCACACTTCTGGTCAAAAGGCATCAGATGTGGCCTCCATCAGGGCTTTTCAACACTACTGTTGAGTCAGGCAAAGGGGTAAGAGCAGAGTGTCTTTGGCCTCCTCTCTCTACTAGATACGCTATTCTTGCTGCCTCCATAGCTCTCCTGACCAGTGTGATGCTGCCAGTATTTAACACCAACAAAAAAATCCCCTTTATCATCTGTCTTATTCTATGTGAAAGAAGAGTGGTCTGGGATCAGACAAACTCATTTGTTTTTCCATTAATAGATCCCTCATAACCAAGGGGGAAGCAGCACCATTTGGCAACTAAACCTCTACAAAGTGCCAGTTTGCTGGATTTTGTTTAGGCTTTGTTCCTGACACACACTGAGAGTGGAGTCCAATGCACTCCTTGTGTAATCTGAACGGGGGGAATGTAGGTAAAGTACTGTAGATCATGTAAAGGAATGCAGGGGAGGGGATCATTTCTTTAGCAAATGCTGTTCCTGATACTTGACTTGGCAGAGCCTGCTGCATTTCAAAGGCAAAATATTTGCTCTTAAAAATGCCTTTGCGCCTTTATGAGACCCCAATGGATGAATTGTCTCTGGCACAGTGATTTAACAGTATCCAGATAGAGGTGAAATTTATCAGAGGCCATGAAATCATCTCAGCTTTCCCCTAAATTTGGTTGCAGAATTTTGATATGGGACTCCTAGGAGGCCAAAGGGTCACCTTTGGGAGCAACCTTCGCTTCAGTTGACCTTTCTCAGGAGAGAGCCTGAGTTCAAAACTTAATCTGGAGTCTACTGTGTGTTAGTTTATTGTATTACTATGAGCCCAGTATAGCTACTGCCTTGTTCTGAGCAGCAGTAAATGAAGCTGCTAGGAGTTGACCATAGAGTAAAGGAGGTAAAGGTAGGCGTTCAGGAAGAGAAAGGTCGATAAAGTGGAGAATGGGAGTCTGGACTGCAATCAGAAGAAAACGAAGGGCAAGGGATAAGGAAAAAAGACCAGGGAGAAGGAAAGAGATATAATGGTGAAGAAAAAACGATGAAAGAGAGACTTGACTGAGAGAGAATGCTGCAGGAACCGATAGAGGAAAGAGGATCTTGTGGCTAATCTATGAAGCTGGGACTCTGAACCCCTGGCCTCCGTCATTGACTGGCTATGTGACCTTGGGAAAATTAAGTCATCTTCTTGATCCTCAGTTATAAAATGGGGTGAATAATACTGTTGTGTCTCACGAGGAGGTGAAAACATCATAAAATCCTTTGATGGAAATATTTGCATTAATGTAGTATGTATTACATAGTGGGGAATGAGAAAAAACTTGCTCACTTCACTCACATCTGCAACAGTGTCACTCGGGAAGCTACGTAGGATTCAATAGCGATGTTCACAGGCATTATCTTGTGCCACTTTACAATATATTCCTTAATGCAAAAGCAACTCTTTACATTTACTCCTTGTAATAATCCTTATTCTCTTCTACCTGTGGTAAATATTTTAAAGCTACTTGTTTATAGTGTTCAGATCATGTGAGTGTCTGTTAAATCACTTTTGAACTTTTAGATTTGTTTAGATTTTTTGTTCTTGTTCTAAGCTTACATAGGTACAAGGAAAATCCTTAATATTTTCCGTTGTGTCAGGTGGTGCAGAGGCCATTAGAAATTATAGAAGTAGTTTATCCAAGTATTTCCCATGCCATTCCTGTTGCCAACATCCCTGAATGCTGAATGAGCTAAATTTCTTATCAAAGAGCCAAAGTAAATATTTCTGCCACTTACTGCTGAGGGATAGTCTGCTTCCAGTCTAAGCTACAGTTAATGATGCACCTTGAAAAAGGAATAACAGACCCAAAAATATATAAAGGAGCTGGACACATTTTGGTCATCAAGACTCTATGCTCTAAATATGAATAGGAAGAGAGTTTGTATTTAACAATTATATTAGTTTATTTGATCATTACATATACAGTAATGAAAGCCTGCTGTAAGCTTCAGCATGTCTGTTCAGCCTTCTGTCTCCAGAACCCAGCCTTACATGTCATCCCAAACTCATGCCAATAAAACTTTTGTACTATACCATCATAGAAACTGGAAGGACCATGAGCGGTCATTGAGTCCAGTCCCCTGCACTCATGACAGGACCAAGTACCATCTTAAACCGTCCCTGACAAGTGTTTGTCTAACCTGCTCTTAAAAAATTTCCAATTCCACAACCTGCCAAGGCAAATTATTCCAATGGGTAATCACCCTGACACTTAGGAATCTTTTCCTGAAGTCCGACCTAAACCTCCCTGGCCATAATTTAAGCCCATTTCTTCTTGTCCTGTCATCAGCAGTTAAGGAGAAAATTTTTTCTCCCTCCTCCTCGTAACAATTTTTTAGGTACTTGAAAACTGTTATGTCCCCTCTTAGTCTCCTCTTTCCCAGACTAAACAAACCCAGATCTTTCAATCTTCCCTCATAAGTCAAGTGTTCCAGACCTTTCATCATTCGTGTTGCTCCTCTCTGGATTTTCACCAATTCCTCCACATCTTTCCTGAAATGAAGCACCCAGAACTGGACACTATACTCCAGTTGAGGCCTAATCAGGGTGGAGTAGAGCGGAAGAATTGCTTCTTGTGTCTTACTTACAGTACTCCTGTTAATACATCCCAGAATGATGTTTGCTTGTTTTGCAACAGTGTTACACTGTTGACTCATATTTAGCTTGTGGTCCACTATGACACCCAGATCTCTTTCTGCAGTACTCCTTCCTAGGCAATCATTGCCCATTTTGTATATGTGCAATGGATTGTTTTTTCCTAAGTGGAGAACTTTGTATTTGTCTTTATTAAAATTCGTTCTATTTACCTCAGACCATTTCACCAGTTTGTCCAAATCATTTTGAATTGTGTTCGTATCTTTCAGAGCACTTGTAACCCCTCCCAGCTTGGTATCGTTGGCAAACTTTATGAGTGTACTCGTATGCCATCATCTAAATCACTGATGAAAATATTGAACAGAACTGGACCCAGAACTGATCCCCATGGTACCCTGCTCGTTACACCCTTCCAGCATGACTGTGAACCGTTGATAACTACTCTCTGGGAGCAGTTATCCAACCAATTTTGCATCCATCTTATAGTAGCTCCATTTAGGTTGTACTCCCCTAGTTTGTTAATGAGAAGGTGAAGCAAGACCGTATCAAAAGCCTTACTAAAGTCTAGATATATCACATCTACTGCTTCCCCTCTATCCACAAGACTTGTTACCCCATTACAGAAAGTTATCAAGTTGGTTTGACATGATTTGTTCTTGACAAATCCATGCTGACTATCACTTAACACCTTATTCTCTTCTCTATATATCATGAGCTTTCTATATGCCACATCAGCTTTAGAAAATCAATTTTAGAAATATTTTAAAACAGTGGTTCCCGACCTTTTCCTTTATATGGACCACTACATTGTCATCAAAAGCTTTTGCAGACCACCATGTAAGCAAGCCATTTTAATATTTTTAACATAACCTATGGCTGACGGGAGTCAAATTTATATATCTTGGGGTATTAAAAACACAGATATTTCTAATAATTTATTATGCTCACTCATAAACATATTGCACTCATCACAGTACATTTACCTGCATTAATTGTCTTTTTTCCTCCCCCTCCCCCAGTCCCCCCACGCACCACCAGTGGGAACCACTGTTTTAGAGCATTTTATTGGGACTATTTCCTGTAAACTTCCATTTGTAATATCAGGTGCTTTAGTTCCCATGAATCCAACAGCTCAGGGATCAAAAGGAAAGAAAAACTAAAGTTAATAAAACAAGATGCCTCCAAAAATTAAAATAGGCTTTATGGGTGTAAAAATATCACAGGCTTTTTTTAGAACTAGAAGCAAGTGTTGGATCACATTGGAAAGGTGTGTGATGCACAGTGTCTTTATGAGATTTGATAGCACACATGCTAGGAAAAGAACTGGTTGGATCTGGCAGCAGAATAATCTTGAATGAATCTACTGTAAAAATCTTTTTGTTGGAACTTCCTGGATTTTCACCGTGTGTTGGTCACCGCCATACCAAAGCAGGGATGTTGTGTTGTGTTAGAGAAATGAGCTTGTGTCTCCAATGGTGGTAGAAAAGAAAAAAAGGAAAGTAGCAACTGACCAGGAAAATGCTCTCTCAGACCTCAGTACTGACTAGCCCTACATGGAAACCTTAATGAAAACCAGAGATGGAGGGACTTGTTTCATGTACCCTGTGTGGGTAACAATAGGAAAAGATTCTATGCTTGTAAAACTTACTGACTCTTTTTATTAAGATAACTATTTATAAATATGCTGCAACTACAACTAGCCATGTGTGCCTAGAGTGACTTCCTACTGCCTCTTCCAAATTCCATATTGGAGGAGTAATCTAATGTGGTTTGTGTCATTAGACGTGAACAGGCCGTTCTGACCTTTTCCAAAGGTCCAGCTGGGATTTCATGAGGAAATCAAGTCTCTTTCTGTTGTCTGTCACTATATTCTTCATATACCTTGCACAGTTCCATGTATGCTCTCATGTGGGCATTCATGCTGGGCCAGTAAATATCTCCCTGGCTCGTCTCCATGAGATATAAGAAGCTTGTATCCAACTCATGATATCATTTTGTAAATCTGTTGAAATTACTGCTCAGTTCCCTCTAAAGAAAACCCAGTTTAGAGTCAGAGTATAAAGCCAGAAGGGACTACCAGATAATACACTCTACAGTGGTTAAAGTATAATTTGATGGGCCCCAGAACCCTCCTAAATCTCCGGGCCCCCTTCCCGTATTGTCTGGGCCCCTTCATGCATGTGCGGGCCCCAGCCCAGGTAGACATTTGCAACCACTTCTCAGTACCACATGCATTGGTTATCACTCCATAAAAATATTTATACTTTTATATGGTGTTTATGTCTATAGCAATTATTGTCACAAACTAGCAAACACTGCATAACACAATAAGTATTTTAATTAACAACGGTGGGGCATAGGACCTGCCAGCAGCCAGGGAAGGGCGGAACATGCGTTTTGCTGGATTCTTCTATTTTTAGGGGCCCCGGATCTCTGGTCCTTCAAATTTGTGGGCCCTGGAACTGCGTTCTGGTGCGTTCCCCTTTACTGTAACCCCTGCACTCTGACCTCCAACCACTAGAATTAAGACTCAAAGGTGTCTCAGTCCACAGGAGACTAAACTGTTGTGTGCCATTTGCAGAGAACAGGGGTACCAACATGCACCAGTGCTTGAGTCCTCTGTAATGACAAGGAATTAGTTAACTGAGACGTACCCCTCCAGATGATTCTGGCTGGTGACCCAAGCTACACAGGAAGATGAAAACCCTCAAGGTCACTGCCAAACCTGACCTTTGGGGAAAATTCCTTCCCAACCCCATGTATGGTAATCAGTTTGACCCCGAACATATAAGCAAGAACTAGTCAGCCAAGCACCTGAGAAAGAATGCTCAGTACCACCTCAGAGCACCAGTCCACCCCATCTCACCTCCCTTTCCAGCCATGGTTACCTCTGATTCTTCAGAGAAAGTAGGCAATGAAAGTCCAGGACACTTGGGGGGAAAAACTATGCTGCTGACCTCTATCAGCTCACACTCTGAAGCATGAGGTTTGAGGCATGTAAGACATGTTCATAAGACTAAAGGAACTCCGCAGATTCCTGCCACCACATGATAAGCCCAGCTCCATGCCACCTGCAAGCCCATCCACACAATCCCTCTTATAAATTTGTCAGGCTCCAAACAATTGTTTACCAGGGAATTTGACCAATGACTGTTCTGGGATTATCCAAGTTCATTGGAATGGCCAGAAAAGTAACATATACTATGAAGCTATTGCTCAGAAACACAGAAGTGTCAGGGGCACAGCTACACTGAGGGAACACATTGGTGACTGACATGTCCTCACCTTCACAAATGTTGAAGAGAAGGATGTTCCAGTCAAACCACGCTAAAATGGAATTTGTCTCCACGATTTCTACTGGAAGTCAGATCCAGAACCCCATTCCTCCTAATATCTCGATTAATTTATTCACGGCCAGTTTTATACCCACTTGTTTAGTTCAACACTGTCTTTAACTTAAATAATTCTTCACAACTCCTGGTGGTAATTCTCCTGATATATTTATAGAGTGCAATCCCATCACCTTTCAGTCTTTTTCCCCCCTAGACTAAACAGGTCAAGCTCTTTTAATCTCCTCTCATAAAATAGGGCCTCCATTCCCCTGATCCTAACAGTTCTTCTCCTGCACCTTTAATTAACTTTTCTTGAATTCACAGCTCATTGCTCACCTGGTAGCAGGGAATGGCCTCTTGTGGCCCTTGTTCCTTGCTATCTGGCCAACCCTGAAGTATAAATTGTTCTCCTGCATGTAGCACTCTAGTTTATTCAGTGTTTCATTAGATTGTTCGAAGCTCCTTCATAATCTGAGATAAGAAGGAGTTGCAGCATCTTGATAAAGGTATTTCCTGTTCCGCAGAGCCATCTGTGCTGTACTCTGGAAGGTGCGCCCTACTCAGTATATCTGCCACCAATAATGGCTTCCGTGGGCAGCACCTTAGCCTCACTTTCTCAGGATGGAGTCTCTGTTACATGTGTTGTAGTCACTTGCCTGCACTGAGCAGATGCTTCCTCATGAAGCTCTCTAACGCCTGTGATCAGACTGCATGTCCACCTTGTGCCTAAAGGTGAACTGATGGAAAGAGCACTGTCAGTAGCTCCTTTTCTCTTTGACCACATCCTCTTTCTGTGTCTGTCAGGGCTCTGCTAGCAAATGTTTCAGTGCTGCTCCTAGGCATCCGTTTGATGCATAACATTGTAGCTCTAGCTACCCCAGAGAGTCGGCAGTACATTAGGACTGGTGTCTGGCTTATGATTTTTTTTTACTCTTGCAAATGCCTTTGATGACCATTCTTCTGTTCCATCATTCTAAGTTAACTGTTTCAAGGTTTCAGAGGTTTCTGATGGGTGTGCACAGACTCTGGAAAGGAATTTGGCTTTCCTTAGAAATGACTGAATTCCATTTGCATCCTTTGGTCTGGGCGTTTCCTTAATGGCTGTGTTTCTCAGGGTCTGGTTGAAGTCCCTCAGAAATCAACAGATGCTCATTTGTAAGGGACCACAGTTTGTTGGTATTCAGCATAATATTCTGAGGATTCATCGCCAACTTCAGTTTGCCCTTTTAGTGTCCACATCCTTGAAATATTCTGTTAGACTGCTGGACAGGGCCCATGGTGACTGTTCTCCTTCCTGAGGATAGTCTGGTGTTGTATGTTTATAAAAACTATCACTTGCACTGCCCGATTGCCCAGCAGTAGGTGGTACTCTAGTGCATGAACTTCTATAATAATGTCTCCTGTTTCATGGGGTTTTTTTATTGACAGCCTGTACTGGCCTCAGAATGATTTCATTGTATAACACAAGCACTTGGATACATTTCTCAGCCTAATATTGCTGCTTATCAGTTCTGGTGGGATTATACTGTAGCTGGCTCTACAGTCTAGCTGGTGGTTGATCTAAGAACAGTTCCAAATATGGCAGTTGAATGCCTGTCAGCCTTCTTCACCAGTTCATGAATACTAAAAGTCTGGGAATCTGCTTAAATCAGACTGCAGATTTTTCTTGACTGGCAGTCTGCATCCCTAATCACTGAATGTATTGCTGCTTTTTAATTTCTGAGGTAGCTAGGCACTGGGACATAAAATGGGTCTGTTTCCCACACCCCTTGCACAGCGAATCAGTCAGTGCCTGTCTTGCTTCCTGGGTTCCTTCAGCTTAAGCCTGTGCACTTTTTGGCATTTGTGGCTGTTATTGTTTTGATCTTTTCCCCAGACAGTTCAGCTTCCCTTGCTAATTGGAGGTATTTCTCTAAGGGTAGAACTCTTTCTCCCAACAATGTCTCCCGTAAGCTGGAATCATGTGTCCCACAAAAGATCCTATCTCTAATTTAGGAATTCTTCAATGTCTTGAAAGTTACATGTGGGTGCCAGAATTCTCAGCTCTGTAACATACACATCTATTCCTTCTTCTGCTCCTTGATTTTGGGTAAAAATTACCCAGGAACTCTCCCCCCAGTCTCATTCTGTTTGGGGTCACAGTACTCATCAAACATCTATATGATTTGCTCCAGTGTTTCAGGCATTATTCCTGACAACAGTGTCTCTCTCACGTCTCATTGTTTTTTCCAAATGAGATGGTAAAATAAAGCTTAACCTTAATTTTCTTATCTTTATCCATCATGGACAGCTCTGTATAGAGACCCAATTCTTGCTTCCATGTTTGTGCAAGGATTTTGTCTAGAAATCCAGCATTCCCAGTGGTATGAGCTCTACTGAACTATCTGTTTGCTCTGTTTCTAGGTGCTGCTTTGTTTGTCTGGTAATCACACTTTCTTCTTTGCTGTGGGTTTCACTAGACTGATTGCTGCAACCATGTTTCACATACCATGTGCTGAGTAACAACATGAAAAGACTCTATGCATTTAAAACTAAACTGGCTCTTTATTAAGAGAACTATTTAGAGGTACTGCAACTGTAGCTAGCATTCCAGCCATTGGTACACAGACAGACCACGTGCCTCAAAATTCCCTTCTCCTGCAACCTGAGCATCTTCCTTCAAATTCCATGTCGGTTGCTACAGGAGCAACCTGGCAACACTTGAAACAGAGGTAAAGCCCCAGAAAATGCAAATAATAATCCATGGTACTATGGAAGATGTCCTTGAGATGTTCCATACTTTTATCTTCTCTGAGGTAAATCCCTAGCACATAAATGAAATAAGTGCAACGCTTAGAGAATTCCATTTCCAATATAGAGGCATGGTATCCAAAAAAGAAATCCAGGGATTATTTATCAAACAAAAGAGAGAGACTATGGAAGTGTGTCTTCCTGAGTTTAAAATTAAATGAAGAAGCTATGTAGACTTGGGATAGAGCCTGGGCTCTTGAATCCTGCAAAGTGGGAGGGTCCCAGAACTTGGCCTGCAGCACAAGTCCAGATGACTGTACCACAGTTAAACAGCCCCTTACCCCAGGAACCCAAGTCAGCTGACATGGGCCAGCTGTGGGGTTTTAATTGTAGTATAGAGGTACCCAAAGTGATCCTGAAATCACACTTAAAAAAGGATGGATATATGCCGTACAGCAGGAATAATAAGAGCCAGGCTCCAGGCCATGATGAGGGCCAGTGCAGTAGACAAAAGATTACATGTGACCAAATCAGTAGCTATGTGAGGGCATGCTTAATACAAGAATCAAGGTCAGAGCAAAAGCAATAATGTATGGCCTAGTACATCCACAGATAATGAGACACTAAAAGAAGGATGTTCATTCTGTGCACACAGCAGTCACAACAATCTGAGACACACACCATGGTCACACAAGGACTCAGATTTGCCATAGGAGAAGCTGGGCACTGATCTCTTTGACTATTGGTCCTACCTATTCTCATTGGTGGTTGAATATTTCGCTAAATGTCCATAGGTGCTTCAACTCCTAGATAAAACCTCTAGTTCAGTCATTGCCAGTCTAAAAGCAGTATTTGGCCATAGTAACCTGAGACAGTTAGTGAGTGACCTTGCCCTATTGTGAGCCTATAGTTTCCAAGGATGCCGAAACAGGGGAGATTTGATCAGTGCTGATCCCAGGATCATCCCAATTCAGTAGAATGACCAGACAAGAAATATAGAGGAGCCACAACAGCTGGAGATTATCATAGTAAAAACCAACTGAGTCTCATTGCCTGTACTTGAAAGTCCCCAACCTCCTGTGGATCCTGAGTGATCCATGCAGATCACAGGAGATCCTGCAGGCCTGAAGGAGGGTCCCACAACTTATTCCATGAGGGACAGGAGACAACCCTGTCCCTCAACAGAACAATTGCAGAGGAGTTCCACCAAGGAATCATTGCAATGATTTCCCTCAACCTTAGTCACCTTCTGCAGATTTCCATTCATTTGTTTGTTGGCAACCCATTTTTTTTTTTTTTTTTTGCAACTTATCCAGGCACGTATTACCCTTCACAGACTATTTAAATGTCAAGTTTCATATTTCAGTGTTTAGCGATCTTTGAATAATTGCCCTGGAAATAAACCTGAGAATATATATACCTTTTTTTTTTTTTTACAATGGACAATATTCAATAGGATTCTTGTTCTCACATAACTAGGGAATAGTTTAGCAGTTTTTTACCTAAACTTTCAAAATATTCTCCTTTGGTTGGAGACCAATCATGAACATTTTCAGCCAAATGCCCAGATGTATTACAAAGTTATGAACAAATGAATACAAAGGTTTATAAGAGAAGTTTGCAATTTTGCCTATGACAGGCATAGAATCTTAGGACTGGAAGGGACCCGAAGGGGTCCTCTAGTCCATACCTTGCACTCAAATTCTAAGCCATCCCTGACAGGTGTCTGTCCAATCAGTTCTTAAAAATCTTCAGTGATGGAGATTCCATCATCTTCCTAGGCAATTTATTGCAGTGCTTAATGACCTTAAGATTTAGGAATTTTTTCCTAATATCCAACCTAAAATGACCTTGCTGCAATTTAAGCTCATTGCTTCTTGCACTATAATAGAAGGACTGGAAGCACAACCTATTATTAAAGTTGCCCCAATACTTCCAGTTATAGGGCTCTGTATTCAGATGCTTATAATTTTGTCAAATTTTAACTATTTGCCCTGAAATTTCCCTCATCAGATACCATCCTCAGACTGAGATTGGTTTTTTGATTGTTTGGCTATTTGGAAGGGTTGGAAAATTTCAGTCAAAATGGTTGTCATTTATGAGTCTAAAACTAGGAAAAAAATACATTGTTTGCCCAATTCTGGCAACCTTTCCTTTGAACGCTCTAGCATCTCCATGCTATAGAGCAGGGACATTAAAATCTGACAGAGGAGTAGCCTTCATATATGAAATTTAGCTATTGCTGTCTCCATTAAAATCTGCCCTAATTTGGCCAAGTCTTAAGCCTTTGAAAAGTTGCAGATCACTCATGCTCAGAAACTTACGAGAGCTTAACAGATAAAATTCCTGTAGACTCCATTTGTGCCGAGCATGCTTCAGTCCAGGGCTGAACAACTCTGGGCTACTGAGAGCTATGCCAGGTCCAGGTCTGGGCACTGGAATGGAGACCAGTGTATCTCCTGGGCTCTCAATGACATTCTTTTCTCTCCCATCCCACTCTCTCTCCTCCCCTATCCCCCAATGACTGCAGACAACATGGAAGAGGAAGCTGATTCAAATGCAGTCTGGGCAAAAGCCTACCTAGCTTCAAAACTGAGCTGGATAAATTTAATGAGGGGATGGTGTGATGGGACAATTTGTTAGTATGGCAATTAACTGATCTTTGATTACTAGCAATAAATATTCCACTGGCCTGTGATGGGGTCTTAGATGGGGTGGGTTCTGAGTTGGTGCAGAGAATTCATTTTTGGGTATCTGGCTGGTGAGTCTTGCCCACATGCTCAGGGAGTAGCTGATCACCATATCTGGGGCCAGCATAGGATTTTTCCCCACCACAGATTGGCAGGGGCGGTGGGGGTTTTCCATCTTCCTCTGTAGCGTGGAGCATGGGTCATTTGCTGGTTAGGCATCTGTTGCAGGAATGGACAGGAGGTTCTATAGCCTGCATTGTGCAGGTCAGACTAGATGATCATATTGGTTCCTTTTGGCCTGAAAAATCTATGAATCTATAAGAGACAGATTTGGGGGGAGAGGGGGACAACAAAAAAGAATAGAGTGGAATGAGGAATCTGATAAAACTGGGACCGAAGCTAGGCGGTGGGGGAGTGAGAAATTGAAACGAGGAGCGGAAGTGCTGATTTGAACTGGCCAGACAAGGAGACTGGGAGCTGGAGGGGAGAGATTGACTGGCTGAGCTAGGGAACTGGGTCTGAAAGGTAGGAAAGGAAATGAAGGGAGTCTGGGAGCTAGTAGGTCAGGGGTGTCAAACTTTGTAGTCCACAGGCCAAATGCGGTCCATGAACCTCTTCCATCCAGCCCTTGACTGCGCTCCGCAGGACCACACTCTCTCCCTAACAGAGCGTGAGGTCTCACCACTCAATGCTCCACAATGCCATGAGAGTTCAGGTCTCGTGACATCATGGAGCACTTGGTATGTGAAACTGTGCTCCATGAGACCATACTTTCTCCCTAACAGAGAGAGAGACAGGGAGAGGTATCGTGGAATGTGGTTTCACATATACAGCGGTCAGCAATACCACAAGACTGCTGTAGTATTTTGATTTATGGTATATATAGCCCACTTGAAGTACATTTAAGTCAAATCTGGCTGCCATAGCAAATGAGTTTGACACTCCTGCAGTAGGTAGTGGGGTGACTGAGATCACAGAAAGAACTGGGGAAAGACTGGGACTTGCTGGGCAAGGGGACTGATAACTAATGTAATGTGTGAAGGCAGACAGATCTGAAGAGGAGCCATAGCTGAGGTGAACTGGGACTGGGTGGACAAAGAGATTGGGATAGAAAACCAGGATATGGACCCTAAGAATGGGCTGGAAGCCAGTGACGTTAGGAAACAAGTGCAGAGGTCTAGACTAGGTGACCTCTCAAGATTTCTTTCAGTCCTATGATTCTGTGAGTCTATAATTAATGTGAGCAGAGCTGTAGGTGATTGGAGGTCATGGGCATGCTGACCTTCAGTAAATTTACTGACAGTCAGAAAAAAAAGTACATTTTTAACAGTCAGTAAATCCATAAATAAATTTAAATGTCCATAATATTTCATAGAAATAAAACATATTGTATTTTGACATTGATTGTCATCATTCAGAATCACTGTTTGTATCATAAAATTATATTGATCGTGCCTTTATCACTTCTATTATTTCACATACCCAACGAACCCGAATGATGAATTAACTGCATTTAAAACAATTGAATAATTCCAAATTCCTGTGTGCAGAATATAGCAAGTGAGCACACACTTTTGTTACATTATCACATTTTTTATAGTATTTTCAGTGATGTTGGTAAAAAAAAAAAATCAATTTCAGATCTTCATGTCAATAAAAACTAAAATGGAAGGTTGACCACCCTGGAACACGAAATGGATTGGATGAGGAGCCAGGAATGGGAGGCTGCTGGCTGATCAGAGATTGGGACAGGGAGCAGGGCACTGTGACTGAGGCAGGGGGTCTGAAAGAGTGAGTGTAGAATTGGTTGGGCAAGGAGACTGGGATGTGAAGTCTGAGGAGTGAGGACTGGGACAAGGAGGTAGGGATAAGGAAGAGACACAGGTGGGATAGGAACAGTTTGTAGGGGACAGGACAGAAGGGATCATGCTTGTGGACAATGGGCAGAAGAATATGTGCTCACTAGTGCATCTTATCCTCTGGAAGCTAGAATGAAACTCAAGATTGTGCTGCCTGCAAATATTTGTGAAACCTCTCATAAAGGTCCATCCCCCTGCAGTGCTGGGAGTGGGGTGGGGAACAGAGGTATTACCTGCATCACAGCAGTGCCTAAAGAGTCCAGCTGAGACTAGGGGCCATTGTAGTAGGTGCTGTAAGACAAGAGCTGTGCAAATAACCTATTTGTCCATTTGGTGGCCAAACTGAAAAGTTAAAAAAAAAAAAAAATCATTTGAGTTTAATAAAATGTTTCGTTCCACCCAAAATGAAATATTTAGTTTTGTTTTTGAGTTTTTAACCTTTAAAAAGAATTGAAGTAATATTCAAAGCAAAGTTGTTTTGAATCAAAACGCTTTTTGACAGTTTCTGAATTTCTGTTTTGTTTTGTTTTTGACTGAAACAATTGGGCAAATTTGACAAATTCACAAAATCATTTGATTGACCCAAATCTACATTTTTGGTCGGGAAAAAAGTTTCATCCAAAGAATTATGCCCAGTGTGACACCCTACACCCCATGGTCACCTTATAGCATAGTTGCATATTGTTTAATCCAAGTATATCACATAAGGTGTTTTTGGGATGCTCATGGCACACTGAGCATTATTGTTGTAAGAATATGTTTGTTGCAATGTCATGTGTATGGTTATGAAGCTTCACTTATGTAATATTCCCAAAGTTGTGTGCTTACAGTTTAAAACATATCCAGGCAAAACTCTGTAGGAACAGAGGGGCAATTTTCACCTCATTAAGGTATGCATAGAACAAAGCCAGCTCTGGATTCCACGAACAGAGGACTTACTTGGGTAGACATGGGGGTTCAACTCAAATGAGTCACCTGCTCATCTCACTTTCCTGGGGCAGCTTGGAATCATGGGGAGGCAATAAGTTCCAGAGGGGTAGCCAGGGTAGTCTAGTTTAGCAAAACATGCGTCTGATGAAGTGGGATTTTACCCACAAAAGCTCATGCAATAAATAAATTTATTAGTCTTTAAAAGTGCCACAGGACTCCTTATGGGCAGGTAACGTTCACTGACTCAGGACATGGATGAAACCACACAAGGACATGGTTTGTCACTTGACCCTGAAGAAGGTTGCAAAGCCCAAGAGGGGAGAAGGAACATTTAAAAAATAAGAGACATATCCCATGCTTGCTGTCTCTCCCACCCTCATGTACAAACACCACCAAACAACTGAAGTGCTACTAACGGGGAGAATCTAGTTGAAGGGAAACCAGCCAGCAGTGAGAAACACTGATGTTTGTAAGGCTGCTAAAAGTGTGAATCTTAGTTTAGATTGCATTTTGATTGTGCTTGTCCTGACCAAATCTGACATGTTAACCTTTGATTTATAATCACTTAAAATCTTTCTATAGTTAATAACTTTGTTGGTTTGTTTTACCATTTGGTTTGAAGTGTATTGGAAATTCCACTTGGAGTAACAAGGCTGGAGTATATCAATCTTTTCGTTAAACTGATAAACTATTATAAGCTTGCATTGTTCCATGGGCAGCATTGAATATTGTAAGATGAAAGTTACTAGGGTTGCCTTTGGGACTGGGAGTCTTGGCTGGGGTCATTCTGTTATATAATCTAAAGAGTGGTTGGTTAGAAGCACTCACTCACCTAGCTGGGAGTAACTTCCTTTCCGGAGGCTATGTGAACAACAGAGGTGTGAGAGTTCTCACAGCTGAGCAGAGTAAGATAGGCTCCAGGAATCAAGGATTGAGGTGACAGAAGGGGAGCAATACACCCAGCTCTAGTAAAATTGTGTATGAGAGATTGTTCCTGCCCTGAAGAACTTGCAGTCTGAATACAGAAGGCAAATAATGGGAGGGGAAACAGAAGCACAGGGAGATGCAGTGACTTGTCAAAAGTCACAAAGTGGATTAGTGGAGGAGCCACGATAAGAATCCAGGTTTGCTGACTCCTCATCCAGTGAACAATCATAGAATCTTAGGGTTGGAAGGGATCTCATGAGGTCATCTAGTCCAACCCCTGCTAAAAGCAGGATCATTCCCACTACATCATCCCAGCCAGGGTTTTGTCTAACCGGGCTTTCAATGTTTCCAGAGATGGAGATTCCACCACGTCCCTAGGTAACCCTTTCCAATGCTTCACCACCCTCCTAGTGAGAAAGTTTTTCCTAATATCCAATCTTGACCTCCCCAGCTGCAACTTGAAAACATTGCTCCTTGTTCTGTCCTCTCTTACTAGTGAGAACAGCCTAGCTCCCTCCTCTTTGGAGCACCCCTCTCAAGTAGTTGAAGGTTTCTATCAAATCTCCCCATCAGTCTTCTCTTCTGCAGACTAAATAAGCCTAGTTCCTTCAGTCTCTCCTTGTAAGTCATGTACCCGAGCCCCCTAATCATTTTTGTTGCCCTCCGCTGTACTCTTTTTAATTTGTCCACTTCCTTTCTGTAATGGGGAGCCCAAAACTGGACACAGTATTCCAGATGCGGCCTCACCAGTGCCGAATAGAGGGGAATAATCATAGAATCATAGAATAATAAGGTTGGAAGGGACCTCACGAGGTCATCTAGTCCAACCCCCTGCTAAAAAGCAGGACCACTCCCACTAAATCACCCCAGCCAGGGTTTTGTCTAACCGGGCCTTAAAAATCTCCAAAGATGGAGATTCTACCACCTCCCGAGGTAGCCCATTCCAATGCATCATCACCCCCCTAGTGAGCAAGTTTTTCCTAATATCCAATCTTGACCTCCCCAGCTGCAACTTGAAACCATTGCTCCTTGTTCTGTCCTCTCTTACTACTGAGAACAGCCTAGCTCCCTCCTCTTTGGAGCACCCCTCTCAAGTAGTTGAAGGTTGCTATCAGATCTCCTCATCAGTTCTTCTCTTCTGTAGACTAAATAAGCCTAGTTCCTTCAGTCTCTCCTCATACGTCATGTTCCCCAGACTCCTAATCATTTCTGTTGCCCTCCGCTGGACTTTTTCTAATTTGTCCACATCCTTTCTGTAGTGGGGAGCCCAAAACTGGACACAGTATTCCAGATGCGGCCTGACCAGTGTCAAATAGAGGAGAATTATCACATCCCTCTATCCGCTGGCAACGCTCCTACTGATGCAGCCTAATATGCCATTGGCCTTTTTGGCAACAAGAGCACACTGTTGGCTCATATTCATCTTCCCGTCCACCATAACCCCCAGTTCCTTTTCTACAGCGCTGCTACTTAGCCAGTCGGTCCCCAGCCTGTAGCAGTGCATGGGATTTTTCCATCCTAAGTGCGGGACTTTGCACTTGTCTTTGTTGAACCTCATGAGGTTTCTTTTGGCCCAATGCTCCAATTTTTCTAGGTCTCCCTGAATCCTGTCCCTGCTCTCCAGCATATCTACCATTCCCCCCAGCTTGGTGTCATCTGCGAACTTACAATCTATCTCATCATCCAGATCATTAATGAAGATGTTGAACTGGCCCAAGGACCAACCCCTGGGGCACTCCACTCATTACCGGTTGCCAACTAGACGTCGAGCCATTGTTTCTTACCCGCTGAGCCTGATGATCTGGCCAGTTTTCTATCCACCTTACAGTCCATTCATCCAATCCATACTTCCTTAACTTGCCAACAAGAACGCTGTGGGAAACTGCATCAAAAGCTTTACTAAAGTCAAGGTATATCACGTTGATGGCTATTCCCACATCCATGAATCCAGTCATCTCATCATAGAAGGCAATCAGGTTGGTCAGGCACGATTTGCCCTTGGTGATTCCATGCTGACTGTAACTGATCATGTTTTTTCTTCCAAGTGTTTCAGAATGGATTCTTTGAGGACCTGGTCTATGATTTTTCCAGGGATTGAGGTGAGGCTGATTGGTCTGTAGTTCCCTGGATCTTCCTTTTTCCCTTTTTTATGATAGGTACTATATTTGCCTTTTTCCAATCCTCCAGGACCTCTCCCGTTTGCCACAGGTTTTCAGAGATAATGGCCAATGGCTCTGATATCACAATGGCCAACTCCCTCAGCACCTTTAATCCACCAGCCTGTACTGTCTACAGTGCAATATACTCAATGACATATAAGAATGTACTGTAAGTGTATCCCACTCACCCTTAAAATATCACCTAGCTCCAAGTGACCCATGAAATTGATTAATTTCATGTATCCCTCACAGTCAAAGTGGCTTGATTAGGAATTTGAATGAAACAGGACTAATTAGTTCAGGGAGGGAATAACTAGAATGATGACATCTTCATCATCTCTAGAAATCTCTGGGCCTGATTTGGCACTGCGTTACTCCAATTTTACACCAGTGTAATCCTGGGAATTAACAATGACATAAACCAAGAGTAACATATTATTGAATCAAAGCCAAAGTGTCATAAAATAGCCAACATAGTTTCATTTCTGAACATTTAGCATAACATTTTGAGGGTAAAATAGTTATATTTTTATATAAATTAATCATGCTGGCCCTTTTTATTGCCTGAAACAGATTTTTCAATGTCCTGCTCAGGAATGTAAATGTCACTACTGTGTGTCAACATTCATTAACTTGGCTTTGATAGAGAATTTGGGAGTAAAACAGTTTGTCCAATAAATATTCGCTGAGTACCCAAGCCATTAATGTTTGGATTTGCTTGTAGTATTGTACATTCATATTTTAGTGAGAAAAAGACCATTGGTACTGGCAGTATATATATGGCAATTGTTCTATGGAATAAATATGGGAAGAGTTCCTGTGGTGTCTCAGGTTACTGGGGCCATTGGGGGTTTCCATAGTTATAAATGGGAGGGTTGTTAAGTACTCAGGAATACCTGTGTGTCTGCTGGCAGTCCCTTGCCAGACAGGCTGAATAAAGCTTAATAAGGGAACTGTGAAGCCTGTTATGTCTACTGATCATTATTTAAGCCTAATACATGACAGTGGCGATGAGGATAGGATGATGAGATAACATCTTGTGAACCCAGGAAATCTTGAGCTACGGAAGAATGAATTTTTTTCCCCTCACTGTTTGAATGCCTGTGCTATGTGCCTGGAGGGCAATGACAGGAGTTGAAATCTGATCTATTGTTTGGTGAAGCCAAGGGACAGGAGATAAACAACCACAAGAGGGAACCATAGTTCCAGTCACTGGTTCAACCGTGGCCTCACTCACTGGTTTTCTGGAACATTTTGATTCTACAACCTTCATTTGGAAATTGTATATAGCATGCTTTCAGAACTTTGCAGTAGTGAATGATATACACGATGAAAAGAAGGTACCTATTTTCTTGACCATTATAGGTGCTAAGACCTATAATTTGCTATGTAATTTGCTTTATCCAGAGAAACCCGAGGCAAAATCATATGATGATCTTGTAGAAGTTCTAGGAGCACATTTTTCCCCAAACCATTGATAATAGCAGAGAGATACCGGTTCTATCACAGGGATCAAGGTGAAGGTGAATCCATTGCACAATTCGTAGCAGCTCTCAGGGAGCTGGCAGAACACTGCAATTTCAAGAACACGTTGGATGAAATGCTACGTGACAGGCTAGTGTGTGGCCTGCACTGTGAATCAACAACGAAATGCCTGCTAACCGAAGCTCAGCTTACCTTGCAGAAAGCCATTTATATTGCAGTCTCTATGGAATGGGCCACGCAGGAGGCAACTAATCAGGGTGAATGCAGGGACGCATAAGGTATCCAAAGAACCCAAAACTCAGCTCCTGGGAAGGAGGGAATGTCACCGTTGTGGAAAAACAGGTCATCATGCATCAGACTGCTGGTGAAAGGAACTATTGTGTCGACAATGTGTCAAGAAAGGACACATAGAACGTGCCTGTAAACAAAAGAGGACTGAGCCAAGCAAAAAAGGCAGACCAGAGAACAATCATCAGGCGGTCCGATGGAACAAGAGGAAAATTCTGCATGTGGAGAACAGGCTGAAGGTGATTATGGTGACACCCATTCTGAAGAGGAGGAGTCACTTCATGTTTTGTCTATAACAGCTGTCCCATGCAAATTTTGGGTGACACTGCTGGTGGACGGCAAACTTGTATGCATGGAACTGGACACTGGTGCAGCTGTTTCATTAGTTTCCAACATTTATGAGAAGTACTTTAGAAATCTGCCACTTAAGCTGATGACAGTTGATTTGAAAGCATACACATGAGAAGCTGTTCCCCTGTTGGGTACTATTGATGTGAAAGTAGAGCTCAAAGGGCAGACAGTAAAGCTACCACTGTTTGTGGTGAAAGGCAATTACCCAGCCTTAATGGGAAGGTCTTGGATTTGGAAGATCCAACTCAATTGGACAGAAGTTCATCAATTGACCGAAGAAGAAATAAACCTGGCAACGATACTAGCAGAACATGCTGCTGTTTTCAGTGAGGACTTAGGCAGCATAAAAGGAATCACTGTGAAGTTACATATTAAACCTGCCTGCCAACCAAAAAGTTTGAAGGCCAGACTGGTGCCATTAGCCATCAGGTCCAAGGCTGAAGCAGATTTGGAGCGACTTGTCAAGGAGGGAGCTTTAGTGCCAGTTACTCACAGCCAGTGGGCGACACCAATCATCCCAATAGTAAAAAAAGATGGCTCCATTCGGATTTGTGAAGATTTTAAGGTCACCATTAACCCAGTGTTACGCAGAGAACAATACCCCCTTCCCTGCATCGAGGACCTCTTCGTGGGTTTGGCTGGGGGACAAAAATTCAGCAAGATTGATTTGAGGCAAGCGTATTTACAGATGAATGTCAAAGAAGAATCTCAAGAGTTGTTCACTATTGTAACACACAAGGAGCTGTACAGATACTGTTGCTTGCCTTTTGGGATTACTTCAGCCCCAGCCTTGTTCCAGAGGGCCATGGACCAGATTTTGAGGGGCTTATCCGGAGTACAGTGCTATCTTGATGACATCCTGATCACCGGCAAGAATGAAGAGGAGCACCTTATGAACTTAAGAGCTACCCTAAAAGATTGGAGGAATAGTGCCTATGCGTTTGCCAAGACAAATATGAATTTTTTGGCCCTCTGTTAGCCACAGTTAGCTATGCTTCTGAAACCCTTACATGAGCTTCTTGGGTCAAACAGGACCTGGACTTTAGCCTGTGATATTGCATTCAACAAGGCTAAACTCGCATTGACTAATTCAAGGGTTCTGACACACTTTGGTCTGTCCTTACCTCTACAGCTAGACTGTGACGCCCCCCCTTATGGAGTTGGGGCCGTGCTGTCCCACATTATGTCTTCAGGAGAAGAAAGGCCCATTGCTTTTGCTTCACCCACCTTGACCAAGGCAGAGACTAATTGTGCCCAAATTGAACGTGAGGCACTGGGAATTGTTTTTGGGGTCCGGAAATTCCACCAGTACCTGTATGGAAAGAAATTCATCCTCCTCACTGACCATCAACCCCTAACATCGATTTTGGGACCACACACAGGCATTCCACCTTTGGCTGCTAGTTGTATGCAACGATGGGCATTGATACTTTCTGGATATATATATGAGATCAAGTATAGGAAATCCTCTTTGCATTGCAATGCAGGTGGTCTTTCAAGACTACCATTACCAGTAGCCCGTCAAGATTTGGGCCAGGAAGGAATCTTTTACTTTGATCAGGTGGAAAACACACTTATCACGGTTATTCAAGTAAGGAGAGCGACATGTGTAGACCCAGTATTGTCTTGAGTTATGGATCTTTTGATGCACGGAACATCATTGCCTGATTCCCAGGTCGCACCTGAACGCCACCCCATATGTCTAGGCAGAGGGCGTTATCAACCCAGTCTGGGTGTTTGTTGTGGGAGATGTGTGTCATTATTCCACCTTCATTAAGACCACATTTGTTGGAACAGCTCCATTCCAGTCACTGTGGCATAGTGCACATGAAAGAAATCACACGAAGCTATCTTTGGTGGCCAGGCTTGGACAGGGCCATCAAGGAGACGGCTAGAGCTTGCACCTCATGCCAGAGCATCCGGAACACACCTCAGTTAGCGCCTCTCCACCCGTGGGACTGGCCAGAAAGGCCATAGCAACCTATTCACATTGATTTTGCTGGCCCATTCGAAGGATGTATGTTTTTATTTGCTGTTGATGCCCATTCCAAATGGCCGGAAGTCTCTGTAATGCAATCCACTACTACGGAAAACACTATCCAAAACCTACGTGGCTTCTTTAGTCGTTATGGTCTCCCAGAGCGGCTGGTGAGTGACAATGGACTGCAATTCATTACCCAGGACTTTGAAAGTTTTATGAAGGCCAATAGGATACATCACATCTGGTCAGCACCATATCATCCATCCACCAATGGACTCACTGAAAGATTCGTACAGACTATGAAGCAAGCTCTAAAATCGGCAAGGGGATGTTCACCCCTTCAGAAACATCTAGACAACTTCTTGTTATCCTATAGAAACACTCCACAGGCCACAACTAAAGCATCTCCAGCTTTCCTTATGATGGGACGGCAGTTGTGCTCTTGCTTTGATTTGCTGAAACCACAAGAAACACGACAAGTGGTTTAACACCACCAGCAGGACCAGGTCATCAGACGTGCATCGAGAACGAAGGACTGCACCTTCGCAATTGGCCAGCCTGTCCTCGCTCAAAACTACGCTTCCAGAGCTAAATGGGTTCCGGCAATAGTCATCACCAAAACAGGACCTGTTTCCTACTCTATCCAGACAGTGGATGGCCTGTCTTGGCAGTGGCATGTTGATCAGTTGTTACCATGTCATACCTGTTCTGAGGGTACATCTCAAATCGACCTAACTGACTTCACCCTTGTCGGAGATATACCATCGAGTCACGATTCATAGACTTATAGACTTTAAGGTCAGAAGGGACCAGTACGATCATCTAGTCTGACCTCCTGCAAAATGCAGGCCTCAAGACCTCACCCACCCACTCCAGCAATAGGCCACCAACCTATGACTGAGTTATTTACCTCCTTACATCAGGATTTAAGGACTTTAAGATACAGAGAATTCACCGGTAGGTGAACCATGCCCTGTGCTACAAAGGAAGGGGAAAACCCCCCAGAGCCCAGGCCAATCAGCCCTGGGGGAAAATTCCTTCCCGACCCCAAATATGGCGATCAGTGAAACCCTGAGCACATGGGCAAGTCTCAACAGCCAGTTACCCAAGAAACAATTCTCTGTAATAACTCAGAACCCACCCCATGTACTCTCCCCTCTTAGGCCGCTTGTAAATTCAGAGGTTCATGTGTCTCCTTCTCCAGCCACCTCTTCAACACCATTGGCCTCCACCCCAGCCCAACAAGACACAACATCTTTGCCGGATCCTGCTACTTCTCCAGCACCTGTGGCCACACCGCCACCAATACCACCTTCTGGTGTGGGTCCACCAGAAATTCACTGCAATCCACCTCGAGTGAGAAGGTCTCCTACTCAGCTGGATCTTTAGCTAGGGGCAACCCCTTCATCATGGGGCAGAATAATAATAAATACCCTCATCTCCCAGTTTAATGTTTATTTTTTGGGGGGAGGGTATTTTTGGGTGGGGGTGTTTTCATTTGAGGGGGAGGAATATGTGGTGTCTCAGGTTACTGGGGCCATTGGGGGTTTCCACAGTGATAAATGGGAGGGTTGTTAAGTACTCAGGAAAACCTGTGTGTTTGCTGGCAGTCCTTGCCAGACATGCTGAATAAAACTTAATAAGGGAACTCTGAAGCCTGTTGTGTCTATTGATCATTATTTAAGCCTAATACATGACAGTTCCATGGCCCAGAAACATGGAAATGCCATGAGAAGATGCCATCTTGTTGTTAATAAATCCATTACACACGTATTACATTTATGCAGTCTATATACTGCAGATGCATTGCTGATTTTTTTTTTAAAATGCACTGTCTGCTGCCATATTGACTGGCAAGTTTCAATATTTAGAAGGCTAGTGTTTTTCAGAATACTGAAGAAATGGTTGATTTAGAGGAAGGGATCTGTGCGTCTCTCTGGGTGTATAACCAAACAGACACTCATAATGGAGCATGCTGATTTACATCAGATGAAGATCTGGCCCATAGACTGTGGATAGAAGAGTATACATGGTGCTGTGGTGTGGTGTGACTAAAAGATTTAATAGGCATGAGTTTGGAATAATCATGTTACCTCAAGTGCCAGTTGCATGAATGACTCTCACAAGTAATCCCAAATGGATGCCTATAAAACCTCAAATCACACCCTACTGAAATGCATTCTGTATATACCTCATATATTACAAAAGCTTTTTTAGAAATGTTTTAAAAATGTTTTGGACTATTTTTTAAACATCTTTATAAATGAATAGATACAGCAGTCACTGAAGTTCCAATTCAGAATGAGATCAGAATCCACATTACCCCAGCTTAAAAAATAAGCGTTTGGATCTCAACTACGCAACAGCATAATTAAGAGCAGAATGCAGTCCATAGTCTCCAGAGTATTAAACAAAATCAAGGTCATCTCCTGAAAACACTTTCTGCTTGTAAACTCAAACTGGGCTGAAATTATATAACATTTAATAATGCTTTCTTTATTTTCAGCCTTATTTGGGGATTATGATTTCTTCTTGGCAACAGTAAATTCATCTTTCTCTAGTTTCCCCACCTTGGAAATTGCTTTTCTTATTTTATAGTTGGCATCATCCTCAAAAGAAAACAAACAAGCTGTTAGTCAGTGAAAGAAAGGAAAAGAAAAAAATCTTCAAATCATGTTTAGCCCCATCTGGCCTTAGAAAAACATGGAAACGGGTGATCAAGTACATTTTCCAGGATGGCTCCCTTTCAAGGGAAACAAAATCTGGATATTTCTATGTCTAGACCACAGAGGGAAAAAATGCTTTAGTGCTAATTAACCCATTGAAAGTATAAAACCCCTGAGTGGTACTAGGCAACATACATAGGGGAGTTAGCAGGTTTATACAGCTAGGAGGGAGGGAGTAATGAGGGTTTAAGACTGGAAGGCAGCAATATGTCCTATTGCTGACTTTGCAGGCTTGCTATGTAACTTTAGGTGAATGAGTCAATTAACTTCTTCTGTCACATTTCACCTCTCTGTAAATTAGGGCTAGAGATCCTTACTCTCCGCTGTAAAGCTCTTTGAGAGCTACAGATGAAAAATGCTGAGTATGATAGCTGCAAATGGGGTATAGTTTATGAAACATCAAATCATTGCTTAAGTATAACTATTTCCTAGAATTTTATGTGCCAGATAGATTTTTGTTCTTTAACAACTGGGCACTCAGTATGTAAAGAATCATACACTTTAAATGAGGCGTATGGTTGCTAGGGTATATTTATTACCAGAAAACACATACATTTCGTACGTTTCTCATCATCACAAGAGATCAATAAAAGAGAATATGTTTATGTTTAAGAGAGGTTTAGAGAGTTTTACGGCCATCAGTTGCTGATTTAATATTCAAATGTTGTGCTTCATGTTGTCATCTGACCTTACAGGAGTCGCTAAATGTGGGAGTCACTTACACAACCTCCATTCTTCTATTTTTCAAAATGCTGGCTGCAAGTTAGTACCCATGAAAGTGTAAGGATAACAACAATCGCTTCATCCAGGCAGTTGCTTCACTCTGCTCTTCCAGTCCTCCTCCATCTCTACCTGCTGTTCTCCACCATGTGGCAGTTGTCTGAATTAAACAAATATCCACTGGGAGACTAGAATGAGACCAAACAATTTTCTAACTTGTAACTTAAGAGAAGTGTGTCTCAACAGGAGCAGCATTGTCTGGCACTTGGGCATTTATGTCCTGCTCCTTTCCCAGCTTTCCCCTTGGCAACCTGTCCTCTTTCCCAGTCACTGCAGCTTCTTGCATAGGCCTCTCTGTGCTCCTGTAGCAGTTTGTGCCAACACACAGTCAGAGTTAGTGAGGTGCTGAGTGCTGTTCAGGGAATAGTTCCTTATTCTGTGTTCATGCTCCCATTTCTCTTATTAGGGCTTGGCTTTACAAACTCTAAGGAGAACAGCAGAGATGACTTGTGGGAGTGAGCAACAGGCTGGTGGTTTGGAGGAGGACATTACTGTGGCATCAATAGGCTAGAGAGGGAGGTGAGAAAAGGAGGAAGGATGGGCAGGTTCGAAGTGATAAAGCAGATACGAGAAATATCCAAATCACCGTTAAGCATGGAATTTTTATTTGGCCACTCTTCCTGGTCTCTAAAAGCAGATGTAAGGATAATAAATTAACCCCTGGGTTCTTTAGTATCTGGGTGGTATTTGGTTATTTTTAAGTCACCGGTGATTGGGTAGCTTGAGAAATGCCCCAGCTGATTTTATTAGCTCTTCTCCTGTAATCTGTGATTCTAAGGTGCTGGAGGAGCACAGTAGCTTGGAGCAGAAGGAATTTGGGGGATCCAAACCAATATGCTGATCAAACTACAAAATCAGCCTCATAAGAAATCCTGTTTCCTCTGATTTGCTTCCCCTTTTGTCTCCTATCCTTCCATCTTTAGTCTCCTAATTTACATTGTCTTCCATTCATCCTATATCTCTTAAATTCGCATCCTCATTTCTGAACTCTTGGTTCCTTCCTTACATATGTTGTATGTTGCTTTTTACTTTTCATGCACCCTATACTTAATCTTTTCTTATTTCCTAGCCTAGACATCATTTCAAACATAGTTGATGGGAGGGATGCTACAGTGAAGAAGCACTGTAAACTACAAGGAACCTAAGCAGTAAGATGATTAGGGCTGGAACAGGGTCTGAGCTAGGAAGACAAGTAATTCAAGATAGGGATCTGCAGAGCCTAGGATCAACTTGGTGAGAGAGAAACTTGACAGAACTATTTGGTTACTAAATGGATACAAGAGCTGGCAATTCTATTCAATATGGCCTCATCTGTGCTGGCAGAGTCTAGGACTAAGTGACCCTCCTTCGCTGCCGGTCTCAGAGAGAGACAGCACTCCCCTCGCTGTCAGGTACCCGCAAAAGGAATCTGAATGGGGGAAGTTAGCAGTCTATGGGTTCAGCCCCTCAGGCTGGGCAGTGCAAGCAGGCAGTTCAGGAGCTCTGGCCTTGGAGCAGGGCAGAGCAGTGAGCAGCGTAAAGGGGGCTCTGGCCCTCTGGCAGGCAGAGGCAGCAATCAGGTCACCTGGCCTACAGTGGGGTAGCTGCCACCCTAGGGAAGGGGTGGCAGTGGAGATAGGGGGATGTGGGCCCACCCACTTCCATCATGTCCCAAGCCAGGGCCTGAATAATGGGGGAGGGTTCCAGCACTGTGTCAGTGGGGTCCCATCCAAAGCACATTGACCTAACATCAGGCCACCACACGATCAAAGTATCATCTGTTTTCCTTGGGCAACTTCCTACCATTTCATCATAGGGTACCTGGCTTTCGGAGTCATAGATGGTCTCCCCATGGTAGACGGTTAGCAGCAGCCTTAGCAATTCCTCCATCTCCCAGGCAGTCGGCAGCTCCTCTTAGCTCTTGACATAGCACTCGAACGCCAGCTCCAACAGCGCAAACAGGCACTTGTCCTTCTCCTCTGGCAGATCCAGCCCAACTGAGCTCCTGGCTCTCTTTATACTTCCTGTCCTGCCCCTTTGCTTCTGGTGGAGTGGGCATCACTGTTCTTATTCTGCCCACGAGAGAGCAGGTGGAGTGCTCTCCCTGGTTGTCTCAGGATTTGTGGAGTTAAAAATCAGGGGCCTGGAAAAAAGGACATGGAAGAAAAGGAAAACATCTTTTCTGGAGAAGACACATTCTAGATAAGTGGGAATCAACTCAAAGAATCGGTTTCAGCAGTTTTTTATTTCTCAGGTCAGAAATGTTGGAGCTAGGAAGCATAGTTTGAGGTGCTTTTCTCCTTCCACCACATAGGCAAGAGCAGCTGGATGGCAGGAGGTTGGAGGTAGTTTAGAATGAGAGATGGAGGACATCTGTTCTAAGACAGAAGGGGTCTAAGTGCTAAAGAGCCAGGGTTTCAAGTTCAATGGGGGAAAAGAGAACATAGATGAGAGATTGCATTGCAGAATGTAGAAACTGTCATTGGGAGAAAGCCAAATATGAAGTGGCAATGTTCAGATTTACTTCTGCAGTCATGAATGAGCTAGAGTGAGGTCACTTGGATTTTCTTCCCTGAATTCTTCACCAAGCTTCAGTCCTAGGACATGACAGTTATTTCTCTTACACAAAAACTTAATACGTTTATAAGCATTAATCCCTTAAATTTTATCCTGCTAATACTTAAATGAATAGTGCCAATGTAGTGTACTTTAGAGGAGACAAGAAAAGTGGAAGTCGAGCCAACCGAACTTTTTAAGTCGGTAAGCGCATTTTTAAAAACATGCTAAGATTTAATAACTTTGAAGGCATTTGTTTGAATCTGGAGCTTTGCTGTAATTTATTTTAACTCCTGTGTCAGATAACACATGCCAAATTATTAAACTAGCACTGTAAAAAATCAGGCTGTCAAATTAAAGATGATTTATAACCTGTGATCCTATAAAATTAAACCCAATGAAAATAAAGACTTTGGAAAGTCCTGCTGTAAGTTCAGTCTTGGTTACTCAGGGGATCAACGTTTTCCTTATCATTTTAAAAGCATTAAATTTTTAAAATGGGAAATCCTCTCTTTCTCTTAGATTAGGATTCAAGCATATAAATAAACTTGTTTTAGTGTTGCCGGAAAACGAAAACATTCTCGTTATTCTTTGTTTGGAGGTAGAATTCCCACTGTGTTCCAAACACAGTTTATGTGCACAGGAGATTGTTCCAATTTACCCCTTTCATTTGGTCTGGCCTTATTAGTAACTCAAATAACACCACCAAAATATAAACCTCAGCCTATGTCACTATACCTAGGGCTTCTCTTCAGTACCCATTCTAGTGCAGCTTCTAATTCCCTCTGACTCCAAAGGGATCCTAAAAGGTATCCTGATTAGAGCTAACAAGATCCACCTACCAGCATGAATCAGTAATAATTACTCTGCAGATATGTGCATGGTGCATAGTATAGCATCCCTACATCAAATCCTAGATCCCACTAGGCTGTTATACAACTTTTTTCCTGGAAAAAGAAATTATTATAGTCTGCATAAATAATCCAGACCACCAACATATTGCTCATGAAACCTGTAATGATTTTCATCATCAGTGTAGAATACTGTACTCTTTTTTATAAAGGAATAGTTTCTTTTTCCGTGGAGAACTCTAAGCGAAAGTTGACCATCCACAGACACCAGGTTAGAACTATATGAAGAGCTTTACAGATAAAGACAACAGGGTTTCACATATATGTGAAAGATATCATGCTCTGCTCATGCAAATGTCATTCTGCTACACGGTTAAGAAAAAAGAAAAACAACCTGTTAAAGCTTCTTACTTCGCAACTATTCGTCTACATTACACTATAGGAAGAAGAGGCAGACCAGAGTCATAGGACAGCATCTGTCTGCAGAAGCATGTTTTTGTGGACTTTGTAAAGAAAAAGTCGTATTGAACGTTTGTTTCAACAAAATCCAAATTTTCATTCCGGGATTCATGAGTCCATGTGTTCATTTTCTGCCAGCATTCATACAAGTGAATTATTTCTCAAGAATGTTGGCTGCAAATTTGAATACTCTCATAAATATCTGTTTGTACTCATATCCACACCCAAAGCATTCACGTTGCTATTCTGACAGCTCTTGTGTATGTGAGAGAATCATCCTCTCAGGAAGTAGAAATTAAACCATGTAACATAGACATCTAACTCACAGCATAAATACTTACTCACGATGACTATGCAAAGCAGTGGTCTCAGCAAATAGTTTGCAACCAGTCATAGGGTGAAATTTGTTTGCCTAAACCATTCATGGAATAATTTTGAATGATGAACAAATCCATGAGACCAGAGAACTATATAATTTGTGAACAGAAAAAAGTGTTACTTCTTAAATACATCATTTGCTGCGAATAGTTATTTCAGCGGTGTTAAGAATAATGCTTTGCCCCTTTGAACTGACTGATCTAATCATGACAGGCTGGCTACAACTGCTGATGCACTGGTTTTATTTATTTGTTTGTTTTAGATGGTGTAGTTACGATGTTTTTCTGATGCCATCCCCACACATCTACTAAGAGAGGTACTGAGGTTCCCTTGAGAACTACTACAGCTCCAGAGCAGATGGTAAGATTTAATATTGAATAATTTCCATCCTTCCCCAAAACTCTGTGACTTGTGCTACTGTCTATCCATCTGTCTTAGGGTTTAATTTTGCTGCCCTATCTCCATAGTACTTGAATATCTTCCATGTCATGTCAATAGCAAAGTCTCTAGTGGACTTCATGGCACTTCTATCACTTTCAGGGAAAAATTCCTCTTAGGGTAGGATTTTTTGTTGTTGTTTTCCTTTTCTTTTCAATTATTGTTCCTCTTTTGGGAAGTTGGTGTGGGTGTTGGGGATAGAAGGAGTTATCAATTTTGAGTCTACTGATTCTGTTGAGAGAACTTTAAGCCCACAATAATATTCTATAGGATTTTACATCTCACCCAATGACCTTGAGTTGTTTTTTCTTCCTAGACTGTCATTTACAAGAATCATTCTTCCTCCTGCCCCAATGGTGTAAAATCATGGCCCTTGCCCCAGCCAATCATGACAATTTTCATCTGTGTATATAAAACCCAGGTTTCTTTATCTGCAAAAATTCTTTATACAGCTCTAACCTGCTAGCGGTGAATGTTCAAAATAATTATGCCATAGTTATTAGTAACAGCCTCACTACAAAGAGAAATACTTGCAAAAATACTACAATGATGTAAACATACTAAAATAACTAGTTCTATTCCAAGCTTTGTCACTAGCCTTTTGGGTAACCTTGGACAAGTCACTACACCTTCCTGAACCTCAGTTTCACCCACTGTAAAATGGGTATAATTACACTCACTTCCTTTGTAAAGGACTTTGAGATCTACTAATGAAAAGCACTAGATGGAAGCTAGGTGGTATTATTTCAAATTGCCTCACTTCCTGTCATCTTTGCCTTCCTGTTTGAATAACAATCACAGTTATTGTCCCTGGTTTGATGGAGAAAAGGGGGGGGGGGGTCTGTGGAATGACTCAAGGAATTAGTTTAAAGTAACAGGGACTCGTATTCAGGGCATCATGATGATTTTGATTCCTTCAGAGTATGTGAGGATTTGTGGTGGATTTTGTTGTCATCCACAGCTAGGTCATGGAGTCAGTTATATTAAGGTAGTTGTCTAAGTCCAATGAAAATTTTAAGCAGCTTAATTTCTTTTTCTTTAATATATAACAGAACCAAAAAAATGCTGATGGCTTGTACTGAAATGAGTGTTAAATATCCAGCTCCAGCTGATTGCTTATTATTCAGTTTGATGAGTTACACTTGGATGGGGTTTTTCTTCTTATTATCACTTATCCTTTGGCATCATTGTTCCTATTGTCCAAGAGGTGCTTGATGTTTTCCAACCCAAAGGAAGACAGTGCAAGTTCTGAACACCATATAGTCACTCTCTCAGTGACTAAAATATTCTTCTTTTGCCTCTCTCTGGCTCTTGTCTTCACAGACCAGGTTGTTAATGCAAAATTCCCATCAGTTTTAGGTGGGCCAAGATTTCACACCATGGAAGAGGAGGGAATCCTCTTAAAGTGTGTCTACTTTTGCTTCGGGGGGGGGCAGGGTCATTGCTGCTCATCTCTGTCATGTAATGATCTTACCTTTGGTGAAAAACAGCGAAAGTCCTGTGGCACCTTATAGACTAACAGATTTTCTTTGGCATAAGCTTTCGAGGGCTATAACCCACTTCGTTAGTTGCATCAGATGAAGTGGGTTATAGCCCACGAAAACTTATGCTGAAGAAAATCTGTTAGTCTATAAGGTGCCACAGGATTCTCGTTGTTTTTTGCTGTACAAAGGCTAACACAGCTACCCCTCTGGAAATGTTTACCTTTGGTGAGTGCCGACCTAGCAAGACACTCTCACAGATGTCTAGTGTATCCTTAGAGATTTTCCTTTAGCTCTAATATTTCAGATGCCAGTTTGAGGTATGGGTATCAAGTTATAACCCTAGAGCAGTGCTGGTCCCTCCTCTCTGACCCTCGGTGGATGCCAGCAACCCCCTCCTCCTCCTCTTCCAAAAAAAAAAAAGCAGCTGCTGCCTGAGAATTTGGTGGCGGCCATGATTGGAGTGCCCCTTGCCGTGGAAAGAAGCCATCCAAAGTGGCTTCTCTTGGCAGCTGCAGGGGATCCCCAGGCTCACTGCTGAGAGATGCTGCCCAGAGCAGCTTTTGATGGCAGGAGCTGCAATTTTGGCAGCACCACAGAAGGCGCCACAGGCTGCTTCAAATCAGGTCGCGTGCCATTTTTGACCCCCGTTGTTGACCCCCTTTCTCAAAATATGGGTGGTTTTTAATGATTCCATATGGTATTAACAAGCAGCCAGTAGTAAAACACTCAGACCCACCAACTCCCTTATCGCAGCACCATCTAAAATAGAAATGGGCCTGAGCTGCAACATTTGAATCTGGCTCTGAATGGTCTCAAAGTAATAATTTTCCCATTTTCCATTATGACATTTTTGCACTCAGACCTGTTTTGAAAAGAAACAAATTACTTTTTCTTATATCAAATAATTAATGCCCTCTGGAATAGTTAGACACGTCAAAAACCACCAGTCTGAGCACACCCAGAGTTTGTAACTGGGTCCTTTCTCTGCAATAGACTGAACTAAAATCCCAGATTCATACCCCTTGTCTATACTTTGAGAGATGTTTACAATACCCATCAGCTATTATATTTTAGACCTTCCTCTAGACCCGTCGTTGACTGCCCTTTTGCTAACATTGAGCTAGAAGATTCTGGTCCTAAATGATTCTACATGGTGGTGTTCGTATCTGGCCCTTTTAGGCAAAGATTGTTGATGCTGGCAAACTAATAGTTTGAATATACAGATTATAATAGTAAGGGCTGAGTCAGGTACCTATCAGAGGGTGTAGATACATCTGAAATCTGCACTCTTTCAGGGTTCCTGAATTCCGTTTTGAATAGGATGAAGTTCTGATGTTAGAGAAGGAAATGGGGTAGATTTATCACTGGAGAGGACTGACTATAATGGAGAGCATTAGGGCATGACATTAACTGGTTATAAGGAGGTAGAGAAAAGAAAGAAACAGCCAGAGCCACATGGAAGGGCCAGAATGGTGCAGAATCTCCTATAACTTCATACCTCAAAAAAGATTTTGGTTTGGGTTTGGTACAAATTCTAGACTGATATTCAGGCTGTTTCTTATTTAATTCAAATTGGTTCCATTCATCTACCTATATCTATACCAGTTTTACTCTGCCACTCACAGGTATAAACAAGTGGTTGCGGTAAAACAGATTTATGATCTTGGAGCAGATTTACCCTATAAAGAAAGTGCTGTTTTGCAGTCTTTGAGAATGTTGAGAGAAAGGAAACTTGGTCGGCTGATGAGCTGGAGGCAGGAGAGAATGCTGGTAGTACAGCATCCTATTCAAATTCTCAGCTGGATGCCATATCAGGATGTACTTTTCATTTGGCCAGGAGAATTGATTTTTTTGCACGTGGTTGTTGGCAGGCTGAGCTGAATCTGAAAGAAAGAAAATGGAAGGAGCCAAGTACTGTATGTAAGACTCAGAAAATAGCGCTGGAGACACGTACAGCATGATAAAGTTACAGAACTTTTGTTGCTGTATTTTTTTAACGTGATGAAGAAAATATCTGAGCATTTCCCAAATAAAATCAATAGCAAAGGTCTGGTTTACATTTGGGAGATTGCCATGTCAGGGAGTGGCGATATCAGAAGCACAGGGGACTTGTGTGGTCTTCTACATGCTGGTGGCTCTCTGTACAAGGGAACCACAGCTGAAATGAGGGTATGGAAGGAACAGAAGATGGATGAAGCCCCTGCGTAAGAGCCAATCAGTGGGTGTTCATTCTTTGTTCATTCATTCTTCCTTGCTTTAGGGGCAGCTGGGAAAGTGCCTTCCTGTGCAAGTAGACAGACATGCTTAGCTCTGCTTGAGCTAAAGAGCGAACAGAACCAGTCTAGACCTTGTGGCTTGGGTAGTGTGTACGCTTGTGGCTAGCCAGCGCTGCACCAATGGCTGCCACAGCCACTTTTCTATTTTTACCATGCTTGCCCAAGCAGAACTAGCATATATGTGTCTACCCATGCAAGAAAGCATTCTCCTAGCTGATGTGTAGATACCCCCTTTGAAAGGTGACACCCAACCCAGAAGACTGTTTGCCTGGTTGACGTTTTCCACTGTCCATTCAGCGAAATCCTCCAGGAGGCTTTCAAATGAGTCTCAAATGGTCATGTGAACATCATGGTTTTTGCCTCTGCACCGGTAAATTGCTGAATCAGTCTCCTCATCAACAGTCTTGTTCCTGTGCGAGTCGTGGTAAGAGTGGATTGGCAAGTTAATGCTTTATCATTCTCCTGAAATGAAAAATAATCTATTGCTACCCTGTCGTTGTCATTTCAAGAAAGGTGTGCAGTCTTGGATTGGGACAAGTGTGAGGAGTCCACAGAGAAGAACAGGAGCTGAGCCTGCTTCTGGCATACCCACAGGCTGAAGGATAAACATGATTTTGTTGTCATTCTCCAGTGGTATCTGATGTCTGGCCGATAGCCAGAAGACTATGAGGAGTTGTGATTTAATTTAGGATACATCTTTACTGCATACAGGTCAGGGTTGCCTAAGAAGGATCTACAAGTCAGTCATTGTATAAGGGATAGGCAATAGTTTATTGTTCTTCTCCAGGGTATCTTTAAGGGCATCAGCATTCATTGACTAGACAGACAAACCGTAGTTGGCAAGGTTCCACATATCGACTAGACCAGGCTAGGTGGCCTGAGAAGCCTGAGCCAATCTAGCTGTTGCAACATCACTATCATCAGCTAAAAGCCACAAGAGTATTCCTGAGGACCGTGTGGCAGATTGGGTCAATGTACTTTAGAAAAGTAGGAGGAACTGTGCACAAATTGGTTGCAGACAATTTATATATAATTTTCATACCCTTCATACTGCCTGATAAAACTAGCCAATCACCTACACACCGAAAACTTGGATGTTCTCCAAGGTGATGATATACAAACAAATATAGATACAGGCGGTGTAAGCGCCTGGACTACTTGAGTCAGGCACAAGAGACTTTCTCCTGAAGAAGGAGAGGATGACAGAGACAGGTTTGAGGAAGGCAGAAGGAAGAAATTGGTAGCAGCATGACCCAATGAGCTGACTATATAACTAAGAACCAGAAACTCCTGAGTTCTAATGCTAATTCTGCCACTTTGTCCTTGGGCAAGTCACCTAACCTGTTTCTCCATCTGTAAAATAGATACAGTAATATTCACCAGCCTTACAGTCCAAGAGATGGTGTGAAGGTAAATATAAAAAGTTATTTAGAGATTATGTAGAAAGAGAGAAATTGATGATTATATTAAATGACAATAGCCTCTGACCTCTCAAATACCTCAGTTAATTTGGAATCCTGACAATGCTGGATAAAGTTCAATATTTCAGCCAGAAATGAGTCTAATGTCCCTTTAATTTTGCGGAAGTCCAGGTCTAAACTTCACAATTCAATTCTATTTCTGTAGAAATGGATCCATGCTGGGCTGCTGGCTCCAGATTTCCTCAAGCACAGAGGAAGCTGGGATCTAGATTCAAACATCGTAACTTGGCCCTCCCTCATTTCAACAAGAGCTGAGTTGACCTATAAAGTTCTGAAACACAAGAGAAAACATCCATATGTTCCTTCCAAATGAATGATGCCTTCCACATTATGAATGACATTTCTGGCGGAGATTCAGTAACGGATAAACAAAGGGAAAAATGGGCATCAGTGCTGTTTCTCCTCCTCCTGATAAAACCATTCAGAAAGCCACCCATTTGTAACTACCGAGAGAAGATATCAGACCACAGAATGCAAACTATAAATACGCTCTTTATAAAGTGTTTAGTCAGGGCCACAGACTCAAATGTTATAAGGAGAAACTGCTACTTCACTTTTCAAATCCCTTTTTCTACATTTACAGAGGGGGAGACAGTGGCGGTTTCTGTGCACTAAATTAAGTGACTCATATCACTGGATGAGTTCATGCCTCTCATGAAGCCAATCCGATCAGGAAGGACCTGTTTGTACATCATCACTTTGTAGCTTATCTGCCAAGAAACTTGGCTAACACTTTTATATTGGATTTAACAAGGGAAACAGGTTTATATATGGTAAAGAACTTGCCTTTTTTTCTTACCAAATTAATAATTTTCACAACAGAAGAGTGAGTGTGCATCTTATCTGCAGTCTGGCAAATCAATCAATGGGAATAGATAAGCATAAAACAAATGTTGAGGGAAAATTCTGCTCTCCAACTATCTGCTCTTGGGCCTTTCCCAGCAAATAAACATGAAATCACTTCTCTACAGCTATGGCGGCTGCTGTTGTGTTGATGTCCCCTCTGACTCTTTTATAACCTGATAATTGTGTGTGTGTTTTCAAGGACTTACTAGGACCTCTTTCAAGTTACAGTGGCCATTTTACATTGCTTAATATCTTTTCCAATTTGCCTTGGCTAAGTCAGATGTTCATGCTGTGTGTAAATAGTAAAAGTTTTAACAGTGCATATGGAATTTGTTAAAACATCACCAGCTTGCATGCTTCAGGTTGTCAGAAAACGTGTGAATCTTTTTTTTCCCCCTAGTACAAATGCATGCTTGCTATGAAGTGCTTTTGCCATGACAACTGTTATCTGTCTAGATTTACACAACCATCTAAACACATAGTTAAGGCTATCTCTAGCATGAAAAATGTTCTTACAAATGTACCTCTCTCTCACTCCCTCTCTCTCTAAGTCATTCACTTTCTGGAAGATGGAGCAGCTTTTATTGTTTTGTGTACATTAATTTTATGCCAGTAAGGAGTGTCTAGACTCAATGCGAGTAGGAATCAAACTTTGTACTTAGCTACCATAAACCAGTATACATCAGGAATTACTTCAGTGGTGTTTCTCCTGATTTACCCCAGTGTAAGTGAGAACAGAACTGGATGCAAGGGGTCCAATACAGTAGAGGACGTTTCCTCAGGTTTATATGAAAGTTGGTTGGGAATTTTTCAACAAAATGTTTTTTTCTCCAAAAAATGCTGATTCCTCAAAACTTGTCATGAAAATGTATGTTTTGACAAAATTTTTGCTAGGAAGATCTCTGAGGTCCAGGATAGAATTTCTGGAGCAGCACGAAAAGTGAGACACCCCAGAATAGATAGTAGCACTGTGGTTAGGGCATTCATGAGGGATATCGGAGACTCAAATTCAAATCTTTGCTCTGAATCAGGCAGAGCAGAGACTCTGATCCAGGTTTCCCATATCCCAGCTCAGTGTCCTAAGCCCCAGGCTATTGGCCACTCTAGGTTGTGGTCTCTCTCTATTGCTCACTGCTTTTTCACAGAATATTTTTCAAAGTCTCATTTTTGTCCTAATGTGGGATGAAAACAAATATCTTCTCAAAATTTTTCACAAAACGGGACTTTTGTTTGCCAGCCACCCCTAATATACACTGATGTAATTGTATTGATTTCAGTGAAGTTCCACCAGCATAAATGTGGGGTAAATCAGTAATGAATCACAACCTCATGGCTTTAATTTTCCCTTTCAATATTTTAAATGTTGCACATTTTGGTGCTGCACCAGATTTCCCCCAAAATAGGCACACAGAGATGTACTAATATCTATTCATGTTGTAGTGCCAGTATTTGGCAAATGGCTATTTAATGGCTTCTTCCATATATTCTTATCTGAATGATCGGATCAAAACAACATGACTTCCATAGGTTATAATTAGGTTCTATGCACCATCTCAAATAGTGGATGGAGACAACACACTTCTATGTTTGTGATCTCCTCTCAGGTTGCATCTACACTTACAAATTAGGTCGAATTAAGGAGGCTTAAGTCGACCTAAACTACTCCACGTCCACACTGGACTTTCCTTAAGTCAACTTAAGAATTTCCTTAAGTCAACTTAAGGAAAAGGTAAGTCAACTTAATAACACCTCATTTTTGGTTGATTTAACACTTAAATGGACCTTATTAGGTCAACTTAAACCAGTGTAGATGGGGATTAGTGTCTAAGTCGACCTTATTAAGGCGACTTAAAGTGTTAAGTCAACTTAATAAGGTCAAAATGGGGCTATGTTTATACTAGAAAAGTTAAGTCGACTTTTGTTAAGTTGACTTAATAACATCAACTTTAAGTCGACTTAAAGTCGACCTTATTAAGTCAACTTAAAACAGTTGACTTAACTTTTCTAGTGTAGACATAGCCTCAGAGTCTTTCTGGGATGGTGTACCTCCACACCATCCCCTGCACAGATGTGTCTAAGGAATCCCTGACACATGTGCACACTGGTGGCAGGATTATTGTGTAAGCATGTGTTGTTTTTACATGTCCTTCTTCAGAATACAATCACACTTAATTAATTTAACATTATTTAATCATGGCTACAGCATTCAAGCAAAGCCTGTCCTTAGTTCTTACCAAGATCAAACTTGAATTCAAATCAGACTTAATCTAATTTATATTTGTTTTTTCATTTAAAAAAAAAAACAGGTAGTGTGAGAACAGGAGTGAATAGGGAACTTGTCAGTAATTTTTAAAAATATAATGTTAGAATGAGTAGATCTAGGCAAGTAAGTAAATCATTAATTTCATTCTGGTATAGGCGGTCCTCAGATACCTTATACTAGTGGTTCCCAAACTGTGACCTGCAGAGTCTTTCAAAGTGGTCTGCCACTCCCCTCTCACTGGCCTCAGAAGGGAGCTGCTGTCTAAGGACCCAGGTGGAGTATGTTGTCACAGAGCTACAAGACTGGTGCAGGCTCAAGGGGACAGGAGAGCAACTCTTCCTTCCTGCTGGCTGTAGAAAGGAGCATGGCAAAGTGCTCTGCCTGGGTCCATAGGCACTGGTGTCCCTGCTGGAGCCAGAAGGAGGGAAGATCAGCTAGGAAGCAGCCTCCTCACTGAACATTTTCCATCTGGCTGAAGTGGGGAAGTGGCTGGGGGCTACTGGTGGAGCACCCAAGACCTACCATGCTTGAGGAGAGGAACAGGAGCCAGACTCTAAAAATGAGTGCCTTCTGGTTTTTCCTGCACTTAGCAGGCCACCCACCGTGGCTTAGCTGCCAGGCCATGTGCTTCAGTATGTAGTGATAGTCATTTATCTGCACTAGTGCTTTGTCTGTGAGTGTGTGATACACTGTGAGTCATTTGTAGGTGTAAAATAGCAAATGTAAAAATGTGCACAGTAGCATCAAAATGTTTACTGTATATAGTGATTTTTAGTCCTAATGGTGTATACGTCAATATATTTTTAAGAGTTGACTGGTTGGTGTCCCTTCAAGGTTGTAAAAATGATATTTGTGACCCTCAAGCCAAAAAGGTTGGGAACCAGCGCTCTACACAGTAGTTTAACCCGATATTAAGGATTTACATGGGACATATGGCCTTGGGAAACCCTCTATCACCACTAGAAATATCACCCTAAATTAATAACATTCCAGCATTGAGTATCGTCAGAGCAGCCCTCTAGACTCTAGAGCCTCCATCAAGACTGGCTCTGAAGAGTCGATAAGGATAGTGCTGCGTTTATAAATTAGAATCCATCATGTCACTAATATGACAGTAGTTTGACCTAGAGTGCAATCCCTTTTAACCAAAGCTCACAGCTAAACAATTATCAGACGCATTGTAATACCAATAAGCCCTATCACATTGCTCCACTCTTTTATCTGAAACCTCACCCATTCCCCCCAAAGATTTTGTATTCTTTCAATTTAACAGCTGATATGCTATGAGATGGAGCTGAAGATTTAGGGATTAATACATAAATTCATAATCATAGCCTGTATACATATCTCAGAATGATTATTAAGTTTAGAAACATACCAAGCGTTTATAAAAGAGCTTGTTCAACATATTTTATTGCACAATACATTGAATACGATCAGTTCATTTAACAGCTTATTCTCTGAGGTTCAGACCTCCAGTTTTCCCTTTGAGGTATCTGGACACTGACTGTCAAAGTTAGATTAAGTTGTTTAGTTAAATCATGAGAAACTTTGTTCTGTGGAGGGGGGATCACTGAGACAAAATTAGTGACAGCTCTGATGTACTAGTATTGAAGAGGCCGTAACATGAAATAACAGGCCCTAAATCAACAAGGTACTTAAACACGTATAATTTGCAGTTCCATTGATTCCAATGTGAGCTGTTGGTCCAAAGCGCTAACAATCATGCTCACAGTGACTCAAGTTCAGGTCTCAAAAATGGAGACGCCCAAAAATCAATGGTCTGGTTTGAAAATTAGCGTTAGCCTCTAGTATTTGCTCAGATGTCAAGTTTATTAACTATGGTCCCAGTTTTCAAGATGTGGCTGCTAGTGACTGTTTAATAATGTTACATACTGTGTTTATTTTTAATATTAATAATAATAATAAACCTCAATAGTACTGGAAGAGTTATCCCAAGCGAGTCAGCCATGGCTTAGGTAAGAATGGAATAAATTACAGTCTTGATGAGAGCCAAGCATTACTACCCTTTCAGTCTTCACTTTGCAGCACCATCATTCTCCAGGAGATGAAAATATATATACACTGTATATGACCTTATTTCACAATAAGTAACATGCAGTAGGATGATTAATAAGGTCAAGATCCAGACACATTGTTTCATGAGGGTAAAAAGGATTTCATAACTCAAGAATGTTACAGGCATGATAAGGTAATGAAAAAGCCTGTCACTTAAATGGAATTAACAAGCCATCCTAGTGGACTGTGTAATGACTTGATTTTGCCCTTGTATTGAACTAAGTAAAGGAAATTTGATTTGGATTTTCCAAGCTGTGTTCCCAGATACTTATGACAAACAGACATTCAAAGTGAAGTGTATTCCATCAGATTCATAGTATTTATACTCTCAACTATGCCAGAATTTGCTTGATAAATTGTAGCACCATTTATGGTGGTCATTCCAGCACACTGGACTTTAGAATATACAGTGCTTAACTGTGTTAAGGGTTATGGTGGACGGGAAGATGAATATGAGTCAACAGTGTGCTCTTGTTGCCAAAAAGGCAAATGGCATATTAGGCTGCATCAGTAGGAGTGTTGCCAGCAGATGGAGGGATGTGATAATTCCCCTCTATTCAACACTGGTCAGGCCGCATCTGGAATACTGTGTCCAGTTTTGGGCTCCCCACTACAAAAAGGATGTGGACAAATTAGAAAGAGTCCAGCGGAGGGCAACAAAAATGATTAGAGGGCTGAGGAACATGACTTATGAGGAGAGACTGAAGGAAGTAGGCTTATTTAGTCAACAGAAAAGAAGACTGAGGGGAGATTTGATAGCAACCTTCAACTACTTGAAGGGGTGCTCCAAAGAGGAGGGAGGTAGGCTGTTCTAGATGGTAACAGAGGACAGAACAAGGAGCAATGGTTTCAAATTACAGCTCGGGAGGTCAAGGTTGGATATTAGAAAAAACTTTCTCACTAGGAGGGTGGTGAAGCATTGGAATGGGATGGGTTACCTAGGGAGGTGGTAGAATCTCCATCTTTGGAGATTTTTAAGGCCAGGTTAGACAAAACTCTGGCTGGGGTGATTTAGTGGGAGTGGTCCTGCTTTTTAGCAGGGAGTTGGACTAGATGACCTCATGAGGTCCCTTCCATCCCTATTATTCTATGATTCTATGAGAACTGGGAAAATACCTGAATACCAGCACAAATTTAAAAAACCTCATTTTCATTAGGGTATTGTTCACCTTCCTTTTGTTTCTCCGGATACTCTGCTGGCATGAAAGACAATGGAAAACAGCAAATTTTTAAGCAAATAATAGAGAATATTTGTGGCAGGAGAATTGTAAACTTGAGTAGTTAGTCTAGTTAGGTTCTTATATTGGGAATTATTGTCATTGGAAATCTGAGTCTAAAAGTTTTGCTCACCCAATCAGGGAGCAGAAATACTGTATATCCAATGTTTATGGAAAGGGGAGGCTGTAGATCCCACTCTCCTGTTAACATCAGAGGGAGAATTCCTCTCTCTTCTCCCTGGCTTTAGGGAGTACTTCCATTCCAGAATCAAAGAGGAGGACAAAGTTAATGCTGAGTGGAAGATGTACATCCAATGGGGTGATAATGATTAATGAAGGCTTTTATGGCAAGATCCCTTAACCTTTTTGTTTCCAGGCAATCTAACATTTCCATTTTTTAAAAGCTGTTGAATTTTTGTAATGACAGTGTAATGTTGGTTTTAGTTGTTACCTCAACTCTATTGAAGCACATTTTCAAGCATAAACCTTCTGTAAGGAAGATTTTATTTTTCCCTTTGGATGAATATCAGTTAGATTCTCCCCCCGACTCAGGTCCCAATGGTAGTGAAAAATTTACGGACTGGAATTGTTTGCAGAACTTATTCAAGAAATAATATCAACTAGTAAAAACATTCAAGAAATTGGAAGCTGTTCACAGGCACTTCATAGACAGAAAATGAAGCTTAAGTTCACTGACTAAATTATTCACCCCCCGTCATTCCCACTATCCTTTGGAGGGAAAAAACATTGCTCCTAAGGCTACAGCATTCCCTAGTACTAAAAACTGGAAATGTATTATTTTGAGAGAAAATGCTGGTCCTTTCTCCACAGGAGGAGTGTGCCCTGTGTGCAGCACAAGCAGTGGTGTTCTGCTGTGCTGGGGTGGGAAGACGGTATCTGGGAAGTCAACAGGGGGGATGCCTGCGTGCCATAGACACAGGTTCCTCAGCAGTTCCCTGCATGCTGCCGCACAAGGGTAATTTGAGGAAAATTGTGGCAGGATCAGTGGAATTTTTTCCTATTTATGAGGAAGTACTGCAGGGGTTATTCCAGTTCAAAGGCTGGAATTCTGGCTGTGGAGCCACTAACTCCATTGCATAATGGAGGGATCCCTTGCCCCCAAAGAACTACCAAACCGAAGTCTAGCTGTTTGGGCTGAATGCTGGGTACAGGATAGACCTTAATGCCGCTATTCCTGATGTTATTTTATGCCTCAGACACAGAACTGCTACATTGTACATCTAATCTATTTCATTATAAACAGAGATTATGGAACTCTTACAATTTCTAACACTTCCCATTATAAGACCCTATTGTCAGTTGTATATAACTTGGCCCAATGTAAGCAATTCAGGCTGAAATTTCCCAGTAGGTTGATTTTTAAATTTCAGCTCAGATGGTCCTGAAATTTCCAAAAATGAGGTTAGGGACATATGCATTGTTTTTCCCAGGTTTAAAAAAAATGTCTTACAGTGATTTCATTGTGAAGCTCTAGCAATTCCATTCTTTGGGGCAAGAACATAAAATTTGGACTTTGGAAATTTGGCTGCTCTGGTATTAAGGGATGTGCTTTTTGCTTTCACTGCGAAAACTCACCCAAAGTTACATATTTCAGGTCTCACATGTACTCAGTTGAGGTTTGTTAGAAGCTCGCAGCTAAACCTCCTAAAGATTACATCAGCAATCAGCATGCTCACACAATCATGTGTGACCGGACTGTGCAAGTGTCAGCCACACAGGATGACTGAGCATGCACCATCCCAGGCCTGCAGGGCTGAGCAGGACTTTCCCTGCAATTGCTCCTTGCTCCTCTGTGCAGTCTGTAATCATTTCTCACCCCTCTACAAACATTCTTTGCCATTCCTCTTATCTCCCGCTCCTCCTGCAGCCTCTGCCTCTATTCTCTAGTCTCTTCTGCTCCATTTCTCACCCCTCTACAGTCAAGGAAGGCTGGTTCTTCCTTCTCCTTGAGTCTGTTTGATAAGAGGAATGGCAAAGTTTGTTTCACACCCTCTGGGCCTGATTAAGGACAGTGTCTTGGCAACCTTAACTCTGGCATTTCCTCTCTTTTAACTATTTCATTTTGCTACTTTAATGTTCATGAAAAACAACAACAGAACGCCACTGGTCGTCACCTACAACCCCCAAGCCAGACCTCTTCAACACATCATCAAAAATCTACAGCCTATTTTACAAGATGATCCCTCACTCTCTCAAGCCTTGGGAGACAGACCTCTCCTTGCTTTCAGACAGCCCCCTAATCTTAAAAGGATACTTACCAGCAACTACAGATCACAGAACAGAAACACTAAAGCAGGAACACAGCCCTGCAGCAGACCACGCTGCCAACTTTGCCCTCATATCTACACTGATGACACCATCACAGGGCCTAATCAAGCCACCTACTCCATCAAGGGCTCGTTCACCTGCTCATCCACCAATGTGATTTATGCCATCATGTGCCGGAAATGCCCCTCTGCCTTATATATTGGACAGACAGGACAGTCTCTGCGCCAAAGAATCAATGGACACAAATCTGACATCAGAAACTGCAATACTGCAAAACCTGTAGGGGAACACTTCAACCTCCCTGCTCACTCCCTTAACGACTTGCTAATAGCTGTGTTGAAACAGATGAATAACAAATCACAGCTTCAAAGAGAGTCTGCAGAACTTGAACTTATATGCAAATTTGACTCAGTTGTCTTGGGGTTAAACAGGGACTATGGATTTTTCTCGCATTACATCAAGTGAATTGACCTCCCCCTCCTCTATGTGCTGTTCCCCAGTGTTTTGAATCCTAACACCTATTTTGATTTGCTGTTACAGCCTGACCTGATGCTATGTCATACACTCCCCTGCATTTAATTTCCTCCCACTCTGTAACTTTCCTATCTTCAAAGCGTCTGACGAAGTGGGATTTTCTCCCACGAAAGCTCATGCGATTAATAAATCTGTTAGTCTTTAAAAGTGCCACAGGACTCTGTTGTCTTTCTACAATAGACTAACACGGCTACCCCTTTGGAATTTGATTATATGTAGTGTTCAATGAAATATCATCGCATTTTGCAAGGTGCAGTATTTCTTCCTGGGAAGATTTGAGAGACATTTGCACGTAGCATAGTCAGTCTTGCTCTCTTCAATAATTACAGTCTTTCTTCCAAAACAAATGTTAAGGCAATTGCCAGGAAAAAAAGAAGACACGGCATATGCAGGAAAAAACTTGTTACATCAGTTCAAATACTAGGGCAAATAACAAATGAATTAAAAAGGAACGTTACAAAGAAAGTTATCTCACAGATTTTACAAATATTAAAGTCCACCTATTTAGCCCAGCATGCTTAAAACAGACTAAACTTAAGTGCATAATTTTTCTTAAAAGGCCAGAAACTATTTTTGTTGCACATGTCTGCTAACCACTTTCTATATCCTTGGCTCACAAAGTTCCTCATGACTGCAGGAAAAAAATTGATGCCTTAAGAAACATTTCCCCTTCATGTACTTCAGCATATTTCACAGGTCTGTGTTCCCACAAAGCACAGCTGAATAATACTAAAACTTTATATCTACGTTTCCTGTGAGAAAGAGATCTCTGGATCTGGAACAAAGTCAGGACCACATGAAGTCAAGAGACGGCCTTCACTAGACACAGTTTAGCAAGTCTGTTACAGCAGCAGGATTCTCAGTTGGGAGTTGACGGTCTTAGGCCCATTTGGAAATCCCAGCCTCAATTTTTAAATAAAAAGAAATCTATAAACGTTAAGACATATCATAATGTTATAAAAAGAAGTATTAATCTGGACTGATAAAGGGTCTCAGTCCAATACAGTAACAAATTAGTTCTGGTCAGATGTTTTCCATAAATACCTGTTACCCAGAAAGGAGAATATTGCTGACTTAGCTGCCCATATTCCTGGTCCATATTTCTCACCCTTCTAGTACAGGCAGTCCCCACTGTGTCTTAATCATTTAGCCAGACACAGTATTGGTATACCTAAAAATGAGTTAGTGGACCAGCTGCACATTTTTTTTCCCCACAGAAATAAAGGGTAGGGAAAGTTTAAACATGTAAAACAGTCAGACAAGATCAGGATAGTCTAACCCTTCTGTTCACTGAAGGAATGAGGAAATGGTGATGTCTCAAATAAATTCAGCAGATTAATCAATTAAAATTGAATGGAAATGGAACCATTTGCATTGTATAATAAGTTCTACGTTTCTGTCTGCCACATGGAACACAGGGGAAACAAAAACTGTCAGAAACCCCATACAAATGAGCCTTAAAGGGAGCTGCATGGAAAACGATGATGGTAACACTTCCCATAGCAACATGGGAAAAAGAAAGAAGTAGCAGTCGGAGTCTTTTACAGAGTTGTTATTTCATGTTTTGAATAGCTTTGTTGGTTCTCTAGAGTCGGCTGCTGCCACATTTCCTCCCATATCTCCATCCTTCCTTTAGGCCTTTGTATCATTAAATTAACGACCTACATGCAGAAAGTATTGTTAGTTTTAAATGCATCAGGAGCTATTAAAGTTTTAAAACTTTCCGTATTTTACCTTTGTACACATCTTGGAAGAGTTATGTCATAAATTTAAAAATCCCATTTTTTACCTGGAGTTCCAAATCCTACATTTCCCAATGACATTTTTTTTTTTCATTTGTGGGATTAAAGACTTCTCTGAAAAGTGACTTTAAAAATGACAGTGTGCGCTCATATTTGTATCTCACTAATTCCCAGATCTATTAAAACTTCAAATGTGGATTTCCTGAATTTATAGCATTCTTTCTTTCATTTTATGCTTGACACTATACCTGTTGTTAGGGTCACTTATGGTGTGGTGTGATTGCCTCCAAATTTATTCCAAACAACCTGATCTTTGGCATTTATCATTATGTTTTGTATTTATGCCTAGTTATGCATTTTCGATTAGGCACACGTCAGTTCTTTTGCTGCTTGCTAACAGTTTCATTCAGGAAGAACAGTTTTCAGTAGCCCTGCAGATATACACTCTTTTTTGCAAGGTCCATTTCTTACAATAACTTTGCTTTGACATGGTTAAAAGTTAGGCCACAATATGGTCTCTAATCAATCCTTCTGTTAACCATCCAAATTCACATGCCTTTGCTTTATTACATGGGTCAGTAACCTAATAGTTAATTGTCTCACTTTGTCAGTTAGTCTCTATGTAACAGACTGGTCTGCCCCTTTAAGTGTCAGGGAGCATCCGGCCCTGTTCTGGAAAGGAGTCCAGCAGTCTGGTGCTGGGGTTCATCCAAACCAGCTGGACAGCATTTAGTGACTGGAGCTGATGATTCCCAGTGTGGAAGTATAAAGGGGAACCTCAGCTCCATGAAGGAGGGTAGGACCAGGAGAGAGTGGGGAGGACACTCTCCTGTGGCTGCAGCAGAAGGCTGTGGAAAGAAAGAAAGAAAGAAAGAAAGAAAGAAAGAAAGAAAGAAAGAAAGAAAG
>ML685767.1:8274186-8285488 GCA_007922175.1 Pelusios castaneus
AAGAAAGAAAGAAAGAAAGAAAGAAAGAAAGAAAGAAAGAAAGAAAGCCCACTTGTCTGCCTGCCCTTTGGACTTCCTTAAGTTGGGGGAAGATCCAGCATATTAAGCTCTTGGACTCTTGTATCTGAGGGTCCTACGATCTAAATTGATGAACAGGACTGTCGCCTTTTATTCTTGTTCCAGTTTCTGTTCATTTGTGCTAAAGAATAAACAGAGCACCGAGGAAAGGGCTACAGTCTGAACTGAGCATGGCCGAGTGTTTATCCCAGTCTGGTGATTGAACTACCAGCCTACACTCTTGTAAAATAAAATGTGTTGTGCCCAAGCAGAGGCGGCTTTAGGCTATCTGGGGCCCTAGGCAAAGGCCCATTCCGGGGCCCCCTATAGGACCCTACTGCTGACCCCGGCCTCCCTGGGGCCTGGCACCCTGCCGGGGCCACTCACAACCCCCCCGCCTCCCTTGGCTGGCCACAGTGCCACACATCCCCACAGCCAACCGACCCCCATACCCCTGGCACCCCACTGAGGGCCCCAAACCTCCCCTGGGGGCCCCAGGTCCTGGCTCTCTACCATGTGTCCTGCAGCGGTGGGAGACAGACATGGCTTTTGGGGTAGTGAAAGGGCCCCAAGGCGGGTGCCTGCTTCACCTACCCCAAAAGTCGCCTCTGTGCCCAAGAGCCTTTCTTGCAAAGTAGGGTTTGTGAGCTCTTTCAGGATCCTCTGTAGGATTGTTTGTTTGTTTGTTTTGTGAGTTTTATGGGAGATATTCTATAAAATTACACCTAGGCTTGGCTCAGCCCTTTCGAGTTAATTGTACAATTCCACTGATGGTACTCCATGTACTGTCGGTTCTCTTTCTAGCAGTGTAAGCACATACCATAACTCATATCAACAAATGAATGAAAACCTCTTATGAATTGATAATTGGATGAAAAAAAAACATGTTTTATAAAACAGAGGTCTTGCTGTCACCTGATACTTTCAATGCATAGATGCCATGTGTTAGATGAAAATTTCTGGCATTACTTTTACTTTATAAATTCTGTTCTCCTATAACTTATCTCAATAAAGGCTGGTTTTTCATACTGAATATAAGTTACACATGGACACATACACATCTGGTTATTTTGTTAACATTTTGATTATTCGTGTAAACATAACTGTGGCCCCACATAGATTTCTGTTCAGGATTTAGGCTTATTAACAAACAGCAAAGGTAATCTTAAAAAAGGTTTACTTATATTAACTCATGTTTGTCTTCACAGAGCATGCTATTTTTACCAACCAAAACCCATTGTCATTCTCTAAAGGGACTTGAAATAATAAACTTGTCTTAAGTCAAGAATACATCCTATCAACCTGTTGGCTCCTAGTTCTGTTTTGAAATAAGCAGTGCTGTTCTAACAGCCATCTAGCCGCCTTTTAGTCTGTGTTTCCCATGAACTCTTGGCTATAGGCAATCTGTAAGTACAAAGCTGGGCTCAAACACTGACATTATTAGAATTAGCAGCTTCTGAAGGAGCCGAGTGGAAAAACATTTACATGCTGTGCACCTTGTATGATTATGATTAATATATAATCTTGATCTCCTAAAATCTTCTATTTTTGTTCACTCCAGCAGAAGCCACTGAGAAAGAGTGGGGGGGAAATCCCCCTTTCAAACTTTGTTGTTTTTCCAAGAAATGAAACATTTTATAAGAATTTGGGTAATGTATGTGCACGGCTCCTTGAGTTTATGTAGAGAATTTAGGCAGGGTAGAAATCAAAATATACAGCATCTGTGTGAAGAATGTATGCAGGTCCTGGGGAGATTTGACATAGAAACAGTCTGTCAGTATGTGACCAGACAGACTGGTACCATGCAAGTTGGCCAACTTGTTCTTCCCTTGGGCACATTAAGCTCCTATTCTATTGCTTTTGGACTAAGTCTCCTTGGAAATAAATGGCTTCCTCAGTGGCATGCAAAGCCATATACTCGCTGTGAACAGGTATGATAACAAAAACAACATAATAAAGCATTGAATTTGATCTTCAGTGCTGAAAGAGAGGGAAAAAGAAACCAAATCTAAATAAACCCTAGAACGAGAGCACAAAAAAATGATCTTAGAGCTCAGTCATGATCCCTGATGTGCATCAATGCATGGAGGAATGGGGCATATGGATAGGATGACCAGATGTCCTGATTTTATAGGGACAGTCTCAATATTCATGGCATTTTCCTATATAGCCACCTACTCCTGGCCTGATTTTTCACACTTGCTTTCTGGTCACCCTACATATGGAGCACTCATTACTCCCATTGCACAGGCTGCCCACACTGCACGGAAGAGAGAAGGGCTATCCCCAGATTACCCTGGATGTGCAGGTGGGCAGCAGGCATGTGTGGAGTGACGATGAAGCTTTGGCCGCAACAGCACACTTCCTAGGAAGCGGAAGGTAATCATCACTACCAAAAAGACTGGCACCAGATACCTGAAGCAGGAACTGGATTCAAACGCACTACATCAATGGGATTCCTCCACTATTCTTGCGGCAATGCAATCATATGTCATGTTAGAACTGAGCTATTAAAAAACCAAACAAACAGGTGTCCAATCACAATGACAGCTAGTATGGCGTCTCAGTGATACCGTACCAGATTAGCATGTAAAGGATGGCTTTCCCAATGGGCTGACCAGACCCATAGATCGAACCTTGACTCTGAGAGTTAAACTGAATTTGTTCAGACTTACGCAGCATGGCCAGTAATGAAGAACTTCAGGTTGAATTACATCTTCAGTTATACCTGTCAACACGATTTGCCTTCATTAAGCGGTGTAGGTAAGGGCAGAATCTGGCCTGAAGAATGTTAATTGCTAGAATGATATGTGAGAAGGAAAAAACACATTTTGTATTTGTGAAATGAATAAATTAGATCTGCAGTCAGTGAGAAATAATAAACATGGAACCACATAGTGATATTTTTTCAGTTAGGTTTCAGATTAGAACCAGAATACAATTCCAGTTCTACATTTAGGAAGCAGTTGGTGACACTTGGTGACAGCAGGGTATTGGATTCTCTTCCTAAATCTGTATCCCACTTTCCAGGCCTGATCCAAAGGTCATTGAAGATTCCCATTGATTTCAGTCAGGTCCCAAATGAGTTCAGCCAAACCATTTAATTCCTCTGTGTTGCCTTTTTGGTAATGGGTACCATAACACCCCTTTAAGCATGGAGCTGTTAATAATGACTAATGTTAATAAGGGGCTTTCAGATTGTTGAATGAAAGACTCTTGTATAAGTGCCATGGCCAAGAGTAATATTTTTAACAAGGCGTCAATTGCCACCTTTCCCATAGATTGCAAATCCTTGAGGCAGCATAGAATCTCAATACCATTAAAAGTTAATCAACAATAATAATAGTAAAGAAGCAATTACCACAGATAGTAATATGATTTATATTACAGTAGTACCCAAAATATTCTGGATGCTTTACAGTGGAGCTTTCCTTGTGCCAGTATGCCTATTCCCTGACCTCCAGGGATGCCTGGGACAGTGAGCATAGTTAAAGTCGCTCATTGGCCTCTCTCCTCATTCTGCCTGTGAAATGGTCAATGGGTACCCATTACACTAATGATTATTGCAGAATGAACACTAGTACAGTGGTTTTCAACCAGTGTGCCATGAGAACTGTCCAAGTATGCCATAAAATTTTGTACAAAGGTAACTAAAATCAATGTAAAACAAAATTGTTTCATCTTAAACCATATTCTATCCAACCAAAATTATAACTCGTAAGACCCATGAAAATTAATCATCAAATTAAAAGCGAGTTATCGGTCTTTCGATTCTAAAACTTGAACATTCTAAACGTAGGTGGCCAAAGGACAAAATTGAGATGTGTGTTTTTTTCCAGTGTATTTGAAACCTTAATGTATTTGATCCTTCTTTAGCTTGTTGTATGCCCTATGTTCCAAACCTCTGTAGTAAGACCATAACCATAGTAAATGTGACATTTATGAGCAATCAATTCAGCTGAAAAAAGTGGGTGTGCCATGGAACTGTTTGTCTCATTGAAGTGTGCTGTGTTACTGAAAAGGCTGGGAACCACTCCGCTAGTCTATTGGGAACTGGACTGAGACCAGTAGCTGATCTCGCACAGGCCACCAAGTAGTATTAAGTTTTGATCCTGTAAACTGGGTAGCACTCAGGTCAGTAACCTAGAAGCAAATGAAGCCACCACCACTGCCATCTCCCCTTTTAATTCTGCCTTTTTGAAAGTCTCTATGTACTAGTACCTAACTTTGAGATACCACATGACAAAAAGGGGGAATGTTTCTTGTATAATGTTAGGGAAAATTGGGTACCAACTCCAATCTGGAAAGGAGCCGCGTTACCCTCCCACGGACGGGCTCGTTCCCAGCTGTGATCAATTCACTGAGACACGAGAGTGTGGTTTCAGAGCACTTTATTCGGCTGAATGGCTGGACTGACACAGAGTAGATCTGAGGCAGAGAGCCCCGATCTATAGTAGTGGTGACTTAGATACACTTACATTCTTGCATAGTGGGCTTCTTGCTCAAGAGAAGAAGCCCTTGGAAAATTCCCATTACATCACTCATGTAACTGCCACATCACCAACAGGTAAAGTGTTTGCAGGACTTCAAACATTACACGTTTCCTTATATGGTACAGTCAAACAGTCACTCAGGTTTGAGTCACAACGACCCTTCCCCTATGTACTTTTCCACTCTCCTTCTACTAACCCATCTTTCTTTCCCCCCACAATAATGAAGTTGTCGGTTCTTTTTCCTCAATGTCACTTACCGGAGCAGAAGTACCAGAGTGAAATCATTTGTGTTTGGATAGACAACTTATCCTAGATTCTGGATTTTTTCATTTCTGCGTATATTTGGAAATGAAAGACTCTGCTCATGATGGGAGGTTATTAAATTGATGCACCCCACTTAAATCTCCCAACAAAGACAAATTGCCATTACTGCCATTGAATAATAAAAAGTAGAATTCTGGTCTATACTTCCAATAATTCATAAAATCATGTGAGTCCTGGAGCAAGAAAAATACTACACACCAGCCAGCATGAAGTTGGCAATTTACAGGGCATTTTGGCCATATTTGTAGTCATTTTCTTTCATCAGTGCCAATTAAATTACAGACTTTGTTTTCTAACTTTAGTTATTTATTCTTGACTATCTCACTCTTCTTAATCTCATTTTCCAGTTCCCTGAGGCCTTTTCCTCCTTTTGTTTCTGTTTTTTCTCCAAATATTCCCAAACTTTTTCTCCCCAGTGTCTCTAGGCTTTTTTAATCTAGCCAGCTTCATTCCGTCCTTTTTCCTTTTCTTTTTTATATGCTATATTTCTTCACTTTTCCTCTTCCTTGAATTATTTATTGCCTTCTTTCTTGTTTGCTTTCTTTGTTCTCTCATTTGCATTATGTGTGGTGGATATACAAGTGGCCTAAGAGGGGAGAGTACATGGGGTGGGTTCTGAGTTATTACTGAGAATTGTTTCTTGGGTAACTGGCTGTTGAGACTTGCCCATGTGCTCAGGGTTTAACTGATTGCCATTTTGGGGGTCGGGAAGGAATTTTCCGCCAGTGCTGATTGGCCTGGGCTCTGAGGGTTTTTCGCCTTCCTCTGTAGCACAGGGCAGGGCTCACATATCGGTGAATTCTCTGTATCTTAAAGTCCTTAAATCATGATTTAAGGAGGTAAATAACTCAGTCATATGTTGGTGGCCTATTGCTGGAGTGGGTGGGTGAGGTCTTGAGGCCTGCATTTTGCAGGAGGTCAGACTAGATGATCATACTGGTCCCTTCTGTCCTTAAAGTCTATGAGTCTATGGTGTCTGCATCTGTATGTCATTTCTTTCTCATCCAGTCTTTCTCTACTACCTTGCATAAAATACAGAAACTGGAGATGGTCAGGACCATTTATTTAAGAATATAAGAACAGACACAATGGATGACATAAAGAGTCCATCCAGTCTAGTATCCTGTCTGCTGATGGTGGCCAATGCCAGGTGATTCAGAGGGAATGAACAGAACAGGCAATCATCCCATCGTCCATTCTCAGTTTCTGGTAAAGAGAGGCTGTGGACAATTCAGAGCATGGTTCTGCATCCCTGGCCATCTTGGCTCATAGTCACTGATGGACCTATCCTCTATGAACTTATCTAGTTCTTTTCTTAACCCTGTTAGAGTCTTGGCTTTCACAACATCCTCTGGAAAAGAGTTCCACAGATTAACTGTGTGTTGTGTCAAGAAATGCTTCCTTCTGTTCATTTCAAACCTGCTGTCTATTTAATACCCTGGCAGTGCAGAATTGTTCCCTGTGACGTAGGACCTGATCCAAAGCTCATTGAAGTCAGTGGAAGGATGACATTCTCCAGTCTGGTTTTAAAGGATTCAACAAGAGGCACCAATTTATTTCCATTGTGATAGTCTTTTTACAATATAGAACTTGTCTGAAGTCACCATCTCCTTTTACACAGTGAGATGGACAACTGTCTGGTAGTATAGATTACAGCTGATTGAAAAACAGGATGGAAGTTTTACATAAAATTTTTGCCTTCTTCTACTCTGAGATTTTGATGGACATTTTTGTTGAACTTGTGAATTTAAGAAAATTTCAGCCAGCCCCAGTAATGCTGGTTTTAACCACTGACATGGATAAGATTTGAATGGCTGATGTAGAAGTTAAGGCCAACATTTTCAAATGTAGGTGCCCAAAATTAGCCACCAGCTTCTCTGTTTAGGAACCTGTATAAGTGGTCTGATTTCAAAGGACTTCACTGAGACTTGAGAAACTTCAGCACCTACGAAAATTGAGCCACTTGTACTTAGATGTCTAAGTACAAATTTAAGGTGGGATTTTTTTCAAGGCTGTAAGGTGATGTGGACATTCATTTCCCATTAATACTAACAGCAACTGGGCCCCTAAATCGATTAGACAACTTCAAAAATTCTCAACCTTAGTTATCTAAATTTAGGTACCCATGTCTGAAACTTTTGGCCCCAAATATTCCTATTCCTATCCCGTGAGCCATCAAAGACTTCATTCTTACCTACGTCTCATCATACGATTCTCCATACAGACAGGCTGATTTAAGACATCCCTTTAAAACAATGTAGAAGACAGTGTGTATCTGCATATGCACTGTGGCGACCAACTCAAACAAAATTTACAGAATAACATTTGTATTACACTGTATAGACATGCCCCATTAGACTCACCATATTTTGCCATTTTTTTGTTGTAGGATGACAAAGACTGAAAATAATCTGATAAGCAGAAAGCAGCTACCCACCAGAAAAAGCAAGGAGAGGAGCTTTTCCCAGTGCACGGAAGCAGAGTATGACAGTGCATTTGACTTTTACAATTGTTTGCGGTTGGCACTCTTAACAACTAGCCCTTGAGCAGACAGTTGCATGGATGAGGTGTTATGAAATTCAGACACAGTTGATCTACTCAGGATACTGTAAACCTTCGACAACATTCTGGCCAAAAGATAGTCCCAGGCTTGCCGCAGTACATATACTAATGCCTAATGATGCAGGAAAGACACTGTCAGTGAAATTCCTCCTGTCCCACATGAAGCCATGGTAATCAGGCTCTATGTGGGGAACTCTGCAATGACTGGAGATGTGACTGCCACACCAACTATCAAGTATTAAGATTAAATAATGGAACTGGCACGAAGGCTCCCTCCTTGACAACTCGCTCCAAATCTACTTCAGCCTTGGATCTGGTGGCAAATGGCACCGGTCTGGCCTTCAAACATTTCAGTTGACAGTCAGGTTTAATATTTAACTTCACAGTGATTTCTTTTATACTGCCTAGGTCCTCTCCGAAAACAGCAGCATGTTTCGCTAGTATCATTGCCAGGTTTATTTCTTCTTCAGTCAGCTGGTGCACTTCTGCCCAATTGAGTTGGATCTTCCTGATCCAAGACCTTCCCAATAAGGCTGGGTAACTGCCTTTCACCACAAACAGTGGTAGCTTTGCTGTCTGTCTATTGAGCTCTACTTTCACCTCAATAGCACCCAACAGGGGTACAGCATCTCCTGTGTATGTCTTCAAAACTACTGTCATCAATTTAAGTGGCAGATGTCTGAAGTCCTTCTCATACACAATGTTGGAAACTAATGAAACAGCTGTACCAGTGTCCAGTTCCATGCATACAGGTTTACCATCCAAAAGCAGTGTTACCCAGAATTTGCATGGGCCAGCTATTATAGACAAAACATGAAGCGACTCTTCGTCTTCAGAATGGGTATCGCCATGATCACTTTCTTCCTGTTCTACTGTATGTAGAATTTCCCTCTTGTTCCATCGGACCACTTGCTGATTGTTCTCTGGTCTGCCTTTTTTGCTTGGCTCAGTCCTCTTTTGTTTGCAGGCATGTTCAATGTGTCCTTTCTTGCCACATCATCGACACAGTAGTTCCTTACACCAGCACTCTGATGCATGATGACCTGCTTTTCCACACCAGTGACATTTCTGCCTTCCCAGGGGCCAAGTGGTAGGTTCTTTGGATACCTTATGCATCCCTGCATTTGCCCTGATTAGTTGCATCTCCTGCATGGCCCATTCCATAGAGACTGCAATATCAGTGGCATTTCATCTAACATGTTCTTGAAATCGTAGTGTTCTGCGAGCTTCCTTAGCGATGCTATGAATTGTGCAATGAATTCACCTTCACCTTGATTCCTGTGATAGAACCGGTAACTCTCTGTTATTACCAATGGTTTTAGGGAAAAATGTACTCCCAGAATTTCCACAAGATCATCATACAATTTTGCCTCGGGTTTCTCCAGATAAAGCAAATTATATAGCAAACTATAGGTCTTAGCTCCTTTAATGGTCAAGCAAACAGGTACCTTTTTTCCATTGCATAGATCATTCATTACCATGAAGTTCTGAAAGTGTGCTATATATATTTTCCATGTGAAGGTGATAGTATCAAAGTTTTCTGGAAAAGCGGTGAGTGAAACCATGGTTGAACCAGTGAGTGGAGCTATGGTTCCCTCTTGTGGTTGTTTATCTCTCGTCCTTTGGCTTCATCAAACAAATAGATCAGATTTCAACTCCAGACAGCTCCATCCCCCTCCAGGTACATAGCACAGGCATGCAAACAGTGAGAAGAAAATTCATTTTTCCGTAGCTCAGGATTTCCTGGGTTCACAAGATGTTATCTCATCATCCAACTTCATTGCCAGTGTCATGTATTAAGATTAAATAATGATCAATAGACATAACAGGCTTCGGAGTTCACTCAGTTGGCTTTATTCAGCATGTCTGGCAAGGACTGCCAGGAGACAAACAGGTTTACCCAAGCACTTAACAACCCTCTAAGCACTTAACAACATCACTATGGCAACCCCCAATGGCCCCAGTAACCTGAGACACCACACCAGCCAGCTGATTTTCCATCCATAGCCCTATCCATGCCACCTGATTCAGACCCAGCACGGAGCTGCACTTCCATGACTCTGATCAGGTGCAGAAGCCCCACTGGAGGACTATGCCATTGACACCCATAGCCAACTAACTGTCCTACTGCAGTGGTGTAAAGGGTGCAATTCTCCCAGGAATATAAGCAAAGTGGAAAGCAGGTAATTGTAGTTATGACAAGATATGGCTCTGTTGTTGTTTCTTTTGTCCATCTTTGTAATTATAATTTTAAGCATGTATGCGCAGGGGTAGGCAACCCCCGGCACGCGTCCCAACAGTGGCACACAAGCCCATTCAGAGCGGCACTTGGCATCCTCTGTGGCCCCACAGAAATTGCCACTCCTGCCACCGCAAGACACGCCAAGTGGCTTCTTTCAGGGGCGGCTGCAGTGTGGAGCTCCCTGCCATGTCCATGCCCCAGGCATATCATGTAAAGAAGCCATCGAGAGCAACTCCTCTCTGTGGTGTGCCGCTGCCAAAAAGAGTCACTCCAGACAACTTCTTTCCATGGCGTGCCTGGGGATAGGGGTCCCCAGGCATGCTGCCGAGAGGAGCCACTCCAGGTGGCTTCTTTCCACGAATGGGCCATCGGCACCAGCTGAGGGTTGAGGAGGAGGGGCCGGCACAGGGGTCGGCAAAGGTTGCCAACCCCTGATGTATGGTGTTATTTAGAAAATATATTGCCAACTCCGTGCACTGGGGGAAGAGATTTTAACTGTCCCAAGGAATCGTGGCTCAGCCTATTGCACATGAGCCATTTGAAGTCAAGTGAAGTGCAACAGGCTTGTCAGTTAGCCAGAGCCTAACTCTACTGCAGAACAATGAAGTTTGCAGTCCACAAACAAAAATGAGAAATCACCTATGGATTCCAGAAGACACAAAAGAGATGCTGTGTTTTTAGTATAGACAGAGTGAACATGACCCAGAAAAAGAGGTACCCACTTACTTTTCTTCAGCTAAAATAGGGGTGCTAATTTCAGACTAACCAGTCTGAAGAAACTGACCAAGAAATGTCAGCTGTCTTTGTAGTATTTTCCCAGAGAAAGGGGAAATAGCAAGTCAGGTAGGAGGGGGGTCTATATAGGACATACCAGACGGTTAATGTCTCCCTCTACTGTTCTGCAGAAGCCATGTTTTCACAGAGGTCCTTTGGAATGTGCAGAGCCTAGTGAGAGTAGGGTGATGGAAAGGTACAGGCTGTTGGGAAGAAGGGAGGAGAAATGCTGAGGTTAGAGTGTGAGAAGATGAGTTCCAGGAATGGTATGGGGCTTGGAGAGGACCTTTGGTGGAACGATGATCAACGGGCTTGCAGGTTTGCTGAGTGCTGGTTTATTTTGTGCTCCTGTGTGTGTTTCAGCAATGACGAGGCTTATTTATATGCTTGTTTTTATATTGGCAATGCTGGGGACTGTTTTGCTGCATGCTGCTCCATGTATATTAGCAATGCACATGCAGCTTCCATCTTTTTACTTCCATTATCCTTCATAGGCCCAGAAACAAGACAAGACCTTTTTAAAGGCTAAAAAGTAATTATTACTTTAGCTTTCCAATACCATGAGTGAGCAGGGAAAATGTGGAAAGCATCAAATACTCTCTTAGGCTGCGTCTACGCTGGTAAATTAAGTCAAGTTAAGCTTGCTTAAGTCGACTTAATTTACTCTTCGTCTACACTACAGTTTCCTTAAGTCGACTTAAGCAACTTGCTTAAGTCGACTTAAGGAAAATAAAGTCAACTTAATGAAAATTAAGTCGACTTTTTAAAACCTGCTTTTGAGTAGACCTAAGGCTTAAGTTGACTCCCTAGAGTCAACTTAAGCCAGTGTAGCCTTGGGGTAGCCCTAAGT
>ML685767.1:8290488-8365033 GCA_007922175.1 Pelusios castaneus
AAAGAAAGAAAGAAAGAAAGAAAGAAAGAAAGAAAGAAAGAAAGAAATTGGTATAATAAAATCTGCAAATTCCCCCCCCCCCAAAAAAAATCTCAGTTGAAAAATTATATCCAGCCCTACTAGTGATACAGTGCATGTCAATGCCATTTATATATTGAAACTCAAAAAAAGGAAAAAGAACAGACCACTGTGCCATTGACGAATCTTTATGAACCCTTGATTTAAATTAAATATTTCTGATTTAACCATATTATTGTGTCCAGATTAAGGTACCCTCTTGGCTCTACAAGATCCTACAACTGGATGTCAATTATTTCATTTGATAGATGTACTGTCCTGTATATTTTTTAGCCTTTAATTTTCAGCTAGAAGGTGTTATAAGTGTATTTTGTGTCCTGGAACATCATAGGCTATGTCTACACTTACTAAAATTAGTTCAAATTTGCTCATAGAATGGGCCCATAGAATGGGCAAGAGCTCAAGAGATTATTACATTTGTTATGAACCAGTTCATCCATCCATTCTCAAGTCGTCTATCAAATAGCAAGAATCAAGTGCCAGGCTTGAGGAATAAAATCTCATGCAACAACAATCAAGAATCAGAAAGTTAGCATCAGGGGTCCTATTTTGGGCACTGGTTGTCAGCTATTAGATTCTGAAGCAATCAGGCACGTTTAAGATTTGAGAGCTGAGCTGACCTTTGGTTATGGCCTTAGCTAGGATGTGGTTCAGTTTGCCAATAATTTTGGAGTGTTTATTTCCAGTGAAACCAAGCATGCTTTATTAGTTGCTAAAATTCCCATAGGAGTGGCTTTCAGAAAGCAAGTTTCACACGGTTTGAACCATATGACAGTGCAAGTTATACAGGACAGAAGGCTCAGGGTTCTCTAACTGGCAAGATAAATAAATATTTCTGTATTTCATTTAGCAATTGCTGTGTATGTAAGAAGCATTGTTTAAATTATTAAGTGATACAAATCAGTGAGATACTGTTAAATTTATACTGCAAGGATTAAATTTAGTGGGGACGGGAAGTGGACAAGAGGCCACAGATGGTCTTGATCGACTTGTTAAATTGTGTAAGCCAAGCTGGAAGTGTACAGTTTCATGTCAGCTCTCATAGTGAAGCTGGAGGGCAGAGAAGGAGGATACAATGGAGGCTTCTTGGTGGGGCAGCAGAAGGTGAAATCAGAGACAACAGGAATCTAGAGAGCAGATGTTAGGGGCTTGTTTTCATGGATGCCCCCATGTATCCAGCTGCATATACACGTAAACATTGAGAAAATGGAAGATGGATTGATTATTCCTTTGTGAATGATCATCTGATCCTTCCAAACAGCAAAGAACAAAGGAAAGAATACTGCTGTTGTACCAAAATATAGCATCTCTTCTAATTCCCAAATGGTCTACAAGAACGAGAGGCCAGGCTAGGCAAGATCAGCAAGATTTCTCTAAAGTGAAATTAAAAGCCACATAAGCATGTCATCAGTACTTAGCTGATGATGATGATAGACAGTGCATCTTGTCCCATAATTCTCAATAGAAAATGCTTGTGAGCATCTTTTAAGTGTTTGATTTGACATTGCATATATTTGTAAGGTTAGTAAGATCCTGATTTTGAGACCTAGATACCAGTAAGGGTTCCTGGGGGTTTTCGCCTTCCTTTCCAGCATGGGGTATGGCTCACTAGCTGGTGGATTCTCTGTAGAGCCCTGCGTGGATACAAATATGTGGATCCGTATCTGACCTGCATCTGCAAGAAATGGTCTGCAGAGATCCGTGTTGTATCTGCGGATGCGGATATAATGTAGATATCCACAGATATCCGCGTATTTGCAGGGCTCTAGCCCTGCACAGATAAAAATATGTGGATCTATATCTGATCTGCATCTGCAACAAATGGTCTGCGGATATCCACATTGTATCTGTGGATGCGGGTATCTGCGGAAATAATGCAGATATCCGCGGATTTGCAGGGCTCTAATTCTCTGTACATTAAAGTCTTTAAACCATGATTTGAGGACTTTAAAAATTCAGTCATAAGCTAGAGGTTTATTAAAGGAGTGGGTGGGTAAGATTTTGTGGCCTCCGTCGTGCAAGAGGTCAGACTAGGTGATCATATTGGTCCCTTCTGGCCTTAGAGTCTATGCATAAGTATGATTCCCCATTTATGTTCATGCCTCCATCTGAGCATTTATCAAAGAGCCTCCAATGAGCTTTTTGGAAAAATCATAATGGAATCTTTTATTCAAGCCCTCTAGTTACTCAACAAATAGGACTGATAATCAAGTCCTGTATTGCTCAGTGAGGGCTCACATCTCATCGTGGCATCACTTAGCCACTGAGAGCCATCCTGTGTGTGTGTGCTTTCTGTGCATACGTACTTAAACCGTACCTTATTATCTGTGCAAACTGACTTCCATGTAACAAATGGTTGTGGGGAGCGGTCTTCATATTATTTACAGGTTTGTGGAAGCAAAAGTAAGCGAAAGGCATCCACCAATGAGACTATTTTCTGCTGTTTGGGGATTATGAAATGGTTAAATGCCCCATACACCAACAGAAGCTAAACATGTACTAACTTCATTATTGCCCTTCATGTCTAAAAGTAGAGTCAGCTTGTGACCCAGATCCACCCAGATCCTCAGCTGGTGTAGATTAGCATGGCTCCATTGAGGTCAAAATGGACCTATGCCAGTTTACACCAGCTGAGGTTGTGTTCCAGCATCTTTAAGACACTAGAAACAGTGTGACATCACCCTACTCAAGCAAGATAGCCAGGAAACTGTACTGCTTGACCCCCCACCCCCTCAGGCAGATGTACCATAGAGGAGTGCAGCATGGGCTGCCCTTTATGGCCATCTAGCCAAGGAGGAAGGAAGTCATGGTCTTGTTTCTACTCTGCTTCTCTAATGGTCTTTAATGCTAGAGGGGAACTTCCAGAAGGTCCCAGGGGCTGCAGCTGTGACCAGCTTGTGAACTGGGTTTAAGGGAGAAAAGGCCTGTACCCTTTTCCACTTCTCACTCTCTCAAGGGCCAGCCCCAGTGTACCTTTATACTGTATGATGCAGGCCTGAAAAGAACTTTGGGGCTCTTCATAATTTGGCTGTTTGAATATCTGCTGTTCAGGACAGTGAAGATGTAGACAAGGGCCGGGAGGGGAAGATTCAGTCAGTCAGATTTCGAACTGATGAGAAGCATGAGAGCTGAAGTCATTACAGCACGGCCCACTGAAATTCCCCAAATATGTGAAAAATTACAGTTCTAATGATAAACATGGTACTAACTATTGGCAGGACATGAATCCAGCCTCTCTGTGAAGGTTTTAGAAAGTCTGAAAGCAGCTACAAATCACGTTCTTCTTTGTCAAATCCTAAGGTTTGTAATCCTGCACTCTGGGACACCATATGGCAAAAGAAACAACACGTCGAACTATTTTCTGTAGAACTGTAGTAGACATGAATACCAAACAATTTCACAAAACCACTAAATATTTGGCCAGCTTCTAGTCTACTGTAATTTTTAAAAAATGCTGAAGACAAATGTTTATGCTGAAGGGAAAATGTCCCCAGGATATAGCTAACCGGTCAATTAATAGATCATTTCAGTTTTCCCATATATCTCATTCCATAATCTATGCTTCATGGATGGTGACTACTGCACTAATTAAGGCTTTCTAAAGTTTTGAAAGGCATTTGAATTTTGAATGAGGGCTACTTTGGCTCTTCTGGCATGTAACAGGCAGAACGTCTGGCCGGATCTCCAGACTTCTTTCATATATGTTGCTGATCCAAAATAATTACACCAGACATCCTTGAGTGGAATCACAAGTTTGCCAATTTCCATTTCATGTATCTTCTTTAGAAAACTGAAAATTGCAGCTCATGAGCATTGGTAATTTCTTAAAAGCTGAGTGTGGGACAGACATGCTCAATGTCCAAACTTAACTCACTGGGACAAAACGTTAGAGTTAAATTGATTCTGAAAATAACATCAATGCTCCCTGAGTCAAAATGACCTAGAAAAAAATATTTTATTTACACCTAGAACAATTGATTATTCATCAGAGGTGCAAAGTTTGGGATATTTCTTGGTGGGAGTGGTGCTTTTAAACCTTTGATGATGTGTGCAGTAATAATTCATATGCATCTTGGTTGAAAATGCAACCATGTAGTTGTGATGACCTTTCCCTGAACCTGAATATGTCTGAAAGAAAAAAAAATTATAAAAACCCTCAGTGTCTTTGTACTGTATAATTTTCAATTATCTCAATTTTCTGAGCTCCCAGTCAGCACTTTTTCTAGAAATGTAAATGTCGAAAGAAAATTTATCAACAAAGGTTTCATATTCTGATTTCCTTGGACTTTATAGCAGGCAGAATTCTGGTTCATTTTTAAATGCAGGCGAAACTGCCAAAAAGGAAAAGTACTTCTTATAATATTACAGATTATAACATTGTCCAGTCTGTTTTGCTCTCTACCCAGTGCTATGAGAGTTTAAGCAATAAGATTTACACTAGGCCAGGCAGTCTAGGCAGAACTTCATTAAACTAGAGCTGTGTGACCTGTTCCATCAACCCAGCTATGTACGGGTTCAGTTCTCAGGAGGTTAGCAGTGTACCAGTCCTTCATCCTTCTTTTTCTAAAAGCACTGTTCAGATACTCCCTGCCCCTTCCTCTCCTTAACCTCCCTCCACCCACTGATCCCACACACATACAAGGTATGTCTACTCTGGCAAGTTAGGTCAATGTAAGGACGCAGCTCTCTGTCGACTTAACACCTGCCTTTGTGGATGCAGGGAGTCGACTTAAATTTCTAGTGTAGACTCTCTAAATTGACTTAACAAGGTCAACTTAACTTAAGTCAACCTTGTTAAGTCGACTTAAGAGAGTCGACTTAGCTTTTCTAGTGTAGACATACCCATAATGTGTGGCTAGTGGCTTAAATGCCTTTTATTTCTGGATGGGTAATCTCTTCCTGATAGACTTACTTGAGTACCAAAATGCCCTCCTTGTTTTATGAATTTATGAATCAGTAGCTAGTTAAGCCTCTGACCATTACCATCTAAAGGATCTTTTGTGGGTCAGTTAAATGGCCTGATCTACTCTTCCCCCAGCTCATATCATACATGCATCAGTTAATTCTTCAAACTGTAATGCAGGGATTATGCCTATTTAAGGACCCCCTTGCATATTCCATGCATGTTTGATTCTTTCACTTTTACCAGTATGGACACCCATATTCCCACAGTGGAGCAGACATAAAAAACACATTCCATGGCCAACAGCCAGGTAAGGCAAGTGGGGCAGAGAAAATAGTGCCCCGTGATTTCTAGCGTATGGCCCCTTTGAAACCCTTGTTTCCTCTCCCATTGCTCTCTGGCTGCATGTTCAGGCCACTTCCTCTCTCTACAGAAAACCTTTTGGACTAAAACTAGGGAAGGAGGTTGAAAAGATGTGGCCTCAATTCATGGCTCCCAAGGCAGTGATAATGATGGCAGTGATGTTCTGGCTCCAGGGATTATAGGGTTGCCTGGTAGGCTCCCATAAACTCAGCAAATATTAGTGATAAACCAAGTCCAGAACTCCAGATCTGAACACCTTTAAATTGTGAGGAAGTTCAAATGTGGAGATGTGAACTTCATGTCTTAAGCCCCCGGGAGCCCCATTTCAGATCAGTAACACCAAGGAGTAAAGTGATAGATAAGATGGATGAATGCTCAGGGGACCTCAAGGTTTCCCTAGTCACAGACTTAATTTTCAAAAGCAGCAGTTGGGGTTTAATTTTCAAGCCTGCTGAGTACTGGGATTCCTTCCAAAATCCCCTTCCACTCAGCTTTCCAAGAGCTCAGTCAACACCAGTCTTCATCACTCAGGTATTTTGATTTTAGATATAGCAATACTACACTGAGTAGATCAGACTGAACTACAGGGAGTAGATGCAGGCCACATCACAAGAGGCAAAGTTACACAGCAAACCTCTTCCTTTATATACATTTACACCTTCCATGGCCTTTACTATACATTGCATTGCACTGTTTTGGGATTAGCTTGGTTACTTTGTAGGAAACAATCACCATACACTGTCAACGCATTGTCCAAGTACGACTTTCTCTTTACCTCAATTTTACATTCCTGACTTATCTATTGCTGTCTTGTGCTTAGTACAGGGGTCGGCAATCGCTGGCACGAGTGCCAAACGTGGGACGCGGCCCCGCTCCGGCTCCCCTCCCCCCATCATGCAGCCTGGGGATACAAGAGCCACGTGCCACAGTTCCTTGCCCCCGCTAATTGTGCTTCACTGCAGGGGAGCATGGCTAGCAGTAAAAAAAAATGTGCCACAGCATATGGGGCTCCTGGCCCCTGCTGACCCCCCTTGCCCCCCACTGGGCAGGGCAGTCCCTTGGGGGGAGCGGCAGGGCCCAGGGCCCCAGCTGGAAACCGGAGGCCTGGCCCCACCCCCTTTTGGCCCCACCCCTGGCACCTGCTGAGGATGTGGTGCACAGGGCTGGCATGGGGGCCAGCAAAGGTTGCCGACCCCTGGCTTAGTAAATGGGTCCCTGGGTGTACTTCTTAGCTAGCCCAGACATTTTGTCTTTTACATTACTGATCCCTTTACTTGTCTTATCACAAACATTCCTTTTTCAGCCTGCTGGTCTGGCTACCTCCCTAATCCCGTCTTCCCAGAAATGAGCCCTTCCCTATGTTTAATTATTCATATCCATACAGGCTAATACTGGGCACCCACAATTCAGCTGAAATAAATAGGTGCTCAGATAGGACAGTGATAAGTGTGGTATAAGAACCTAGACAGAACAGAACAGGTGAAGAGTTTAGCACTTCCCAGGGCTACCCAGGGTTGTGCAACATCTCACTACCATTTTCATTAGGAAGTTTTGCCTGTCCTTGTTGGGCGTCACTTCCCTGACTCCACTGGCCTCTGGCAATACGAACACTACCTTGCAGGCCTCGCTCTCTTTTTACAGGTTAGCAATAGGCATATACCACTTCCTGAGTCCTCCAAGGATCCCTCTGAAGTGCCCAGCCCCTGATCCCTATTGGACACCCACAGACTTGCCAGATTCTCTGCTTCCAAAGAAATACTACACTCCAGCTTACTAGCTTCAACTCAGGATCACCACTCTGCCTGACACACAGCACATAGATCTACCTGTAGTGAAAATTAGAACAAGTTTATTATCAAAGAACAGAGATCAAATGATATTGGAAACTAATGGCTGCATATAAAGCAAAATCAAAACATGCTTTCTAGAGCCTAAACTTAATTCACAAGACACTCCCCATCTCTTACCCCATGTTCTTTTCCAAGGATTTTTTCCCAGTTTGGCTGACATTCTCCTTTCATCAGACAAATCCCATGGCAGATTGTCTTCCAAGATTGAAGGATGAAATCTCATCCCCTCATCCATTTCTTTTTGTGCAGTTACAGAATATGGTCCTTTACCACAGGGTGTCCCCTCTTCCTTGAGGTTCCTCTAAATCCTCTAGCCTGCATTTGGCCCAGACAGCAATCACAGCCTGTCTCCAGGTATGTTCATTGTTTTTTTTTATACTGGCTGAGTTGTCCTGGAGGTATGTGGTATACAATGGTCTGCCAAAGAGATAAATGTTTAGTCCTCCCTCCTTTCCTCGAATCTCTTTATCACCTTCTGGTGACCTGTCTTAACTTACATATTTCAAGAACATAATTTTCAATATGCATATATCACTCCACACACATTATCTGCACATATATTTCACAATGATTATGACAGGCAGTGTGAACACACACCTTCAGTAGAGATCCTACATGACTGCTTTTGGTGAATCCAGAAGATTCCTAAATCCCTGTACCCTCTGCCCATTGGCATCAAGACATTTCTGGGTCACAAGGAGCACTACTGAAAATCAGGCCTCTAGTAAGTGACTCAAGTTTTATTAACACTCCTGAGCTTTAGCTGTCACACCAAACTAGTTCCCTCTTGAAACGTGAGCCTTTTCCTCTAATCCCATTCATCATACTATAGCAGCCACTCGAAGAAACCCACCAAGGCAGCTGATCAGGAGCATGTGGGATTACCAAACATGTCCTGGAGATAAGGAGAGGGATTAAGTGGTGACTACTGTGCCCCAAAAGGTGACAAAAAAGTAGCGAGGGAGGGTACTGCAAGCCACCAGGCAGTTACCTAGAAGACATTCACGACTGGTTTAGACACATTTTTCATAGCTCTTTAACTACATCACTTTATAGATTGATATTGTTTTAGTAATACGGAAATTGCATGTAGATAAGCCCTGAAAGTAAGAGAGTCTTAGAACCGGCAAGGAGATCAGTTCCTTGGGCAGGGGTGGTGATAATGTAATATTTTGATTTGGATTTGGGTTCCTGCATTTGAATCTTATAGTCTTCACCCATCCACACAGTGGGGGAGCTTCCACTGCCTCTCCCTGTGTTACTCCTACTTCTGTTTAGGTAAAGAGGACGTCAGCCTCTAGGCTAGCAATTGGGAACCTTCCACAGAAGATTTATTTCAATTATTTTTTTAAAGGTTGGAACAGTTATTGCTATTCCTTATTTAAATTGCAGTGAGGCCTATGGTGTGCTCAGCATCTTCTCAGAACGGATGGAAACACTGGGTCTGACTCTCGCCTTCCTTGGGCACTCATTAGCTCTTGTTCAAAGTGAATGGAGAATGGATGTAAAGATCTGTGTACAGATGCAAATGACTATGCAATGTGCATGACTGTGGAAAATCAGGCTTACCCTCCTAACCCAGCAAGCTTTCTATTATGAGACTCCTTTCCCCTCCTTTTAACTGGTTAACACACACAAGAATGCCCAATAAAAATCAAATTGTACTGGGAACCTCAATGTTGCCGTGGCTCCTGGTTTGCAGCTGCTTGCAGGATGTGTCTCAAGAGGCTTGTGCTATGAAAATATTTCATAAATCAAAATAATTAAGATCTCAAAAATATAACTAGAATTTTTACAAAATCTGGTATTAAAGGGGCACAGAAATGGTGGATTATAGTTTTACTCCTTACAAGGTATTACAAATATCCCCTGAGTTTTCTATAGGCATGTGTTGTGGGTCACAAAGCAGGAAGAGAGGTCCCCAATTCATTACTTATTAGACCATAATTTACTGGAGGGTAAATACACGCGGATTCCTAATGTGACCTCCTTAACCTACAGAAACCTTGACTTTTCTTCATCACCGCTAATCTTCTCCCAGAAATACAGCACTGACATCTGAGCTGTTCAGCTAACAGCAAGAAGCAGATTATAGCCAAGAAACTCTAGTACTGATGAAATTACTGCAGAGCACCATCTACTGTTACAGACGGCTCCTTTTGAGTTCCATTTGGTTGTGGTTACATCTGGTGTCACTATCACAGCTGCCAGTCCTTTAGCAGACTTAGTATCCTGCTGTTTGTTAACCATGAAGTAGTAAATTATAGATTTTATTAGGTTCAGGAGTTAGTGAATGAGTGATCCTAAACAGCCAGGTAAAGGCTGTTGAGAGTTTTTTTTAAAGCGTAATTATTTAAACTAGTAGCCAAAAGTTGGGCATTTAAATCTATCTTAAGGCACCTAGTTTTCAAATGTGAGCATTCTACAATTCCCACTGAATTTGCTGAAAGTTGTAAGTTATCATTACCCTGGAAAATGTACCCACTTATTTAGATATATAATGATGTACATAGGGCCTTGATTCAGCAAAGAACCATGGGTTTTTCTTTTCTGTGTGAACATACCCTTACACTCATTCAGGCTATGTCTACACTAGAAAACTTAAGTCAACTTTTGTTAAGTCGACTTTAAGTCAACTTAAAATCAACCTTATTAAAGTTGACTTAACAAGTGGCAACACTTTAAGTCCACTTTGTTAAGTCGACCTAACAGCCCTTCGGTCGACTTAACAAAGTAGACTAATGCGTCCACACTGGGCTTAGGTCGACCTAAGGATGGGTTAGGTCGACCTAAGGAGGCTTAAGTCGACCTAATGAATGGTAATTATAAAGTCGACTTAAGCTTTCATTAAGTCGACTTAAGGAATTTCTTAAGTCGACTTAATGAAAGCCTAATGTGGATGTGGCTTAATTTAAGTCGACTTAAGCCTCCTTAAGTCAACTTAAATTGCCAGTGTAGCATAGCCTCAGTGCCTAAGTTTTTGGAGTAAAAAATTCCCTAGGTGCCTATCTTTCTGCCGTTGGCCATGCGCACTGCTGCCTCCCTCTGGGTGTGTCTGGATGCCAATCTTCCATCAAAGTCCCAAAATGATTCACCAGCTGTGGAAACATAGGCATATTGATACGTAAATTGTGGGGGGGGGGGGGGGGGGAAAGATGTAGTCAGAGGCAAGTTCACACAAAGCAGCCATGTGAGGGAGGAGGACCTTCCTTATGTATCTTTGGCTATGTCTACACTTGAAAAGTTAAATTGACTTTATAAAGTCAACTTAATAAGGTCGACTTTAAGTCGACTTAAAGTGGACCTTATTAAGTCGACTTAACAGAAGTGGACATTTCAAGTGTAGATGTGGCCCCTTATCAACCTTATTAAGTCGACTTAACAAGGCCCCCCTAGGCACTATTCCGCATCTCCACTGGCTTAAGTCGACTTAATCGCTAGTTCGAATTATAATGAGGTGTTATTAATTCGAACTAACTTTTCCTTAATTCGACTTAAGGAGCAGCTTAAGTCGACTTAAGGAAAGCCCAGTGTAGACGTGGAGTAAATTAAGCCAACTTAAGCCTCCTTAAATTGACTTAATTTGTAAGTGTAGATGCACCCTTTTAATCCAATGGTTAGGGCACTTGTCTGGGATGTTGGAGACACCCATGTCAAGTTCCCAGTCTCCCTGATGAAGAGCGAGCAAGAGCAAATGAGAACACAAGTATGAGAATGGCTGTGTAGTCTGGTGGGTAGGTACTGACCCAGGATCCGGTCCCACGTCTCTATGACTCTAATTACTAAATCAGAGTGCAGCAGCTCAGCAGGAGAGACTGAGGAAGCCCAGCATTAGAATATCCCATAGCCTAATGGTTAGAGCATTCATCTGCAAAGTGCCAGATCTCTCTCTCTTCAAATCCTTCTCATAAAGGGGAAGAGAAACTTGAATCAGGGGTCTCCCACAGCCCAGAGGAGTATCCTAATCACCAGGCTGAAAATTAAAAGGGAAGTTCTCCTCCTCCTCCTCATAAAAAAAAAAATGCATTAGGCACCTAACTCCAAAGAGGGTTCCTGACTGTGAATCACTAGCAAAGACAGGCCATCCCTGCAGCCTGGACTTTGGTGCCTATTTCTGTGGGAGAGGCGAGGCTCCGTTCTCACCCTTCTCATCAGTTTCTCCCACTTGCTACCTTAGGCAGTTCCCTGCCTAGCTTTGTGAATCACAGACTAAAAACACCCCATTCATTGTATAGGGAGCTTAGGTGCCTAACTCAGGCTTTGTGAATTGCAGTGTGTGCCTGTGATTTTTCTAGGATCCTAAAAGTGAAGGGCTGTGAAATTAGCATCACAGCACTTAAGTACCTTTGTGAATCCATGTCTAAATGCCTAACTTTGGGCACTCAGTATTGAAAATGTTATCTTCTGTATGTGTTCCCCCTTACCAAAGTAGAAGAGATGTCTGCAAATCTTTCCTTTTCATCCAAAATTGAGTATGTTATACATCCTGGCCCAGATCATTCCCCAACCCCATCCCTGGTAATCGGGAAAACAGAGCTATAGTGTTGCAAATGTCTGCAAGAATCCCTTCACAGCAATTCACCAAGATTCCTCTCTTGGCGAGAGGGTGGAGTTTACAGACTAAAAAAATCTGGTTTTAGGGTAGTTGCTGAGGCACTTTTCTGATAAATTAGAAAATAAGAGACACAGAGTGAAAAGATATTATATAATTACATAGCTATATCTTTCATCAAATATCAATTATCTACACAGATAAACTTCATGTAAAATATAATTATTGGCAAAAGCAGAATATTAAGATAATGACTTAATACAATTAAGAAAAGAAAAACCTTCAAGTGTTATATTTCAACAGACAGAGTACATATGGATTATATAGTATCAACATACTGCATTGAAGTATGATAAACTGAACTTCCTACATGTTCCCTATGTCCCCCATATAAAATATACTAGATTTGTGTTATTTAAAATGTATTTTCAAATGTGAAATGTTGTTTGATTTTACAGAAAACTTTCCTGCAAGAACGGAAAAAAGCCATGTGTTCAGAAATTTGCTGTAAGCTGAAGTGTAGGTAAAGGATGCTTTGCCTCAGTTTCCCATTGTTTGTACTATCGGTTCAGTTAGCTCAAGGGTACGTCTACCCTGCAATTGGATGGTGTAATTATAGCACATATAGACTGGCTTGAGCGATCTTTGACCTAGCTAATTAACAGTGAAGCTGTGACTGCACAGGAAGCTGCAGAAGCTAGCCCATGAGTCTATGTACATGCTCAGGAGGCCAAGCTGCCGAGCTACGGCAGTTTCCCCTGGACATTTGCCTGTGTTCTCTTCTTCACTGGCCGCACCTCCTTTTTTTTAGCTTTCCACCCACCCCTCCAATTCAGACCTATGTATTACTGTCATGATAATTTATTGTTTGTATTATTGTAGCACTGAGGAATCCTAGTCATGGACCAGAACCCCACTGTGCTAGGTGCTGTACAAACACAGAAGAAAAACACAGTCCTTGCTCCAGGCAGCTTATAAATTTAGGTATTTCCATCTCTGGAGTAAGCTTTCTCTCTTTTTAGACAACTAATTAATGCCGTATTGAAGAAATTTAGATTACTTTGGTCCCTACACCCACATATAACTTGCACCATTCTTTACATCACTATTAAATATAGCCCCAGTTTTTTTTATTTTAATCATTTTCTCCAAAGACAGAGCACCAATTCTTGATTGCCCTACAGTCTGTTTGCCCTGCTCTAGTACCATCCCTGCCCTCACCTCCTGCAGCTTCCTCTTCAGGAAATGGGGAGGAGATAATGGCAATTCTGCACTCTGATAACCCCTGGCTGGTACAAAGCGACTCGATGGCCATAACCTGTCATTGTAGATTAGAACAGTTCCCAAAATGATCCAGTCCACACTGAGACTGGCAAAGAATTGGCTCTAGATTCAGGGAGCCATAGTTGTTAATGTGGCCTCTCCTGTCCCACTCATCCTTCCACCTCAGCTGTACCTAGAGATTGGAATACTCATGTGAATATGGACCAGTGACTTTCATTGTTCCCAAAATCAAAAAAAAAATTAAGACAAACCTGCCAATCATAGGAATTTTTCTGAATCTCTGTTGCCAGCAATGGGAATCTCTGTTGCCAGCAATGGGATAACATGTCTGTTGCCAGCAATGGGAATTTTTCCCCACAGTCTTCTTTATAAAGAACAATATTGAGTTGTCCAGCAATGTCATCAGCATTCAGATTTATAAATGCTTTTCAAAACAGTATTCCATGTGAGCAAATGGAGTGAACTTTCCCACCAGTTAGGTTATGGGATCACAGATGGCCTTTTACAGTGAGGAACGGGGTCACGAATAGACAGATAAGATAACATGGACATTCATAAATTTATTGATCAGCACATGAAAAGCATCCTGCAGAAATGGGCCAAAAGGGCTTGAGAGGCAGACAAAGCAAATAATTCCATTCATTCCTTCAGGACAAAATGTAAATCAATGCTGACATTCCATCAAACACAGAAAGTTCTCCAAAAATATTTCAGGTTAACAGTGTTGCAGAATAGGCTCTAGTCTCAGCTCCTTGACGTTCACCCAGCTGACATGTTAGGCTGATGCCGTGAATTATTGCTCTTTGCAGACTTTATTCTCCAGGAAGTGCTGCCTTGAACTTCTATGATCCTCCAACACCATATTTGGTTACGCATTTATTACAGTGCTGAAAAAAAGGACAATAAACAACACAGCAGAGCTACGCTCCTAGAATGGGAAGGCACACACACACACGCACACACACATGCAGTTTATACCAGAAAGATAGCTCAGTCGTTGATTTTAAAAAGCTCTTTTAAACATGACATTGGGCACAATTGAATAACCCTAATTCATGTAACTTGATTCACTTGCCCAATGGTATGGAACCTGCTGGCATTGCCCCCAAAAAGGGCTAACTGGGAAGTGGGCATGCTCAAAACACTAGGGAGGTATGTTGATTTAGTGTTGCTGGTAGGATTCCTTTGGCGCTCTGGCTAGAAGTCAAAGCTGCTCCTCTTTAACAGAACCCCTAAAGCTCAAGGCTGATTCTGACCACACATATACCAGTTTTACACTTGTGTAACTCCATTGGCCTCCACTGAATGGAGTTACTCCTGATTTACACCAGTGTGAGTGAGATCAGAATCAGGGCCCAAACTTCTAAATCTACTATCCTCTATCCACTGCCAAATCACCTTATAATCAAGCAAACACTTGTGATCCCACTAAGTGGAAGCTCTTCTAGGAAATAAATTCCACAGCTTTACTCTTCGCAATCATCTTGTCTGTCAAGTCACGTTTTATATCTCACAAGCATGTGTGCATGACATCTGGTTGCAGCCTTTTCATGCTAGATGATCAAGAAGCTCTGTAATGAATGGCTTTTAAATTGTAGTGGGTGAGAAAATAAAATGGGTGAGGGGGACGTCTGAACCACACCAGTGTGATTTGTTGCTATTATTCATTATTTGATGGTAGTGCCTAGAGAACCCAACCAAGATCTGTCATTATGGGCTCTATGTACATGAGTTCTCTCTGCCATGAAAACTTATAAATAGACAGGACAGACAAAGGGATGGAGGAAATATTACTACCCCCATTTTACACATCGGGAAGTAGAGAATAGAGAAGTTTAAGCCCTGATCATGTAATGAGCTCCATGTGTAGTTTGTTGGAGAACTCAGGTCTAACTAGGCCATGGCTTTCAAATTTAGGGTCGGGACCCAGTACTGGGTCACAGACCCTCAGGCACCAGGTCGCGGCACCCTCTGCTGCTGCCACCAAAATACTGGAATGCATTGCTCAAAGATGTGATTGTTGGGTCGCAGGCATAAAATGATTCTTTTTTTAACAGGGTCCTGATAAAAAAAGTTTGAAAACCACTGAACTAAAATGTGTAAGATTATACAGAAAGTCTGTGAGAGAGCCAGACATAGAATCCGGATCTCATGAGTTCTGCTTTACTACTTTAACTTCCTTCTTCTCTTCTTATCCTTAAGAATACAAAGGGTAAAACCTCTCTGTAGTACCCATCTGAGTAACTGGGATGGGTACTAGGGAATTCTGCCAGGGAAAAACGATGAGAAATTCTCTGCCCTAAAGACATTGGGATGTTAGAAAAGCAGCTCATTTGCAGTTTGAGAGTATCTGGGTCTGTTAAAAGGGACTGAGGCTTAGTCTACACTGGGGGGTAATTTGAGGGGAGATATGCAATCTGCATGACACAAATTGTATATCTCCCTCTGACTTAATTACTCCTACTCACCTCGGCGTCTTCACGAGGCTCCATCGACTTGAAGTGCTCTCCAGTTATCGCAGCCTCACTCCATTTGAAGGGGGGAAGTTATTGCGCCAACCAGAAAGCGCTTCTGGGATCAACTGAGTGGGTCTACACTGGCCGCTCAATTGATCCCACTGTGTTGCTCAGTGAGACTCACTGCAGTTTTTTCAGTCTAGATAAGGCCTGAGAGTAACGACAAAGTTGATGTTTTCCCCCTTTTTATTTCAATCAATTCTGAGTGAAAAAAATCTTCACCTGGGGATTTTGAAAGCTTCCCTTGTTCCTCCAAAGTGTCTAAGTTCTCAGAGTGTCTCTGAAAGCTCTCCAAAGGCAGGAATGAGGGGAGTGGGGGGAGGAAAAGATCTCTCACTCTTTAATTGTCACTCTTGCAAGGATAGGTGTCAGGGAATGTGTCCTTAGGTGGTGCCGAAAACTAAAGCATAACTATCTAGTGATTAAAGAATTCACATCTCACAACTTCCCAGATGTTAGCCATGCTACACAGGCCAGCTGGCAAAAATCCTTATCCTTGAAATCTGACAGAAATGGGGGCAGATTCAGCATTGCTATTTCTAGCTAAACCTCGCATCGTCTGGAAAGGCCAGTCTTTTTTAATTATTTTGATTAGAACAGGCATTTATTATTATTGCTGCTGCTTCTTATTATTATTTTACATGGGAGATGTCTATAAGCCTGATTCTGGCCACCCAGGAATAGAGCTGCAAAGATATCTTCTAACAAAAAGGTTTTGTCAGAAAAAAATACCTGTTTGTCGAACCTTAGGTTTCTGGCAAAAGTGAGAATTGTATTTCTTTGTGCCACTCTGAGGAGATGCCAAAATCTGACCCATGATGTATATTATTACGCTATACCGCTTTATGACTGTAATAATAAAACCTAGCTCTTGTATGCGGTTGTATTTGATCATTGATGTATTATTTTAAAAATCACTGTGGAAAGGAATTTTGATCACTTTCTATATATTTGTGCTAATATTTTTGTAAGATAATAATTAATACCTAGCTCTTATACAGTGCATCTCATCAGTAGAGCTTAAAATGTTTGTTTTACACAGGAAATCAATATTTTTATCACTACTTTACAGCTGGGGAAACTGAAGTAAATAAACCTAACACAGTGAGGTGTTTCTACTACTTTTTTCCCTTTCCTTTCTACTGTCTTTCTCCCCTCATTAGTTACATTTCAAAGCCAGTCTTTATTAGGTGGCTGCTGGGGACCAGAAAAGCACAGGAAACGTCCATTAGTTCATCTATTTGTCTATTAGTCATGGAGGATAGATCTAAGAATGGCTATTAGCCAAGATGGTCAGGGCTACAGCCCCATGTCTGGATTCCCCTAGCCTCTGATTGTCAGAAGCTGACAGTGGCAGGCAAGGGATAGATCATTCAATACTTGCCTGTTTTGTTCACTCCTTTTGATACATCTGGAGTTGGTCACTGTTGGAAGACAGGATACTGGGCTAGATGGATCATTGATTTGACCCACTGTAGCCATTCTTAAGTTCTTAACTGTGCAAAAAGAAGAGCAGATCTTGTGTAAGTCATCCTTCAGAAAGGGTGAAAGATGAGTGCACAGCCATCTAAATGATTGAGTTGTTTTATGTGTACCACAGAAACAAAAAGAATCATTTTGAACGGCTTGGGGCTTTTTTGCCAGGGACACTCCGTCTTGGGACACTGTCTTACAAGCAACTGCAAGATACAGAGCCTACCCCTAACCAGGAGGGCCTAAGCTGGTTAAACACCACCAGCAGCCAGTTTTAGGGGTAAGAATGAAGAGAATAGACTAAAGAGTGACCTTGGAATAGTGTTAGTAGAATAGAATGTGTTTATTATCTTTTATTTGAGTATGTTTTTTTCCGACTGCTTTATTAAAATGATTGTGCATTGATTTGCTATCTACTCACTTAAAATCATATCATAATCCATAAACTAGTGTTTGTTTTTACCTAACGCTAGTGTGAACTTTAGAGGGTATGTGTGAAGGAGGCTCGGATGACCCATTTCTTTGTTAAATGATGGACATGAGTATATGGTGATTGGGAAAGGATCCCGATCCCTGTGAGACAGAAGTTCCCACTGTGGTATCTGGGGTTGGGGGTGCTCGCTTGGGGACTGTCCCTCGAATAGCCAGAGGGCGCACACCCACTGCCTGGAACCGATTACATGCAGGAGGCTGATGTGGACTGACTCAGGAATGAGTGGTCACCTGGCAAAGTGGTGTGAATCAGGGTTCAGGAGTGGAGGTTGGGGGTTCACAGCGGTACACCGGACTGGATCCAGGAAGGAGCCTGTCACAATCAGTCAGAGCTCAATGACCAAATACAGGTTTTCCTCATTAATAAAAACATGCAACAGACACACCTGAGTCTGTGCTCCACATGGTCAGCTGTCACAAGACACCTAAAAGAGGGACAGAGAAAGAAAACCATCTGGTCCCAGAATGATATCTCTTTCCCACAGTTTCATTACATGTTCTGTGTCTTCATTCTATCCTTCCCCCTGCCTACCCCATGTGGCTTCTGAATCTCTGATACCAGCCTCCCTCCCTTTGTCAGCCTCCCTTCTCCATTGCCAGCCTTGCATTTTTTTCCCTTCTACTGTGGCAGAGTCTCTCCTTTTACAGCCACTTTCTCTTTGCTGAAACTTCATTTCCCCGACCCCCAGTGCTCCACTTATCCTTTCACCATTGATATTCATGTTTTTCCTGGTGCCTCTAATCACCAAGACTACATTCTCATATCCCTACTTCTTACCTAGATCAAGCTACTTCCTAACAATGAGGAACAATGTAATAATTCCTGACAGACCTGACATCGGCATCTTGAAACATTAGAGATGCCAAAATATAACAGGGCCCTGTTCCCAAACCTTAGAAAGATTTGATTCTTTGACCATTAGATGGCTCAGAAAATAGATAAGAGGATGCAAAGCCAATCACTTGAGTGACTTCAAATGTCACGCAAGACAAAAGACAATAAAAGTCATTATGATCTGTTACGATCTAGATTAAATGATTTTCTCAATGACCAGTTACCCACATAAAAAAAAATGGCAATGACTGGCAGCTCCCTTATCGACAAGTTCAGCAGAGGGATCAAGGCCACTGGAGCTGAACTAATATTCACAACTAGTTTCCCAAGCACTTAATTCACTTCAAAAGTTACTTACAAGGAGTTCTTTTATATTTCAAACTGACATAATATAAATGAAAAATACACTTTCACCAGTTTTCCTAATGCTAATTTTTAATGTTTGTTTATGTAAATGTAGAAAAGAAGTCACGTTTTACATGAGTGAAATACTATTAACTTTAGAAATCAAGAGTTGATACTTAGATCATTCCAGTTTTATGGCCATGTAACTCCACTAACTTCAGTTCAGTTTCTCAGAGTTTGCACTGGGTGTAGTGAAGAGGAAAATCAGGGTCTCAGATTGCATTATGAAGCTTTTCGCTTGCTATCTACATTGTTAATAGTAAGGACTTTATGGGTACGTCTACACTGGAGGCTCTTTTAAGTTGACTTTACCAAGGTCGACTTTAAGTCGACTTAAAGTTGACCTTGTTAAGTTGATTTAGAGAGTCCACAGCCCTGCGTCCACACTGGCAGTTGCTAGGTCGATGGAGGAGTGACCGGGAACTCTGCGAGGGGGCCTGGAGGCCAATTATGTTGACTTAAGGGCTATCCCCCTTCTACATGGCTTAAGTTGACTTAATAAGGTCAACTTAAGCCTTGGGTCAACCTTCAGAGATGGTGTTATTAAGTCGACTTAAGGAAGCACTTAAGTCAACTTAATAAGCGCCCAGTGTGGACGCAGCAGTCTGTAGGTCGACTTAACCATCCTTAAGTCGACCTAAGGCTCCAGTGTGGATGGACCCTATGTGTCTGATTATTATAAGTGGTCTTGGCAATGGAAGAAGCCAAATTGTTCCATAAATCTTCAGTAATGTATGTAGCAAACTGTGGCTTTTTAACAGGAACAATCAAACAGTGCAGGAATTTGTGAGTATCTAAATGCTTTAAACCAGTTCCAAGTGAACTGGTTTGCTCCTTTAAACTAGAGTTTTCTCTACACTGAAGATGTTCTGGTGCAAGATGAAGAAGGTGACTGGCTTGGTTCCTTATTGCAGTAGTTAAATGATGTAGAAGTGTTTGTGTTGGAAATCCCATAAAAATGCTGATTCTTTGTGGAGAGCTTTAACCTATTGTTTAGACTTTTTGGACTAAGAATCATGTGAACAGGGTAACACATGAATTAATAAAATAAATAAGGGCCACAGCTAGTCACAATCTCAAAATATGCCCACAAGGCTTGAAGAGAGAGAAAAGTTCACTCAATGATGCAGTAGTTCCCTGGAGAAGAGGAAGATGGTGGGACAAGGCACCTGCAACTTCTGGTCTACTGAGGAGCCTGCAAGCAATCTGTGCAGGCCCAGAGGTCATGCTCACTAAAAAGGGAGTCTAGCCAGTGCAACTGGGGGATGAATTGAGTCAGCTCATGCTCAGCAAGACTCCATCAGTGGGACCTTTGATCAAAGCTGCCGTCCCTGATAGAACCCCTATGAGACGATGATCAGGGACTTCCATCCATTCAGAGAGGAAGACCTAAAATACATGCAGAGACATGTGCAATGAAACTTATAAATCCCCATTGAGCCAACTTCTGATCTCAGCTCCACTCAAATCAAGGCAGCTGGGGAGAGCAAGGAAGAGAACAGATGGGATGAAACCAAGCACAAAGGAGACAGCATGATTCATTTATTCTTGATTGTCTAATGTAATACACACACATTTTCCACACATATGCAATATTTGTAGTGGCCACAGAGATGTTACAAGATACTGAATGGGAGGGTAGATGAACATGAAACAGTGTCTCTGGCTCTGAATCAGGAAAACACTTAAGCTGCATGTGATTTGTCTTAAATGGAACTTAATGTGCTTAAGTGCTTTCCTAAATAGAGATGCTTTCAGTAATTGATACATCTATTAAGACCACATTATGAAAATGTTTAAGAACCTTTAGTTTACTTAACAACACAGATTATGTGGACAGAGATACTATATACAAACACATTTTTTTTAAAACCTGCTCCAAGCATTATTTTATTACCCGCACGCATGAAAAGAGGGATTTGCTTATACCCTTCTGGCCGTGATTCACTACTGCATTACTCTAGTTTTATGCTGCTGTGACTTCAGGAGTAATATACTGAAGAAACCGAATAAAATATCAGATACAAAAGACTATGTTAGAAGAACATTAAGGTTGCAATGTGAAGCACTCAAATAAGGAAATGTCAGATTAAAGTTGCCTGTGCAATCCTAATTCTGCACCTCTGTGGGCATTCATTATGGGACAGTCAAATTATGTGTTCACATACTAATTTTCCCTAAGACTCTGCCTCATTTGATGCATAGAATGAACAGTGCTCACTTAATGAGCAGCTATTCAGTAGTCTATTAAGAGGCCTTATGCGGGGATTTTATTTTAGTTTTATTCAGTGGTCTCATGGGAGAATGGCTCATCCAAGAAGCAGAAATATCTGTAGTTCAGTCTTTGTGACTTATTACATTTATGCAGGTTACCATACCTAGGCCACACAAATAGGGCTTGAACAGTGGTATGGTCCAAGCAAAGCATTTTAAAACTCCATCTTGCTCTCTGTTTTCCTATTTAAATCACCTACAATAGATTGGTCAGCCTAAGAGCTGTGAGAGGCTCAAGCCTAAGCGTGGTCAGTGAGAATTGAATAGTCAGATCTTTGCTGCTAAAATCAAAGATGTCTGTGCTGACCACATCCAGACTGCAATTTCTTAGAAGTTTATAACTTCAAGTTTGGACAGACTTTCATAGTGACAAGAAAAGGTATATCCCTGTCACAACGATCATTCCCTGCCAAATTTCAAGTCCCTGCTCCGAAGTGTTAGCATTTCTGTGGTCACTGGAGTATTTAAAAATAAAGTTCTGAAGAGTATTTTAATGTGGGAAAACATCATATTTTTTCCCTAGTATCTTTCTCTGAAACAGCTGAATGGATTTGGCTGAAACTTTCCAAAATAAATCATCCTGAGGCAGACAGCAGGCATGGAAAATCAGCTCAAACAAAGAAAGTTTCACTCCAAGTTATAGGTAACTGAAAATGGGATCTTTTAATGGATAATGTATACTAAAAAGAAGTACTACCAGCCGCACCAAGAACAAAATAATTGTGAGGCAGGCCCAATCTTTTTGAGCAGAATTGATTAGGCTGAAGAATATAATAGTGCAGGAAGATAAATGTAAGCGCAATTAAATAAATTGGGCACAGCTTTATTAGCAACAGTTGTAATACCCAAGATATCAGGGCAGTTGGGGAGGTTATGATGAAGTTTAGGAAGGAACTTACTGAGGAAAGCAGGTCTAATGATACGAAATTTTAGTGGTAAGTTTTAATCTCATCTCCACCACTAAGAGAAATAATTTAAACATACTGGAATGCTGTTAAAATGATGATAAAGTGAGGAATTCTTTCAAACATCCAGCACTTCATGGGTGATTCTACACTTATAAATTAAGTCGACTTAAGGAGGCTTACGTTGACTTAATTTACTCTGCGTTCACACTGGGCTTTCCTTAAATCAATTTAAGCTGCTCCTTAGGTCGAATTAAGGAAAAGTTAGTTCGAATTAATAACGCCGCGTTTTAATTCAAACTAGCACTTAAATCGACTTTATTAAGTCGACTTAAGCCAGTGGAGACAGGGATTAGCGCCTTGGTGAAGCTTATTAAGTTTTCCTATTCTGGGCTGGGCAAGGAATTTATCATAAGAAGCGGAAATATCTGTAATTCATTCTTTGTGACTTATTACATTTGTGCAGGTTATCATATATAGGCCAAACAAATAAGGCTTGAACAGGAATATGGCCCAACCAAATCATTTTTAAACTCCATCTTGTACTCTATTTTCCTGTTTAAATCACCCAGTAGAGTTTCAGACTCCTTGCCCATCCAGAACATCAGGGCCAAAATCCATTCTTTGACTCCAAATCCAGCTGCATCATCCACAATGAATGATAAATAATCATTTGAAAGAGAGGCATTGGATGGACGTGAACTGAACAACTTTCTCAAACCCTTACAGCTCTCTCTGGCTATGTCTACATTAGAAAAGTTAAGTTGATTTTGTTAAGTCAACTTAATAAGGTCGACTTAACTTTTCTAGTGTAGATATAGCCCCTTGTCAACCTTATTAAGTCGACTTAACGCTTTAAGTCGACTTAATAAGGTCAATTTAGGTGCTAATCCTTGTCCACATTGGCTTTAAGTCAATTTAAGGAGTTGACTTAAGGCTTAAGTCAACCTAAAACCAGGTGTTAATAAGTCGACTTAAGCTTTCCTTAAGGAAATGCTTCAATCAACTTAATAAAAGAGCAGTGTGTACGTGGCTTTGTTTAGATGAATGTAAGCCTCCTTAAGTCGACATAACTTGCCAGTGTAGACGCACCCTCTGAGTCAGGAGTGAAGCACAATGGTGAGCAGTGTGGGGAATCTGCAACTGCCACTCCCCATATTTTACTTGCTCTGTGGGTAAATAAAGGATGTTCACTCCAAGGCTGTCAATCCAGCGCAAACCTTTACCCAGCACTAAATTTGCATGCTCTATTTGTTTGTTTGAATTGGATTGGCAACCTTGTGAGAATTGCCTGCTTCTGGCTGGTCCAGAAATAATGCCGTGGCCTGTCTCACTGTATTCTAGCTCTGGGGCAGAACTCAGAACTAGACCTAGCACCAGATCCTTGTTGCTATTCCATCCTCATTGCAGAGCTTTTGAGGTAACTAGGCATTCCCCTGATTGTTGGGGAATTGCTTGATAGTATAAACCAGGATAGACAGCTCTCCACCAACCTGCTTTCTTATCTACGTATGTGGGGAGGAGGTGTTGAGAGTGTGGAACGGTGTGGCAGAGACAGGACCAAAATATAACACAATTATTCATCTGGCAAACACAATCTGAATGCATCTCCAAGATTCCCTCAAGCCATCCTACTCCATCAGTTAGAATGGGAACTGCCCTTTTCCTTTCCTCCCACCATTGGTTACCCCACAGATCCTGGCTATTTATTTATTTAGATTTATAAAAATAGACCCAAAAAAGGTTCCCATCTTATTGTGACAATCATCTAAAAATGCAGCCAAACAAAAACAAACCTTGCTTCAACAAATCCTTCAACAGTACAGCGGTAAGGCTACGTAGACCTCACAGCATTGAAAATATGAAGAAAATGTCCCCATCCTCCCTAAATATAGTCCAGTAAGCAACATCCACCAAAAATGGCCATAAAAAAGCTGAGCCTTGCAACATGCCATGAGGGTCAACAAATTTGGGTGATTTCTGACAAAGGAGTGGGAAGCAAGTTTCAAGCCAAGGAATTTAATTAATTTTTAATTCTATGGGAAGATTTCTTCATGTTGCGATTTTTATTAAGCCTTTAAAAAATAAAACTTAACCTGAGGGCCTAACCTAATTTAATGTTATCCCTTTAACATGAAACAATGGAATTCACCATAACATTTCCATATTAGCGAAGATGCCTGTCTCCAAATATACACATTTATTGCACAGGATACTATATTACTACTTTCCATTTGGGCAGCAGAAACAGCAAATATGTATTTAGAGTTTTCAGAAAGGCCTGTGCCAAACAGTTCAGATCCTCTGAATCCTACACACTCAAACTTTTTGCCTCCAAAAGACTGGAGCAGACAATAAAAGCTCTAAGAATGTATTGACTGAAATATAACTTTCTAAAACCTAGTCACTAGAGAGTTTTCAACATCATATTATTGGTCATGCTACTAACCTAAACAGCTCTGATACAATATACTTCACTGGCACTCCAGCCATGTAATATTAAAAATACGCTGATGAATACCAGGGGGGTTGGGGTTGGTTTGTTTGTTTGTTTGTTTGTTTGTTTGTTTGTTTGTTTGTTTGTTTTTACTGTTAGACATTTATTTACAGAAAACCTGATCTATACTGTATACGGTTTTTTCCTTGACCTGGAAAGTGGCTATCACTGTGGAACACTTTAGTGTCATGTATTGAGTCTGATCTCTTCTTTATGAGAGGACCGGAGAGATGTAAAACAAAAAGATAATATCTTTATTGTAGATTTTTGTACTATCCAAAATAGAAAAAATTAAGACGTGTTATGTGCTGAAAAAAAGAGATTGGATTCAAATAAATTGGTCAAATTATTGACTTTTTTGTTTGTCCATCTCTAATGAAAGAATGGATTCTCAGAACAGAACTGTTGCACGTATTCCTCTATTTTAGAGCTCTGTACTTAAAGTCCACAAAGGCCTGTTTGATCTCAGTTACCAGTGGCGTTGCTGGCACTGGGCACACGGGGCACGTGCCCCAAATCCCAGCGCCAGTGCCCCAAACCTGGCGGGGATCTAGGGGCTAGCCGACAACAACCCGATGTGGCTGCGCCAGAGCCCGGGATCTGGGGCCCGACCACCACCAGCCTGATGCAGCCCCCGCCAGGGCTGGGGCCTCAGGGCCCAGCTGCAGGTGGCCTGATGCAGCCCCTACTGGGGCTGGGGCCTCAGGGCCTGGCTGTCACCAGCCTGATGCGCCTTGGGGCCCCCAGCCCAGTGCGGACCTGCCGCTGGGCCCTGGGGCCAGGGCTGGGCCACAGGCTGGAGCCCAATCCAGCCCCAGCCGGGGATCCAGGGGATGGATTGGGCCCCCTCCCCTGACGGATAGGGCCCCGGATCAGGCCCCTGGGTCCCCAACCTCTTTTTGGAGCAGCAACGCCCCTGTCAGTTGCACTAAATTAATCTGCTGGTGTAAAACCAAAGAAATGTGTATGTACACTTTATGGGTTAGATTCACCAGTGTGCTCAAACAACAAAAAGCAGGCCATAAATCCAGTTGAACTAGTTGGTTAAGCCAGGCTTACATAGCATCACTGGAGTGGTACACACCAGCTAGAATTTCATGGGAAATAATCCCGCTTTGTCAGGTGCTTACAGATGAAAGGGGTTTCCTCCCACAAAAGCTCATGCAAATCAGGTGCCAGACTATGGGGGCGGTGGGACCACTAGGACCCAGAGTGTAGAAAATTGTGTCTGCTGCCGGTGCATATGTATTCTCTCTGCTCTAGATGCACAGAGGTGGTGGGGTGCTGTGCTGGAGGAAGGAGGTCACAAGAGACGTAACAGGCAGTCAGGAGAGAAGGTGAGAGAGAACAACAGAAAGCAGCAGGAGCTTCAGGGAGAGAGATGAGGAAGAGCCTCTTATGTACCTCTCTAGCACCCCCAGGAGCCTGGACTGATTAACACCAGCTTCTCAGGGAGCTTCCTGTTTCCTGCTGCTTCCCTGAACCCACTTAAGAAGAACAGGCAGTCAACTGAAGTAATAGGAGCCAGGTAGGCCCTTAGGATGCTGGTATCTTCCCTCACTCAGGCCCTGCTACCAGCCTGCTTATTTGTCTCCTTCAATTGAGGGTTGAGAGCCACTATAGCTGGCACAGAACAGCAGTCATGAGTGAAAGAAGAAAACGCCCCTCTGGGACAGCATTCAGAAAAAGAAAGAAAGCAAAGGAAGCTTTTCTATTTAAGCAGGAAGGAGCTCTCCTGAGATACATAGACACAAATGTTCACATGAGCCTTCCGGCCCCAGTGAGGATGTGAGTGATGAGGAGATGCCTGATCTTCCAAGTTAGTCAGAGTGCAGGTGACCTGACAGCTACTGCAGCATCCATATCTCCATCTCAAATGGATGTAACCATGCACATTCCTGAAGAAAAGTATAGATCAGAGAAGAGTGTGGTGGAGGTGCAAGAAACAGCTGCTGCTGAGTATAATTCCTTAAGTCTAGATGATCGAGGACTGTGGACCCACTTGAGCAGTAGCCTGAGAGACTTTCTTGTACTGCATGGGTCACAGCAAGTGAAAAACTTCATGTTCCCCAAAGACAATGAAAATAGAAGTTTCCATCCAACACATTACTGGCGTGAAATCCCCAAGGGTGACAAAGTAGCCATGTCTTATATACTCAAAAACCCAGAAAGCTGCATAGGGTTTTTTTTGTTTTTTGCAAACTCTTCCAGTCTAATGTTCCAGCCTCTTTGGGTTCTACAGGAACAAAGGAATGGAAAAATCTGGCTAGAAATCTGGCATGCCATGAGAAGGCATCAAATCACCAGAGAGCATTCCTAGGTGGAAAGCACTTGAGATGACAGTAAGGTTAAAGGCCACCATAGATGATCAGAAATTTCCAGAGGGGTAGCCGTGTTAGTCTGTGTACAGCAAAAACAACGAGTCCTGTGGCACCTTATAAGTGGCAAAATGTTCTGAAAAGGGTCATTGCCATTGTGAGAATGCTTGCTACCCAAAACCTAGCACTGTGTGGCACTTCAGATCAGCTGTATGTGCCAAACAATGGAAATTTCCTTAAAACTGTGGAGCTGATGACTGAGTTTGATGCTGTATTCCAGGAGCATCTAAGAAGAGTCACCATCCAAGAAATCTACACACACCACTGCCTTGGAAAAACAATTCAAAATGAGATCATACAGTTACTGGAAACAAAAGTCAAACAGAAGATTGTGGCAGATCTGAAGTCAGCAAGATATTACTCTGTTATTTGGACTGTACACCTGACATCAGCCATACGGAACAAATGACCTTAATGGTGCGTTTTGTAACAACAACAGAACCTGGTGAAAATGGTGACTGTCAGAGAGCATTTTCTAGAATTTATTGACATTGATGATACTAGTGGAGCTGGTATGACAAATGTGCTTCTTAAAAAGCTGGAAGCTACGGGAATTGCAATAGATGACATGAGAGGTCAGGGCTATGATAATGGTGCCAACATGAGAGGAAAGAACAGAGGAATGCAGACACAGATCCGAGAGTTAAACCCTTGAGCTTTTTTTGTCCCATGCAGTTCTCATTCATTGAACTTGGTGGTCAGTGATGCAGCATCAGCTTCTAGTGAGGCTGCTGAATTTTTTAATGTAATTCAAAGCATTTATGGATTTTTCTCTGCATCAACTCATCGACGGCAAATTTTGAAGCAACATCTGGGAACATCCTCTCTGACACTGAAACCACTGAGTGCCACATGGTGATAAGAGACCCCAAACAACAAATCAAAGTTGAATTCTTTAACCAGGTGCTAGATTGTGCAATACAGCCAGTTGAAGAACGTTTCATGCAGTTCAAGGAACACAGCAGTATATTTGGGATGTTGTATGAGATTCCAAAACTCCTCACTATACCTGAAGAAGACCTTCATCAGCAATTCAGGGCACTAGAGATAGTGTTGACACATGACAACATGCACAATATTGGTGCAAGTGATTTGGGTGTTGAACTGAAAGCCCTTTCAAGATACATTTCAGCAGGATCAATTCCAAGGGCTGTTCTGGAATATATGTGCAATGAGCACCCTCTTTCCAATTGCTTTTGTTGCTCTGTGCATACTTCTAACACTTCCTGTAACAGTTGCCAGTGGAGAACGCAGCTTCTCCAAGCTGAAGTTACTAAAAACACATCTATGCTCCACAATGACACAAGAGAGGCTGGTCGGCCCTGCAACCATCTCAATAGAGCATGAGCTTGCCCAGACTGTGGACCTTCAGGAAGCAATTCAAATCTTTGCAACCAAGAAGGTATGGAAAGCACCGCTTTGATTATTCAAACAGATAAAAATGCCAGTGTTTACTATGCAGACAAGAAAAGTTGCATTTGCTGTTCAGGCGTTTGAAAGTTACTTAAAATTTTTGAACAAGGCATTTTAAGTTGTTAGTTCTCCTCTATTGGGGTAGGTAGCAGAGCAGTACCATGAGAGGAGTAGAACAGGAAGAAGGCAGAATTGAGACCTTTCAAAGTTTTGGCCCAAGAAAGAGGGTTTGGGGGGGTCATTGGAGCTCCCCATCTCAGGTGCCAAAATGTTGTGGGCTGGCCCTGCATGCAATAAATACATTTGTTATTCTTTAAAAGTACCATTAGACTCCTTGTTTTTTGGGGGGGTTTTTTTCTGAACTAGACTCACACAGCTACCCCTCTAGAACTCAGTAGTTGGAATATATCACTGAATCTCATCTTAAAGCCCTAATTCTGCTTTGAGCATCACTGGTGTAAAGCAGAAGTAACTTAACCGATGTGCACACAAAGCTGGGGCCATAGCCATGGAGCTCTAATTTTAACGTCTCAGCTTAAGATACCGTGTGCCTGATTGTCAGAGGTGCTGAGAAACCACATCTCCAGCTGAAGTCTGTGTGAGCTGTCTGACAATTAGGCCCAGGATGTCTCAAGCTGAGCAGTGAACATTAGAGACCACTTTTCAGAAACTGACTATAACAGTAGAAGTTTTAAGAGTGTTCAGGAATGCCTCAGTTGCTCTAGTGAGCTTGAAATGTGTTTTTTACTTTTAACTTTTTTCTAGCTATGTCTTAGGTGACTTTTTAATAGTCAAGCATATAGTAAGCCATAATTAGTGAATATTTTATTTTATTTGAATGTCTCAAAAGTTATGTTTTTCTATTTTAAAAAGGATGGGCACAGTGTTTATGAAAGTCTTAATTAAGGACATTGTATATTCAATTAGACTAATAACCTTATGGTCATCATGTGACAAATAGCAACCTTCTGAGGGGCCTTTTATCTTTAAATACTTGATAGACAAGATTTAGCCAGTCCAGGCCCTATTGCTATGTCTACATTTGAAAAGTTGTTGACTTTATAAAGTTGACTTAATAAGGTCGACTTTAAGTCGACTTAAAGTAGACCTTATTAAGTCAACTTAACAGAAATGGACTTAACTTTTCAAGTGTAGATGTGGCCCCTTTTTGACCTTATTAAGTCGACTTATCCTTTTAAATCAACTTAAAAAGGTCCACCTAGGCACTACTCCACATGTCCACTGGCTTAAGTCGACTTAATAAAATCAACTTAAGCGCTAGTTCAAATTAAAACGAGGTGTTATTAATTCAAACTAACTTTTCCTTAATTCAACTTAAGGAGCAGCTTAAGATGAATTAAGGAAAGCCCAGTATAGATGCGGAGTAAATTAAGTCGACTTAAGCCTCCTTAAGTCAACTTAATTTGTAAGTGTAGAGCACCCTTGAGAACAGTGCAGGCTTCGGGTATGTCTAAAAGACTATTAATATGATATATGAATGTGTGCTTGTTGGAAGAAACAAACAGAGATATCTTGCTGGCCTAAACACCCAACTGTGAATCTAACATACTTAGGGCCAGATTAAGGGACCCTAAGGCCCTGGGCTACCTATTTTGGTACCCCTGGGGCCCAGAACCATGCCTTCCCCCTCCCTCCCCCATGGCAGCCAGCCTGGGAGTGGAGTGGTGCTCAGGCACGCTGGCCCCAGGGCCATCTGGCAGACCCTCCGGCCACACAGGGCAAGCCCTGGGGGACCGGGGCCCTGGGGCCAGAGGCTGCAGTTCATTGCACTCCCACCCCGCCCCCAGGCTGGCTTCCATGGGTGGGGTGGGACAGTGCATGCAGCAGCGCTCCAGGGGCAGGGGCAGGGCCAGCTGGAGTGCTGTGCAGCCTCCAGCAGTGGCCCTCCAGAGCCCAGAGTGCTGTTGACCTGCTGTGCTGGGAGTTTCAGGGGTCTGGCAGAAGAGACCTATAAGGCCAGCCTGAGCCATGGGGGCCCAGGCAGTGCTGTGCCAGCCTGAGTGGGGCCATATTTGGGGGGGTTGCAGGACCCCCCTTTAGGCTAGGGCCCGGGGCTGCAACCCCAAAGCCCCTGCCTGAATCTGGCCCTGAACACACTGTAAAAAGGGTGGTCTGAAACAGCTGAATATTGTGCACTGAGAGTGATTGGCACCAATCTTCAAATTACTACAGTTAAGGCAAGAAATTGGAATTGCTAAGGGGAGTACATCTGAGAAGCTGGAGAAAAGTTCTGGTATTCTGTTTTCCGATTGCTGCCCTTCCACGGAACTATTCAGAGAGAAGTTAGTGACATTCAGCTCTTCATAGATGACCACTTCGGAAGATGTTAAGTTCAGGCAAGATAGACCTTTGCTGTCTAGTGAGGGAAAGCAAAAGCTATAAATAATTATTCTCTACATCTACATCTCTCACTCCGCCCCCAGGCTGGCTTCCATGGGTGGGGTGGGACAGTGCATGCAGCAACGCTCCAGGGGCAGGGGCAGGGGCAGGGCCAGCTGGAGTGCTGTGCAGCCTCCAGCAGTGGCCCTCCAGAGCCCAGAGTGCTCACAGAGGGGGCAGAGCTTGTATTGGCACAGAATAAAGTATTTGCTAAAGAAAAAGAGGCAAGTATCCCTGATCACTGATCAAATAGTTCTCTATCCAAAAACCCATGTTTGAATTCTGCTCTTTGAATCAGGATTCCTACCAGCCTTAAATTACACCGTGGATCCTTCATAAACTTATCCAGACAATGTTTTACTTGCAAACAGGGGTGTATAAACTATCCACAGTGGTGCTGTGTTTCCATGTACTTCCTTTTAACAATAGCTATTAAATGCAGGTATGTGCACATAAATGTACAAAATTCTCTCTCACTGGCTGTTTTAGTAAGCTTTTAGTTCAGATTTACCACTGTATAGCTTGAGGTACATTTTCAGCTGAATTCATGGAAAATTTAGCCATGCCACTTCCATTACTGTTAATGGGCAGTGTGGGCCCAGTTTCTGACTCACTGTAATGATAATGTGCCCATCAGAGGTTTATCTGTTCTCTTTTATAGTCTGCCAAAGATTTATTGTAGACACATGAGTGAAATGGTAGCAACATACACATTATCATTTAGATCTGAAGATGGACGAGATCAGCAGTACGTACTAGGAATAGGATGAAATTTAACAGTGGAAAGTGGAAGGTCATGTATTTAGAGACTAATAACAAGAATTTTTTGCTATAAGCTGGGGACACATTTGTTGGAAGTAACAGAGGAGGAGAGAACCTGGGCATATTGGTTAATTGCAGGATGACTATGAGCTACCAATGTGATGTGGCCATGGAAAAAGCTAACACCGTTCTAGGTGCATGGCACAAGGTATTTCCAATAAAAATAGGGAGGTGTTGGTACCATCATATAAGGTGCTGGTGAGATCCCGTCTGGAATATTGTGTGCAATTCTGATCCGCAATATTTAAGAATGATGAATTCAAACTGGAACAGATGCAGAGAAAGGCTACTAGGATGATCCATGGAATGGAAAACATGCCTTATTAGAGGAGATTCAAAGAATGTGGCTTCTTAAGTCTATCCAAAAAAAAGGTTGAGGGGAGATATGACTGTTCTCTATAAATACATCAGAGGGATAAATATCAGAGAGAGAGGGGGGAATTATTTAAGTTCAGCACCAATGAGGACACAAGAACAAATGGATATAAACTGGCCAGCAGGAAGTTTAGACTTCAAATTAGACACAGGTTTCTAACCATTAGAGGAGTAAAGTTCTGGAATAGCCTTCTAAGGAGAGTTGTAGGGGCAAAAAACTTAGCTGGCTTCAAAACTGAGCTGGAAAAATTTGTGGAGGGGATTGTATGATGGGGACAGTTTCATCGATTTTAAGGTCAGAAGGTTGTCCCATCATACCATTCCCGCCATAACTTTATCCAGATAGATTGGCAATTGATTCATCTTTGGTTCTCCATCTTCAAGTGTCTGATGAAGTGGAATTTTCTCTCACAAGACTCATGCAATAAACAAATGTGTTAGTCTTTAAAAGTGCCACTAGACTCCTTGTTTGTTTTTTCTTTCAGTACTGTTAATAGATATGCCAATGGCCTGTGATGGGACATTTGATAAAGTGTGTTTTGAGTTATTCCAGAGAATTCTTTCTTGGGTGTCTAGCAAGTGAATCTTGACCACATGCTCAGGGTTTAACTGATGCCCATATTTGGGGTCAGGAAGGAATTTTTCCCCAGTGCAGATTGGCAAAGGTTCCGGGGGGAGGGGTCTCCTTCCTCCATAGCATGGGGCACGGCTCATTTGCTGGTGGATTCTCTGTACCTTAAATGATTTGAGGACTTTAATGACTCAATCATAGGTTAGAGGTTTATTGCAGGAGTGGGTGGGTGAAGTTCTGTGGCCTGCATTGTGCAAGACGCCAGACTAGGTGATCATATTGGTCTATGATTTTTGGCTGCTTCTGAGCTAAGCAGTGATGTTTCCATGTATACTGTGAATCTCAGAGCAAACAGGAAATTACAGCAGTAAATATGCATAATGCAGCAGTATTTTCTGTCTCTGCACTGGATTAGAGTTTTGTCAATTCACATATCATTTGCAGGGGTAGCTTTGATTCAGGAAAATCACTATATATGCAGAACACTGAGGATAGAAGAAAGGCATTTGTGAACCTTATTGTTGGGTAAGGCTAGGAGCCAAGTCACATTTTCAGAAGTACCTAAGTGCCTTTTGGAGCCTAAGAAATTATTGAAAGTCAATAAGATTTAATTTCCTATGTGATTTAGGTATGTCTAAAAAATTTTCCTTTGTTTTAGGCTACGTCTACACTGGCAAGTTAGTTCAAATTAAGGAAGCTTAATTTGAACTAACTAAAGCCATGGCTACACTAGGCTTTAATTAGTTCGAATTAAGGGCTTCCTTAATTCCAACTAATAAATTCGAATATGCTATTCGAACTAAGGGAAATGCAGGTTGATGAAAAAATTAAATAAAGTCAAATGGCGGACATCATCAGTGTGAAGATGGAAAACAACTTGCAGTAAAATTACATAGAAGAATGATGAATGGAAAAGGTAGACAAACAGGCAGAGACAGAAACAATGGAGATGATTATGTTTATTAATTCTTGCTATGAAAGTCTACGCTAGACTTGCTGTCCCCATGCTCTCCCACAATTGTTGTTTGAGAGGCTTAGAAAAGGGGAAAAAATTCCAAAATATTTACATCTTCTTTGAGGCTCTTATTAAGTATGTGCACAGGCTGTATCATATTCATCTCCCTTTGATTTGGGGTTTTTATGGTTAATTTATAAAGAATTAAAAAAACAGATGTGCAGTTTTATTGAAAGAAATGCAAAGCAATAGTATTTTCCTCAGGTCTTGACTTTCTTCATTTTAGTTTACATAATGAAATGCACAAACTAACTTTTTCAAAAGAATCACTGAGAATCAGATTATGTACAGTGAATCAGGATACACATTCATCTGAGTCATAAACACTTCTGGCTTTAATTAAGAAAACATGGTTTTCAAGGATGTTATTTAGAAGAATGCAATTAAATCTAATTTTTAAATTACTAAATAACTTTCATATTGTTACATGAAAATGAAAGAATATAACTGCAAGATATATAGCCCCCTTTCCTGGATTGACTTTTGCTGGTTCAACTTTCTCTGCAGATCTGGGCCTATCATGAATGGAGACTGCCAATTTTACTGAAAATTTGCAGATGCTGTTAAGGTTTTGTGATGTGGGCAAATGTCTGCTAAGGAGACAACTATTTTATTTTTCATGTTAGTTTTAGATTTAAACACAGGTTTCAAAGGTGAAAAGCAAATGCATTAAAAGTCCATGAAAGTCATTATTAGGATTTCTGTTGACTTCAATGTGCTTTAGTTAAAACCCTAAGGATGAAATCCAGGCCTCACTGAAGTAAAAGACAGCAGGATTTCACCCCAAAGAGACAGTAACAGGGCCGGCCCAACCATATAGGTGAACTAGGCGGTCGCCTAGGGCGCCAGGCTTTAAGGGGCACCAAATTAGATGGAAGAGAATTTTTTACATATGTTATCTCTTATAACATGTGGGGGCGGGGGCACCAAAATCATAGTTTGCCTAAGGCACCAGTAAGCTAGCCAATCTGCAAACTTGAACTACAGGAGTAGTACACTGGGGCTTTGAATTTAAATCTCCAAAACAGGACTGGATCCTCTCCATACTTGGATGGGACACATCCATGAGAAAAATAACAGTTTGTGCAGGAGTTGATATTCGTGATACAGCTGATTCACTTCCCTCTGAGCAAATACTGCACTAATGCTAGTGGTGCTTTCAGATGACATACAAATGAGAGGTTCTCATTAGTTCTGATCATTAAAGACCCCATGGCATTTATAAAAAAAGTTGTGTGGCTGCTTGTCTGAATGTCCTTGCCACTTTCACAGCCCAGGGACATAGTGGGCCACACGAAAAGGAAGCAATTTTTATAACAATTTTTGATCTGACACATTTGATGAAAATGATTTGATCATCACTAATGGAAAACTATCTCCCTTCTACGTAGGTTATCTGCAACTGTGGAATTCTTCTACATTTTAATCCCCCGCAGGAAAATCTGCATTTGTGCTTCATTAGAACCCCATGTATGCCCCCACCCCCTACCCCTCCGGCATGTAGTAAAGCCTGAATATTTTACTAAGCAAAACTGATAATTTTGTGACTGGCCTAACGATTGCTTTGCAAAGTGATTTTCTCCCAAGTTTTGTTTAAAATTAAAAAAAAAAATACTTCAACAAAAGAAATTGCAAACAAATAGAAATAGCAGTTTAAAAAAACTTGAGTACCCAAACCTGCACCATGAATGTCCCCATTCCAGTGATTGTCATTTCTCATTATTAAAGCTGCACATAGTACAAAATTTTGTTAAAGTGCTAAATAGAAACGCAGCTATGTGACTCCCTCTCCTTCCCACCCCCGACCTTTCACTCACTTGACCTCACTAAGTGCGACAGTAATTCTCATGCTTTGAGTGGCTGTGGCTTTCAAATGTCTTTATTTCTGGTATAAGTTACTGTCAATAATACAGGGCCCTTTACCACACTATCTCAAGGTACAAGTTCTTGGAAGCAATCATGGCAGGCTTGTTTTTCTTCCGGCTTATGTGATCACTTTAACTTTAATTATGGCTGTTCATTTATTAAAATAAATAACTAAGGAATATAAGTTTTAAATTCCAGCTGTTCAAACAGTCTTTTTATTTTCTTTGTGCACACAGTGTGGTGGGCAGTTTATTGTATCCATTTTCCTTTAAAATCTTATTAATTCTCTCAGAAATGTACCGGATATTTTCCAGACATCCTTGATGATCTCTGTACAAGAGTGCCACTGGACCAAAATCATGCCCAGTGAATGGTATTTCAGTTAAGAATCAGGGCTTAAATTCAGCTGGAGCTGTCCAGAGCAGTGTTCCAGTAAATATTTTCAAACCTATGGGGCAGAAGACATGGGCCCCGGTGCACCAAGTCCCATGCCCCAAATGAGATAAGGGTTTGGGGGGCTCCAGAATTAAGCCCTGTAAGAATGAATCTGGCCATGCTTTAAATATACAAGATGCATGCTTGAGGAAATGTGCATCTCATTGACTTCTGTTTTAGGTGGTGGCCTGGTGAGACTGCTACTGGTTGGCTGTCCCTCATTCAGTCCACCCGCATGTTGTCTCCTTCATGTGACATCCCACACTGGAGACCTCTATTTTCCAAGCCTGACCCTTTCTTCTGTGTATTTTCCCTTAAGGTATGCCTACGCTGCAGTCACACATGTGACAGCAGCACATATAGTCAAACCTGATCTAGCTAGATCAAATAACTATAGCAGTGAAACACAAGCTAGCTGCTTGAGTACATACCCAGGACCCCAGGCAGATTTGTACAGTCTATAGTGCCACAGCTTCTCTCATCCTTGTTCTCTCTCTCTCTCTCTCTCTCTCTCTCTCTCTCTCTCTCTCTCTCACACACACACACACACGGACACACACCTCTTCTCCGTAGGACCCTCACTTCACACACTAAAACATCCACTTGTAACAAGGTACACTCACCACTGAGGCACCTCCTTGTGGCTACATCTGAGCATTAAATCTTGTCCAGTCTGGCACCCCCTTCCATCAGTCTTTTGTCCCCATGATCTCTCTCTCTCTCTGAGGAATTGGAAGCCTTCCTCTTTGTGATGTGTCACTATAGTCCTTCCCATGTGAGGGTATCAATATCCCACTGGACAAACTATCTCCAGTCTCAAGCAGTCTTCTGAACCACTTCCAAGTCTGTGCCACTTTCTCAGTGGCCACTAAAGGAACCCAGGCCTCTCCCTACTCCAGGTTCCAGCTCAGGGATCCTATACACAACAACCATCGCATGCTCAAACTCTGACCTTATGTTGTTCGCTGGGCTCTTTCCTAGCTCTCTTCTTTGTCTTCTAGCCTAGCCACTGGGTTGCCATTAGAGCTTCTTCCACTCTCTGCCCATTTTACCCCTCTTGACTTTTTGCCAGAGTCTGTAGTCCAAGGTAGGATTCTAGTATTTACTCTTCTCCTAGAATGCCTCATACTTAAACTCCTCCCCTCTATAAGGAGGAACAGCAAAAATACTTCTTGTAGCCTTTTTCCTATCACCAGCTTCCTTTCTTTATGAGCTTACCTCAGCTTCTCCCCAGCTGGGCTACATCAGCCATTAGGCTATCCTCCAGATAATTGTCTTATTTCACTTGTACAGGCCTCATGTGGGATGAACAGCTGTTCACACCATTCTCCAAGGCACACTCAGTATGGACGCCCTATGGTCCACAATCTTACATTTCCTTCCCCATCAAATGTGCAGGTGGACTCTTTCATTTAGACAAGGTGGGTGAGGTAACATCTTTTATTGGACCAACTTCTGTTTGTGAGAGAGAAGTTGGTTCCCTGAGAGACATTACTTCATCCACCCTGTCTCTCTATTATCCTGGAACCAGCATGGCTACACTACCACTGCACACATCTTTCACTTAGGACAGTTTTCTTCTCCGCCATAAGGTAAAATGAGGGGCCTCTTAATCTCATCCTCCTCTTTTCTCTCCTCTTCCAAAGGGCTGAAGAAAAGAAGAAATGGCGATGTTTCCCCCTGCCAGATCCATGTCCCACTCATTGCCTGCGATGAGGAGAAATAGGAAAATATGGTGTCTCCTGGCAATAAACATGTATTGCTGGTCTGAATCCAGGAGAGATTCGGAATATGACCTGTTAAATCATATTTAAATGCTATACATAAATTCTAAGCCTTTTTATTTTATTTTATTATTTGTATTGCAGTTCTCCATTTTCAAGAGTCTGACGAAGTGAGATTTTCTCCCACAAAAGCTCACGTGATAAATACATTTGTTAGTCTTTAAAAGTACCACAAGACTCCTTGTTTGTTTTTCTGAACTAGACTGACATGGCTACCCCTCTGGAACTCATTGGCTATGTCTACACTGGCAATTTAAGTTGACTTGAGGTGGCTTAAATTGACTTAAATTAAGCCACGTCCACACTAGGCTTTCATTAAGTCGACTTAATGAAAGCTTAAGTTGACTTTATAATTACCACTCCTTAGGTCGACATAACCCTTAAGTTGACTCCTAAAGTCAACTTAACAAAGTGGACTATGTCAACTTAAAGTTAAGTCAACTTAGTCCACGACTTTAAGTTGACTTTAATAAGATCGACTTAAAGTCGACCTTATTAAGTCGACTTAACAAAGTTGACCTAACTTTTTCTAGTGTAGACATAGCTATTAACACTAAGGCACCTTTACAATAGTCTAGGTGTATTAAGGTGTATTGATTTTTTTATCACGTGTTTGCTAACGTCTGGTAAAATCCTAGGGTGGACAAAGCAGTTTGTAGTTTTCACATATGTTAACAGGTGGAGGATCCTACAGTTTATCTCAACAAGATACCACGTGTGAGTACTACAACTGCCTTTCAGCACATTATTTAGTTACTACATGTAAAAAACACCTTTTTCTTGGAGAAGGCCTAATGAAAGCACTCGACATCACACAAGGAGTCTGAGTCAGAGGTAGGAAATGAACCCACATCTCTTGAGTCCCACTCCAGTATCTTAATCACAAGACCACCTTTCCTTTCTAAAATAAAATGAGCACCTTCAGCAGTATATTGTTACTCACCGAGCTGTTCACTCAGCTGATCCTGAGCTTTCGACTCATACAGCCTGATTCTTGGCACAAGGATTTGCAAACTATTCCTGTGTTTCATATTGAAATCTTTTGAAAATGTGGTTTTTACCAGCTCTAAACTACAGGTAGGTATTCACTATCTAGTGCAAGTGGAAATGCAAATTTATGGCTGGATTCTAATCTTGCTTACACAGAAATAAATCTAGAATAATTCTGCTGAACACAGTGCTTACACTTCATATTTTCAAACTATGGAGTCTTACAGTGAAAGAATCCATTAATAAAACTAAAATCCAATCATTTTCATCTGGCTTTTATGTTAATCCTGAGTACAACCCAAATGTGCAAGATTTTAACTCCTTCATCTAATGCTTTTCTAAGTATTTTGACACATTGTGCTAAGAACATGCTATGTCCACAAAATTGGTATTTATATTTTACAATAGCAATCGTGGTTTCTACTGCCAACCAAGAGGCCAGTCTCTTTCCCATTGAAGTCAGTGGCAAAATTGTGATTGACTTCAATGAGGTCAGAATCATGCTAAACAACCATCTCACCTCATGTTATTTTGCCTGTTATCCAGCTTGCTAGTTGCTATAAAACTGTCAAAGAGGAAAATGTGATATCATTTATTGTGGAAGAATAAACATCTGTCCCATTAGAGATTTTTACAGTGGGGAGGAGGAGTCATCAGATTAACATCAGCTGGTTCTGTTATACAGTACATAATACGAGACAATGCCCATAGTGTCTTTCAGCTGTATTAGCTCGCTTGCATCAGACAATATGTCCTCTGTGGGATCTGATCCAAAGCCCATTGAAATCAATAGGAGTCAAGTCCTAAAAGTGATGAGAGGAAAGGAGCAAAAGAAGACATAGGGAAGAGACAAAAATTTCCCTGACTCTGGATTGGAATGTCTATTGTAAACAGTAAATATTGGCCTATCTTCAGAAATTTTGGCCTGTAATTAAAAAAAAAATCTACTGATGCTTCATAATTTTTTTTAAAAAACTTTCTCTTTAGAGACAGTTGTGCCTGTATATCATGTACTGTTTTTCTTCCCTTTTAATTAAAGTAACAAGATAGCATGTTTGCCTGGAAAAATATGGGCTTTGTGTCTTAGTTCATTTGTTCCTAATGTTTATTCCAAAACTTAAATCTCAAGTCATCTATTTGTGACATTTCCATTTCAAGGATAATGACGGTGAGGTCATAAACAGGATTTATAGATTTTATCTTGAAATGGTTCTTACCTAAATCAGGGAGATGCCATGCTATTTAGCAAAGGAAATTTTTACCAACTAAAATCATGGTTTTTATTGCCCTGAGGAAAAAAAACTAGTTAGTCCCAGTGTAAGATATCATCTGTTTTAAAAACTGTTTCATTATTCCACACTACATTACACTTAGTTAAGGTACATATTCAGATTATGGTTACATAAGGCAATAGATTTGTAAATTAATTTAGGGTTGTCCAAATAAAAAGTAAAACTGCTGTGATTATAATACTAATATATGTAATTATAAAAATGACATCCAAATGTCTGTATGCATTTAGGTTCAATGATTTCTCAAAGAAGTTATACATTTCTCAGCTTTCAATATTATAAAGAAAAGTTAAAAATATTAAATGATAGGAAAATAATGTTAATGCAGAATTGTTGGTTTGAAGCTTTAAGCAATCCAAAGCAGAGAGAGTTGCAGAATCTAGTTGCAATTGCACGCCACCAGTCCAGGTCCATTCAACCAGGCAGCATTTTGTAGCAGAAGAACACCTTTGATGTACTGGATAAACTGATCCTGTTCTCAGTTCTGAATGGAGGCATCCAAAGTTTGAAAAGACTTGTTTGCTTGCTGGACATTGGCGCAATTCTTTCCCCCACTTTTCCAGTTAAAACCTGGTTTAAGCTGGTTTTTATCCCAGGAAATTGCCACTCTGGAGAGCTGGGACAAAGGAATCCAAACATGAAGAAAGTACATGTTTTGGATGTAGCATTTCAGAATGGGAAATGTTTTCTAAACTTCATCCCATACAATAACAAGAGGTTTCTTTCTTTGTGCAAGAAATGGGCTAAATTAAAAATGACTGCTGTCCCTAGATAGTGCCAAAATACCTAACTCCTTGTGAGAACCATGAACAGATGTGCTGTGAAATCTCCCTCATGATACTTTGGCTAATTTTGCAAAATACTGCATCAGGGAATCAAAAAGCACTGTGATGCCGACTGCTGAGTGATTCCCTTCTGAATACCACACACACGCAACCACCTCCTGTGCGGTCAGAAATGCTAGGATGTGTCTGAATCCCTTCCCCTCACTCTAACTTAAGCACATTTCAGCTCTCATCCAGCTCCATGCTTCCCATTACAAGTTCTACTTGCACATTTGGTTTTCTGTGAAATGTGCAAGCCATCTGCCACAAGTCTGTTTGGTTTTGGACCCATACGTATGCCATTTCATTGTGAATATGTCCCTATCAGTTTCCCTTGTTATTATTTATACTTTGAGGTAAATTAAGGGGGGCCTAGACCACCAGCACATTCCTAGAATGACCAGATGCATGCAGAGGTATTTACTATAAAAAAAACAAAAGAGGCTTTTCCAAATAAATATTTCTACTTTTGTTTTAGTTTGATTTTACATGAGTTATGGCTTTTCTGTTTTTTCTTGACATAGGTTAATAAATAAGAATAGCAACATATTTTAAGTGTTTTAGGACATCACTAATAGTGTTAATAATTCTTCACAGAAAATATCTAACAAAAAAGAGAAAAAAATTAGGAGAGCTGCCAAAAATACTGTATTGTTTGAAAGAATACGTTTAGGCATGTGTTTTGTGTGTTTAGAACTGTTGAATTGTCCTTTTGTATTTCATTTTCTATATAGATACCTTAGGTGGCTACCGTTATGGTAACTAAATTATGAACTTATATACGAGGTGTTGATTTCTCTCGGAGTGTGTTTATGAATGGGTAAAATGACATTCTTACTTGTAGAAAGCTTTATTGAAGAGGTGGGCTCTATACTCATTTGATCTGAACAAATCCAGGTTGAAAATCAGTCTGACTTTCTCCAAGGAGGAATTCCATGGATAATGTCTTGCTACTGACGGTGCTCTTCCTCCAGTGCCTCCAAGTCAGAATATGCTATTCTCTCTGGATATCATAGATCACAGCTGCTTTTGTAGGTTGTGGATAATGAGGTGGCCTCAGAAGGTTTCCTTAATATATTTTTTCCATCTAAAAATATTGTTTCAAGAGGAGTCATTCAAACTGTAATAGAAATATACATCTGCTCTTCCCCCGAATCTGGGTGAAGGCTCAAAAACTTGAAGTATGAATTTCATTGTGGGGAGTCTGTCTCCTCTTGTTTAATCCACAGGGCTAGATATGTAAGAAGCAGGAGGTTGTTACAAAGAGATCATAGGTGACATTACAACCCTCCTTATAATTTAATACGCTATCGTGTACTTTAATTGGTTTGTCCCCCTCCCATACCTAATCACCGGTTCAATCTCTGAATAATAGTTCATTTGCATGCAGTAACCACACTGCCCCTAATATAAAATAAATTAAGATAACAATTTATTTAGGACAGCACAAATATAAGGGGGGGGTCAGTTGGGGTTAAGTAACATATGGAGATAAACCATACCCAGAAATCAACCTTTGGCCCAAAGTTTAGTACATTACTGGCTTTTTTTTCCCCTCTCTTCCACAGACTGCTGATCTTAATCAGGCAAACAAGGACGGGAACCAGGAATTCAGGAACTCTGGAACTACAGGAACATTAACTGTAAGTTGGTAGAAGGTGTGAAGGCTATCCTCTACTTTTTCCTCCAGGAGGCAGTGATCTTCTTTAGCTGCTCAGGAACAAGATGGCAGACAGCCCTAATCTGAATGGTGTAGGGATTTTTATAGTTTCCTGTTGCCAGGAAGATTTCCACTCAGCTTTCCTGCCAAAAACAAGAAAAGGTGAGAAAGGGCTCATAGAGAAGGCAGTCCAATATAGAGCCTTGGATGTTGTTTCACCTTTTCAAAATGGTGACTTGTCATAACAGTTAACATAACTGAATATTAACCATCATCATTCAAACAAATAGAAGGGAAACCAATAAAAATCACTCCCAACATATCCCCTCCTTGATACTTTGGAAGGTGACATGGTGATTGTCTTTCCAGATACATCACACTTATATACAATGTATATAATGCTCAGGCATCCTTCTCAATTTTTGTTTTAACCAGATGATTGTAATTACCCTGGTAACCACTAAACCAAACTGAATGAACATTATTATGGAAAAGGGATAAAGTGCCAAACTTTATCGGGGTGGAGAACCGATTTTCCTACCAGTGAGTGAATAAAGTAAGTTTCTTTACTCTATTCATAATGGCTGTAATCTCATTCAATGAATGATTCATTGAGATCATAGTAGATCTCCCAGCTCCGCACTTCCACCTGACCCCTCGCCTTTGGCAGTTGTGGGGGTTGGGTCCCTGGCAGGGCACCAGGCTCATAGAGGGGGCCGGCCATGGGGAGCCGGGGCCATGGGAGGGGGTTGGAGCCCCCGGTGGGGCACCAGGGCCATGGAGGGGGCCAGCCACACAGATCCTTGGGCCCCGGGGGTCCCCAGGCAGGGTGCCAGGGCCGCAGGTGGGGGGCCAGGATGCTGTGGCCATGGGGGGTTGGGGTCCCTGGTGGGGTGGAGGGGGCCAGCTGCAGGGAGCCAGAGCCATGGGGGGCAGGGTGCCGGGGCCACAGGGGAGCAGGGCCAATGCCAGGGAGCCCTACAGGGAGCCTCACAGTGGACTTTTGCCTAGGGCCCCAGATAGGCTAAGGCTGCCTCTGCAGGGACTCATGCTCAGCACCTTGGGATACCAGCTCATAAAGGTGCCATTGCTTCTTGTTTCACTTGTCCACTGTAATTTTACAATTGATCAGGGTTAACAGCCACCTTGCCAACCATGGGTTAAACACACTTCCATTGATGTCTTTTCTGGAGATCATATATTTGATCAGGGTGTGGGATGTATACAAGATAATTAGAGATAATCCAGTTATGTACTTTCAATGCTGTACAGACCACATCTGGTACCAGTACTTCATGTTCACAGGGTATGAACTGTGTCTCCACTTCAGTGAGGTTTTATGATCCATACCTTATAGGCTCAGGGCCTGTATCTGTGTCTTTGGACAGTATAGCCCTCTGGGACAGTGACCAGCTGAAGATTATATGGCACGCCTTCTCTAGGATAGATGAGGGCTGGAGCTGAGGCCAAAGCCCTTTTTAGTTTCACAGTGGCCTCCTTTTGTTGTTCTCCCCATGTCCAGTCCACATCTTTCTTTAACAGGTAATATAAAAACGTGCTATAAAGGCACATCTTTCAACAAAATCAGGGGAGAATCCAGTCAGTCCTAAAATGAGCACAGGGCACCCACATCCTGTGGTATCAGTAGCTTTCCTATCAATTCTACCCATTGTAGATCAGGATGTCTACCTTCCGTGCCCAAACTCATTTCCGATAAGTAGCTCTCTGGGCTACCAGCTGTGCCTTGATGGAATTCACTAAAAATCCAGCTATTTCTATTTTACTGAGTACTCCCTTGAGTGTTTTCAAGTTTTCCTCCCTAGTTGGGGCACAGATTAAAAGATCATCCACATATGATGCCAACCACTACTTGTTCTCTAATCCTATCCATATTTTGGTTACTTCCTGGTAGCACAACAATATGTAAGCCCTAGGGCAGCTGTGTAAAATTAAGTTGGTGATTATTAAAGGTAAAGGCCAGTTTATGTTGGTTTGTCTCATCCAGCAGTATGCTGAAAAAGGCATTTGCTAAATCGAGTTCCCACCAGAATAGTTGACATTACACCCTGGAGCTTCACAACTACAGGAGTCAGACACAGTATTACTCTGTTTAGCTTCCTGTAGTCTACATTGAGACTCCATGTTCTTCCATCAGCTGTTTTACTGCACAAATAGGTGAGTTACACTGGCTCAAACTCTCACCAACACTCCTTGATCTTCTAAAGCACTTACCATTTGCCGTAGATCTCCTCCACTTGCTGGAGTACTTGTATTGACTGAGAGGCTTTGGGTCTGGGACCTAAAATTCTAACCACATTTTTGGTCTTGCCACAATGCAATTTATTCAATGCAAATGCTGCCAGGTAACCCTCTTTACATCCAGTTTCCAATTGGGTAACACAAAGTCCTATGGTGCTTTCACAGCAGCAACCAGGTACAATGCTGCTGCTGTGAAAAATTCCATGTTTTCTCCCTGGGAGAGGATGACTCTATTGGGCAAAGCGCCAATCTTCCCTAGGGAATCCATGCCATAATTCCTTCATCATCAAGAGCTTGTATTCTTAAAGTGGCCTCAAATGCTTTTGTTCCTAACAAACAAGCACTCAATGGGATCCATCTGCCCCATTATATCCCTCCAGCATTTCCAATCTTTAATAGGCAAGTTCTTTGCCACTGCATTTCCTTTTGCACATACTCTGGACACTGCTGCATGAGTATCAATCAAGAAATCCTGCTTTGTTTAATCAAACTTCCCATGTAAAGTTGCTGACATAACTGGTCTTCCCCATAGGTCTTGTTTTACTAGTGCATTTGGTTCAAAGGGAGGCAGGGAAGCTCAGCACTGTCATTGCAGATTGTCTTCTTGATCCACAGCGGCAGCTGTCTTTCTTCTGTCTTCATGATCAGCCAACCTTTAAACAGCTCACTGGTTCCTAGTCTGTGTATTTGCTCCTTGTCCTCATATTTAAGAAGTTGCCTCCATACTGTGTTTCAGAGCTGTTGTGTCTCTGTCAAGCCTTTGGATCTCTTTGCTCTCTTCCCTTTCAGGAAGTTGCTTTCCTCGACGGTGACTTTTTGGGAAAGCTTCTCTATGCAATATGTGTGCATTTCAAATCTTATCTTCCATTCTTGTAAGGGATGTGATCAATGAATCCACTGGACCCAAGTCACTTTCGATGTGGGAAGCAATCTTTGCAGTAATGCCTCTCAAAATTTGAGAATATCCAGCTGTACTGTTCCTGCCATCTGGAACAAGACCTTTTTCCGAAAGGCTCATGGAGAAGACACTCCAGCATGGAGCCCAAATTGTTGATTCACCCTTTCAAAATGGCAACTTGCCATCACAATTAACATAACTGAATATTAACCACCATCATTCAAACAAATAGAGGAGAAACTAATTAAAAAATCACTCCCAACAAGGTAAAATGAAATGTGATTTCTCCATATGTTTCTGTGGTTTCAATTAGGAATTTCCACAGTCTGTATAGCAATTCTCCAATGACCTCAGCAGGTGTCTGCATAAATAGGGAAAGGCAATTTAACTCACTGCACAACTTACAGGTATTTAGATTGTACTGTCTCCAAAGGTTTTGAAGTTAGTGGAGAAATTCTTCACATGTAGATGGATTAACCACTACTTAACAACTGTTACAAAGATGTGAAGAACTAGACAAAATCTGCCAGTTTAAGACTGCAAAGTAAGATAAATAACCAAGTTGATTGTTGACTATGTCTGGATAAATACTACCAAAAAGGTCTCTAAATATTCATTGAATTTTTAATCCAAATGGCTTAATTGTATTTAGTCCCTTTTGTGTTTATTTTCCATGACTATTCTAGCAACTGAGTATAGTGGTTGGTATGTTTGTCAAAAGAACTAGCTTTAAAATGCATTACAGAATATTCACCTAATATGAACGCAGAATTTGTAACTGAAGACCTGATTCTAAACATTATGTTTATAAATCAGGGAACAGAAAATACCAAGCGACTGCGGAGCTAAATCAAAACAACTAGAATATGCACAATAAACTGGTTGCAAATAAATGACATACTGAGAATTATTAGACAAATCAAGAATAAATTCTTATTAGAGCTGGTTGGGAGATTTTTTACGATAATATTTTATTGTTGTTGGAAAATGTCAGTTCATTAAACCCAAAACTTTTCATGGAAATATACAATTTTTATGACACTCTCAATGGGAAGGTTTGTTGGGTCCATTCTGGTCAAAACACAGAAGCTCTATTAAATAATAGTCAATAGCTAACTGGTTAGGTGCTCATTTGAGCTGTAAAAGACCCAAGTTCAAGTGCCTGTTCCAATTCACGTATAGCTTGTATAATGTTGGTTTAGGAAGGTCTCTCGGGTCAAGGCTACAATGTCTGGGCAGAACCAGAGAGAAACCTACCCCAGAATAGCCAAGAGATTAAGGCAGTCATGCCTGGGATGTGGGAGATTCAGATTCAAGTCCCTGCTCTGCCTGTGTCTCCTACATCCCATGTAAATGCCCTAACTGTGAGGCTATTGGGGTGTGTATTCTCCTCTGGCTTTTTCTGTGAAAATTTTCAAAAGGTCTTGGTTTCAGAATGGAATGCAAACATTTTTACAGAACAGATTCTTTTCTGGCCAGTTCTAATTCTGACTGCTGGCAATGCACAAAGAGAAAAATAGACAAAGTTTGGCAGATAAATTGTACATAAAGAATTATGAATGCATCTGTTTGTAGACATGGTCTCAAGGACATATTTTTTAGGAACTCACAAAATCAAACTGGCTACCAGAGAAAGATGTTTTCTAGCTCCTGTATGTTTCCTTCTTGATCCACATTGCTCACATTTCCTGTAAAATTTATCTAGGAGAATCTTTACTTCCTGCACACAGTTTGCACTGATCCCCTACTGAAAGGCATCTTATTTGTGATGGTGTCCTGGAACTCAAGTTAGTTTTATGCAAGAGATCCCAAATGAAGCTTGTTCTGACACCCCGAACTCTCATGTTTGTTTTATTTGCTGCTTTGGTTTGTTTTGATCCAAATAATTAAGTAATGACACCAAAGTCTGATATATTTCAGACACTAGACAGGAAGGGGCAGATTACCCATTAGGAAGGGGCAGATTACCAACTGTTCCATGAAATAATCCTTGCTGCTAGCTCAGATGGTTCACAAAATGTTGGCCCTTAAATCAATCACTTGTCAAGGAGTGAATATTATTCCTCATCTCTTCAGTCAAGTACATTTCTTTTTACTGGGAACATAGGGGAAGGAACTTCATATTTGGAGTGAAGAAAGAAACATTTCTTGGGCAGATTATGTGGTCAGTTGGTTTTTAGAGCTTGTCTTTTAGGAAGTTGTATGAAGGTTCGAAATATTCAGATCAGTGGGCAGAGCACAAGTGGGGTGTGAACAGTGCACATTAAATTCAGATTAACACAAGGCTCTGGAATTTATCACACAGCTATCACCACCACATATGGATATATGCCATTTCTACATATGTGCATATGTTCAAGTGATATGATATATAGAATTGCTTCATCCATGATTAAAATGCAACCGTTGATTAACAGTGCATACCAACATCACACAACAGTTCAGGCCAGAAAATAAAGAATTATTTTTAAGCTACTGGTGCATTTGAGATGTAATTATCTATGTTGGAATGTGGGTTAGCACACCAAGGCTAAAACACTCTATGGCACATGAAGTCTCATGTTTTTTAAACTATCTTCTTGAGGTATTTATTATATGCTATCTTAGTAAGTGGTGAGGGTCCTGGTTTTATGTCTCATACATAAAAGTGCACAAAACCTACAAAAGCCAGTGAACCTGGAATAATAAAGAAGCCCTTTCAGGCACGGATTTAACAATTGAAAGCCTCAAGAGTAACAGTAAGGAATAGAAAAAGAAAATTTGCAGCAGGTGTTTTGCCTGAAGGCTCAGTGAATTATGATTCCCCCTGTGCTTACCTAATTCCAGCCAACACAATCTCCTACCATCTCATTCTGTAGAAAATAGAGAACTTAGTGACTCAAAATTGGAAGAGAGAGGAAGGTGGGAGGAGAAAGTGTGTTGGACCTACCTTCATGTGCTAAACTTTTTCCTCTGAACTATGGCTTCTGTGGGAAACAGCTATATATCTGACACCACAAACTGCTGGTCTTGCTAGAAGAAAACAAAATTTAAGTTCCAGATGTCTCCAGTCGTACAAGTGACTTGTCTGCAACCTATGCAGTAAACATGGGGTTATTTTTGATGAGCTAGAAAGCTGTGAGGTTTACCCCATTGTATCATGATTAGCAAAGCTGAAGTCAGGGGACCCATGTTCTCTGGAGGGAGTGTTTTATTGATGAAACACCAGGAAAAGAGATCATGTGGGAAGTTAGGTGGAATGGAAGCAACAAACAACCATTAGGACAGAACAGAGGACAGGTTTTAATAAAGTTGTTCAACTTAATGTGTGTTCAGTTAATGGATTAAATGTGGCAGCAGCAGACCTGAGAATTCTCCATAGTGCAGCAGCTGATAGCCAGAATTGGGTGTGAAATTCCACCCTGACCCTTGAATTTTTCAGTCACAAGCCAGTGGAAGGATTTGTTTGCATTGCATAGACCTGGCCATGCAGGATGACAATAGCAGGAAAGTAAAACTGTTATTTTATCTTACAAAGCAGAGCTAACCACTGCTTCAAGTCTCACAGCAATCCTTGGAGCCATGGGGAGCTTCTGATTCAATGCATATCAAAACTGTGGAGTGACACACGTTTTTCACTCGGAAAGATCCAAAGGAAAGGGGATAGACCCCATTTTATGCTTTCTGGCTGCTGCATGCAATTTTGGGGACTTGGCAGACTCCCTGATTTGGGACAGGACAATCTGCAGCACTGGGGGATCACCATGGGAGTAGCTGCTCCTGGAAGCTAATCTCACGTTAAACAAATGCTTAGACATGTCGTATGTAGTAGAAACCTCAGGAGAGAGGAGGAAAGCCCTAAGAGGCACAACACTCCCAGAAGTACCTACCATGAGACACCAGCAAAGGAAAGTAGGGGACAAGAGTTCCATGCCCACACTGAGCTGCATTTACTGTGGGAGAATGCACGAGCGGGTAAAGAAGAAGTGGACAAGAAGTGGACTAGGACAAGTGGCAAGTTGAACTGCGTGCGGAAGAGCAAAGGAGTGTCCCAGAAAGATTCTGTCAGACTTGGACAAGAGGGAGATGGCACATCAGACAGCAATGATGACATTATGACTGCTTGAATTCAAAAGCCTATCAGGTTCAGGCTGCCCAAATAGCAAAGCAATAAGAGACAATCCAAACCTTCCGGCATGCAATAACGTTCATAGGGAAATGCCTTGTGTGGTTTCAGCTGGGTAGCAGGGCCTCCTGCAGCATGACTCCTCAGGGCAAATAGGACTCAAGCACAGCCATTAGAAAGAGCAGAAGCAATCTAATACTGCACAATGGGAGCATAATGCAGCCCATGGGAAAATGTGTTCTCATAGTAACTAACTGTAGACGATTCATACAGACCTCCCTTGCTGGTCCATTCCTTGTCCCCTGCCAGGCAGATGCAGACTGCAGCTTTACGTGTCACCAGTGCTCTTTTACTGTGTGAACCAACCCACCACCAACTATATACAGTAACCACAGGCCTAACAGCCCCAGGAGCTCCACTAGATCAGCCTCAATTGCATGCAACTTTACCCTTGGCTGTCTGTTCCTTCTAGCTCCCTCTTTCTGCTTCCTGCCTGGGAGCTTTTACGGAGCCTGGCTAATGAGCCCAGCAAGTGCTCTCATCTGCTCCTGAGCCAGCCAGGTTGCCCTGCTGGCTCCACTCCCCTCTTGATTAGGGGTCTGTAGCCAGAACTGGTCCAGCGCCCTGCTACACTGGCTTAGAACATAACAGATGGCACCAACTGAAGGTTGTGGTGATGGATAGTAAGCCTCACAGGCTGCTCTCAGGGAATAGAGCCATACAAGCCATGGATCTGATCAGGGTTCAGAATTAGAATTTTTTAGCTGCCCTGAGAGACGTCTGCTCATAAAAGAGGGATTGAAACAGGTGCCAATAACACTGAGGCGATCAGAGACCTGACAGCTCCAGGGCATGTGAAAAGGGTACAACACTTCATAGGGACGGTCACTTTTTGGTCCAGGTTCTGTCCACACCTGGCTGCAGCAGTGAATCCATATATCAGCTCACAAGGCAGGATGTTGAGTGGGATCTGGGCAGGTCCTCAACAGCAAGCGTTTAACATACCAAAACAAATGACAGCAGTATTATTGTCCTGCAGTAGTACCAGCCAGAAGAAAGGATTGTGTGTAGCTCTTTTGCAGGAGCAGCCAGTTACTTATGCCAGCAGAGTCTTGCCAGAGAGTGAAGAGGGGTGTACACCCAAACAGGAAAAAAGCCCCTGGTTTCGTTATTTGGAGTGGAGCAATTCTATCAGTACACGTATGGCCATCCAAGTAGAGAACAGTCAGATCACAGACCTCTAGAGAAAATCACGGCAAAGCTTCTTCTTAGTGCCCCAAAGAGTCTGTGGCACATGTTGATGCACCTCCAGTGTTACCACTTAGAGATCAAATATTGTCCAGGACAATTATTGGTGTTAGCTGACACCTGAGCAGGGCATATATACCCAGGACATATCTGCGAAGTGGGGGAAGGCATTAGGATACCAAATCCATTAACATGCTTCACTATCTCCCAGTTTCAAAGCTGATGGGAATCAAAGAGGCGATGGAAAAAGGACATCCAACTACAGGCACTCAAGAGAGTGGTATTAGCAGGGTGACAAAAGAAAACAACCAAATAGCAGTAGTAGCAACAATATATTTTAAAAGCAAGGGTGCAATGAGTATTTTCCTAGAGGTCTCCCTTCCCTGCCATGCACCCAGCCCAAAACTCTCCATTCCACAATTTCCCCCTCTCTTCCCCTCCCCTCATTGCCTGCCAGCTCTGAGCTCTCCTCCCTGCACCTAGACTCACAGTCTCCCTGCCCTGAGCCCTACACAGGGAGATGGGCAGGCTGAAGAGCACTGTCCAAAAATAACAGAGATGGCAAAGGGGAGTCTGGCTAGCAATTATTTGTTTTTGAGGTTTATGTTAAAATGCTTGTAAGGAAGATAAGATGTATCCTGATCAGTGGGACTGGGGTCAGAGGGCCTGTTAGCACGGTTATTGGCAAAACATCAGGAAAATAGGGAACCGGAGCAGTTAGACTGAAAGCAACCCAGCTGCATGAATGCAGCACTGCACAGGGTTTAATGAAGTTCCACTTACTTGTTCAGCTTAATCTGCTTTCAGTTTTGTAACGATCTTGAGGGTTCATTAAAGACCATGCCACTGAATGAGTGAGGAATAGAACTTTAATAACACGGACAGGAGGGATTCCCAGGTGTGTAGCTGGGAGTAGCCATGGTATATCACCTGTAGGGCACATCTCCCAATTCACACAATACTGACCCATGCTAGGGAGTGTCTCTAAAATCACAACCTTCTACAAGCATCTCTCTACATCTTCCCTCCTAAGGAAAACAAATTAACACTTAGATCCATATAAAAGCGATCTAATAATGCATGCACTGACATCTAACAACACATAACAGCTATCTAAAAAACATGCATAACACCAGTCCATAAACCCAGCATCTGAACCACCTAGAGAGGAGAGGTTACTAGCACATCACTCTCAAGTGAGTCTTTGCCACTCACTTCCCTCACATATCCTAGCGAGTCTCTATGAGTCTTTCTGGAGGTTTGATTACTCGATTAGATCTTCTCAGTACTGGTCCTTCATTCAAGTCTGAGTTTTCTTGTTCTCTGACAGTTTCTTCATCATGCGTTGAGGATATTGGATCAGTCAGGGGAAATATGCCAGAATCTCCCTCAACTTGCACAGTGCTGGAACTTCTGGGATAAGTCGTAGATCCCGTTGATTACATCAAAATGTGTCCCCTTGGTCTGTCTGGACCACATAAGACCATGGATGGAGCTGTTTTTTAATGGTACCTCTTTGGCCCCAAGTATTAGAGGTGTGATTCCTCAGGCACAGTCTATCACCTGGGTTAAGGGATGAAAGATCACAAGTTCTTCTGTCAAAATAATATTTCTGCTTCCATTTCATCTTCCAAATGGTGGCATTCTTCTGAGATCACAGCAAGGTATCAGAAATAGGTAAATTAGACCTGATCCTTCTCCCCATTAATAGGTGAGCTGGAGAAAAGCCACTCTCCAGAGGTGTACTTCGGTAGACCAGCAGTGCTTTATACAGATCACCCCCACTGTCAAAATTCTTTTTCATCAGGTTCTTTACTATCTGTATAGACCTTTCCACCAGTCCATTTGATTGGGGGTAATTTGGACTGGAGGTTTCGTGATGAAAATCCCAATCTGAGGCAAACTGCACTTGAAAATTGTGGTCCATTGTCACAGAAGACCTTATCAGGAATTCCATGTCTGGAAAAAATTCCTTTCATGCCAGTGATCACTGAATTACTATTAGTACTGTGCAGTGTGCAAATTTCTGGATACACAGAGTAATAAACGGTGACTATTAAGTAATCCTTAGAACGCCAGGTGAATAAATCCACACCTACCTTTTCATAAAGCCTTTGTGGAACAGGATGGGGTCTCAGTGTCTCTGCCTGTTGGCATGGGTTATATTTCAAGCATGAAAAGCAGTTTTTTACCACATTGGTGATGTCCTGATTGATCCGTGGCCAACACATGACCTCTTGTGTTCGTTCTTTGCACTTCTGAATTCCTAAGTGACCTTCATGGATCTTTTGTAGCATTTCTTTTCGGAGGCTCTGTGGAATTATGACCTCACCACCCTTGAAAATCACGGAGTACAAATGGCACCTTTCTACATGGATGAATAACTGGAGGGGCCTGCTTGTTTATGCAGATTGTATGTTCACCTTGCCTGCAACCCAATCCCTGAAACAGGTCCTGATATTCCTGAAAGAGTGCCTCATAGTGAGATGCAGTACAGTCTTGTAGAGAGAGCACCCATTTTACTAAATTGAGTTTCTCACATGCAGCCAGACCCAAAATTGGTGTCACATCCTGTGGCACTACAATGAAAGGCAGCCTGTACATGGTGTTCTTATGGTTAGCTCTAGTGAAGCAGCATCCCTGCACTGGTATATTTGTTCCAGAATACCCAGTTAATTTTATGTTTGTTGGTCCCAGTTTAGGTCTTATTCTCAGTTTCTCATAATCTCATGCAGACAGAATATTCATCTGAGCCCCTGTGTCTAGTTTCAGTGGAATGACTTTTCCCTTCACTGTCAGAGGCAGTATCCAGGCCCTCTCATTTGGCTTGCTTGATCCCAGTACAACAGCAAAACACTCTTCAGTCTTATTGGCTATGTCTACACTAGAAAAAGTTAGGTCGACTTTGTTTAGTCAACTTAATAAGGTCAACTTTAATTCAACTTAAAGTCGACCTTATTAAGTCGACTTAAAGTGGTGTCTATGCAAATTTTGACTCAGTTGTCTTGGGGTTAAACAGGGACTATGGATTTTTCTCGCATTACAACAAGTGATTTCACCTCCCCCTCCTCTATGTGCTGTTCCCCATTGTTTTGAATGCTAACACCTATTTTGATTTGCTGTTACAGCCTGAGCTGATGCTATGTCATACACTCCCCTGCATTTAATTTCCTCCCATTCTGTAACTTTCCCATCTTCAAAGCGTCTGACGAAGTGGGATTTTCTCCCACGAAAGCTCATGCGATTAATAAATCTGTTAGTCTTTAAAAGTGCCACAGGACTCTGTTGTCTTTCTACAATAGACTAACACGGCTACCCATTTGGAGCTTTTATTGAGTTTCCTTAATTCAATGACATACTGCTCTTTGGCATTATCTGGTTTTTGCATGCATGTAAAAAACTCTATGCCTCTCAAAAGTCACATTTGTTTTTGGCATGCATATTCCTCAGATTTAGTCAGTATTATATTTAAATTCATGCTTTCACCATCTTGAAATTCAAAGTTCTTATAAACATCCAGTGCTTCCTCCCCAACAACATGTAAAAATATAGAGAATTTTTGGTTTTCATCTTTATTCTGCACTCCAATGGCAGACAAATACAGCAGAAACTGCTGCTTAAACTTTATCCAGTTTTCTGCAACATTACCAGACATTTGGAGAGGGGAAGGAGCCTGTAACACATAGCTTTTAAAAGCTTGCGTTTACTTGCTAAAGGCTTCCTTTGTTTTCAGAGATCTCCAGTGTTTGTCTGTTTTCAGTTGCAAACACAGTAGTTTTTCTCCAAGTCTTTTTAGTTTCCAAACTCATTCACCATCTTCTGACACCATGTAATGATCTTGAGGGTTCATTAAAAACCATGCCATTGAATGAGTGAGGAATAGAACTTTAACACAGACAGGAGTAATTTCCAGGTGTGTAGCTAGGAGTAGCCATGCTATATCACCTGTAGGGCACATCTCCAAATTCACCCAACACTGACCCGTGCTAGGGAGCGTCCCTAAAATCACAACCTTCTACAAGCATCGCTCTACAAGCTTCACGCTTTGCAAATGAAACACCTAAAGATAGACCGTTCACAGTCTACACACCCCATATTTTTATCTTCCAACTCCCCCATTCATGGAGCTATAACAACATAAATGGGTGGTAGCTGAGTACCAGAGTGACAGCTGAGAAATTTTTAGTACAGAGATGGAAATTTCTTTGGATTTTGTTCCTAAAACAGTGGGGTTTGTAGCCACAAGTGAATTAACAGCTGTAGAGCGTATACCCTTCTGAGTATAGACATTTAATGTATACTAGGGTCTCCCTTCCTATATATTAGAGAGTCCTTAGTAAGTAATAGTCACACTTACTCTAGTAAATATGCCTTTAATAATCTGAGAGAATGTCATCAATCCAGTCAGATACTTTGTAGAACAGAAAGGAGACTATAATGTAAGATACATTTATAGCCTCTGTGTAATTCTCTCTCTCTCTCTCTCTCTCTCTCTCTCATATATTATATTTAAATAGGCTGAAAAATGTTATAAAACAATTCAGTTAAGGGGAAAACATTCACCCACGCTGCACAGGGAATTTTCACGCCGTCCTAATTTTCTTGAATTAAGACACAGAGGCTTCGTGGCCAGTTCTCTAATGAGAAGCTTTTAAAATATAAATACATTGCATTGTTGAAGGATTCCCCCATGGATGACCACTTTGGTCAAAGTTTATTGTTGAAATATCTGTTTTTGCTTTTTTAATTTAAAAAAACCCCCAACCTTTCAGGCCTTTAATGCACAGGTTGATTAGTCGGTCTAGGGCCAGTAGAGAGCAACTGTTTATATCAGTCATAGTATCAGCCTTAGGTAAAACTTTCATAAGTGTCTTAAGATGCTAAACTGCATTGATTTTTTAAAAAATTTTACTGCTTGCCTCCCACCACACCATTAATACATGTGAGAAATAGGGGCAAATGACTGGTGGATACAACGCTTCCTGACTGATCTAAAGATCTGACCAGAGAAGAGTCCAGCCTTTCTAAAAGGCAGTGACTGAAAGATACTACAATCTGATGGCTGTTTGCTGACCTCACCTCAAATGTAGCATCAGCACAAAAATTATCACCATATTTGTCACCCCGTCAGCCATTTCAGCTGAAAAGCCTGAATAATATACATATTATCTTCCATTTCTGTGGTGAATAGATAATGAGAGCGTAATTTCAAAAAGGGACAGTCTGAAAAGGCGGCATTGGTATAAAAACGGGTTTTGAAATATCTTTAGAAGATGTCACTGAAAAGTGGAGGTGTGGCTGAAAGAACATGAGTGATATCCTCCCTTTTATGTGGGGTGAGATGCTATTGAGTAATTCCTCAACCTCCCACTTCTCCAATGTAAGGCATAGGCCTGCCAGGCAGTGGACAGGAAGGAGGTAAAGGGAGAGTTTGGAGGCATATATGAGTGCAAAGGAAGGAGAGAGAAATTTCTGGGCAATGCATATATACATTGCTGGGGGTCAGGCTCCAGCATTGTCCCTCTCTTTGGAGATCTGTGCCCTGAAGTACTGTATTAAAAGTTGAAAAGTATGCTGAAAATATCTGAACATATAGAATCATAGAATCTTAGGGATGGAAGGGACCTCATGAGGTCATCTAGTCCAACCCCCTGCTAAAAAGAAGGACCACTCCCACTAAATCATTCCAGCCAGGATTTTGTCTAACTGGGCCTTAAAAATCTCCAAAGATGGAGATTCTACCACTCCCTAGGTAGCCCATTCTAATGCTTACCACCCTCCTAGTGAGAAATGTTTTCCTAATATCCAACCTCGACCTCCCCCCCTGTAATTTGAAACCATTGCTCCTTATTCTGTCCTCTGTTACCATCGAGAACAGCCTAGCTCCCTCCTCTTTGGAGCACCCCTTCAAGTAGTTGAAGGTTGCTATCAAATCTCCCCTCAGTCTTCTCTTCTGTAGACTAAATAGGCCTAGTTACTTCAGTCTTTCTTCATAAGTCATGTGCCCCAGCCCTCTAATCATTTTTGTTGCCCTCCACTGGACTCTTTCTAATTTGTCCACATCCTTTCTGTAGTGGGGAGCCCAAAACTGGACACAGTATTCCAGATGCGGCCTGACCAGTGTTGAATAGAGGGGAATTATCCCTCGATCTGCTGGCAATACTCCTACTGATGCAGCCTAATATGCCATTGACCTTTTTGGCAACAAGGGCATACTGTTGGCTCATGTTCATCTTCCCATCCACCATAACCCCCAGGTCCTTTTCTACAGCGCTGCTTCTTAGCAGATTGGTCCCCAGCCTGTAGCAGTGCATGGGATTTTTCCATCCTAAGTGAAGGACTTTGCACTTGTTTTTGTTGAACCTCATGAGGTTTCTTTCAGCCCAGTGTTCCAATTTGTCCAAGTCTCCCTAGATCCTGTCCCTGCCCTCCAGAGTATCTACCATTCCCCCCAGCTTAGTGTCATCCGTGAACTTACTAAGCATGCAGTCTATCCCATCATCAAGATCATTAATGAAGATGTTGAATAGAAAGGGCCCCAGGACTGACCCCTGGGGCACTCCACTCGTTACCGGTTGCCAACTACACATCGAGCCATTGATTCCTACCCGCTGAGCCCGTTGATCTAGCCAGTTTTCTATCCACCTTACGGTCCACTCGTCCAACCCATACTTCCTTAACTTGCCGACGAGAATGCTGTAGGAAACCGTATCAAAAGCCTTGCTAAAGTTGAGGTATACCACGTCAACGGCTCTTCCCACATCCACAAATCCAGTCATCTCATCATAGAAGGAAATCAGGTTGGTCAGGCATGATTTGCCCTTGGTGAATCTATGCTGACTGTTCCTGATCACTCTATTTTCCTCAAGTGTTTCAGGATGGATTCTTTGAGGACCTGCTCCATGATTTTCCCAGGGATTGAGGTGAGGCTGACCGGTCTGTAGTTCCCCGGATCCTCCTTTTTTCCTTTCTTGAAGATAGGTACTATATTTGCCTATTTCCAATCCCCTTTAGCTCATATAATTCCTGCCTCTTTTCTAAACTGCCGTGATTTGGAGAGTTCAGATAAACATCAGCTCATGAAATCAAAGACATTTACCTGTTCTGCAGTTCAAACACATCTAGTTTTTAGATTCTGCTCCTATATCCTATAAAAACATACATTTTGGTGCTGTTGTTTATTGGTTTATTAAATGTCATTATCTCTTAAATCTGCAAGTATACTGTTTACTAAGTTACTGATTACTGTTTTCTAATTGACCCTGGTCACCTAGAAGGGAAGTTTAGTAGTGAACCAACCTGACCAACCTGATTTCCTTCTATGATGAGATGACTGGATTTGTGGATGCGGGAAGAGCCATTGACGTGGTATACCTTGACTTTAGCAAGGCTTTTGATATGGTTTCTCACAGCATTCTCGTCGTCAAGTTAAGGAAGTATGGGTTGGACGAGTGGACCGTAAGGTGGATCGAAAACTGGTTAGATCAATGGGCTCAGCGGGTAGAAATCAATGGCTCGATGTCTGGTTGGCAACCGGTAATGAGTGGAGTGCCCCAGGGGTCGGTCCTGGGGCCGGTTCTATTCAACATCTTCATTAATGATCTTGATGATGGAATAGACTGCGTGCTTAGTAAGTTTGCGGATGACACCAAGTTGGGGGGAATGGTAGATACTCTGGAGGGCAGGGACAGGATCCAGGGAGACTTGGACAAATTGGAACACTGGGCTGAAAGAAACCTCATGAGGTTCAACAAAGACAAGTGTAAAGTCCTGCACTTAGGACGAAAAAATCCCATGCACTGCTACAGGCTGGGGACCAATCGGCTAAGTAGCAGCACTGTAGAAAAGGACCTGGGGGTTATGGTGGATGGGAAGATGAATATGAGCCAACAGTGTGCCCTTGTTGCGAAAAAGGCCAATGGCATATTAGGCTGCATTAGTAGGAGTATTGCCAGCAGATTGAGGGATGTGATAATTCCCCTCTATTCGACACTGGTCAGGCCGCATCTGGAATACTGTGTCCAGTTTTGGGCTCCCCACTACAGAAAGGATGTGGACAAATTAGAAAGAGTCCAGTGGAGGGCAACAAAAATGATTAGGGGGCTGGGGCACATGACTTATGAAGAGAGACTGAAGGAACTAGGCTTATTTAGTCTACAGAAGAGAAAACTGAGGGGAGATTTGATAGCAACCTTCAACTACTTGAAGGGGTGCTCCAAAGAGGAGGGAACTAGGCTGTTCTCGAGGGTAACAGAGGACAGAACAAGGAGCAATGGTTTCAAATTACAGGGGGGGAGGTCAAGGTTGGATATTAGGAAAAACTTTCTCACTAGGAGGGTGGTGAAGCATTGGAATGGGCAATCTAGGGAGGTGGTAGAATCTCCATCTTTGGAGATTTTTAAGGCTCGGTTAGACAAAACCCTGTCTGGGGTGATTTAGGGGGAGTGGTCCTTCTTTTTAGCAGGGGGTTGGACTAGATGACCTCGTGAGGTCCCTTCCAACCCTATTATTCTATGATTCTATGAACCAGACTTTCTCACTTCACACTGATATTTTGATTCCGGTGATGGTGCCTAAGAGGGCTGTCATTATCGTGGGAGCTTAAATTAAAACACAGCAATATAATGACATATTAACAGCCCCGCATCTGCTAGCCTGCCACTTGGAATTCATTCATGAAACAGTCATTCACTAGCTCATCTTACTAACTATCCATCGGATCAGCCAAGTCTACTAAAACACACTGTAAATTTCCAGTGAGATTATGATAGCAAAGTTTATTGCCTGTGAACAGAAAGATTGCTTCTGTTTTTTCGTAGGCATAACATAGCACAAAATTCAAGTGAGTTCAAAGGAGATTTACCCAGTGGATTAATCAGAAGTAGGAAACATGGTGACTGATTCAAGGCAGCAGTCTTAATGAACTCTAGTAGGCATAGCTAAGGAAGCGCAACTTTTGGTAATATTAGAGTACTCACGTGTAACAAATACTTAAATGTAATGTAAGGAACACGCTGGTGGAAAGCAGAAGCTGAGAATTCATGGATGGGGAAGAAAAGTGGCTGCAATATTACCTTCAAGTTGTTTTTATGGGAGGTGAAAGTTGAGGTATGCAAGACAAATCAGCATCCTGAAAGGGGTACAATAGTCTGGAAAGACTAAGAAGTGAGCAAGTGAGAAGTGGTTTCAGAAGCTGAACACAGGGACTACAGGTGAGCATTTGCACAGTGCAATGCTGGGAACTGTATGAATCTTTGCTAGGCAGGTTTGTCCTTTCTCTTCTACATTGAACTAGTTTTTCTGACATTTTGACCTTTAAACTTTGCTTTTGGGGTTGCCTATGCATATTTCTGAGCCACTTCAGCTGAGATCACTCAGCAGTTATGGCCACTGTTCAAAAGCTAATTCTGAGTTGATGTGAGATCTTAAAGATCTGACTTATTTTTCAGTGGCCAGCAACTTTATCATGACAGCTCATCTCCTAGGCCTAATGTACATAGTCAGCAAACACTGTAATCAAATGAATAATCTGTTCATTTCAGTGTGAAGAACGAGACTTGTTAAAACTTTGTTTCCCAATCTTTTTATACAAAGATTCTTAGTTAAAATGAACTAGAAGGTGATGGTCCATTCACCCAAAATAGTAATAGTGTCTTAATTTCTTTAGCACCTTTCATGCCAAAGTGCTGTAGAGACTGGTAACTGTATAAAGGGATTACCACAACTGAAATGCAGCCAGCTCTTCCATGAAATATAGCAGCTGTTTAACAGTACATAGTAATATTACACAATAGTTTAGGAAAAGACATAAAGAACAATATGTAGCCAAAGCAAAACTTTCAGGGGGAACATAGGGATGCAGAATTGGAAGCTGACCAGGATGCCATAGATTAACACCCTTATTTGTATGAAAAGTGCTGTGGGAAAGTGTTAGGAGAGTGGATGGAGATATGTACCCATGCCACCTTACCTTCAAACTCATCAGAGTGAGACAGAAGCAACAGAAATATGTCACATATGATCAAAAATGAAAACCACTTTTGTTCTATTCCAGAGTGTTAGCCATGTTACTCTGTATATAGCAAAAACAATGAAAATCCTGTGGCACCTTAAAGACTAATACATTTCTTCGGGCATAAACTTTCATGGGGTGCAACTCACTTCATTACATGCATCTGACAATGTGGGTTGCAGCCCACGAAAGCTTATGCCTGAAGAAATTTGTTAGTCTTTAAGGTGCCACAGGACTTCCATTGTCTTTGTTCTATTGCACAGTGCCCCATTGTAAGCAGGCAATAACTATCAGACTATTAGACTATCATTTTTATCTATTTTAAAGATGTGTTTGCACTATGTCAACTCAAGAGTAACTTATGTTTTTTTTAAAAAAAACTATGCAAACAGAATTTCCATCATATCCCATGGTAAGGAACCCCGTGCATGGATCAGTGGTGGGATTTGAGCCAAGAGCCTGCAGATCCCCAGCACAGACCTCTCTCACTTGCACCAGAGGAATCAGCATTATTTGCTGTGTTCCAGTCACTAATGGAGAATGTGACACACAGTTTTGCCAGTGAGTTACACAGCTATTTGTACTAGAGAGTAGTAGAATGTTGGGGGTCAGGATTCATGGTTTCTATTCCTGTCCATGGAAAGGCAGCATTATCTAGTGGTTAGAGCAGTGGCTACAGGTGCAAAGATTTGTTATATCCACTCTGAGGCAGCAAGGATAAGATTTGTCTATGTCATATTACAGTTCTGGATTCTACTTCTGGTTTGAAGGAATGAGGGCAATAGAATAAGGATAGTGAACTTCAAAAAAGCAGACATCAGCAAATTCAGAGAACTGGTTAGTAAAGTGCAATGGGAAGAAAATCCAAGGGGAAATGGAGTTTGGGGGAGTTTGCAGTTCCTTAAGAAAACAATATTAAAGGCACAACTGCAGTTATTCCAATGCAAAGAAAAAATAGGAAGACTAGTAAGAGGCTAAAATGGCTGCATGAATCCTACAAAGAGGAGCAACATGGTCAAATTGATGAGGAGTATAGAAGAACAACAAAAGTATATAGGAACAAAATCAGAAAGGTTAAGGCAGAAAATGAGCTACACCTGGGCAAGGAACATAAAAGGCGGTAAGGACAAGTTCTTTAAATACACTAGGTGTAAGCAAAGATGAAAGAAAGTGTAGGTCCTCCACTTCTCAGGAAAGGAGAGCTAATAACTTGATGACATCAAGAAAGCTGAGGTGCTTAATGACTGTTTTGCCTTGGTCCTCATTAAACAGGTTAATGATGACCATATACTCAACACAATAAATATTGACAAGCGGGGGAAGAAATACAAGTCAAAACATGGAAAGAACAGGTCAAGTTAAATGTATTGAAGTTAGCAGGGACTGATGAAATTCATCTGAGGGTCCTTAAGGAATTAGCTGAAGCAATCTCCGAGCCATCAGCACTTATCTTTGAGGACTTCTAGAGGATGAAAGAAGTCCCACAAGAGAAGGACACACATAGTAACTATCTTTAGGGGAACTACAAAGACCTGGGGAGATATATATCAGTCAGCCTAACTTCAATATCTGGAAAGATACTGGAGCAGTTTATTAAACAATACATTTGTAAGCACCTGGAGGATAATAGAATTAAGGAATAGTCAGCATGGATTTACCAAGAACAAATCATGCCAAACCAATTTAATTTACTTCTTGGACGGGGTTATTGACCTAGTAGGTGGGGTGAAGCAGTAGATGTGATATACCTTGATTTTAGTAAGGCTTTTGATGCAGTTCTGCATGACATTATCATAAGGAAACTAGGAAAATATGGTCTGAATGAAATTACTAAGAGGAACACACCAGACTGAAAAACCGTACTCTAAGAGTAGTTATCAATGGTTTTCTATCAAATTGGAAGGACATTTCTAGTGGGTTCCTGCAGGATCCTGGATCTGGTACTAGTCAAGATTTTCATTAATGACTTACTTAATAATGAAGTGGAGAGTATGCTTATAAAATGTGCAGATGACACCAAGCTGGGAGAAGTTGCAAGCACTCTGGAGGACTGGTTAAAAATTCTAAAATATCTTGACAAATTAGAGAACTGTAGTACACAGAGACCAACCACACCAGGACCCCTTTGTGTGAGAGACTGTACAAACATAGTAAATGATAGTCCTTGCCCCAAAGAACTTACAGGTCCCTTTGCTTTCAGTGGGTCTGCTTACATCTGCATAGGCTGGCAGATTGCTGCCAAAAGCTGGTTTTTAAAAGTCCCTGGTTTGATTTAGAACTTCTGAAAAAAGAAGGAAGATTTTAACTAGTTTATAGTCTGGAACTCAGCTGGGTTCCCCCATCTTACTGAAATATTTCATTGCCATTTATGGTACCATTCTGGGAAGAAATATAGCCCTTTGGTAGATATTATACACTTGCCTTCACAGTAACAACTTTCAGAAATGGTCACTTCAAACCAAATTGTTTAGTAGGGTAATGTTCAGTTTGTATGGACATTTTACAGATGAATTAAGTTGCTCTGCAGTACCGTCTGTTCATTAGTTGTGGTAGGAAATGCATCCTATTGGAATCCAGCTAGCATAAGCCCAGTCTTGGTGCTCTGTTTGCTTTATTGACATTCTTCAGGTTCTTTTCCACATTTTTTCTGTTTATTCAGATCATCTGAATCTTGAAATGATGGAAGAATACCTGCAACTTCCTGTGTAAAGTGGTGCTGTTGGCAGTCAAGCCAAACACTTATCCTATAGTTTGCTACTCCACCAGAATTCAGAAAAACTCAAACACATAGACTCCAGCCCAAGCAGACAGTGCAGAAATGTTTAGTCTGAGGTATGTTATTATCTTGTTTCTATTTGATTTGACAACCGATATTTAACCTGTTCTCCTGGGGTTTTTGTTGGGTTTTTTTTTAATGCTGTCTTTGAAAAATATAATGAAGTCAGATTTTGCTAAGCATCTGTCTTTCTGTACCTGGTGAAATCGCAAGAAAAGGTCTGGGTCAATGATGGGCTGGGAAGTTGCTGTTACAGACTTTGCTTCTGAGGAACCCATAGCCCACATAAGAAAAATGTTACTTAGGCAGAATGTTTGGATGAAAAAGTGTCACGTGTTTTATTTAATGCTGACAAAAGACCATCCCTTTCATGATATATTGGAGATGTTCCAACATATAGTTCAGCCTGATAGCTTTATGAATCAGACTAAGAACGTCTTGTGGGATCCATGATCGTGCTTTGAGGTTACAGAGCATAATTACAGTACAGAATGAGTTGGTTTCGCTATTACTGATGGTTTTTGCTGATAGCGCTTAGATGTGCACTCAAGTAATGGAATGTCTTTGGCTGTGGAATTTGCTCCTCTAGTGGGGAGGCTTTCAGTCCTTAATACAAGGCACATTTTTGGTCAAACATTTTTATGACTGTGTCTCATGGCTGAGAAAGATTTTCTTACAGTATGATGGTCTTAAGTATTATGTGAAAGGGGCTGTTTATGTTGCTTATGGTGAGGGGTTTGATCCAATGTGTGACTACCATTTGTTATATTTCATGCTCCTTGGTTATGCATTCATCTGTGAATAGAAATAATTAAATACATTTAAAATCATTACGTTTTTGGACTTAATATCAGACAGCTAAGTTGTTCATATCAGACCAGTGGTGCCTCATTTCCAGACCTGCTCAAGCTCTGACTTGTAGCTACAGCTTTTCTGGCTTTAACTTTCAAGCTTCCCTGTTGTGGGGCTCCATCTTTTCACTGGTTACCCAGGTGAATGGGGCCAATGTAAAGAGTTCACTTTAGCTATGTGGCACATCCTGAACATAGCTGGATCATTTATACAGCACTGACTTAGTGAGAGAAGGGTCAGCCTCTGAAATATCAATACTGGTTCCTGACACACTTTGGTTTTCTTTTTCCTTCCAGGTTTTCCATCCAGATACTGACCCAGTTTCACCTGACTTTTCTTCGGAGTGTTAATGGGCCAGTATCACAAGATTTTATGCATGCTTTTTTTTTTTTAAAGAGTACATTTAATTTGTCTGAGAGAGCCACAACATTGGTTCTAGAAGAAATCAGCACTGAGACCTGGAAAACAGCATAAACCAAAATGGTGAGAAATGTGCAAAATTTCATAAGCATGTTTCCATGAGTTTTGCACAGTCCTGACATTTGCAGCATCTGCCATGGTATAAAGCCATCTGCTGGATGGTGCTCTGTAGTATTGCCCTTTCCCAGGGATGGGCTGCTGAACTACATGCTAAACTAAAGCAATAGTCCCTTGAGAAAATTCGGAGAGTAGGAGATATTCTCTGGGTGGCCCTACTGCTACACCCACAATCTTATATACCATTAAAGACTTAGGGCCAAAATCTCTGCTGTTGTGAACTGATGCAACTCCATTAATTTCCTATGGGTAGGTCTTGAAAGATGGTGGCAAATCACTGCTGTCAGATCAGTCTTCTGAATCAGCTGATCAGGTCTGTTAAGACCTGCTCAGCCAATCAGGAAGCTGATCTTGGATTACCACCCCCGCAGAAGGAGTAGCACCGCGGTAAGTAGGTAGTAGGCAATCGGAGGGAGACATGCAAGGTATTTTAAGTACTTTGTGTATCTCCCTTCAATTACCACCAAAATTGCACCATGGTATAGACCAGGACTATGTGCTTTATCAATTTATGCAGTCATAGAAACAAGGCCGGCCCAAAGGATTTTGGTGCGCTAGGTGAACTATGACTTTGGTGTCCCCTCCTCCCCCCATGTTTTAAGAGAAGATAACATATTCAGGTTTTTTTTAAAATAGAGAAAAAAATTCACTTCCATCTACTTTTGTGCCCCTTAAAGCCTGGTGCCCTAGGCGACCATCTAGTTCACCTATATCATTGGGCTGGCCCTGCATAGAAAGTGGCCCTAAAGTTGTTTAAAAGTGTACATTCATAAAATGCAATACAATAGTCTATTCATACTGTCACATTAGCCACAAAGATGAGATAACAAGGCATTACCAAAGTGTTTAAATGTCAGATAAGATGGGATATTTCTTTAGTTTCCAGAATATCCCAACACTGCGAGATTTAGAGCATTTACTTTTATAGTGAGTAGAATTGAGTCAGTTTATTTAATCACACATAATATTTGACACATGCCTGCAAACATAGATAAAGATATATATTTATGAGGGTACTATATTATTATATCCATGTGAGATGATTGGAAACTTGGCAGTAGCTAAGCCAATAATTTTAAATTACTAGAGTTGTAGTGAAAGACTCTACATTCCTAAACCTCTGAAGATATATATGAATTATTTTAAGATTGAATTCATTCTGAAGGGTGATTGGGCATAACAGTGTGATATATCCTTTGCCTGTGTTAAATGCAGAAAGAAAGAAATGTATATATTAATATATCATCCACTATAGTGTCTGTGTCATTTACCCGGTTCTTCATGCCTAACATCATACAGAATATCCATCTTGCAAACAAACGTGTTAAGGAGAAGCTCTCTTATCCTGTCTGCAAAGTATCTGCGGCATGAAGCCTGTTTGATCCTGCTGAAATAAATAAAGGAAGTGTTTCCCTTACTTCAGTAGAAGCAAGCTAGCTTCTTGCCACAGAGATAATTTGCAAATACAATAAAAAAGCTCTTACTTAACTCCAATGTTCCCTCTAAGGTTTGGCGGCTTGTGTACAAAATTTTCAACCCGTGTGCAAAATTTTTTCTGAATAAAATTTTTTTGCAAACTCATGCAACAGAAATTATAGGCATTAATTGAAGTTAAAGTGATTGTAAATAGAATTAATTAATTGGGTGTAATTAATTGAATTTGAATGAATTTTGAATTGAAATTTAATTTTTAGAAAGGTTTTTTATTTAAAATTAATTTTTAAAAGGTTTTTTTAAGAAAGAAAGAAAGAAAGAAAGAAAGAAAGAAAGAAAGAAAGAAAGAACAGTTGCCGGGCTTGGGGGAGCAGCAGGGCCGTCCCCTGGGGGGAGCAGGGCACAGGACCAATTGGCCTAGGCGGGGCCCCCACATGCTGGAAGGGAGCGTGGCGGGTAGCTGGCCCACTCCCCCTCCACCCCCCCAACCCACAGGAGCCAGCCCAGGCTGGGAAGCGCAGGCCACCGGTGGAGGGGAGCCGACCCCAGCCCCATCCTGGGAAGCCGAGGCTGCTGGCAGGGCAGAGCTGGCCCTGGCCCCGGCCCAGGAAGTGCAGGCCACCGGCAGGGGAGAGCCAACCTTGGCCCTGAGCCAGGAAGCACAGGCTGCCGGCGGGGGAGAGCCAGCTCTGGCTGAGGCCATCCCATTGCCCCGGCCATGTGGGGCAGGCCAGCCCTGCGCACCTGCCCCACCCCTGGGCCTGGGCCAACACCTTCGGCTTGGGAGAGTGGTGGGGGCTGCTGCAGCAAAGATGAAGCCCTGGATCCCAGCCGCCTGGCTTGGGAGGGTGGCGGGGGCTGCTGGGCTGCGCGGGGGTCCCTCATGCCTGCGCGGGGGATGCGATGGCCGCTGCATGGCCGCACACCCGCACAGCTTAGAGGGAACATAGCCTAACACACATGTCGTTAGCAAGATGGACACTATTTCAGTCCTCTTATCTAGGACCTGATCCAAACCCCACTCAAGTCACTCAGGGTGCGTCTACACTGGCAGCTTAGGTCGACTTAAGGATTCTTAAGTCGACCTACAGTACTCCGTGTCCACACTGGGCTTTTATTAAGTCGACTTAAGTGCTTCCTTAAGTAGACTTAATAACACCACCTCTGAAGGTCAACTTAATGCTTAAGTCGACCTTTTAAGTCGACTTAAGATAGTGTGGACGCCCTAGGTCTACCTAATGCCATAGGTCGACCTAATTGGCTGCAGGCGGTGGATGGGCTGGGGAGAAGGGAGCTGTGGCTGGGGGAAGCTGACTCCCTTCAGGGAGAAGGGAGCCCTTCTCCCCAGAGAGCCACTTCTCCCCTGCAGAAGGGAGCTGCAGCTCCCCCGGCGACAAGGGAGCCGGGGCTCCCTGGCAGAAGGGAGCTGCGGCGCGCCTCCCTTCTCGCCTGGGAGCCGCACGTGGCTCCTTTCTGCCAGAGAAGCCACACACAGCTCCCTTGTCCCCAGAGAGAGTTGTGACTCCCTTGTCCCGGGGATCCCTGGCAGCTCTCTTGTCACAGGGAGCCAGGGCTCCCTTCCCCGCGAGCCGCGGCTCCCCTGAGCCCAGCTCTGGGTCTACCTAACACCTTTCTGTGTGGACACAGGCAGTCGACTTAACTTTTTAGCGTGGACTCTCTAAATCGACCTAATAAGGTCAACTTTAAGTCGACTTAACAGAGTCAACTTAGCTTTGTAAGACATAGCCTGAGAGTCTTTTTAGTAACTTAAACTGCATTTTGCTGAAGGACTTAATATGAAAATAGTTTTCAACTGAATAAAGATTTATTTTTATTTAACAGTTGTGAAATCTGTTAAATTAAAACTTTGGCAACATCTTCTCTGCTCTGAAATAAGAGTTCAATATTTTCAGATAGGACTGGTAGAATAATGCGAAAAGGCTTGATAGTATTCAGTCAAGTTTTTAAATCAATTTGGTTGACATGAAGGATAGAGTTCTCCTTGTTTCTGGCAGAGCTCTGAAGAGCTCAACGTACTCTTTTGGCTTGTACCTGTACATATGCACCTTCTCACTAAGCCACACTCAAACATAAGACCTCCACTCTCTTTCTGGACAACGAGATTAGGACAAAATTCTCTATAAAGTTAGTCTGTGCTACTACTTAATCATGCACAGTATCTGCTGTTATCCTCCCCCAATGAGAAGTTGAAACTTCCAATAACATTAATGGAGAATGTAACCGTAGATCATCTGGAAATCTTTTTACAGTAATCAACAAGATCTTGGTACGGATAATAGTAACAGAAGACTAACCAAGGAAATTATGATGCTTGGACTATGTCTTTGAAAAGTATGTTTTGAGTGATGTGTGATTATAATGTCCCAGATTGCATTCAGATGTCAGAACTGGAAACTGTTTCTCCAAACACTTGGTGTTCAGATTGACAACAGGGAAGATTGTGATAATAACTAATAGAAAATGAAATGAGGAAATCTATATAGCATATTATTGGCATGTTAGATAGCATATGGGATCATTAGAAGGTGAATGTTTTAGTGAACGTGTGGACTAAAAATAACAGACATTGAATTTGGCTACTGAATACAGTTATTTAAAGTTTCTTCCAAATGTTGTGAAACGTGGCCTGCAGTTTTATCTATCTGAGCATTCCTTTTGCTTTATTTGAGCGACAAAAGATAATTCTCCAGAACGATCATCCATCTGTCTAGCCAGCTAGCCAATCACTGCCGTATCTGAGCACCTCTGCAATACCCAAAAAAGTATCTGACCCCAGCTACCATATTTATTTCATTTTAGAACAAAATGTATTACTGTGTTTTACTTAGCAATATTTGAGGCATCTCTGGCAAAGGATTAAGGCACATTGATGGGGCAGTTTGGGAAAAATATATGCTGCTCCTTCCAAGAGTAGGCTAAAGAGAGATTTTTAGGGCTTGATGCACTGATGCCTCTTTAAACCATAATATCCCTTTATATGATAAAGACCCTATAAATATCAAGGAAGCCCTCTTTCTCCAAGGCTTGCAATTAGCCAGCTTTCATGAACACTGAAATTCAGAAAAGAACTTTATAAAAGGGAATAACTCATAATGTTTCAGCACAAACTGAGTAGGCCAAACTCACAAGAAATGTAAAAAAATAAATTTAAAAGTCCATTTTTAATGTGTTTCTAATGTTTCAAACCTTAAGAAAGCTTCAGGTTTTGTTCTGAGCTCCAGGATGCTGCATCTAGCAGACTGATGCTCTTATGCTAACATGCACAGACACATAGTATATATATTTTTGAATTTTGTTCAGAGTCAGTGTTAGCCTAAAAAAGTGGGTGATCCAAAGAAAATGTGTTTGGTGTCCAAAATGCCTGTTGTTCCCTCACTTCAAATATTGACATTTGTCTGGGTGACTATTGCTGTTTATGTTGTCCACAGACCAATTTAAGTTGGACTAGGTTGCCAAGAAGTAGGATTTGTCTCAGTTGGAAATTTCATAATCAAGGCTTCAAGACTTCTGTATACATTTTTTGTCTAACTTACATTTTATCTGGAAATTGTAATAAATCATCTTAATTTGAAAAACTACACACCCCATTAAACTTTCTACAGTGGATCTCAAAGTTCCATACAGTCTGCATTCACACTAACCTTCAGGATTTCCTTTTCTTTTTCAACTCTGTGTGTGTGTGTGTGTGTGTGTGTGTGTGTGTGTGTGTGTGTGTGTGTGTGTGTGTGTGTAAAGGTCTAATGATCCTCTTAGTTCTTTGTTTTTAGTTGTCTCTCCAAGACATCTGTTACAAGGAGAGATTTTCATCTAGCTTATAAGGAAAGCAGGACTACAGCTTTATACAAAGTAAAGGATACCATTCATTCTCCTCTTAGTTTGGCTGAAAGATCTATTTTTCTCATGGAAAAAGGCAGCTCCTCCTACAGATTTGCTACTTTTTTAGCTTCATCATCTCGACAAAGGTGATGCAATAATGTTATGACATTTATGTCTCATTTTTTATGTGCTGTTATCTCATGAGGTAAAGTATAAACAAAGGAGTAAAACATCCTGTCTTTTAGTCCCACTTTCTAGTTTGAGCAATTCAGGCTTATATTCAGGGTCAATATGAACAGATGGAAATAAAAATTCTAGTAATAAAATGTGTCCTTCTAGCATCTTTCTGTGTGACACAAAACATTTCACTGTGTTAGAATAGGCTGAATCCACTACTACCTGCACCACAAAGAATATTACTGGCTTTCTTGCATCCATAATGGACAATCTGGCAATCTTCCAGAAACAAGGGGGTGTGGGGAATTTCAAGACCTTCTTGAGTTCATATTCACTTCAGCACAAAATTTGAAGAAAAACACAGGTATTCTACTACAGTATGTTGGTGAAAGGAAAGCAGAGAAGTTGACTGTGTAACAGAGTATTAGCAAAGAGGGTGCTACAGTGCAGAAATTTATTTTGATAAATATGGAGCATACCATATACCAGATGCCACAACCATTTTTGCCAAATACAGATTCCATGATTTGAGGTCCAAAAATTGAGAAGTCATCACTTTTTCAACATTTCACTAAGTTTTTGTTTGTTGAGTATGGCATACTGTAAAACAGATTAACCTAATAGCTCCATATTTGGAATCACAAATAGCTCTTTGACAGTTATGGTGCCTTAATTTGAATAGAAGGCTTACAGAGTAATTAAAAATAATTAGATTCTATTTTCTCATTCATGGGAGTATTGTGGGCTATGTCTACACTGGCAAGTTAGTTCGAATTAAGGAAGCTTAATTCAAACTAACTTAAGCCTTGGCCACACTAGGTTTTCATTAGTTTGAATTAAAGGCTTCCTTAGTTCAAACTAATACATTTGCTTATACCTTTTGAACTAACGCATTAATGTGGCCATGTTAGTTCAAACTAACTGCTTAGTTCGAACTAACTGGCACATTGAGCTTACTGCAACTGACTAATTCGAACTAAAATTCCAGTGGGGCCATGCTAGTTCGAATTAAGTTAATTCAAACTAACTAAAATTAGTTCGAATTAGTTAGTTCGAATTAACTAATTCAGACTAACTTTGGTAAGTGTAGACATAGCCGTGGTGTTCTAAATACCACACTCTGGCTTGTGCATGCTTTATGAAACAGGAGCTTAACTGCGGTATACTTCCTCAACTCTACATCAGAGCCTTAACTGCTGTTGTCTTTTTCTACCACAAAGCTGTTGTACTTCGAAAATGAAAAACGAGCAAGACCTTATTCAAGGGGGCAAAACAATATGCCACGTTTATTGTGAGGAAAACACAATTATGTTAATAGCCAATATCTAGTTCGCGCACACACACATACACACACAGAGATATTCTGTTGTTGGTCATGTATAGTTACCAGCCCTGATTGTTGCTTGTGATCATAATTTGAGTTCGTGGCTGGTGTTCACAGCTCATGGTGGCTACTTGGCCAGGGAAGTCAGGCATGAGGAGGACAGGGGTCTCTGTCGGGCACACAGCTGTGCACTGACACTCTTGGATGCTGTGCAGAACATTTTCCAAATCTATGCAGTCTCATCCATCTTTTATCCATGGATCTTGCTGTTTCACACTGCCTCAGGGTACTGTATGACCATGAGCCATCAGTTAATGGCAGATGTGACTTCTATCTTGTTCTTGATGGGGCTTTTTGTCCCTTTCTTTTGAGAGTCGATTCTTCTTGCTTTTGCAGGGTTTCTCCCATCCACACAGCACTCCTTGTAATGAAAAGGGGTGTTCACACGCTCCTTTGAATTTTCGTTACAAGGAGCAGTGCATGGTGGGCACCTATCTCACCATGCACTGCCGCAGCCGGCCTTTGGGCTGGCAGCGGGACTGCTTCCACACACACACCCCCCGCACAGAACTGTAGGGCTGCCCAGGGGGTTCCCTGGGGCTGCCCTGCCCCTCTGGAGTCCCACTCGGGGGGAGGCAGCAGCATAGCCCCAGCCCTGGGGAAGCTCTGCAGCAGCAGGGCTTCCCCAGGGCCGGGGCTCCAAAGCTGCCGGCAGCTTGAGCCCTGCTCCCACGGGGCTTCCCCAGGGCCGGGGCTACACTGCCGCTGAGAAGCCGGCGCTCTTGGCAGCTGGAGCCCCACTGCCCTAGGGAACCCCCAGGGCAGCGGGGCTCCAGCTGCCAAGAATCCCTGCCCAGCAGGAGCCCCCAAGCACGGGCGGCTTGAACCGAGCTGCCTGCCACCCGTGGTTGAGGCTGAGCCCCACTGGCTGCTGCCCGTCCTTGGGTGCTCCCTCTCAGGAGCCACCAGCCTGGGTGGCCAGTTCTTGGGAGCCACTAGGGTTCCTAGTGGCTCCAACTGTAGCAGAGCAGTGAAATTGACAAGCATCTGCTAGAGCAGGGAAATTGACAAGTATGATAGCTCTGGTGTCCCAGAGTGGCCGCAACTGGCACTCTGGGACATTTCCGGAGGCTGTCTAAAGTGCAAGGAGTGTACACACTGACTGTACCATGGAACAGCTGTTCCGCGGTAAGCCTAACCACGCTCGTTTAGGTGTTTTTACCTGTTGCGTGGCAAGATGGCTGTTGCCGCGCAACAAGCAAGATTGTAGTGTGTACGTTCTCAGCCTTATCGCATGGTAAAGCTCCTTACTGTGCAATAAGGCTGTAGTGTGTACAAGCCCTAAGTTCACACACATATATATATACAGTTTCAGCAAAACCTAGGCTGAGCAATACAAAATGAAGTAAATAATTCAAAATGGAGTTTTAGTTACAATAGGGAGTTACAAGTGAATGAATGAGCCAGGCATTTTTATCAATGAATATCCTATATAGAAATTTCTGTTTGAAGCAATTCTATGGTATAAATTCATCTTTCGTGCTACAAAGCTACATGGGTAAGTGGAGCAAGTACATATCTTCAAACACCTTGTTATTAGACCAGACATCGTGAGTTCTAATTCACCTAGACTACTAGCTAGCCTTTGTACTAGTTTACATTTGTGTTGTACTTTGCAAACTTTATTTTGTGAGGCCTCACAACATTCCTGTGAAGTAGGCAAATTTCACTATACTTCCTCATTTTAGAGCTAGGGAAATTGAGGCTTAGACAAGATAAGACATTTGTCTCAGATCATACAGCAAGTTAACGAAATAATCAGGAGTGGAACCCCAGCCTCCTGCCTGCTAGGTAGATCTCCAAGCCACTAGATCTTGGTGCTTTCCATATGTGCTGGGTTAACAGGGGTAAGGACACCTAACTATGTAAGTATAGCTGTGGACACCTTAAATCCTTTAAATTTCTGGATTTCATGCATTATGAATATCATTAACACAATTTTAGCAACCGATTAAATGAGACTTAGAGAGGAATGGATTCCCAGCCCAGTCATTTAGCTTCTCTCTGACTCTGTTTGACCCATCTGTAAAATACTCACAGAAGTACCTCAAAGACTAAGGATGGAGCTAAGCACTGAACATATCAAGAATTTAATATGGTTCTTAAAACACAGTGAAGTCCTAGCTACCCTACATGGGATCAAAACTTTACCGATGATGAGAATAATTATGTTTAAATATAGTCATGTCGCCCAATGCAAGTGCGTCTATAGTGTATATAACACCAAATAAGGAATATGGCGAGGATGTGGAAATACTATACCCCAATGCTGCTATATCTGGAAATGAACCTTTTCTGATTGTATTTGTTTGGCATTCTAGTATTTCAGCAAAGATTGATCATAGTCATTTTATAGAGTCGTTTGATTGTCTCATAATTCTTAATGAAGCTTTCTCACCAACTGTATTAAACGGTTTGTCAGTGTTTCCAATATATTCCAGTTTGCCTCCCCAATGTTACAAAAATAATAAGTTGTCTTAAAGGTGGTGTTTGTAGGTAACAAGAATTTTCACCTTAGCTTATTTGTAGGTCACTTCCTGACATATACTTTTGAATGAAGGTCACCTTTACTTCAGTGAAAGTCTTTTGTGCAGAATACGGTTATGCCTCAGAGGGCAGGAAGATCAGATCTTCTTTTTCATGACTGACACCAATCCAAAGTCCACTGAAGTTAAGGGAAAGATCCTCACTGATCAGGCCTCCTCTAAGGTCCTACAAGCACACTGGTGTGACAGGCTGCTCCCCAAATCCAGTCTGGTGTGCTGCTATGACCG
>ML685767.1:8365043-8483927 GCA_007922175.1 Pelusios castaneus
TTATACAGGTCACGCCCAAGGGCTGCACAGATGTGCATTCCGTCACAACTGGTCACAATTTTCAGAAGTAACTAGTAATATTGGGTGCCTCTATTTTTGGGTACACAACATGACACCATCAACAGGGCCTGATTTTCAAAGGGTTGGTGGTCAGCACTTTTTAAAAGTTGGGCACCCAAAGACTATCTCTGCACTACAAGCGAAGAGTTTGATCCCCCTGCTCGTATGCACACACCCATGCTCGTCGCACTCATCTTGCACAAGTATAATGTAGCCACAATAGCATTGGTGGTGGCAGCAGAGGCCCAGCTGAGTTTTGCTGAATATGTAACCACCAGTTGCAGGTGGATTTGAACTTAGCACAGCTCAGCTATGTGGCTGTGCCTCCACTGCAGCTACCCGTGCTACTGCAATTCCTCTGCTATTCATACTTATGCTAGCTGGTTGAAAACTAGTGTGTGTGAACTCAAACAGAGGAATCACACCCCTCGCTTATAGAGGAGACACAGACATAATCATGAGTCACTTTTTAAAACCCTGGCCATTCTCTCTCTTTATTCACATCTCTTGATCTTATCCACCAATCCTAACTATCCTTGTCTTCATCTAGTGTGATAAAGTCAGGCTGGAGGGCTACAAAAGGGTACTTGAGGGTGGATATGTGAGCCCTAGAATGGTAAAAGCCCTTTTCTCTGCAGGCAGGGTGGAGAGGATCACATCTTAATTAGGAACACCTGAGGCTAGTCAAAGGTTGCTTCAGGCCTATTAAAACCCCACCCCTGGTAGCAGAAAGGGGGGAGGGATAGAGATATAAGCTACTAAAGGCTTGGAGGAGTAGGAGGAAAGGTTTCTTCAAAATTGGAGTCTAGAGTGCCTTCCCAGGAGGAGAGGTGTAGAAGAAATTCAGGCACCAGTCTGAGGGAAGGACTGAGGCTGCTTTGACCTCAGCACACCACCATCATGTCTACAACCCCGGTGGGGAAGCCAGAAACAGGTACTACAAGCGGTCTGGGCCTTACAGACTCACCCACTTTGTAAGGTGGAGGGGTGCTATGCCAGCCCAGACCATGGCCCCCCTGGAACATTGTGACCAAGAAACCCTGAGGGTGGGAGTAGCAAAAGACTTGCCCAAAGTGGGGCAGATTTACCCCAGGCCTGTCCCGTCAGGGAAGATGACTGTTACCTGTCAAAGCTGAGGGAGTCAAAGCTCTGCCATACCAACTATGTATTTTATTGTACCAATCACCATATCCTAACCCTAAATGAAAATGTCAGAGGTGTGCTGGCAATATTTTAAGTGTTTTCCTCACATTTGCCCTCAGCCCTGTGACCCAGAAGTGGGCAGTCTCACATTGAAATGGATATTATTGGAATTGTTTATAGTTTCTGGGTGTTATATCCTGACTATATTAATTATTAGACCAGTTGGGAAATTATTTTTTGTCCCCTGCCAAACATTTGGATGAAAATGGATGTTATCTGCAGATGGAGAACTTGTTGAAAGCTAAACAAACAAGGGGTCCGGTGACACTTCTAAAGATTAACACATTTATTTATTGCATGAGCTTTTGTGAGAGAAAATCCCACTTCATTCAGACAGGATCTGTCTCAAGGGAATTTAACAAATAATACCTGCCCTTTTGGTACAGCCTGGCTCATTTGAAAAGGCAAAATATCTGCCTTTCAGAAGTATTTCTAAAAGCATGAAAGATCAATTATCTTGGCAGGAATTATTTATTAGTATCCTTGGAGGAATTGAACTCTGAGTCTGGGAAATCATCACAACCTTCTTTTCAATTGGGTGGCAGAAGTTAAACAAAAGGCTCATAAGAATTCTCTGTAGTTTCCACCAGCACATCACTGACAAACATATGTGATATGTAGTTAGCAAATACAAAGATTATATTGTCCTGGAATGACTATATTCTTTTTCTCTTCCTTGGTGGGTTTGAATAGATTTTTCTTTGGAAAACATACTTGTGGGGGAAAGGGAAAGAGTCTTAACAAGCTAAATGTTGAGACGTTATCTAAATAGCTGTTCAGTATTGACCAAAATAAAGAAGCTAGAAATCACACCTTAATCTAGCCTAACAACTTCTATGTAGCACTTCGGCTACAGGAAGCCATATTCTCCTCTTGTTCTAGGCATAGTATTGCCAGTAAATTCAATGGACACATTAGGATAAATGTCAAAGTATTTCGCTTCCTGCCATCCACTCTGAAAAGCATAAACTCAAACGTGACTTAACTGTTCTGTCCACGCATAGGATTTCAACCAGGCTCCTGAAGAATAGAACTAGATGCAGTGGTAGCAGGCAGATGGTGTGGCCAGTAGGCTGGCAGTTCAGTGGAAGTTAGTAGCTGCTTTTTAAAGATCCTGAGTGAAAGGATAATGAACACTTGCAGGCATTCACAACATGTACTAATTTATCCACTGTGCCATCACATGACTCTTTGCTGTCCTAAATAAGCAAGCAAACACCCACCATTACCAGCCCCACAGTCACTCACATACTGAACAATCCTTATAAATGTAGTGCTCTCCTGGCGGACCACCTCATCTGCTTTCATGGAGGACTAGCCCAGCCCATCCTCTAAACATCATTATCTCACTTTTTCCTACTGCAGCCCTCTTCCTAGAAACTCGGATCATTACTTTAAAACTGTCTCCTGTGCACAACACTGACCTCTTGTGTGAAGTCTGGTTTTCGGCTGAGAGAAAAAAAAAAATCTCTCTTGACTTGATTGGCTCAAGTAATTGACATTCCCTTCTGGGCTCTTTGTGAATTGATGAGGAACGGAGTGGAAATATTTACATACTTTTACCTGGGGTGTTATTAGTCTAGCAGGGTGCCTTGAAATTTCACTGGCCTACTGAGCAGTGTAATATCCTTAAAGAAAAAAGGTGTCCTAATTATACTATAACATTTACTGCTCAGAGCATGGCACCATATCACAGTAATTAGTAATGCTTTATAACTTGGTCGGTAATCTTAACGGTCTGGAGATCATCCATGCAAGAATAGATGAAAGGGAATTGGTATTACCTGACTTTTTGTTTGGAAAGCAGAAGGCTGAGAAGAGATCTGACCGAGAAATATAAAATATTTAAGTAGGGTGGGATTTGCAGAAGCAATCGGTGTCTGGGGCGAGTTCTGCTCCCATTGAAGTCAAGGAGAGTTCTATCACTGACTTCAAAGGAAGCAGAGTTAAACCATCATTGAGCACCTTTGAAAAATCTCTCCATTTTGTAATGATTGGGTTTGTTGACAGTAAGTGGTGTGCTGCTTCTTTATCTTAACACTAAGAATGATTGACTGACAATATCCTGGGCAAACCTTGTGGAATCCAGACACACTTTACTGTATTAAGTTAGAGCGAAGTGAATTATGCTTAATACCTTTGAGTCCATTAAATTAAAAATGAAATTTCTGTCTGTTACTACATAATTGTATGTACCTCCACTAATAAGAGGGGGTGGTAATGTAATTCCTCTATCACCCCTTCAGAGCCACACAGCCCCAGTCCCCCAGAGATGAGTGCATATATTTGGTTTCTATAAATAAGTAACAATATCCCTCTCCATGGCAACTGAGTGCTTGGCTCAGTTCAGTGTGAGCAGATCCTGTGCCACTAAGGACTTACAGGTAAAAAATAACACCTTTAAATTCTATCCTGTGACTAATAGGCACCAGTAAAGCTCCTCCTTCAGCACAGATGTTATGTGTGGGGGAAGAGAAACGCTGCTTCAAAAGCAAGCAGCCACGTTGTGCCAGCTTTGGTTTCTGGATGGATTTAATGTGTATCCTAAGGACTAACTCAGGGCAACAGCAGCTAAAACTACAATATGGATCATGGTAGCCCAGATCCACATCCAAAACAAGTCATTGCCTACTTCTGGCAGATCATGCGGGGGGAAATCAGGGTTGCCATGCTGTGGGCAGCGAGCCACGACACTGAGGGGCAGACTGTCAGAAAACAGGGCAGATACCCAAGCTGGTGGTATGATCTATAATTAGATTTCACTAAGCCAGTGAGAAATGTGAACTCCTGGCTCGCGAGATCAGTCTGACCATGGAGTCTCAAGGGGTCTACACTGGCCACAGAATTCGGTGGCAGTTGAAGGGAGATATGGAAGCTATGTAAAATAACTTGTGGATCTCCATTCTAATGCCCACTTACCACCCTTCTCCACTGTGCTGAGTCATCCCTTCATCTCAGCACTACTTTTCTTACAGGGGTGGAGTTACTAAGTGGAACTCCAGATCCATTGAGCGGATCTTGACTGCCTGCTCAATCAAACCAGAAACATTGAACGGATGGAGGCGAATTTGCTGCCTTCGATATAGATTTGGACATAGACATTTCCCTTTGTCTCTGCAGTCCCTCTTGCTTCCCCGACAAACTAGACTTTGTGATTGAAAGGTAATTTGATATAGTAAATCGCCAGTTTCCCAAAAGTCTTTTCAAAGGATTCCTAGATTCTCTGGGGATCTCCACTTCTCAACTCATACAGTTCGGTGTAAGAGTCCAAACAGTCCAGAAAGCCAGGATCTTTCCTTGAATCCATACTTAGTTTCTTCTCATAGAAAACAAACTGGCAGCATAATTTCCCAGATGAACTTTTCCTTTGACGGTGAGTGAGAAATGCATTTTGACTTTTTGACGTCTGATCAGCACGCACAATGACCGCTTTCTTTGAAATTAGCTCTTTTCTGTTCGAGTTCTTCATTTGCCTTCTAAAAGACTTTTTTCTTTTGATGGGTTATTTAGTTACAGTGTGTATACACAATGCAAATGCCTGCTTTGTTATTACAGGAGACAGGTAAGTGAAAACAGTGCAAGTAACATCACACTAGTTTTCATGAAGTTTAAACACCAAATATGCTCTTTTACATTTAGCAATCACTCTGATCTATGCTAAAACACAAGTGAATTGGCCTGGGACTCAGGCTTGAGTTTGGCACCTGCTCTGCCAGCATCACACTGGTTACTGCTGTTCTCTATATATTTTGAGGATGAACACCATCTATACTATAATAAACAACTCTAATCAAAGGGTGAGATAAAAGCAGAAGACTTTGTGAGCATTGCTTTACCCAAGCAATGAAGCATTTCTCCTCTCCAGTTACTGCTCCACATCCAGAAAAGCAGACAACTTGGTCTAAATCTTATTGCTTTTTTATCATCAAAGTAACAAGAAATGTCCTCACAATGGGAAGGCTTGTACGCCCAGTAGATTCCAGCCAGCCTCTTCAAAAGGAACAAGAAAGGGGAAACCCCCATTATTTAGAATAATTTATCACAGTTTGTAAAGATTTCCTCACCTACTGCTCAATCATCCACTAAACCAGGTGTTTCCTGCTCTCAGTGCAGAAAACACAGGTTTCTCACCTTATCCTTAAAAGTATGCAGAGCCAAAGGCATCCTTAGTGCTGAGGATTACTTGTAGAACAGGGATTCTGTTAATTCAGACAGTTGGAGGTAGGATTCCATACTCCATGACACCCATTATTTAGTTATCTGCATACTCTCTCTGACACCTCAGATTATTCCATAATGATTATCGGGTTATGAAAAAGCAATAGACAGCAAAAGTTCAATTTGGCTTTTGGCTAAAATTCAGCAATCTGAAGTAGTGAGTGCCTTTTTCTTATGAGCTATTGAATATATATGTCTATGTGTGGAGTAGACTTGTGTATAGGGGCTAGTGCATTCCCATGTACTCAGTCTCTTGTTTGTTTGAAAATTGTGTTACTGTCTACCAATTTGAATGATCATCAATGCTGAGATTTAATACATCACTTTCTCATTTGTTTTTCAGAAAGCGCATACTAAATATTATGGGACGGGGGAGAAATTTCATTAGAACACAATGAATTATATTGAATCAGTTTCATTGTACTGAAAAGCATATGCTTTCTCATCAGAAACACCAGAAGCCAATTATAGAAACAATGCATGTCTATCTAAAAGAACTGTTTCCATAAGCTGCCCAAATCAAATTATGTACATTTCATGTTTAAACCATTATCAGACATCTCTTGAAGAAGGCCAGTTAGTAATGGGAAACAAATATCTTCCTTTGGTTATAATTTCTTAGCCATATGTTCCTAGATACGCTTTCAGAGGAAACTAGTATGTTCTGCCAATTATGTACTATAATTTGGAATACAAACCCTGCAGCTGCTTCTACGAATGGTTGGACTGTTGATCCATTAATGCTGGCTCAGTATCTAAAGGACAGTGGTACTAAACTTCTCTATAGGTCTTCCACCCGCTTTAACAACAGAGGCTGGGTCTATTTGGAGGGGAGTGTTTGTCATGGCTAAACAGATCCATTGATCAATCAAGGAGCAGTGTTACTGCAAAGGGAATCTCCATGCCATCCATGGTCATTGACACTGATAATTGTAATACAGGAATTCAAGAGTGTTAGATGTTAGAGTTAGTGGTGGAGAAGAAAGGCAGAAACACAGAGAAGCCAAATGTTAAAATAAATATCTAGAAGTCATAATTTTCTTGTTGGGCAAGATGATTATCTTTTGTTCTTGGATAATAAAGTATGGCCACATCTTCTGATACTTACTCGCAGACACTGGGTATTATCATAGTTAATGCCCCACTTCCTGGCCTTGAAAAAACTTAAGCCCCAGTCCTGTGAAGAATCCAAATGATTCCATTTGGCCCCAGTATTTCCAATGGAACTGCACCCATGAGTAAAGTTAAACTCATCTGTAAGTCTTTGAAGGATCAAAGCTTAAATAAGATAGTGGACAACAGAATAGACAAGGGAGAGTGTGGGAAATGATTCAAGAAGCAATATGGGGAGAGATGACTTGAAGGGGTAGGATTTAAGGAGGGGAAAGAGTGTATTTGGCAGAGCATAAGAAACTAATTATTTGGTGGGAACTGAACACAATGATTAAAAAGTATAAAAGAGGCTTGTATTTCAGGATTTCTAAAACAGGAAATTTGTTTGCACTAATTCATAGGGTATGCCATTTACTTTAAAATATTATTTGATATTTTTTCTCTATATTATAACAGGTCTAGACTGATTGATTAAAATCACCAGTATACTTGGATGATATAATTAGCCGGTCCTTTTCATGCCTAAATCACCTCCCCAGGTTGGTTTAAGGCCAGCTGAAGGGTCCAACATTTATCTTCCTCATCTTTGCAGTCTTATTGGCATGTTCCAATGGAAGTTCCTTCTAAGGTAATTTAAGGTCTCAGGTCTGACAGCTAGCTCTATCTTATGCCTCCTTAGAGGCATGTCACAGAAGGCAAAGTCCATCTGCTGGGAGGGGGAAAGATAGCTTAAAGCCACCTTTGTGCAGCCTAGATCCTGGACTGCCATTGGAACTGAAATAACCTTCCATTTAAATTAGAGCAATCTCAAGGGTTGCCCAGCCCTATGGCAACTCCCCAGGTCCATTTATGGTCAGTGCTGCATCCCGGCATCCTCATAATACTGAGTCCTATGGGCATACCCTCACCTGTAAGGATGGATAATGTACAGTCATTTACATATGCACTATATGCCACTGCTGTAACATGTTAATTCTTCTTTGATCCATTACAAGGCCGTTATGGCCTCCTTAGGCCACCAGGGCAGGGGCAGAATTGGCCCCTTTATCTCCAACTCCAACCGTGATTGAAATGTTCAAGCATCTAAGATAAATCACTGTTGCCAAATTCTTTTCCAGTTCACTTTTCCCAGCAGGACTACCAACATCGTATGACACTGTTACTCATAAGTCACATATTCTCATACTATCACAGCTTCTCCCAAAGCTCTCTGATATCTGCTGTTTCCTTGTTCCCATCTATCTCTTGAATTCACAACCCTACTAGAAAGATTCAAGCCTGTTCCCCAGTCAATCAGGTTCTTCTCTAAGATTCACTCATCTAGAAAATGCTTCTTTCCAGGTCGTTTGATGAAATGCAGTGTGGAGTACTCCCTTCTAATCAAAAATCTCCCTGCTGCTATTCTATAACCTTCCTAAATATAAAATCAACACACATAATGAAATGCTATCTTTCTTTCACCCCTCAGTCAGGCGCTCTTTAAAAATAGTATTTTCCTAGCTGCATTTTTAATATTATTCTAACTTTCCTGACTGCTTTATATGATACCTCTTCACTTCAGGTGACTTGTTTATACCGTGATATGAGCCAGTGACTTGGGCCAGGTGCCAGCAACTCCTCAAATCCTAACATCCACTTTGGCACTGACTTGCTGTGTGCTCTTGCACAAATTGTTTAGCATCTCTGCCTATTGGTTCCTTCCCGCCCCCCCCCCCCCCTGTAAATAGGGAAGAAGAAGAAGAATATTTATCTTAGAGCAGAATCCTGAGGATCGCTTAGTGCCTGCCCAAAATCTAGCAACATGCAAACTCTACGCAAGCGCTATGTAGTAATGTTACTATTTACCTCTGAAAACCCATTCCTTGGCCTCCCTAGATGCAACCCATTAATCACTGCAATTATGACTGCAAGCTGTTTATGGAAACACATGGATCTTGATTTTTTTTTTTTTAATTAAATTCTCTGACAATCTTTCAAGGTAAAACTGTAAAGAGAAGGCAAGGAGAATGCTAGCAAATCTCTCACTAACAACATTCAACACAAATAAAATTCAAGCAACAGAAATTTTGCAGACACAAACCACTCAGTTGAATACCTCCTTGGTGTTCTGAATTACAAATGTTTTTTGGATACCCCTTCTATGGCTTCACATAATTTTTTCCAATGGAATACTTCCATAACTACAGAATTATAAATGTTTGTTGTTTTTCTTGGAAGTTATTCTTCAATTTTTTTTTAAAAAAAAAAGCTAAACAGGTTTTTAACTGCAGTGGAAGCATGAACCAAATCAGTCCCCAAAGTCAATTTTGAACTTTACTAATTTTTTTTAACTGAAATAACTCTCAAACGAGGAGAACTGTGTAGTTCTGCCAGCTGCTGCTTTTTAAATAGGATATTTTCTAACCTGCAGCATAATGCATTTCATGGTGTATCACCAAGGCGTAAGGGCGGGACCCAATCAACCAAAGATATAGAAGGAGGGGGTTTTTCTGGAAGTCTCTTTATTTTCTCCCATCCCCAAGAAAGACAGAGTCTTCACTTTGTTGTGTTTACAAAATGATCTTCACCAATCCCTGAATCACAGATCCTTATCAATTCAAGGAACTTTGAAAAGTCAGCTAGATCATTCCTTGCCCCCCACCCCTCCTGCATGCTCAGGCAGGATCAAGTAAATCTTAGACCATCTCTGACAGGTATTTGTCCAGCCTGTTCTTAGAAACAGAGAATCCAGAACTTCCATTGGTAACCTGTTCTAGTGCTTAACTACCGTTATATCAGAATGTTTCCCTAATAACTAACCTAAATCTCCCTTGCTGAAACTTAAGCCCATTCTTTCTTGTCCTACCTTCAATGATCACGGAAAGCAGTCAATCACCATCCTCTTTATAACACACACTAACCCATTAGAAGACTATCAGGTTCCCTATAAGTCTTATTTTCTTAAGACCAAACATACCCACTTTTCCTCACAAGTCAGGTTTTCTAAACCTTTTATCTTTGTTGCTCTTCTCTCTACTCTCTCCAATTTGTTCACATCTTTCATAACATGTGGCACCCAGAACTGGACATAATGCTCTAGCTGAGGCTGATTCTCAGTGAAGTCAAATTTATCCAGCAAAAGGACAACTATGGGATCAAGTCTACAATTTGAATCTTTTCCAGACCAACCAAACCTTTCAATTTCCCTAAATTTATATACTGAGGTTTCTGTATTTAAGACCTATATCATTTTTAAGGGAAATTTCCTACTTTTGTTTAATCCAATAGTTAGATGTGGTGTTAATAAACGCTCTATTCTTTAGGGATATACGTGAAACAAAATTTTGTTCAGAGGAGCTCTTACTGCCATTACTTGATAGTTGTGCAAAATAATGAATAACTGGTTATACCAAATATTGATTGAAAGAACCAGATCCCTTACCAATGGAAATTTCCATAATTGTTTTCCTGAAGGATGTTTGCTTAGGTTTGGGGATGGCAGCTCCAATTCACTGAACTAGTTCTCTATCTGTTTCAGGGAAAGCATAAAGACAACCAAATTATATCAAGCTAGTCCCTCCCTCAGATTCTTGGTTTTGGGGTTTTTGCCCCCTGTGGAAATAGTTGTAGTCATAATCCACTCTGTGATCTCACAATAGGGTATCAGAAAAGAGATTTGGACCAACACTTTCAAATCTGGATGTTTGGAATTCGGCATCTAACTACATAGCTTGGTTTTTAGAAGAGTTGAATGAGCCACAAAACTGGAGCTGCTGAGTTCTGAGAACTAATGAAAAATCATGCCACGCTTTTAAGTATGGATTTTAGGAGCCTCATTTCTCCAATATAGCCAAGTTTGAAAACCTTGGCCATAAATGTTAGCATATTGTCCCAGTATATTACACTGAGTAATTTTAAAGAAAGTCATCTTCTAGGGTCCAATTTGCTTTAAAATGTATTTCTGGTAAAAATAAATTTTGTTTGTTGTGGGTTTTGGTTTTTTTTCCCCCAAAATGTGTAGGACAATAAAAAGGTGTTTTTAAAAAAATTAATTTTAAAATAATAATAAACATTCCACTACAGTGTTTGAAACCCAAACCCTGCAACTGTGTGTTAGCACATGAGAATCTGAGTGGAAAAACGACTAGTCAATCTTTATTGTCCAATCTTATTATTTATTGATTTTTTTTTTTAAATATTACAGTAGCACACTGAAGTGAAGGGGACTATTTGTGAAGCTAACATGAGTAATAGTATTACAGTCTGGCCGTAACTCAAAATATGGCCTCTTACCTGCTTCTGATCTAGCTCTCTTACTCCTCCCTGCCCCCCCAAGGAATAGAAGTTGAGCACTAAAACCATATTTAACAATGCAAAGCTACTTTGTCAGAGGAATTTTTCCAAGGAGAGGTGATGTAATCATTATCAGCTATACTCTGAGTAGACCTGAGGAAATGTGTGGGTTTTACAAACCTAGGTAGACAAGCTTTTTTATTTTTAGCAAAAGCAGTGTCTGTCTGACTTCAGGTCTCCTTCTTGTCAAATCCCTAAAATTTGGAGTAGGAAGGTTCGAAAAAAGGCCTCTTTTTGCCCCATCTCTAATTCTGGACAAATGTACTCAGTTGGCTGTTTTCATTCCTGTTCACAGTGTACCAGTATACGTGATAAGCATGACCTGGAGAAAAAAGTTCTTTGACTCTTTGCATTGGTAGCTTTTGTGTTCAGTATGTTGAACCTCACCATCTGCTAATTCTATCCATCAGGTTTCATCTCTGAAGCATTTCCTTTACTGATAAGGTTGCTTTTAGCCCAAAGCACTCCCAAAGGCAGAACACACACTTATTTTCTCTTTCCACTCCGTGGAAGAATTTGTGTGTTCTCCAAAGATAGCATCATCCATCGCTGAAGCTGCGCCAGAAAAACATCTCTGCCAGCAGACTTGTGTTATGACATAATAAGATATTTCATGGCTTGATTTAATCTCTCAGGTAGTCTTACAATAGCTCTTCTGTTATACTTTTGTTTCCCTGCATATTAAGACGGCCAGGCTGGAAAAATCCAATGCATCAATGTACTCTGGTGAACACTTTCAAAAATGAGTGCCTGCAGTGTTACTCCTTAGTTCATAAATAAGGCTATTGGGATGCCCTTGCATTGGATAATACCTCACACCATGAGCTATCCCACAGAAGTCAATAAAACTCCTTGCAGAGTAAGATATTATTCAGTATGAAGTCAGTGGAAGTGGTGAATGCTCAATACTTTCGAAAATCATGTTGGTCCCTGACTGTCATTTTGAAGCCTAACTTTAGGCAACCATTTTTTAAAATTTTGGCCTCCGATTGAAAGGCTTGGAAAACTAACCTATTATTTTCATATGATGGAAATGTCATTGGAAAGACCCAACATCAGCTTCAAACCAACCTCCACCTGGGTACCTCTCTCCTCCCGGTTTCATTATTCTTTTAATGGTGTAACTGTGTGCAGGAATTGGTTCTTTGGGCCTCAGTCTTCTCTCACTCTTTTTACAGAACAGAAACCTATTGACAAGAGTAGAGATACCCCTGATTTACATGGTATAAGTGCAGAATCAAAGCCTTCATGTTTCACTGAACCTTGTGTACATTCAGCACTCATGTCTGACTTCTCCTTAGTTCCCATATGTTCTGTTCATGTATTCATTTACTGCCCTCCAACAACAGTCACTTCATTTGGAGCGCAACTGAATAGAGCCTGATGGTAATGAAACCTTGAGCATTTGGTAACAGTTGGTTTGAAGAGGTTTTCTTTTCCCCCCAGTGAGACGATTTTGTTTCCTCTGCCTTTTCAGTATCTAGTTTATAAAGCATGGTTTATAAAAATTTGGGGGAAAGGCCCTCATTTGAATGCTGAGAGAAAAAAAATGGGGTGGGAGCTTAAAGACAAGCCTCTAACAGTCTTCTGATATCACTCACACACACGGGCTATATCTACACTTGCAATTTAAGTCAACTTGAGGAAGCTTAAGTTAACTTAAATTAAGCCACGTCCACACTAGACTTTCATTAAGTCAACTTGAGAAAATCCTTAAGTTGACTTAAGGATTTTCTTAAATCGACTTAATAACTACCAAACATTAGGTCAATCTAATCCTTCCTTGGGTCGACCTAAGCCCAGTGTGCATGCATAAGTCCACTTTGTTAAGTCGACCTAAGGGCATTTATGTCGACTTAACAAAGTGGACTAAGTCGACTTGAAGTGTTGCCACTTTAAAATCGACCTAACAAAGTCAACTTTGTTAAGTCAACTTAATAAGGTTGACCTAACTTTTCCTAGTGTAGACATAGCTCAGATACCACAGTTGATATTCATTTAGTCTCCTTGGCTACCTCCAAGAAATGGTGTTATTCACCTCACCTTGAATGGTCCCTTGATGTGAGTAAACTACTTTATACTAAACAATCTGTTCCACCTTATTTTTAGCTGTGACACTCTGAGTTAGTTTCCCAGACCTGAAAAAGAGCTCTGTGTAAACTCAAAAGCTTGTCTCTCTCATCAACAGAAGCTTTTCCAGTAAAAGATATTACCTAACTCACCTTGCCTCTGTGTTACCAGGCACTTCTATATGTTTCATAATAACCCCCAGAAATACATATCGAAGACGAGATCTGATGTTCTTCACTTAGCTGTCTACCTAGTGATTCCCAGCAAAAGCAGAGGAAAGATGATGTAAAGTAGTACGAAGTGTTACTCATTATGGGCTCCATAAATAAGTATAGCTTATACTCCATAAATAAGTATAGCTCATAGCAGTTCCCTGAGTACAAGATCTATCAACAAACACATTTTACATTGCCATAACTGCATCTACATTTTGCTGGTACAGAAATGTCATCCCCACCCACCCCTGCAAAAAATTGCACACCCCTAAACATTGTTGGTATACCAGCTAAAGTTTCTAGTGTGGCCCTGGTTTAAGGACTGCAGAAACTGGCCCTAAATTTTTAATAGCATAGGAGAGCCTTACACAGGGCTAAGATCCCCAGTCTGAGGTTGAGTCACAAAAGAAGTTTCGTTAAGAGTGACTGACCAGTAGCCCAGCAAACATTTGGAAACTTCAACTGGAAATAAGAATAAAGGAGTGGTGGGGAAAAAAATCCACCCCCACCCCCCAACTGTATGGATTATTTATAAACCATAGAAATGTAAGGTTGGAAGGGATCTCGCCATCAACAAGTCCAGCCCCCTACCCTGAGACAGGACTAAATAAACCTAGACTATCCCTGACAGGTGTTTACCCAACCTGTTCTTATAAACCTCCAACCACTTTTGGAAGCCTGTTCCAAAGCTTAAACTACTTTTATAATTAGAATGTTTTTCCTAATATCTAATGTAAGTCTGCCTTGCTATAGATTAACCTCATTATTTATCATCCTACCTTCAGTAAAAATCACTGTCCTCTTTATAACAGCCCTTCATGTATTTGGAGACTTGTATCTCGTTCCCCTTGGTCTTCTTTTTCAAAACTAAACATACCCAGTTTTTTTTATCTTTCCTCAGAGGTCAGGTCTTCTAAATTTTTTGTCATCTTTGTTGCTCTTCTCTGGACCCTCTCCAATGTGTACACATCTTTCCTAAAGTGTGACACGCCACTCAGAATTGGATACAGTATTCCAGCCGAGGCCTCACCAATCCTGAGCAGAGGAAGGAAATTACCTCCTGTGTCTTACACACAACATTCCTGTTAACATACCCCATCATTTATTTATTTAGATTGCAGAAGATTGTTCTAGACTTTTTGTAAACATAATTGAAGAAACAATTCTTGCCTTGAAGAATTTAACAATCTAGGAAAACTAGAACAATTGATGAGAGAATGAGATGTAACACATAGGTAAAGTGATCAAAGGGGTGTGCTATTAATTACATGTTTGGTTGGGTGGTGGCTTTTTGTTTTTTAAATACACTAAATATCCCTTCCTTGAGCCTCCCACCACAATTCAGACCCATCAACTTTCTCTCATACAAATTCTCATTATACATTCCAGTGTCTTCACACTACTTCTTCCTTACATATGACACACTCACCTTCCTCTATATATAGATAAGTAGATGGTTTATCTAGTTTCTGGTAGGCTTTGTGGAAAGAAATGAGTCTTCAAGAGGAGTGGAGCAAAGTTGAAAAATGGCAGATCAGTGGAGCAATAAATCTTGCATTGTTGGTGGAGAGTGTGGTAAACAAAAATGATCGAATAAACTATAAAGTGTAAGTGTGGATAAGCTGAGACTCAATTACTTAAGGACTTGAAGAATTGTCTTGAATTTTTTCTTCATGTGGTGAGACACATACTATTAACATATCAGAGTAAGACCACTGCTAATATTTTCTTTTTCATAATCAGGTTGCCTCACAGTCTGGGAATGAATAGTCTGAAAGCAGAGGACTTTTTTGAAATAATTCTTCAAACCTTGGACAGTAAAACAGTGAGAGAAATGTGCTTTGCAAAGATCAGAGAGTTTCAATATAGTTAAACTATTAAAAAAAAAAAAAAACTATTAAAACAGTTAATGAAATAAAATATTCCTAGGAATTGTACAGTATGTCAAAGTTGAAGTATAAGAAAAGCAATAAAAAGTGAACTAGTGGCCACATTTCTATGGTTGTATGAACTGTGGTGCTGGATTTCCACTGTTAGGTTGCCTTCACCCATTAGCATCCCGCTGATGATAACAATGATATTGGTTATGCTCAGCAACAAGAACATAATTCAGTTGAAGATATCTGCTGACCTCATGAAGCACAAAACAGTTTGTCAGCAGGACACTCAGACTTTTTGTATTTCAAAAATAAATGATATTAAAAGAGAAAAATGAAGAATTTAATATAATAGGAAAACTTAACTTTTATCTAAGTTTAAAAAAAAGATGTGCAGCTGAGCACACTAAAGAGGTGTGGATCTGAGGTAGTGCACTAGTCCAGAATTTTTTTTCAGTAAAATGCTCGCTAGTTATTATTAGTAGGATTAAAGTATTGGCACCTTAGTCACGGACCGCAAACCCCTTGTACTAAATGCTATACAAAAAGATTATCCTTTTTCCCCAAATAACTTACAATCTTTGTTGCTTGTACATATTTTGTCATTATAGATTCCTTTTATCTGTTTCAAAATCAGACATTTCAAGGCCCATTTCTCATACTGATGTCCCGTTAGGCCACTTAGGAAACATAACGGAGGCTTAAAATGGGTGGAAAGATAATTTATCCCCCACTTCACAGTCCCTTTCCGTTGCCAAAGCCTTATAAAGGGGCTCTAGTGTAAATAAAAACAAGGCCCATGTGTCTTTGCCACATACATATGGTGATGCTGGCAGACCAGGTACCATCTCATGTCAAAATACTCATGCCTCTGTGAAATACTGAAAAATACATAGGGGGAATCAAGCTGGCTCATCTGTATGTTAGCATTGTTAACAAAGAATGTGTCTAGTGTTTAGACTTTATTGAATGCTTGGGAATTGCTGTATGCAGTAATATCACTTACACTACAGCATCAGTAACCCATATTGTAAGGTAATACTTGAGCAGTTGTATTCAGGGCTTGATTAACTGGCCTCAGGGCCCCAGCCTGCCCACCACCATGCGCCTCCCCCTCCCACCTCAGCTGGGGCCATACCCCATCACCACCATGGGGCCTCAGCCCCCCACTATGTTGGCCTGCAAGCAGGTTGTCGCTGGGGGGAACGGCTTGGGGCCAGAGAGTGCTCCGGCCCTGGCCCCGGTCCAGCTAGTCTGTCTCTGGGGGTGGGACGGGCTGGTGCATGGTGCAGCCCCCACTGGAGGGAGGCTGCACCACATGCCAGCTGGCCCCATGCCTGGAGCAGAGCAAATGGGCACTGGCCTGCCCCGCCCCCAGAGGAGGCCAGCTGGACCACGGGTGGAGCAGAAGTCCAACAGCCCAGCCTCTGGTCCCAGTGCTGGGGCTGTCCCAGCACTCCCCAAAGCTTCAGCAGGGGACCAGTGGGCAGGGAACAGGCAGAGGCTTTAGGCACTGGAGCCCCCCTTTAGGCTGGGGCCTGAGGCTTCAGCCCCTATAGTCCCTGCACTAATCCAGCTATAGTTGTATTGTAAACCCCTTTGACTGTGTAAATATCCAGCCAGGAGAGAGACATTAACTAGTATGATGTGCCGGTCTCCAACAGAATGTGTTATGTCCTACTCATCAGGGAAGGTCCATCAATGCCAGTCGGACCATTGTGGGATGATAAAAGGGACGAAATACATTGTCTTTTGCTCCCCTTCCCCACCCCCCACCTAGACATGAATCAAGCAAGTGGATTCCTCCTGTCAGCTGAGTTTGCAGCTCAGTGCACAAGTGAGATTTGGGATTAAAAACCCCTAATAGAAGAAACTGGATTTCTATGATGCTTGGACTCTGGGGCTATGTCTACACTTGTTAATTTAAGTCGACTTAAAGGGGACCTTGCCAAATCGACCTAAAGCGTCCACACTGGACGCCTAGGTCAACTTCTAGGGGCTAGGTGGACCTGGGACAGGTCCACGGTGGCAGGGGGGCACCCCTTGCCAAGTGCCAGGGGGCTCAGCCTTTGCCCCATTGTATCTTGGTACAGTAGGGCAAAGCAGGACAGGGGCCTTGGCAGGGCAGGGGTGGGCAGGGCTCTGTCCTGCCCTGTGGGGGGGCACGCCAGGCTGTGGCTGTGCCAGTCACTCTGGCAGGGAGGGCAGTGGGGAAGCCCTGGAGCCCCCTAAATCGACTTAAAGTCGACTTAGCCAGTGTAGATGTGGAGTAGCCCTAAGTTGACTTTCTAAAGTCGTCTTAGCCAGCAAAGTCGACTTAAAACTAGGTTTTATAAAGTCAACTTAATTTTTCCTTAAGTCGACTTAAGGAAAGTGTAGTGTAGACGCAGAGTAAATTAAGTCGACTTAAGCAGGCTTAAGTCGACTTAATTCACAAGTGTAGACTCACCCTGGGGATGGGGCAAGGATTTTTAGGTATAAACAAGAGAGTCCCAGATGCTTAGTTTCGATTAACCCTATCGGACACACAGAGCTTGCTTACTTATAGCAGTTTCTATTACTTTTTGAACTGTAAGATTGTAACTCATTTGTGTGTGTTTACCTGCTTTAACTTCATAAATAATCTCTCGTTTTCTTTTACTATTTTTCAATCCCTATATAATTTGTTATAGGATTGGCTATAAGCATTGTCTTTAGTGTGAGATTTAAGGTTCAATTGACCTGAGCTGAGTGACTAGTCATTTTGAACTGGAAGTTACCTGAATATTGCTGAAAGACAACAGAGCTCTGTGGCACTTTTAGGTTATGTCTACACTGAGGAACTTAGGTCGACTTACATAAGTTGACTTTAAGTCGAATTTAAGTCAACCTTATGAAGTCGACTTAGAGAGTCCACACAGGACTTGTAAGTCAACTTAAAGTGGGCCTTACTAACTCGACTTAGAGAGTCTATACTAGACTCTCTAAGTCGACTAGTTCGGTCCAGGGAGAGCCAGCTCTACACAGGGCTGGCTCTCCCTGGGTAAGCAAGCACCTGAGCAGTCTGGGGGAGAAGGGAGCATGGAGCTCCCTTCTGCCACGGACTATTCGGCTCCCTTCTGCACGGGACTCCTCAGGTCCCAGGCAGAAGGGAAGCCTTCTAGCCGGGACCCGAGTGGTCCCGGCCAGGAGGAAGAGCTGGAGACCCGAGCTCCAGCTGCTGAGCAGCCGGCAGTGGAGCACGGATCCCGGCGAGAAGGGAGCGCCCTTCCCTAAGTCGACTTAAGCAGCAGCTTAAGTTGACTTAAGGAAATGCCAGTGTGGACGCAGAGTAAATTAAGTCAACTTAAGCATGCTTAAATTGACTTAATTTACTAGTGTAGATGAACCCTTAAAGACTAACAGATTTATTTATCGCATGAGCTCTCGTGGGAGAAAATCCCACTTTGTCAGATGCTTTGAAGATGGGAAACTTACAGAATCAGATGCTTTGAAGATGGGGAAACTTGCAGAATGGGAGGAAATTAAAAAGTTTCCCATCTTCAAAGCATCTGACGAAGTAGGATTTTCTCCCATGAAAGCTCATGCGATAAATAAATCTGTTAGTCTTTAAAAGTACCACAGGACTCTGTTGTTTTTCTGCAATAAACTAACATGGCTACCCCTTTGAAACTGAATATTGCTGTGATTCTTGGTGTAAGGGGCCATATATTACAAAGATGCGTTCTCCTGGGTGGCAAGATAAATCAGAGTACCCAAAGGGATTGTCTGTGACTCCATGCCAGGCTGTTATAGTACTTGACAATAATTCATTGATAAAATCTAAGTATAGAACTCACCCAATTTTTGGTTCATGCCTTGTTTCCTAGCAGTCATCCTTGAGACTGATACTTACTTTGTGGAGTCACTGCAGGCAACTTGACATATACAACCAGAATCGTGGCATGTTGTCATATTTTTCTCCAATTTTAAAATAGCATTACTATTAAATGGTATAACGATAAAGCAGGTGTAGATAAATTTGAATATTTTCTGAACCCTCATAGATCATTCTAAAAAACACTCCAATAATGCCATAATGAATATTTAATAATTTTTTCCAAGAACTCTTATATAACTGAATAATTTCACTCCAGATATTGTGTAGTATGTTTTTGTTTTCAGAGGCTAAGTGGTGCTTGTAGTGTAGACATATGTGAAGTTAGAGCCAAATTCTGCTCAGACATATAAATCTGAAATGACTTCACTGAAGTAAATGGAATTACACCTCCGTAAGTGAGAGCAGAATTTGGTTGAACAATTAGTGTAGAATAATATAGTTTGTGAGCTATTCTTTTTTGTAATGGAGGGCTTCAAGGACTCACATGTCTTTGGACGATGGGGTGGGGTACTATTTGAACCTTTACCATAACTGCTGCTTCAGATTCAGTGCAGGGGTCAGATATGGAATCAAAAAGAAGCAATGGTACTGTTCTACATGCCACCCAAAACCCAGTCTATGACGACTCATGATGCCAAAATGAGGTCCCACTAACATTACATTGTGCAGATTTATAATATGATCCTCTCTTTCCTTGTATGCTTTGATCAGCATTGAAATAGTTAATGCTGACATTTAAATTGTTGTTAGGATTCACAGCCTATAGGTGAAGCTCATATAAAAAGCAAGTCTACCGCTTTCACATGGTGCCCAAAAAGTGAAGCTAAAACAGGCAAAATACAAAACTGGAGACCAAGCTCTCATTGTAAAACATGAAAGATGAATACAGCCTGAAGGCTTCATTATCCAGTGGGGCCTCTATTAAGGCCTCTAGCACTAGGATCAGCTGTCAAAGTGAGGTATGTTAAAATCAAGGTAATTTCAGTGACCACATGGACTGTTCTCCTCCATTTGGCTGTAGAACATCAAGGACACCTTGGCTTGCTTCAGGAAACATATTCAACATCAAAGCAGGAATTGATTGTCAGAACAGAATCATAGGCAATATGGAATGGCATCCTACATCAGGGAAGACCTAGCAACTCTATATCATTATTAGGTCCAGTGTTATTGAAGGGCAAGCTATACTGTCGTCAAACCACCTTTTGCCATCTGGCCAACTCCTGTCTTGACTATTTTCTCAGTACCTTTAGCTTACTGTGATTTTAATTCACACCTTTCCTATTAAAGGTATGCTGATGACAATCTGGATGGAGTAAAGGTAGAAGAATGGACATCAACAGTTGACTTGCAGATTTTTATAGGATCCTAAGCAGCCAACCACTTTCTATAACAAAAGATGGTCTTCAGGTTCTTTTCCTGACCTCACCTTCTCTGCAGCTAGACAACATCCTCCAGTGGTCATACAGCATAAATAAAGTGTTTGATTTTTTTCATCAATGCCAATGTCATTGATCACAAGCAAGCAAATTTCAACTACTACTGGCCTCCAGAAACCTCAGGGGTATTTTTTGGAGCCAAAGAGGTATCCAAATTGTTCCAATTCAGGTTGGAGTCTCTTACAGGCAAAGACTCAGAATCTGCTATTTGGAATAGTATCAATGCTGTCTACAAAGCTTTCTGTGATTAAAATTTCAGCCACTGAAAAGAAATCTGTACCTTGAGGATTTTGTTGACAATTCATTCCTGGATATAACCGGACTATCTCAGGAATTTAAATCCACCTAGAATGAATCAGAGGTTTTGACATAAGTAGAAATCTTTCACCTTCTTGATCAAGCCAGGCAAGAGCAATGGGAAATAAACTGTTTCCAAATTGAACTTCATGCATTCCAGTTGCAAAGCTTGGCAAATTATTAAGGAGTGAGTGATGACTTTAGTCTGGGTATGGGGGAACATCTAGTCATAGTAAACTCCATCACACTCCAGCTGGTGGGCAATGGCAGAGCTCCTAATTGAGAGAGTTTTCAGCCATGCAGTTAAATGATGGTTGCTGAGAGATATCAGGCTCCAAATGTGGACACACACTTTACGGCTCTTTTTACCAATCAAGAGCTCAACCTGCCTCAGTGCTGATGCTTGACAGCAATTGCAGCCTCACCAGGCTCCTGGTGTAGATAATTGTCTCTCACTTTAGTCCAATCACCAAAAGCTGGCTGCTTTAATTTCTGAAGCATTGTACCATCCCAAAGGTTTTGTGCAGAGAAAAGGTCATAGCTGTTCCCAAACCAGGAAGACTATTGACAGCCCAAAAGAGCTACTGACTGATCTCTCTGCTGTTTACACACTGATGGAGAGAGTAATCCTGAAGCAGATTAATGAGATGGTCCATCTTCAAGTGCCTTGAGTTCAGGCTGGATTCAGAAGGAGACAATGTACCCAAGATTAGCTACTTTTTCTCACTCAAGACTTAGAAACTGAGTCAAGAAAGAGAACTGGTGCAATATTCATTGGCCTAACAGCAACCTGCAATTGTGTGTGGCACATTGGCTTGGTTGCCAAACTGCTGCAAGTTATTCCTTGTGGGCCAATGGGGCAGTTCATCCAAGAAACGATTAATAACAAGTGCTTTCTCCTGAAAGTTGGAGACGTAATCTGTTGCCTCAAACACCTTCTGACTGGCCTTTCACAAAGGTCAATTCTGCCCACTTTATGTTCAATATATATACATCCAACCTTCCTGAAACACAGGCTGAGAAGTATGGATAGGCTGATGATATATGTTGCTGACACTGGAAATGATTTCCATAGGATTGATGTGAACCTCAGCCAAGATATGGACGTTTTGACCACTTAATTCCAGCAATGGAGACTAACTCTTAGTGAAACCAGCACAGTGACAAATTCTTTCCATGTACCCAATCATTTTGTCAATCGACCTATCTTACTGCAGGGATTTCCATTTACTTTAATGGGATTAATTAAAAGATACCAATTCCCCTGTCACTTAAATTGGTATAACTCCATTAACATCAATAGAGTTGCTCCTGATTTACACAGAATCAGGTCCACTATGTTAACTATCCCCTGAATTATACTAGTGCGGGTCATTAAAATCGGTGGAATAGCATCAGTCTAGCTGAGAGCAGAATATTACTTTATTGCTCCAACTAGAGTCATCACAAATCCCTTACTTACATCTGCATCTGTCTATGAACCAGCAATACAATCTATATTACAGCATTTTATAGCCTGTTTTTTACAAGCTAAACTGTAATCAACGTGTGTGATATTTCCCCTTAAAATATTTTACATTGATTTAAAGTAAAGAACTGTGAAAATTTGGAAACATTTACAGACATTGAATAAAGTCTGTTCTTCCTTCCACAGCCTGCTAACAGCTGGAATCCGAAGCCTGACAAGCGTTTTTAGTTTTCCCAGGCTTCCATTACATAGCGCTCTATACATGCATACCATCCACTATTATTAAGGAGGGATGCTCCCTACTTTCAGAAAAATGGTTCCCATTTTTCCCTTCCATGCTCCTTAAAGCTCTTCTAGGCCAATGTATTTCAATGCTGTTAAAAGATGTCCCTGTTTTACTCTACACATGTCCCCCATCCTCATCTTTTTAAAAAAAAAAAAAAAATCAGGGCCAACTTCTGATCTTGCACCATATCTAATTCAATATCATACCACTGACTTCAGCGGAGTTGTGCCAGCTTCATACTAATGTGTGATCAGATCCATAGCAAAATAAATCCCATGGTATGCAAAGCAATGGGAAAATTCCGATCTAAAATTATCTCTCAGTAGATGATGTAATGCAATCAGATCACAAGTGTTGTTAAATACAATACCTTCTAATCCTGTGCCTATCTCGTGCCTGTACCTGGTCTTCATTAACACTCCACCCTCACTACCACGGGTAGAGAACTCATTATTCCTTTATTCCAAATGCAAATAAGTTACGTAAATAAGTTTTTGTAAAGGGAAATCATACCACATAAATATTTTAGAACTCTGTGAGGGAGTTAATCAGTATGTGGACAAGGGTGATCCAGTTGATATAGCGCACTTGGACTTTTAGAAAGCTTCTGACGAGGTCCCACACCAAAGGCTCTTAAGCAAACTAAGAGTATGTCTGCACTGCTGGTGGTATTATTGGCAATGCTGGATCAATTCTGCCAGGTCAATTGAGTGGCAATGGACACCTGCTCAATCGATCTAGAAGTTGACACCATTAATCCACACCCACAAAAAGAGTAATGTTGCATCAACTAAATGGCATTTCTTGTTGACACAACATAGTGGGGATGCCGTGGTAAGAAGTTAGGCAGTCAATGGGAGATACGCAAGATACTCTGCGTAGCTTGCGTATCTATCTATGTAGTTTACATATCTCCCATCAACTGCCAATGAAATTTGCTGGCTGTTTAGATCAAGTAGTCAGGGAATAAGAGGGAAGATCCTGGCATGGATCCCTAACTGCTTGGAAGACAAAAAACAAAGATTAGAAATAAATAGTTTTCAAAATGTAGAGAGATAAATAGGTGTATCCCCCAGAGATGTCCTAGAAAAAAAGCAGTAAACAGTGAAGTGGCAAAAGTTGCAGATGACACAAAATGTCTTAAGATAATTAAGTTAAGAGCAGACTGTGAAGAGTTAAGGAATCTCACAAAACGGAGTGACTGGGTAACAATAAGAGATGAAGTTCAGTGTGGATAAATGTAAAGTAATACACACTGGAAAACATAATCTCAACTATATATATAAAATGATGGGGTCTAAATTAGCTGGTATCACTCAAGAAAGACATCTTGGAGTCATTGTGGATAGTTCTCTGAGAACTATCAGTCTGCCGCATCAGTCAAAAAAGCTAACAGAATGTTATGAACCAGTAGGAAAGGGATAGATAACGACAGAAAATATCATAGTGCCACCATATAAATCCATTATACACCCATTCCTTGAATAGTGCATACAGTGCTGATTGCCCCATCTCAAATAAGATGTATTAGAAAAGGTAGAGAGAAGGACAACAGTAATGATTAGGGCTGTGGAACAACTTCCTCCTGAGGAGAGAGGAAAAAAGACTGGGCCTGTTCAGTTTAGGAAAAAAATAAGGTGGGGTAAGATAGCAGTGTATAAAATAACGAATGGTGTGGAGAAAGGAATAGGGAAGTGTTATTTACTCTTCAATATACCACAAGAACCAGGGGTCACCCAATGAAATTAATAGGCTGCAGGTTTAAAACAAACATAAGAAAGTACTTCTTTGCAAACTGTGGAACATAATTGTAACAGACCAGGAGCGATAAACCCTCACCTGCCTCTGTTAGCCCAGATCTAAGGGGCTATGGCAGAGCAGGCAACAGCTGCACCGTGATTAGGCTGAGTCAGAGCCCTAGCCTAATAAGGGACTAAAGAATAGCCGGTAACCTGGCCCAGTGAGGAAAATGGGCCAGCAGCAGAAACAAGAGAGGGGCGTAGTCAAGCAGAGCAGGGAAGGCTGTGAAATAGTTTGCCTGCTGGGAGGAAGGGAGTAGGCTCATGAGCCCCTAGTGTATCGGAGGCAGAAAGTGGAGCTTAATTACATACACTGTAAATAAAAGACCATGGGGATTGCAACCTATGACACCATGGGGCCAAGAGGAGACGACCCTGTGAAGGGAAATAGGGGAGGCGTCATCCGGCGTCACAATAAAGCAAAGGCAAAAACTCTAACTAGGTTCAAAAAAGAATTTGATAATTCATGGAGGATAGATCCAAGCTGGTCAATGACACAACCCCATGTTTCGGGTATCCCTACACCTCTGCCTGCCAGAAGCTGGGACTGGATGACAGGGAATGGGTCACGATAATCGCCCTTTTTGTTCATTCCCTCTGAAGCATCTGGCACTGGCCACTGTCAAAGGACAGGATACCCTCACCCGCTTCTGTTAGCCCAAGATACAGGGCTAGAGGCAAGCCTGGGCGGCCCAGCTTGCCTCTGAAGGCGGCAGAGGGGCAACTGCAGGGCCAAAGGCGGTCACCCTGCTTACCCCCCACTAGAGACAGCCTTGGCTTGAGGGAACCTGCGTCTGTTCCAGGATAGTCCTAGTTATGTTCTTGCATAAATCTGTACAGACGTGTTGGTTATGGTCCTGATTCTGCCATCCTTAATCAGTTATAATTCACATCGATATTGATTTCCATTGACTTTGCCTCGGGCTCTATGGCCAGACCCTATTACAGATTGCTTTTTTAATGGCTTCTTGAGGCCATTTTCTTATCGGGTGAATTTCTTCTATAATTGAATTGATCTACATAAAACATCTGTTCTTAAATATTCATGAGTACTTTGGCTCAGGGTGGCTGGCATGCTGAAGGTATTCTGGTTTATCTAGTAAACGACTTATTCTGCCTTGTCCCATTTACACATAAATAAAATCCAGGAAACATAAGAACAATCTTTTATGATTTCCCTATCTTCTGCTTATTAAAAAGCTGCTTCTCAAAAAATATATTTGCAAAAAATAAACTTTATTTTGCTGAGAACACTTTTAGCTATGAAACAAAAATTATTTCTGGGGGGCTAAATCCAGATTTCCTTAAGTAAGTAATACATCTGTCTTTATACTAAGACTGGAGTGCCTACACACTTAAAGATTTCTATCACTCTGTCTGAAGTGGTTCATGATTGTGAATGCCCCCCTAGGGGCAGACTGTCAAAAACAGGACTGACGCACCAAAATGGTGGTACATTCTATAATTATATTTTATCAAGTTAGTAACAAATGTGAACCCCTGGATCTTACTATGGAGTCACAGACATTCCTCTTACTCTCCAGTCTGCCTTCCCACCACAACAAGCTGTATGTGATAAGTGGTCCAAAAATCACACCATATAGCAAATAGCCGCATCTTGGGTGTACGGCAGAATGATCATACTTAGCATGTGTAAAGACTGGTGCAAATACTACTTTTACTGCTCTGTTTTATCTCAATTATCTCAAGCTCCTGGTCAGCCTGGTCGCTGGAATCCAAAATGATCAGCAGGGGGTATTAATTAAGCATAAACAGATCATGATCACATTGATACCAATGTGCAAAAATGGTAGAAAAGAGTGGTGTCCTACTTCAAGGGAATGAATCCTCTTGTAAATGAGGCCATCAGGAGAAAAAGAGACCAAGAACAGCCTTCTCATTTATGGGATTTCAAATAATGAAGCTCCTTCAGGTACTCCCCTTCAAATCTTGGTTGCATCAGCCCAAAGGTTGCTGAGGTTAGTACAAAGATCCCCTTCAGCACTTGATTCTGCGGGGTGTTGTGCCCAATCCAGGGAAGCACACTTAAGCATGTGCTTAGCTCTGAGTATTAAAGGAGTCCCAGGCTTCAGCAAGACCACATGCTTGCTTAAGCACTTGCCTAAGGGCTTGTCTACACTGGGGGTGGGATTGTAATTCTGTCTCAGGCTGTCTAATTTCAGAAGGCAAATGATCACACTAAATTAATTACTCAGTGTCTCACAACCTCATTGTTCCCATTACTTCTTGAAATGCTTTGCACTTTGGGTAATAGACACAGAGGCCTGTGGGGAGGCAGTCATCCTCCACTCACTCCCTCTCTCCTCTTCTTTAAAGGAAAAAAAAGCAGGAAAAGCTTTTCTTGCTGTTTCTCTGCCGCAGGCACAATAGACAGGCACAGTGCTTCATGCAGATAGAGGAATTAATTGAAAATGTCCCAGGGCTGCAGTCAGGGGAGGAGCTACGTTGCTATGGTAAAGAGACAAGAAAAACCAGAAAAGCTGCTCTCTGGGTGCATGGACCTAAATTTGAATAGTAGATTTTGACCTCTGTGCTACGCCACTTGCAGGGGTGGTGTGAAAAGCTCAGTTTTTTTCAAATGTACTGCTGACAGTGGAGACGCAGGCGTCAAAAGGCCGAGATAAGCAGCATTATGTTACCATTCACTGTCAGTGTAGACCAGGGTTAAGTGTTTCGCTGGGCTAGGCTAGAACCCTCAGCATCTTCTAGGACCAAGACCTGAAGGTTTACAGCCCTAGGATGTTACTCATCTTGCTCATGCTTAAGGAAAGCTCCAGCCAGGGGGGAAAAAATGAAGGATGACCCTGAGGTTGCTCTTCCTACAAATGATTTGGGACTTAACATTTCCCTTCCTACTCCTCCCTCCCCCACTCCTTTCACACAGACGTTTTTCCTGGTGGTTTTCAGAGCTATGACATATGTGAGATTTTATTTTATTCCAGTCAAGATATGAAGAGCACAGGAGCTTAAATAAATTACAAGGCTGAATAATGCTCTTGATAAAAGAATGCCAAAGCAGTCTGGCCGCCACATTTATGAGCTGAAGCCAAAAAGCTAGGAACTAATGTCTAGTAAAAGATGTCAGAATCAAATCTGGCTGCCAGCATCTGGCAAAAAAAAATCTGCTCAGTAGACAGTTGACCTCATTTGATCCATTTGGCACTCATTTGTAACAACCAGGTTTCTTGATCATCAGCAAGATCATGCAGGTAATATATAAGAAACGCATCTTCGACTTCTTGTGCCTCCTGTTCCTTCCATAATAACTCAATCTATTCCTTTTGTAATCTGGGTTAAAATAGAAAGACTTGTCCATAACCAGACAGATTTACAAGAGATTTATATTTTGCTCTCCTACACTAATGTGATCTCAGTCAAGGTAATAGAGTAATTTGGGATTTGAACCAGAATTAATGAGCTCAGAGTTTGGCCCAGTGGATTCAGAAAGACTTAAGCTCTCCCATCTCTTACAAACAAGCGTGCCTCACAGATCTCATTTTAATCCCCTTCCCTTTCAATACAGGTAAAAAGGGATATTGCAAAACTTTTATAATGCTGTGAAATGAAAGAACGCAGTTTCCTCCCCTCGTGTTCCTTACTTCCAAATACAGTACCTGCTCCAAGGCATTCTTTCTCCATACTGAGATTTCAATCCCACAGACTCCTAATTGACACATTCCGATGTTGATCTCCTCTTCTCTCCCCAAGCCCACACGCAGAGATGCAGATTCTTGCCTAGGGAGGAAAAAATGGTTTAAGTAGCCTCCTTAAAAGAGCAAAATGTACCCAAAAACTATGCATATGCTTGTGCCAATGTTCCCCTGTTGGAAGAATGCAAAGGGAAAGAATGCAGTGAAGGGTACACATGCACCATTTGTACTGTAACCAAGGCCCTGCCCATAACCCTCCATGACCGACTTCATCCAATGATATACACAAGTCAAAGGGTAAGGAAAATATATCTCAACAGCTGGGAAATATTCATTCACAGCTGACACATATACAAGGGCGAGAGAAGAATGAGACGGTCCTAGTTATCCCTAGTATTCACCAATGTTATCCGTCACATGAGGGGTGGCAACTGGAATGGTCAATGCAAACCAACTTGATCCGAGTGGGTGATCTCACTTTCCAAAGCCAAGGAGAAGCACAGTATCTGTATCAAGCTGCTGCGTTATCTGCATGCTTGTCAGACTGCAGAATACAGAGTGCTGGGACGTGCTAATGACATGTCCAGTCAATCCTGGAAAAGATTCCAATTCCAGAAAAATAATCTTGGGTTTTTGTAAACCTGTTTACTTTTCTGCATGGCTCAAGATCAGTAGGCCACACAGATTAAAAAACAAATTGCATGTGAATATAAATGCCAGTGCTGCTGCTAGTCCACATCTGTCCTGCCTCTTGTATGTAAATATGCCAATATAGTCAATGCTTGGCAGTCCAACATCTGTGCGTTTTCCATCTCCTTAGGTAGGTAAGTATAGCCCCAGGCAAACAACTGCAAGCTATTTCTTGCAATATATGTATTTACCTGAGGGTGAAAATGTGTGATCTCTGTCAAACAAATCAGAATGCTTGACTAATAATGCTACCTGCCTTTAGTCCTGTTCCTGAGAAAGAAGGGAAACCGTGTGCCTAGATTATCTGAATAATATTCCACAGTAAATCCTTTCCACCTACACTTTTATTGAATGGAGCAAAAAAGAAATGGCCAGCAGATCCTTTGAAGTATTGACTGATTGGCAGTAACATGAGTTTTTTCTCCTGGAGCCTTCAAATCTGCATGAAATCAATATTTGTGAGGGGTTTCCTTTGTGACATGATGATGAATTGGAAATTATGATAACAGAATGTCATTCCCCCCAGCCAGCTGCTAGAAGTTATTCCTTGTACAATAAACTCAATGTGCAGCATGTTGCCATATACCCACAAACACATGCTTCTGTAAAGGGCCTGAAACATACTGAATACTCTATTATTTACGGCTGCGTCTACACTTGTAAAATAAGTCGACTTAAGCTTGCTTAAGTCGACTTAATTTACCCTAAGTCTACACTACAGTTTCCTTAAATCGACTTAAGCAACTTGCTTCAGTAGACTTAAGGAAAATAAAGTCGACTTCATGAAAATTAAGTCGACTTTATTACACCTAGTTTTAATTTGACTTAAGGCTTAAGTTGACTCCCTAGAGTCGACTTAAGCCAATGTAGATGTGGGGTAGCCCTAAGTCAACTTAGGGCTACCCCAGGACTGCACCAGTGCCCTCCCTGCCGGGGGGGGCACAGGGGGAGCCTGGCATGCCCCCCCACAGGGCAGGGCAGGGCAAAGCCCTGCCCACCTGCCCCTATGCCCAGCCAGGGTCCCTGTCCCCCTTTGCCCCTTTGTATCTATGTACAATGGGGCAAAGGCTGAGCCCCCTGGCACTGGGCAAGGGGTGCCCCCTCACCCCCATGGACCTGCCCTAGATCCCCCTAGCCCCTAGGAGTCAACCTAGGCATCCACTGTGGATGCTCTAGGTCGACTTTGTAAGTCCCCCCCAAAGTCGACTTAAAATTTAGGTGTAGACTCACTAAGTTGACTTAACTAAGTCGACTTAGTTAAGTCGACTTAGCTAAAGTCGACCTAAATTTTCAAGTGTAGACATAGCCTAAGGGATATCCATCAACCAGTTCATTACCTTGGCAAACTGATCCACATAAGGTTAATCAGCTACAGATGGCTACTGAATCATAAAAGGCAACTACCAACCCATCGTCCCTGCTCTGTCACGCTAGTTGGCAAGAAGAAGAAAAGGGAAACAGAAACTTGAATGGGCACAATTGTACCTGGAGCACTTTGAGAGTCTGTGTAAAGGGGCAAGACTAACAGATCAGGATTTATGGCAGCTGCAGGAGGCAAGTCAAAGTAATCTAACTACAACCTGGCTTCTCCTTACCATCCAAAATGACCGATCTCTACAAAACTAGAGAATAAACCAAATGGGGAAAAAAGCTATACCCAAGACGAACCAGAGTTGATTTTCGATCAATCAATGCAAGTTCATGAGCAGTAAAGTAAAGATGAGCACTCAATCCATGTTTTGATCAGAAGTGTAAAGTTTGAAAGAAGATCATTTATATATGTGGACACAGTGCCCCAAATTCTGCTCTGGCTTAAGTATTTGAAGCTCCTATGAAAATCAGAGGACTTGCACCTGCTTACAGCATCTCTTATCCAGCTGGCTGCAGAGTTGCCATTTTTAAAAATATATATATACACTTCCACTGCTGCTTGCAGGGTTGATCCTCACAACACCCATGTGAGTTGGGGAAGTCCCATTATCCCAATTATACAGATGAGGAATGGAGGCATTAAATGCCTTGTCCTTGATCCCACAGGGAGTCTGTGGCAGGGCACAGGTTTAAAACAACGTCTCCCATGTCCTATGCCAGCACATAAACACTGGAACATCCTTCCTGTCCAGCTGCCTGTTGCAACTTTAAGCTACCTCCTTGTATGATTTTTTTCTGAGACAGTCAGCATTACTCTGGCCATTCTATATCTGTGCAAACTCATCTACCACCATATCTTCCAGTTAGAAGTTTAGCCTAATGGGCGTGTCATTTTTTGGCCCAACCTGTTAGTGCACATTACAGTCTAATTCAGAAACTCATGAGCTCTTTGAGACAGATTTATATTTTGCAGCATAGACCCATTTCTAATGTTGACAATGTGCAGTGGGAGACTTGGTGTGTCTGAGGCCTTTGCTCCTGTGGGTGCTCAGGAATGCTACATGTTATAGTTAAAAAACACCCGTGTCTCTAATATGCTAACTGTACACTTCAAATTGGCATCTCTGATACAAGGATTAAAGGAAAATCTCTGGGGGTGCGTCTAAGGATGCTTAAGTCAACCTAAACAAAACCACATCCACACTGGGTTTTTATTTAATCGACCAGCATTTCATTAAGTCGACCTAAAGAGGTGGTGTTATTAAGCCTTAAATTGACTCAAGTCAATTTAAGGCCAGTCTAGATGAGGATTAGTGCTAAATTGACTTAAAGCCAGTATAAACAGCTCTCTCTGCTGTTAAGTCAATTTAACTTAAAGTTAAATCGACTTAAAGTGTAGCCAATCTGTTAAGTCGACTCAACAAGGTCGTCTATAAATTGACTTAAAGTCGACCTTGTTAAGTCGACTTAACAAAGTCAACTTAACTTTTCAAATTCCAAAGGGGTAGCCGTGTTAGTCTATTGTAGAAAGACAACAGAGTCCTGTGGCACTTTTAAAGACTAACAGATTTATTTATCGCATGAGCTTTCGTGGGAGAAAATCCCACTTCGTCAGACGCTTTGAAGATACACTCCCCTGCATTTAATTTCCTACCACTCTGTAACTTTCCTATCTTCAAAGCGTCTGACGAAGTGGGATTTTCTCCCACGAAAGCTCATGCGATAAATAAATCTGTTAGTCTTTAAAAGTGCCACAGGACTCTGTTGTCTTAACTTTTCAAGTGTAGACATAGCCTGGGACTACTGTAGACACCTCTTCTAGCTTCTTGCTAGGTTATCGGTCACCAGTGGACAAGGCCCTTACATTACAGAGATAAGCAACAGTAACCCCACAATAAGCAAAAGTACACACACTTTGAGATCCCTCCTCTTCCAAGAGATTTCATCTTCCAAGAAACTGGCCTCAAAAAGACAATGGCAAAGCTTTCATTGACTTTAGTGGGGCCATCATTTAACATCTTTCTTTTCTATGTTTGTAAATAATCATGAGCGCACACAGTACTATGTAAATAATAACTGCACTTACAAAATTAGAGATTCCATCAGGTTGATATCTGATCATAAGAACATGTAAATGGTTATACTGGGAGAGATCAATGCTCTATCTGCTCAGTATCCTGTCTTCCAACAGTGGTCAATGCCAGATGCGTCAAAAGGAATGAATAGAACAGGGCAACTATTGAGTAATCTATCCACTCTGGTCCAGTCCCAGCATCTGGCAGTCAGAGGCTTAGGGAAGCTGACACCCAGAGACTGGTGTCTGGACTCCTGACCACCTTGGCTAACAGTCATTGCTGGACCCATCCTCCAGGACCTTATCTAACTCTTTTGAACCCAGTTATACTTTTGGTCTTCACAACATTGGCTGGTACCAAGTTCCACAGCTAGTGCCACTGTGCAATGTGGAAAGAAATACTTTTGTTTCTTTTAGACCTGTTGCCTATTAATTTCATTGGATGAGCCCGGGTTCTTTTATTATATGAAGGCATAAATAACATTTTTTTTATTCACTCTCTCTTCACTGGTCATGGTTTTATAGACCTCTCTCATATCCCTACTTAGTCATCACTCTTCTAAGATTAACACTCCCAGCCTTTTTAATCTTTCTCTATAAGGAAGCTGTTCCATAGCCTTAATCATTTTTGTCATCCTTTTCTGTACCTCTTCCATCTCTAATATATCTTTGTTTTAAGATGGGGGGACCGGAACTGCACACAGTATTCAAGGTGTCAGTATACCATAGATTAAAATAGTGGCCTTATGGTATTTACTGTCTTACCTATCCCTTTCCTAATGGCTCCTAACATTCAGTTAACCTTTTTGACTGCTGCTGCACAGTAAGCAGATGTTTCCAGAGAACTATCCATGATGACGCCAAGATCTTTTTTTTTGAGTGGTAACAGTTAATTTAGACTGCATTATACTACTATGTATAGTTGGAATTATTTCTTCCCAACGTGCATTACTTTGTATTTATCAACATTGAATTTCATATGCCATTTCATTGGCCAGTCACCCAGTTTTGTGAGATCCTTTTGTAACTCTTCACAGTCTACTTTGGATTTAAGTCTTGAGTAATTTTTTTAATGTCTGCAAACTTTGCTATCTCCCTGTTAACCCCTTTTTCCAGGTCATTTATGCATACTTTGAACAATACTAGTCCCAAAGCAGATCCCTAAGGAACACCTTATTTCACTTTCTCCATTGTGACTGCTGACTTTGTTTCCTGTCTTTTAATCAATTAGTGTTCGATGAGAGGATCTTTCCTCTTATCCCATGACTGCTTACTTCACTTAAAATCCTTTGGTAAGGGACCTTATCAAAAGGTTTTGGAAAGCCTGAGTACACTATATTCACTGGATCACCCTTGTCCACATGCTTGTTGACTCTCTCAAAGATTCCTAATAGACTGGTGAGGCACAATTTTCATTTACAGAAGTCACGTTGGCTTGTAACAAAAATCACAGTTACCACTCCCCAAGAAATCTTGTTCATCTATATGTCTGATGATTCTTATATTTGCTATAGTTTCAACCAGTTTTCCTGGTACTGACATTAGCCTTAGCGACCTGTAATTGGCAGGATCATTCATGGTGTCTTTTAGCCATCCTCCAGTCATCTGTTATAGAAGTTGATTTAAGTCAATTTAAAAAAAGAGTTAAAATCATTTTCAAGTTCAAAAATTGCTGCTGAATTCCCTGAGTTTTTTGGTTGGTCGGGTCGGGTCGGGTCGGTCAGTCGGTCCGTGTTTTATAATCACATTTTCCAACTTAAAAAAAAATCTCCCATGTTGCTGTGTGAAAGGCGCTTAGTAGAGGAAATTAACTGTATAATAGAAACAGTGAAATATACTTGACACAACATGCCATCAAAGGCACAGATAAACTACAAATAAATAAAGAAAACTTTTTTCTAATATATTTATTATCGTATGTTAAAATGTCTGAAGGTTTTTAGTTTTAAGAGTTGATGGTGTCCTTTAAAACAAACTTCTAAGTTTGCATCTTAATGGAGTGTTTCTCTGCGCTGCCTCAATTCTCTAGAGTAGTAATCATTCATAAATTTGCAGTGGTTTAATTACATATTTGTGATGTGAATCAAATCGGTCAGGTTCTGAACTTAAAAAAAAAATCACCTTTATCATCTTTGTTTGGAATCACTATGCCAGGACCACCCTAGTGACATGCTTTTAGCACTTATAATAGAGGAAACCATAGGCTTTAACTCTTATACAAACCCTGGTTCTCAAATTTCAGACTTACAAAATGTGAAGATGGATATTCAGGAACATTGCATTAAAAACACCCTTTAGGTCTGTTCTGTAGGAGAAAAAGTACTTGTGAGCCTGTCTTTGGAGCCCTGCAGAGCTTGGGGTGACCTGAAAAAAGTGGTTATTAGGGAAGAGTGCCTACCTTGATGGGAATTGTGATACCCTACAGCTCTAAGATAGAGTACAGAGGACTTAGGCATAGACACCCTGAACCCCTAAGGAGTTCTGGATGGGAAAACCTAAAATGGAAAGAAGAGCTGGTACCTGGTTAAACTATTTAGGAGGTCAGCTGCAAAATGACTACTGCCAGGAATGGTCGGGTTTTTCCTCTGGCTCAGAGAATAAGCTTTAAATCATCCAATAACTCTGTGCTCCACTAGGTGATCAGAACAAAAAAATTTCAAGGCTGCCAGTTGATATCTTCTTGCTGCCACACTCCTTCAAACTGCCCAAAAGTAGCCATCCTTCCACTGCAGTTCTCTCCACCCTTGAAAAGCCCCGGCTTTACACAGGAGATGGAGTCGAAAGAAAGAGAAGTTTGTCCATGCACTGCATGCTTATATCTTCTTGGCAGGGCCACACATTTTGTACTAGTTTTTTGTTATTGTTTTTTTAATTGTTATACTTTAAGGGACATTAGAAAGCTCAGAAAGAAGCTCCACACTGTTGGCTTATATCTGCGCCACTGGTATTAATGACCAAAAATGTTGCTCTCCAGCAGCTCCTTGGTGATCAGTGTGAAATGAGTTGGAGATCTCAGTCCACCTTGCCTCTTAAAACCACCATACCCCGGCACTCAATGTCATCCTCTTTGGCAGTGTCAGTAGAAAAACCAAGGAAATGAATGATCCATGGTACTTGAACTGTGCTCCTGTCCTTGAAGATGATTCCATTAGGTCAGAGATCGAGCAGTGTGAGGAAAACTTGTACTTGTTCTGTGAGTAAATAATAAATCAACCCTCACAACTACCAGAGTGACAGGCATTATCAGCACTAAAATACATTTAGTTTACCAAAGACAACTACTCTGAGAAGCATTTCAAAAATAAGACTCAGTTATTGGTAAGTATAGAAAGCAATCCTTTGACTTGGCATAGCTGTAACCCTATTCACAGTTGGGCTTATTTCATATATAATAAAACATGGTGTTATAGGCAGAACTCTTTGGTATGCCTGCCATACTAAAACTTTATAACTACATGTGCTTACGAACTTTTTAGCGCTGCAGTATGGTCTTAGATGGCAGGAATCCACAGAAATGGTGGGAGTGATTCCTCATTTTTCTCTGACTGTGCTATCTACCAACCTGCACTTTATCAAGAGGGTTTTGTTTTGTTTTTTTATCAGAGATGCACCATAGATGTGGATAGCGCACTGCTTTCAGCTTGCATTTTTTTTCCTCCCAGGCATAGAAAAACTCAACAGCTTCTTAAAAAATGAAGAAGTGGTGACACCTAGTGGGGAATCAGACAAAATAATTTCTTATTTCCTCAGGAATTCATATCTATTGTTTTCAACATAAATGTCAGTTTGATTATAATGTGAAATGGGTGGGCATCATCACCCAGAACCTCTAAATATCCAATCAGCCTCTAATTTCTTTTAAAACTCTCTGCAATGCATGTTGCATCGCTCGACTTATCAGACTATTGTGTCTCCATAGTTAATGACATATTCATTGAAACACAATGTGCAGTGCACTATCACCCTTCCTAATAAATGTGCCATTGTGCTTAACGAAACAGCAGTGTGTATAGGAGCAGATCAAATGCTTTGAAATCTAAGAGCATTTCTCAAAGAAAAGGGTAGCAAGCACAGGGTTTAGACTGGCTGGGAGTTGCAGACATTTTCTTTTTAGTGCTTCTGTCTCAAGGCTGTTTTTAGAATGTGACTCAAAACTATATCCTGTAGCATGCAGCAAATTCCTGGCAGGCAGTCTAAATTGACTCAGTTGCTGGCAAATTCCTTTGTGTTTGAAGACTACACAGAGGCTGCCTTGGTCAGCAGTGGTCAAAAAGCTCACCCTGGCTTTGATACTGTGAAAAGAAGTTACACTAAAAAGCAGTAAACTAGTCTAGACATGTACTCAGAAGGTAGGGATCCCTTGCTAACAGTCGCAAGTCCTTGTAGTTTTTTAGAGAAACAGAAAAATTTAGAGCTGTGATAATCGCAACTCCACTGCAATCAGTCAAAATCACCAAGTGGAAACCTTCCTTGGCTTGCTGGACTAATGGGTTGGGCACCAGTCACTTCTTATCATAGGAGCCTATTGCAATACAGTCAAAACATCATTGAGTGTTGCTTTGGCCTCTGTATGCATGCTTCTTTGTATCTGTAAGAGTTGGTAGCAGTGCAGCTTCTCAACTTCATGTCCATATTTGTGCATAATACATTAAGCAGAGTTTCCATTGCCCTTAGTGAGAGAGAAAATCCTAGTCTCTGTGACAGCTTGTGATTCTTTTATGCATGCGTTCCAAAATATATGGATGGAAACTGAAACATTTTAAAATGCATTGGGATTTTCATCTAAAAACTTACTTTCCCACACAAGTCTATTAATACATGTAATTTCTCTCATTTGCTGCTTAAGGTATTATGTATTCTCCTATCACCATCGTATCTTGGTCCAAGACATGTGAATTTAGAAACTCCCTGTCCAAAGCACACTAATCTCATCCCTCCAGTTTTTAGCACGAGAACAATCCTGTGTCAATGCTAATAAACATTTCTTGTAGTTTTCAAATGATTCAAACTGCTTAAAATAAGTTTTGTTTATAGTACCATCTAAAGGAGTATTGTGTAAGTGGGTAAGTCAAATTGTCTAGCGCACAAAATGAGATGGGTATCCAATAAACAGATCAACCATTTAAAAATGGCTGGGTCGGACTGGATATACTGGTGGAAAGAATGTCTGGTAGTGATTAGGTCAGATGACTGGGCATTTCTGGTTCTATTTCTGCTGTACTGCATATTTGCCAGGTACTTTGGATGAGTCACTTTGCTACTTCACTTCAATTTACCCCTCTGTAAAACGGAGATAATAGCATACTCAAAAGCACTCTCATAGGCTTAGTTCATTGATGTTTGAGATCCCTGGCTGGGAGGCCCAGCAAAAGCCCAAAGAAGTGGTGTTATTTCAATAATCACCAGTCAGTAGCCCCCACCACTGAGGAAGGAGAGAAACAAGAAGAAATGAAAGAGCAATAATGTGGATTTTCTAACAGACACTGCCCCAATACTCTCCCTACTTCAAGGAACCCAGGACAGAATATAGTCTCTTGCTGGCAGTGCAGAGAGTCAGCTCCTGCTAAATATCTTCAGAAGCACTTGCTCCATTTTACATTTGTCACTCTCTTCACAGTCTCTGAGACGTTCCCATGTTTTAAAAAATACAAAGAGAAATAACAATTTCTCTCACTTCCCAGCCTGTGGGAGAAATAGCTTGAGAGCCTTACAAGGGGGAGGGGAGGTTGTATGTTGCTTTATATGTAGGCGTGGGTGAGTTACATTTGTGAGGAGAATTTGAGAGGAAAGCCAAGTGGAAGAAATGACTTTGGCCTTTAGTTCTAATCATGGTGATCAATCTTATCTCTTGCAAGAGTGAATCCTATAGAGTGGGTTCAGCTCCTCTGAAATTTCTGTCTCCTACAGTCACAAGCCTCTCCTTATTGACTGAGGGAAGAAGCTGTTCTGAAAGGTCATTGAGGGCAGACTCTGCAGTAGCAGAGCCAATCGCATGGAGGACTTGGCGTGTCAGGATAGAATAGGACTGGACTCAGCATTCTATGGAGAGCTGATGCAGGGAGCAGATCACTAGGATGATGTGTTCAAATTGCCTGTGTTGCTAAGCAGATGGGTTGTTGCATCGTGTACCAATTGGAGCTTTTTCAGGGCATGTGACCTAATTCTTAGATATAACAAGTAGCAATAACCAGGCCTACAAATAGGTGAACGTACATGGTCAGGTCTGGGTCTAACAATATGTAGTAGAATTTTTAAGCCATTTGCAGATAGAAGTGAGCATTTTGAACATCATGACTATCTGAGCAGCCAATAGCACTGAGTTTAAATTTTGTACTCATTTATGGGTGTAATGTATTAAGATTAAATAATAATCAATAGACATAACAGGTTTTGGAGTTCTCTTACATGGCTTTATTCAGTATGTCTTGAAAGGACTGCCAGAAGACAAACAGGTTTACCCAAGTGCTTACAAGCACTTAACAACCCTCCCATTTATCACTATGGCAACCCCCAATGGCCCCAGTAACCAGAGATACCACAATGGAGGATGTAATAGAAAAGGCAGATTCTTCAGATTTCATCAGCTGGTCTTCATCTGTGTTCAGATTCCAGCTAGTCATGGAGAGTGCCTCCCCTAAACTAAATAGTTAGTGGGCAATGACCACTTCTAAACATGTGAATCATCATTACTACCTTGTCACTCCCCCCATCTACTTGTTGTATCCACTTGTTGCCTTATATACTTAAATTGTAGTCTCTGCCCCAAAGAGCTTCTCTTTGTTCTGTTTGGACAGTGTGATGTACAGACTCCACACCAAAGGATCCCCTGTTCTTTACAAACTACTCTCTACATCAAACACATATCTTACAGGATATTGTCCATAAAGAGTAAAATTGAAGATTTATACAGAAAGTTGGTGACTTGTCAAGATGTATAATCATTGCAAAATGCATCTATGGGTAATATTTAAGGAATCATATATTCATATTGAAAGTATTCTTTCTGGACTTTCTGGAGTAAAAATTAGTCAATTAGTCACCAGGGCTACATCTACACTGGCAAGTTAGTTCGAATTAAGGAAGCTTAATTCAAACTAACTAAAGCCATGGCTACACTAGGCTTTAATTTAGTTTGAATTAAGGGTTTCCTTAATTTGAACTAATAACTTCAAATAGGATATGAGAAGTAAGGGTTAATTCAAACTAACTAGTTCGAATTAACCAATGTGGCCATGTTAGTTAGAACTAATTTCTTAGTTCGAACTAACCGGCCCATTGAAATCAATGAAGATCGCTAATTCGAACTAACTAAAATTAGTTCAAATTAGTTAGTTCAAACTAACTAATGCGAACTAATTTTAATAAGTGTAGACATAGCCCAGAGGATACTGTGTCTCAGTGAGGCCCCATTCAGGCACCAGGGAGTTGTCACCCTGTTCTGTTTAGTCTTTGATGCAATGCAAGGCTCAATTGTTTGGCTTTGCACAATCCTAAGAGATTCAGGCTATGTACACACGATCAGATTAAAGCACAACATGGCAATCGCACTATAAAAAACAAGTGACCTTTATTGCGGGAGAGCACGTACACACGTCGCTCCTTGCAACGCAACAGAATTCTTTGCAATATCGCGGTGTAGTGCAATGAATTCTGGGCACCTATCCCATAGTTCAATTTTCCCTGAATCGGTGCTTGGAATCATGGGATGAAGGAAAGGAACGCAAAGCGCCATGGGTAAACTCTCAGTTTCCCGTGGTGCACTGTGTTCCCCTTGCGTCTTCCTCGTTGCCAATAGCAACTCACACCTATTTTCAACAGTGCAGTGACACACCGCACCACTTGCGAGCAATCACAACAGCGACAGCATGGATCCTGCTCTGATCTCCACTGTCGCCTTCAGCATTCTAAATACATCTCGGCTGGTTGCTCAGTACGCAATGAGCTCCGAGTCAGATGAGGACGCTGAGGAGCAGGGGCTGATCGATGCCATGCAGAGCAACAGCACCGCATTGCTCAGCTCCTTCACCGATCATCTGCACATGGTGCAACGCCGTTTCTGGTCGCGAGAGACGAGCACCGAGTGGTGGGATCGCATTGTTATGCAGCTGTGGGATGACGAGCAGTGGGTACAGAACTTTCGAATGCAGAAAGCAACCTTTCTGGAACTGTGTTCAGAGTTGGCCCCTGCCCTGCAACGTAAAGACACCAACATGAGGTCCGCCCTAACCATGGAGAAGCGTGTTGCAATTGCTGTCTGGAAGATGGCGACTCCTGACTGCTACCGGTCAGTTGCAAACCAGTTTGGAGTCGGGAGGTCCACCGTCGGATTAGCCCTCTCTCAAGTGTGCCGAGCCATCAATCACGTTTTAGCTAGTTAATAAAGTTCATTGTTATGTTTGTTTTTAGTAGTATTTTAATGTGTGAGTGTAGCTCTGAGCAAGCTTCGCCATGAGTCCTGTACAGACTGGATCCTGGGTCTCCAGCTGCTTTCCCCATAGGGGTTGGGATTGATTTCTGTGGGGCACTGGAGAAGGGCAATTAAATGAATTTAGCCCACCCGAAGGTTACACTGTAACCTTACAGAGTAGAAAGGTGGACCAAAATCTCCTCTCCCCGCCCTGTCCCCACCATGGAGTGAATGCAGAGCCATTTTATGCAACCTAAACCTGCCTCATGGCTGAATATGTAGAGCCTTGCGGATCCACTTGTGTCTGCTTCAGATCCATGGGTATTCACATCCATGAATGTGGATGTCTGCAGATCCATTATTGTGGATTGGAGCTCAGATGCAGATTCTATTTTTATCTGCCCAGGTTGCATTAATTGTGGCTGCTGCCTCTGCCGCAGCTACAGAGAGCACTATTCAAATGTTAAACAGCACAGCAGGGGCCTGAACAGCAATTGGAGCTCAGCTTACCGGCTAGTCCCGCCTCTGACTCTAGGGGTGCGTCTACACTGGCAGCTTAGGTCGACTTAAGGACACTTAAATCAACCTACACAAAGCCGCATCCACACTGGTCTTTTATTAAGTCAACTTAAGTGCTTCCTTAAGTCGACTTAATAACACCATCTCTGAAGGTCGACTTAAGCCTTAAGTTGACTTCTTAGGTTGACTTAAAGCCAGTGTGGATGGGGAATAGCACTAAATTAACCTTACTAAGTCGACTTAAAACCAGTGTGGATGGCTATGTCTACTGTTAAGTCAACTTAACAAGGTCGACTTAAGTCGACTTAAAGTGTAGCCACTCTGTTAAGTTGACTTAACAGAGTCGACTTAACTTTACAAGTGTAGACATAGCCTAGGAACCCCATTAGTCAGTCCCCACATTCCATGAATTTGCTGACATCTACCCCCCTTCCCTCCCCCACTGCCAGCCACCCAATCAAATAACTGGCAACTGTCACTGAACAGCTGAGTGATCTCAGCAGCTCCGGCTTCCTTAACCCGGGTGGAATAAAAGTTGTTGAGTGGGGCCAGGTGAGGCTCTGAACTGCATGAAGCTGCCAGCAACTCCCCGCTCCCTACCCTCAGCTCAGCAAAGCTGTGGCAGCCAGACACTCTGCTCCTATACTCAGAGCAAGAGCTGCCGAAAGGCGGGGGCATGGGTGATGCAGACAGACATAAAACCTGGTGTGCAGATCCGAGATCGGATATAAGCTAACACTGATCGGATGAGGATCCACATTTCTGTATGAACACAGAGCTTTGTGAATGAACCCCTAATGCTCATCCACCTGCTGGCAAGAAGATCAGAGGACCCACACAGTGACAGATTTTCTGGCTCCCCCATTCTCCCAACCTGTCCACTGCTATGCAAGGAATCCTTGTAAATCTTAGCTATACACTGTGCTGAGATTACACATCCCCAGGGATATCCTCTCTGCAAATTCAGCCCTCGCTTAGGCAATGGAACCACATTGGTTCTATTGCCTGGAGGAACCTCTATGGCTATAAAGAAGGAGCTACAATTGCCCATTTGAACACAAACACCCCTGTACAAACAATGACACTAACACACAGCTGTTAGCACTTAAAGGGGATCTGCACAAAGCTGCATGTGCAAAAATGGAGAGTAGGGTGAGACCCCTATGAAAATTTGGCACTTTAAATCTATGTATAAATTTTGTTCATGATTTGAAGTGACTCCCTACTCACCCCACTCAACATGCACACTCTCCTTTGTTCTGTCCTTATTAGCCACCATGAGGGCTTGAATTAGGGAACCCCCCAAAGATAAAAATAGAAGTCTCTCCTGTTTGAGTTAAATAGACTGGCTCTGAAGGTGATGTATGTAACAGACTTGCATGCTCTGTGGTGGATGCATAAAACATATTGACTAGTGGCTTACCCTTACACACACAGTAAACACCTTTACACCAACATTCACTCTAACATACATATATAGGACATAATTAAGCCATAAAGCCTCATATGGTAACCTTTAACCCTAGACCACAACATGGAACATGTGTTTACCGTTAACTTCTTTGAAAAATAATGTCACTTGGGTTTCGGTCTCTATCTCTCTCTCTCTCTAGCTCTAGTGAACACCCTTATGTAAATAGGTCAGATGTATTATTTATATACATAATATATATATATAAATAATAAAGTGGAGAAATGTTATTTCATGTACTCGCATCATATAGAATCTCTCTTTAAATCTAGAAAAGGAAAATAAGGGCCTTAGTTCTTGTGGCAAGACACTGAAAATTTACATCTTGGTTTGAGGCATCTAGTGAGAAATGAAAATAATTTTTAGTTGGAAGAGAGAGAGGGAAATCACCTCTACGATGCTATCATTTACCACAACTCTGTTTGTTATCTCAGCATCAGTCACCTTTGCACCAAGGAGATGTCTGGATGCACAGAGTTTTCTCTTGTTTCATTACAAAGTGACCGAAGCTGTGTTCACAGCAGCTGGGCACCCCTGCGGTTTCCTTTAGTCATTTACTTTTTTGCTTTTACAAGATAATAGGCAAAAATGGAAAAGAAAACAGGCAAAAACATGCTCAATTTATTTAAAGGGGGGGAAGAAAGGAGGAACCCACCTCTGTGCCAATTCAGAATGTCATGGATATATTTTGCCTGTGATTGAAAATAATATGTACAGATTTACATGGAAAATATTGGACTAGTGAGTTGAAATGTGCAGATTTCATGCTGGCTCTCTTCCCTTTTTCAAGAAGGTTACAAGTGCAACTATTCAGAATATTCATCACTGGACCTAAAGCATAAAACAGATTAGTCACAGGCATGTCAATACCTAACACAACATTGTACATCGAATGTCATTTCATTACAAATTTTGGACCCAGCCTTGAAGCCCTCACTACGGCTATGTCTACACTTGTAATTTTAAGTCGACTTTAACTGAGTCGACTTACTTAAGTCGACTAATTGCGTCTACACTTAAAATTAAAGTCGACTTAAAGGGAAACTTACAAAGTAGACCTACAGCGTCCACACTGGACGCCTAGGTCGACTTCTAGGGGATAGGGAGACCTTGGGCAGGTCCACAGTGGTGAGGGGGGGGAACCCCTTGTGTGCAAAGGGAGACAGAGACCCTGGCAGGGCACGTGGGCAGGGTGTGATGCTGTCTGGATTTAGGGAAGCATTTATGATATTATTTTCTATTCATATATCATAAATGCTATAATCCATAGGAACTATGTCATATTTGGTATCAATAGAAAGGTAGTAATTTGCTGGGAATGATTACATAGTTTATGTCTAGGACTTGTATTTGAATTAGAAGTTAGTTTAGTAAGGAATTTGGTGTTATATCTATACTTTAACTCATGTGATTTTATTGAAATGCCTGAGAGAGGCGGCTGTGTAAAACCATTGTGTCCTTAATGTTAAGGAATGTGCCAGGTACAATGGGCCCAGGGAGTAACCTGATGAGCCATTAAGGACACAATGGTTGTATTCCTTATGTCCTTAATGGCTCATCAGGTTACTCCCTGGGCCCATTGTAGCTGGCACATTCCTTAACATTAAGGAGACAATGGTTTTACAAGTTAAAGTATAGATATAACACCAAATTCCTAACTAAACTAACTTCTAATCTAAATACAATTCTTAGGCATAAACTATGTAATCATTCCCAGCAAATTACTAACTTTCTATTGATACCAAACATGACATAGTTCCTATGGATTATAGCATTTATGATATATGAATAGAAAATAATATCATAAATGCTTCCCTAAATCCAGACAGCATCACACAGAGCTCTGCCCTGCCCTTTGGGGGGCATGCCCGGTTCCCCCTGCTGTTCCCCAGCAGGGAGGGCATTGGTGTAGTCCTGGGATAGCCCTAAGTTGACTTAGGGCTACCCCAGGACTACACTGGCTTAATTTGACTTTAAAAAGTCAAATTAAGCCTTAAGTCTAATGAAAAGGTGGTTTAATAAAGTTGACTTCATTTTCATTAAGTTGACTTTATTTTCCTTAAGTCGACTTAAGCAAGCTGCTTAAGTCGACTTAAGGAAATGGTAGTGTAGACGCAGGGTAAATTAAGTCGACTTAAGCTTGCTTAAGTCGACTTAATTTACAAGTGTAGATGCAGCCTATGAGCTCACTGAGCCAAAATTCTAGAGATACATTGTTTTTTAAAGACTGGCATCCATATTATCCATCACATTTTTTGAAAGATCTATTGACAGGATTGCTGGATTCAGTAACAGAGAAAACTTAAGATGAAAAAACTATTTCTCTTCAGAGATGCACCAAAATAACACGAGAAGAAGCACAGAACATAGACCTTAATAGGAACAGAACAGTCATATTGGTCCACTAATGTGTGTAATGACTGGCCTAATGAACAGAAATTAGATTTGATGCTGTAGGAGCAGAGGTGTTTGGTGGCTTCAGAAGAGCCATAGCTGGTGTAATTGGCTGAGCAAGTGGTGCCTCTAAGAAGAAAAAGAAATGAGTTTAAAATTGGAAGCAGCTGCCTCATTCAGTGAAGCAGCAGTCACCCAGATGCATTTTAATTACAGTGAGGCCAGGACCAGATTGGTAATAGGAAGGCCAAAGCCAGATAAGCAGAAATCCAGATAAAGGAAATCTATTAATATTGGGCTTTTATTTCCAGTTACTTCATAAATTATTAATGAATTTCAGTTGGGATAACTGTTTTTCTTCGTGTAACAATATGAACAATTCCAAGCATTCAGTACACTCTTTCCTGTTTTTTCCTTTATCTTTTCTGTTCTTTTCTGTCGCCTTTTGTGTGCTTTTGTCTTGTTATGTCTTCAAGGAAACTTGATCTGACTTTAACAAGAACAGCTCCACACCATCTTAAATAACATCTCTTTTCCTCAGAAAAAACAATGCCATCTTGTATAATACCAACAAGACTGTCAAATGGGCTTCTTACCCATAAAAACTCTCTATAGATAATAGGAAAAAGAATAAGGGATATTGTTAAAATGAAAGTCTTGCTTAATACTTGAAAGAGAAGGTGGGTGAGGTAATATCTTTTATTGGCCAACTTCTGTTGAAGAGAGAGAGAAATTTTTGAATAAGTTGCTCTAATAAAAGTTATCACCCACCATATATGTGTGTATTTAATACAAGGAGCTCCTGGCCACATACAGGCTTTGGAGACCAACATGGCTGAACTACAGAAGCTAAGAGAGACAGGGAGGTATCTAGAAGAGACTTTTCAGGAAACAGTAGAATGGTCCCACCCCTGGCATGACAGCCTCTGTACTGCTGAGGAGGGTGAACATCTCATGGAAGGAGAACATCAAACTGAAGTGGAAAGAAATGGTCCCATAGCTGGAACCTTCCTTCCAGATAATGTCCTGAATCCTCTCACACTGAGGAACTTGGGAACCTTTTGGGAAAGCGAAGGCCTATACAGGCTCCACCTAAATCACAATGCACATAAAGTTTAAAATATCTGTTATCTTTTTGAGAAATATATCCATACCTAGGTCTTGAACCTTTCTCTGTTAGCATGAATAGGCTTACTTCTAGTGCTGCCTTAAATTTTCCTTCTGAACCCTCAAACCATGTTCATTATTTTTTTTGCTCCTTTTGCTAGTTATTGAACCATTTGGTTTTAGAGAAAGGTCTGCTCCATTCCAGCACACCTTCTTTTTCTGCTTAATCGCTCAGTAAATCTTTCTCCCATGAAAGCTCATGTGATAAATCTGTTTAGTCTTTAAAAGTGCCACAGGACTCTGTTGTAAATCTATAATGTTAGATTTATGTACCACCTTCATTAATAAGGCTATGTCTACACTAGAAACACTATGTTGACTCTGTTAAGTTGACTTAACAAGGTCAACTTAAAGTCGACCTTATTAAATTGATTTAGAGAGTCTACACTAGACTCTTAAGTCAACTTAGAGTCCACCTTGTTAAGTCGACTGGCTAGGTCCACAGAGAGCCACTGCTCTGAAGGGAGCCCTGGCTCCCCAGGCTAGGGGAGCCTCCCAGGGACAAGGGGAGCCCAGCTCCCCTGGGTCAAGGGAACTGTGAGCCATGAGGGGCTCCCCAGCCAGGGCTCCAGCGGCAAGTGAATCTCCCACTGCCCTGGCTGGGGCTCCAGCAGCGAGGGAATCCCCCACCACTTCGGGTCTCCAGCCGTGGCGGCAGGGGATTCCCTTGTCACTGGAGCCCTGGCTGGGGAGCCCCACATGGCTCCCTTCTCCCCAGGAAGTTGCGACTTCCTGGCAAGAAGGGAGCCGCAGCTCCTTTCTCTCCGGGACCCGCAGCTTCCAAGCAAGAAGGGAGCCCCGGTGCCCCTAGGCAAATTTATTCTTGGTGCCCTCTTCAGTGTGTTCCCCGAGGGGGTCCCTCTGCTGCCCCCCTCATTGGTCCCCTGCCAGCAAGCCCTCCAGGCCGCTTCCCCACCGGCTCCCCTATCCTTTTTCATCCCCCCCCCCCGCCCTCTTCCCCACTCCTCCCAACCCCATGCCCCTTCTCCGATCCTCTCGGCCCCTCTGACCCCTTCCCCACTTGCCCGTCAGCTCCCCGACCACCCCAGCCTTGGCCCCTTCCCCGATCCCCCCTTGGGCTTGGGCTCAGGCCCGGACCCTTTCCCAGATCCTTTCCCTCCTGGACGCTGTTTTGCCAAGATAAAAAGCACTGAAGTGGTTTTTTCAGCTCTTTAAACCCTTCCTTTCCTTTTGTCTGCACGTTCAAAGTGAAATCTGACATTAAATCAAAATGTAAATTAAAAACCCTTTTCATGGGAGAGCTGGTCCAAAGTGGAATTCAGTGCTAGTTCTTTTCTCCAGCTGCATTAGCCCTTGTCTTGGAGTTAAGTGGGTCTAACATTCTTCTGCCATCTCGTCACCTGCTGTTATATCTGTGCATATAGTAAATCTCATATCCTCATGGGACTTCTGCAAGTTCAATAACATTTTATTTCAGTCAAGTTTTTGAGCCTGGAGCATGCTCAGGCCTATAAAACCAGCAGTAGGCAAGCAACATGTGTAAACCATAAATAAAGTTTTCTGTCTGAAGGTGTTATTTCCTATATGGGGAGAGTTACTTTCAACTGGAGGTAAACCTTAACTGAAATTCTCATTGGATAACTAACAGTTGTAAATTATGTGCACACAATCCTGCTTGGAATAACAAGTACCTTGGCAAACATTTGCACAGACATCCACTGTCCTGACCTCCAGGGAGTGACAACTCTGGAAGCTGAAATCTTGCATTCTTCTGCAGAACTTGGACAGTGAGGGTAGAAGCAGTGCAGACTTCCCCATGGTGCCCCACTAAAGTGCCTCGAAGCTGCTCTGAAGAGTCTGCTTCTAAGGCTGTTTGGGTAGGTCAGTTTCCATGGCCATTCAGTCCTCAGCTTCACTATTCAGACAGTTAATCATGTTTCCAGTCAGTGCATCTTATGATGGTAGTGGTTTTTGTGAGGTAGAGATTTTACCCCAGCTTATTTTGCATATTTTGCTAACAATCAAGTAAGTTCTTCAACTATATTCAGACTAGAGATCTAGCAGGGAAAGTTCCGTATTCCCTGAGCATTTAGTCCTCCTAAACTGAGGAAAATTTCCAAGCTTCTCTGAATCTCATTGGCTTGGAAGTTCCAGAAGATTTCTGGTACTTCACAGTTATATCTGGGCTGGAAGTACAGTGAAAGTAACCTCTTAGGACAGTTTCTGCCTTCTAGTCATGGATGGAAAATAAAGCATGCACACCCTTAAAAACAAAATGTTTTCAGAACCTCAGTGTTTTATACTTTGGTACATTCTAGTTTGAACTGAAGATTTCTGTCATTGGTTTAAACCAGCTTGTATCCTAGCAGATACCATTACCTTGCATTTTGCTACAGCGGACATAAAAATTTGTTGGGCAGACTACAACAGACTCATCAATGACATGGAATGCAATACAAGGCCAAATACAAAATCTCCTGCAAATAAACAGACGTTTTCCCAGAGTCTGTGCAGTCTTGAGCTGAACTGGACAGAGTTTTTGTTTAATCTGTCCCTAGATCTGTATTTGCTGGAAGATACTTTTAATTTGTCCACCAAAGTTTAAAATAAATAAATAAAGCTACATATTTTTATCTGTTTTTGTCTATAATATTCTGCTAAGATCAACAAGAATTTGATCCAGTGCTGACTGAGGTCAATGGTGAGATTCCCATTAACTTCAGTGGAGATTGGATCATGTTCCAAACCTGTACATTTCAAAAGTAACAGCATGGCAGAAAGCTGTTCAAAATTAACATGAAGTGTTCAAACAGAGAGGTGTTCAAAATTAACATGAACATTTCTACATAAACAATGATTCACTGAGTTATTCCTTCAGGAGAAATTAATTGGAGACAACTCAGTAGTTTTCATAATCATATTTCCTTTTTTGTAATATAAGAAGTTAGTCCTCAAGGCCCAAATTCTGTTCCCATTCTAGCCAGCAATAAAATGTCTCTTTGCTTTCGTAGGACCCAGATTATCCAAAGAAATAACATTTCTGATAATCTCTCTTGAATCATTTTTTTTAACAATTGGCCCTCCATCATCTTGACAGATGAAAGGAGATACGTCAAAGTCACTCCACTGATGGTGCATAGCAATGGTATGGGAAAAGAGCTCAAGCAGCAAACCTCCCACAGTAGCTATTGGTCCACTCACCAGATGGCGATTGACGCATACTCTGCTTTCTGGCTCACAAATGGGCCTAAGCTTGGGCTCTCTGATGACCCAAGCTATGTCTACACTTGGCCAAATAACTCAACTTAGCATGTCTACGCTATAAAATTAAGTCGACTTCAAGGGGACCTTGCCAAATCGACTGAGAGCGTCCACACTGGATGCCTAAATCGACTTCTAAGGGCTAGGTGGACCTGGGACTGGTCCATGGTGGCAGGAGGGGCACCCCTTGCCAAGTGCCAGGAGGCTCAGCATTTGCCCCATTGTACCCTGGTACAATGGGGGCTGAGCAGGACAGGGACAGTGGCAGGGCATAGGAGCGGGGTGGGCAGGGCTGTGTCCTGCCCTGTAGGTGGGCACGCCAGGCTCTGGCTGTGCCAGCCACCCTGGCAGGGAGGGCAGTGGGGGAGCCCTGGGGCCCTTAAAGTCGATTTAGGGCTAATCTGTGTCCACACTGGCTAAGTTGACTTAATACTTAATCGACTTTAAACAAGGTTTTATAAAGTCTACATTAAATTTCCTTAAGTCGACTTAAGCAGCAGCTTAAGTCAATTTAAGAAAATTGTAGTGTAGATGCAGATTAAATTAAGTCAATTTAAACAGGCTTAAATCGACTTAATTTGTAAGTGTAGATGTACCCCCAGTGACTGAGCCCTATTGCTTTGCAGTGTAAACCAAGCTTCTGTTGACTTGGGTCCCAGGAGTTAGCTGGAAATATCTCACAGTTTAATGGAAGAACTTCCTTAGTCCTCTCTATCCCAACAATCTGCAATCTATGGTTTTGCATCCCTTCCCATCCTGGCAATAGTCTTTTACGTGTCTATCCTCCATGAATTTATCTAGTTCTTTTTTGAACCCTGTTATAGTCTTGGCCTTCACAACATCCTCCAGCAAAGTGTTCCACAGGATGACTGTGTTGTATGAAGAAATACTTCCTTCTATTTGTTTTAAGCCTCCTGCCTTTTACTTTCACTTGATGGCCCCAAGTTCTTGTGCCATGAGAAGGAGCAAATAACACTCCCCTATTCATTTTTTCCATGCCAGTCATGATTCTACAGACTTCTGTCATGTCCATCCTCAGTTGTTCCTTCTCCAAGATTAAAAGTCCCAATCCTATTAATTTTCCATGGAAGCTCTTCCATACTCTCAATCATCTTTATTGCCCCAATCTGTACCTCCTCCAATTCCAGTACATCTTCTCTGAGATGGGGTGACCAGAACTGCAAACAGTATATAAGTTGTGGATATACTATGGATTTATAAAGAGGCAATACAATATTTTCTGCCTTATTATCTATCTCTTTCCTAATGATTTCCAACATTCTGTTAGCCTTTTTGACTAATGCTGCACATTGAGTGGATGTCTTCATAGAACTATGCACAATGACTCTAAGATCTTTTTCTTGAGCAGTAACTGCCAATGTAGACCTCATCACTATATGTATAATTAGTATTATGTTTTCCAGTATGCATTTATTTTTTGTTTATCAACATTGAATTTCATCTGCCATTTTGTTGCACAATCACTCAGTTATATGTGATACTTTTGTATCTCTTTGCAATCTGCCTTGGACTCAACTATCTTGAGTAGTTTTGTATCATCAGCAAACTTTCCCACCTCACTGTTTAAATCCCCGAGGGACTCCACTACCTATCTACCTCCATTCTGAAAACCGACAGTTCATCCTACCCCATTTTTCCTATCCTTCAACCAGCCACTGATCCAGGAGAGGACCTTCTCTCCTATCCTATGACAGCCTACCTTGCCCACAAGTCTTTGGTTAGGGACCCTGTCAGAGGCCCTCTGAAAATCCAAGTACACTACCTCAACTGGATCACCTGTCTCCACATGTCTGTTGCCCCCTCAAAGATTTCTAGCTGATTGGTGAGGTATGATTTTCCTTTATAACAAACATGCTGACTCCTCCCAACAAATTATGTTCACCTACATGTCTGATAAATCTGTTCTTTATTATAGTTTCAGCCATCTTGCCTGGTACTGAAGTTAGATTTATCTGCTTATCTGGGTCACTTCTGGAGCTTTAAAAAAAATGAATGTCACATTAGCTATCCTCACATCATCTGGTACAAAAGCTAATTTAAATGATAAGTTACATACCACAGTTAATAGTTCTACAATTTCACATTTGAGTTCCTTCAGAACTCTTGGTTGAATATTGGCTGGTCCTGGTGACTTATTTCTGTTTAATTTATCAATTTGTTCCAAATCCTCCTCTACTGACACCTCAGTGTGGGACAAGACTTGTCACCTAAAAAGAATGGGTCTGGGAACTTCCTCCACATCCTCGGATGTGAAGACCAATGCAATGAACTCATCCATGCTATTTAAAATGGAAGCACCCCCCACCTTTGCAGACAGCAGCTGTTCAAATCAGCATTAACCCATTCTCTTCTGATCACTGATCTGTAAGCACACTATCAGAGAGCCTTCTGGGTTTGCAGTGGAGAGAGAACCAATCAAAACTTTTGAAAAGCGAGCAGCTTCCTGGTAACATGCAGGGAAGGCAGTAAAGTTTTTTCACAGTGCACCATGGTCCTACAGCTAGAGCAGCCACATTTGGGAGAGGGGCGTTAGGGACTCTGGGATGTGTTTACTTTGACTCAGGTCTGCACACTGTAGTGCAGACATCAGCCTTAATATAGAGTTAAACTATAGTGTAACCACTCAAGCCCCAAATTTCCTAATACAGGTCAGATGACTCAAATCTGACTAACTCTGGGTTTATATCACAGTGCAGACATACCCACAAAGGTAATATTCTACCTTTGATTGTTATGCAAGCCTCCCAAACAATATAAACGGCAGATCCACCAGACTGAAAGTAGTGTGGAGTCCTTCCACCCAAAGGCCAAAATTAAAAATGGAATTAGGCCCTCTTCCCAGAATGAATTTGAGATCCCAGACTAAAGAGTTCTAACCTGCTTCAGATTTCTAGCATTCAATCTTTGTACTACAGACACTTTCATATGCCTGTTTGCATGATCCTCATTTTCCAGGAAAGAGGAGAATTTCAAAGCTTTTTAAATTCCATTTCATGGAAAAACAATGAGCAGCCTGTGTGTGATGAATGGTCCCTGCGTGCCATGGAGTTCTGTTTTATCAGTAGTTTATTCTTGCAGTCAAACAAGGAGCAACAGGACATTTCCAAAAGCCTTTTGGAGACTCATTTGTCGCTCCGCATGAGTGTAACTGAACTGCTGTGGCCAGAGTCACTAACAGTGTTACTATGCTGGGCTAAACAAAAACTGCTTGAACTTGTGCTTTGCTATTTATTTAGTTCCGTAAACAGCATGGGAGAAGAGACCACACAAATAGAATAGTTACCTATGCAAGAGCCACCATCAGCATTTTCCAGAAGATCTTCTCAAGTAAGCATCACTTCTCAAAACAAATGGTGCCCAGATGGCTAGCTGTTGTAGCAGTAGCCGCTTTGCATTGCCACATGGAAAGCACATGTCCAGGAACAGTCCAAAGAAAGAGAGAGATTCTCTCCCTCCTCACCCCAGTTTTCCATCCTGGCCATGTAAGAAATGGATACCACACGGCCAGCAGTTTGAGACAGCTGCTGAATCTCTGTATGGTATGTCTTTGGATAGTTATGTGAAAACCAATCTCCCTGATTATGTGAGCAACACAAATCTGAAGATACACAACCTGGTTTATCTTTCAGAACAATGGAGCACCCTTTCTTTCTTTATGATTGTAATAGAGTTAAAAGGTGCCATATTAATTCTGCTGCAAACTGAAGTCCTCTCTTCACTGAACAAGTGAATCAGGGGCTATATCAGTGCAAGCTATCTCATGCCACAGAAGCAATGTGGTTCATCCCAAGAGAGAGGACTGAGAGGGGAGTTCTTTCCTCTAGTTATCAGTTCTGTGTTTGGATTTTTGGATAAGACTGTAAACAAGAGGTGAATGTCATCAGGTAACTCATAGCACTTTCTCCCCTAGTGATCATGTACACACACACTGACCAGAAGAAATGACACAAAAGAAAACCACATGGCAAGGCCTATAGGGCTATGAGCAATTCCCCAACACAACTCTGGGTCTTCTTAGGGTTGAGTCAAGGTTAAATTGGGTGTGTTAACTAACCTCAAACAAGATGTGACGGGGTGTACCAGCCTCTTCTGCCAGGGAGGTGTTAGTACCATCATACAAGGCACTGGTGAGACCTCATCTGGAATACTGTGTGCAGTTGTGGTTCCCCCATGTTTAAAAAAGATTAATTCTAACTGGAACAGGTGCAGGGAAAGGCTACTAGGATGGTCCATGGAATGGAAAACCTGCCTTTTGAGAGGAGACTTAGAGAGCTTGGCTTGTTTAACCTAACCAAAAGAAGGTTAAGGGGAGAGGTGATTGCTCTCTATAAATATATCAGAGGGATAAATACCAGGGAGGGAGCAGAATTATTTAAATTCAGCACCATGGGCAGATTTTGGAGCTGGCTCTAGGGAAGGCAGCTCCATGGCCAACCCAGGCAGCCTTCCCCTCCCCCCCCCCCCCAGGCCAAGGCTGGATCCCGCTGCCGGGAGTGAGATCCGGCCCCGGCCAGGAGCATGGAGCTGCCACTGGTAGCAAGAGCAGGCCCCAGCTGGGGCTCTATCCCACCAGCAATGGTGGCTCTGGGTCCCCCAGGGCCGGATATCACCGCCAGCAGTGGCCACTCTCTGCCTCTCCACTGAGTTAGGAGCGGGACCCAGCCAAGGCCCGCTTCTTCCTCAGTGGGAAGGCAGACAGCAGCCAATCGGGGGAGCCACTGCCTCACCCAGCTTCTTATAAACTCCGCCCCTGTTCAGCACCAAAGTGGACACAAGAACAAATGGATATAAACTGACCATCAGGAAGTTTAGATTTGAAATTAGACATAGGTTTCTAACCATCATCAGAGGGGTGAAGTTCTGGAATAGCCTACTGAGGGGAGCAGTTGGGGCAAAAAAACCTAGCTGGCTTCAAAACTGAGGTTAATACATTTATGGAGGGGATCATATAATGGGACAGCCTAATTTGGCAATTCACTGATCTTTGACTACTAGTTGTAAATATGCCAATGGCCTGTGATGGGATGTTAGATTCTGAGTTGGTGCAGAGAATTCTTTTCTGGGTGTCTGACTGGTGAGTCTTGCCCACATGCTCAGGGAGTAACTGATCGCCATATCTGAGGTCGGGGGGATTTTCCCCCAGGACCGATTGGCAGGGGCCCTATGGGGTTTTTCACCTTCCTCCATGGTCATGACATGGGTCACTTGCTAGCAGTTTCTCTGTACCCTGAAGTCTTTAAACCATGATCTGGGGGCTTCAGTGACTCAATCGTAGGTTAGGTGCCCATTGCAGGCATGGACGGGAGGTTCCGTGGCCCACATTGTGCAGGAGGTCAGACTAGATGATCATATTGGTCTCTTCTGACCTTAAAATCTATGAATCCATGCTGCAGAAAAGGTCATGTTTAGATCAAGGTTTGTTAGCACACCCCAATCTAACATCAGTCCATTTATTCTATTGTAGAAAAACTCTCAGATACAATCTCATACATATTTTATTCAGCCCATACACAAGCAAAACTCCCACGGACTTCAACAGGAGTGTGCTGGGATTAGGACTAAGGAAAAAGAAAGTGAAGACTTCAGGATTTGTCTCACTAATTAATAATAATAATGAATATAGTGACAACAGTATTCTAGGCACTTTACAAACCAATATGAAGTCCTTGCCTCAAGGAGATTACAATCTAAGAGTCAGGATGGGGAAGGGATTCAACAACACAACAGAGTGATAGAAGGCCAAAATTTACCACACATCGATGATTTTTGTGGATTTGATGCTTGTTTGGGGATTTTAAACTTTACTGTTATATCTCTTATTCACAGTTCTTTGCATGGAATGAGTGTATTATAAGGTGGGACTTACAAAAGAAAATGGTGGAGATGTGGTGACCCCCGTGAATGAAAATCCCAAAGAGCAGGGAAGAGGCACGTCGGTTGTTGTGGTGCCACTGTCAGAATGGACTGTGTAGGAATGACTGTGCAAATGAAATGATGTGATGTGGTAAGCCTCTGAACATGGCCAGTGTGAACTATGTGTTAGGACTAAAAGTTGACAGATCTGAGCTCTCATGAGTTAATAAAACCGTGGTGCCTTCTCTGCAATCAAACTGACCCTAGTATGCTAATTACCATTACAGAGATGAGGCTTGAGTGAAGTTAGGGAGATAAGGAAGCCACAAACTGAGATGAGAATACCGAGGATGGCGTGGCAGGCCCTCTCCTATGCAGAGTCTTAAGGACAAGGAGCTTACATTTGCTCTGGAAGGTGAAGGAAATCCAATGCAGGAGTTTGACAATGCATTGGATGTGGTCAGAGAAGAAAGGGAAGCTGATGTTTGCAGCAACCTTGTGGCTGGAGAAAGAGGTGGGGAAATGAAGCAGGTGGGAAATGACAGGTAAAGAGTGGGAGGTTGGAGTAGTTCAAGCAAAAGATGATCAGGGTGTCGGCAATGGATTTGTTAGTGTGCACTGACAAGAACAGGAGAATTATGTTTATTTTTTACATTATTTATTAGGATTTTTAGAAATGACAATAAGAGTCTCTCCTCCAATGCCCTGGGCATCTGTGACAATCTCGCAAAAATATATTTTCCCCAGATCAAATTCAGTAATGTATCAATATAAAAATAAAATTGAAATGAATCATCTTGACACATGACTGCCAAAAGCGCACACCCAGCACCACCCAGCGCCACCCCACACCCATCTCCTGATGGCCAGGGAGAAAAAGTGGGCTTAGCAGTGCAGCTTAAAGACTGGCAAATTTGGGCTGTTGCAGAGCAGGGAAAGAAGCAAGTTCCAAAGGCCAGGAGCCAAAAGTCATGGAGGAAAAATTCCAGTAATAGTACTGGTGTGAGGGAAAAGAAGATATAACAGCCAGGGTGCGGGCCAGAAGGACAAGAAAGATAGTAAAATGGCCATGGGTGAATGACTGAAAAGGAAGCTATTTAGAAAGAAAAATTAGAACTTTTTTCAGTTAGCAGGCAGTACCCAGACAGAGGGCCAGATTCTGCCACCTTCACTCACATTGAGTAGTTTCCACCTCCGTGAGTAATCTCAGCAAGCTACTCAATAGGGATATAGGGACTCTCTTAGCCCCAGGTAATTTAAAACATTTAAAATAATGGTTAATATCATGGTGGAAAAATCTCACATTATTGTGTCCTTTAATGCAGCGGTTTTCAAACTTAAGGTCGGGACCCAGTACTGGGTTGCAGATCCTCAAGTACCAGGTCGCGGCGCCCCTGCTGCCGTTGCCGAAAAACTGGAATGCATTTCTCAAAGATGTAATTGTTGGGTCGCGGGCATAAACGAATATTTTTCAACTGGGTCCCAAGAAAAAAAACCCACTGCTTTAATGAAAGGATCCACCAAACTGGGGATTGCATGACTGGCTAGGGATCAGGTGTAATTGGCACGTTTGAGCCCTAGGCTACACTTCCCGTCATTTTCAGCAATAGTCGAAGTATTTTAAGTAATTTAATTTATGTATTTCCCTTCAACTTCCTAACATCCGGCAGGTCCACTGTGCTGAGTCGAAGGGAAATGCCCTCCTTTGAACTCGCGCTATTCCTGTCGAGGGGCTGGAATTAATGGATCAATTCCCCAATCGATTAAGCAGGTCCTCAAACAAACGGGGAACTTCCATCTGACCGCAGCAAATTTGCTGCCATCAGTGGAGACAAGCCCTGAGTATCAGGGGTGAATGAAATGATCTCTCAGTAGGTAGGCACCTTCCACTCCCCACCAACACACACACTCTTTGTCTCCTTGTGTATTTCCTTCCCCCATGGGGTTTGGATCCAGGCTGAATTCTAGCTCTGGTCCATTATCTCTGAGCATCCCTTGAAGTCACGTGTGTCATACATTTTCAGATGTGAGCTCTCCCCCAATGGCTGTTGATGATCTGGATGAGTCGGGGGCCAAAGGCCTCACGAGCAGACTGTTTTTACATGAACACACCTACTCTATCTAGGTATAGCAAACAAGGAGTCTTTTAAAGACTAAAAAGTACCAAGAGACTCCTTGTTTGTTTTGCTGAACTAGACTAACACGACTACGCCTTTGCAACTTGTCTACCTAGGTATGCAGCAGACAGGCCATGTTTCCAAACTGATCAGTTTTGCTGATGCCGGGTATCCTTACTGTACGAGTCAAGGGGAAACAGAACTGTGCTTAGCCCATCCCGATTGAGGAGGTCGTCAAATGAACTGAACTCACGAAGTAGGGGGCTTGGATGCCAGATCCCAGTGGAGATCCCAGATCCCATATAGGTGTTTGTACCTGGTGGGATAGGCTCTGCCTAAGAGCCATATAGGCACCATTTGACCTGCCCCCTCCATTGTTTGAAGATAGAGCTGAATAGGCACCATTGACAACCTTATTTTGTTATTTTCTCCCACGAAAGCTCATGCGATAAATAAAAAGTGCCACTGGACTCTTTAAAAGTGCCACTGGACTCTGTTGTCTTTCTACAATAGACTAACATGGCTACCCCTTTGGAACTTATTTTGTTAAGTGATCATCAGCACTGAAATCACTAATATGGGACAGTGTCTCTGGTGAAGGAGGCTGGCAGTGAGGCTCCCTCACTAACACCTGAAATCACTAAGGTATGAAATCACTGGTGGGACCTCAAGGCTCCCCAGAGGTTGCAAAGGACGAGCAGTGAGCTGCTGGCGAAGCTGTGAATGGGGCAGCCAGAGGAGCAGACACAGTGCCTTCTTCCCCTCTCCACCAGATGGGAGGTGAACTCACCAACATACCTCTGAACTCTGGGTCATCACTGACCAAGGACAACAATTGGGAGTGAGTTGTAGGGGAGTGAGAAGGGAGAGGCACGTTAAAGGAATTTTTGGTTGTTGGATTTTAAGAAACTGAGGCAAAAGACACTGCCCAAAGTACCCTGGGGGAAATGTTTTGATCGTGGTGTTAAGCTTATGATTCCTGCTTGCAACTTTCCTCCTTTTTATTAAAAGTTTCTTTAGATTTAAAATTATTAGAGAATGTTTTGAAAAGAACTAACTGTTGATAGGATTCATATAAAGATTGGCTGGTTATCCAGGGACAGAGTACAGGTCATTGGTAGGCGGTGGTTTATGGTAACTATTACAAGTACATAACCTGCAATAACCTGGATAAAGGAAGTCAAGAGGTCAGGGGGTTTGAGGCAGATGTGTTACAGAATTTGGGAACATCACTTTATAGAAATTAGGCTGAAGGATAACAAGAAGTGGCGGAATGGTAGCAAAAGTGAGTTGTCCTGGATTGTGTCAGCAGTGTGGCATAGACAGTTGGTTAGCGCATATGTTCTTCTACAATCAGACTCGGTGCTTGCTAGTGGGGAAGTATTGCCTCTTAGAGGCACCCAGTGGGGGTATTTAACTTTCTCAGATTACTAAATTGGGGCTTGAGCGGGTTCTGTGTTGTGTTGTTAAGAAGGACCCCTGGATATTAAACAGGACCCTTGTTGCTATGGTCTCCACCTATAGAAGGATTACATGGACATTTTACAAATGTCAATATTTATGGAGCAGAAGATTGGCCATAGTGATTAACCCCTTTGCTGTAGCTTCCATAGTGTAAGGCAAATGAGTGAGGCAAAGTTCTTCTGAAGTATCAGTGCTCCACTGGATCACAAGCACGTCCAAGCAGAAACATGTCATGCATTGAATAGCCTGGCTGGTTCGCTTTTTGCCCAGCATCCTGGGTATGTGAGCCAGAAATAAAGTGTTGAATTTATCCAAGATGAAATCCGAAGGTTCTTATTTAAGCAAGTTTCCTCTTGACTTCAGTGGTGAGTCAGAGCTGTAGCTTTTTAGGCCCATAAACCATAAACTCTTTCGGGCAAGTGTTAAGTGTTTGTTAATGCCCTTGACGGGTAATGAGGTGTGGTGACTGAGTATTTAAGGTATGCCACTACGATCCAGAAAGTCATGAGCCTTGTACTAAAAGGTCACTTCCCGTTCATCCAGCTGCAGAATGTGTACTTCATTCATCTTCCCCCTCCTCCCCACCAAACAAGCTTTTATCTTATTGCTTTGAGTTACATTGTGCCTGAAGAGCAGAGTTGATGATGATCTTCAGTTGAATTCTGAAGAGGGAATAAGGGCTTTCAGGAGAGGAATATATAGGTAGGTAGGTAGTGTGGCAAATTGTCCACTCTATTACAGTGGGTCCCGTGCTTTGCTCTCTCGGGGGAACCCGGGCAAGCCTCGTGTTCCCCTGTTTCTGAGCAGTTGGTGCCCCCGTAGGCACAGTGGGACAAGAGGTGGAAGGAGCCTGGGCCCTCCCTCTACTCTGAGCCCCAGCCCAGGGACCCTATGAGTAGCACCTATAAACTGCTGACAGTGCTCACATCTTTGCTTCTTTCCCCTGGGCTATTTCCCGCTCTTCATATTCTTTTACCTATCTTGTGACTCAGTTCTGATTCCTCTGCTTCCCTCCAACATTCCTCACTCCCTGCTGTTAGTTCTCCTTATTCTCTAACCTCCTCTGGCTGGAGCAAGGGCTTTTTATCAGGGCTCTAGCTGAGCCTTAATTGGTCTTGTGCCTCTAATTAACCTGAAGTAAACCCTGCTGTGTCAGATAGATAGATAGATAGATAGATAGATAGATAGATAGATAGATATTCTTGTAGCTATTAGAAATTTTGTCGATTTATCATGGCTTTAAAATGGATTTTGGAGCATTCATATGACGTTGGAGCATTGTGGGATTTCCAACAGTAGAGGGCAGCATTGACCGAGGATATCACCACAACAGAAATGTTATAGGTGTTTTTTTCTTGTAAGTTTGTTAACTAGTTATATAACAAATAGAGATCTCTTCCAATCTTTTACATTTATAGAATGTTCTCCCTCTCTTCTCTACTAAATATTTTACTGTGCAGTTAAATTCAAGTACTTGTTTTTCACTAGCAAAAGTCTTGAATTATTATGGTTCCTTATAAAGCCATTAATGTCAAGTTTTAAAAAAACACACCAGGATGGGTTCATTGCACAAGGAGAATTTACAGCTCAACTCAAACAACTATGATATATGAGATAGCAGCTGCAGGAAGAGAGAGAAACACTCCTGGTGAGCCTATAAACAAAAAAAAGCTCTAAGATTGCTATGTGGCATTTTGCTGCCTAGTCTGAGTCAATATTCATTAAGGCTGATTGCGGAAGCTAGCGATTCGCTGCTTTTTCTCTGCCTATAATTTCATTAGAATAATTTATTTAGAGCCTCATCTGTGAACAAAATATTTTAAAGCCCTTTTTATTTCAGATTTTACAAAAAGAGAAAGGAACCTAAATGGTATTTGCTATGCCAGACTCTTTTATATTAAAATCATTAACAATTATGATATATTATTGTTTTGTTTTATTATTACCTTCTGAAGGAAGTGGGTCACCTGCATCTATTCTGTACCCTCGAGGGAGCTACACCCACACAAGGAGTTCAGCATCATAGCCAAAATCCTTCTAGCCAAGTAAAAGATCATGGGGAAAAAAGGACCTTCCTTGCAGGACATGCTATTGCTACTGCATTAACAACTTGACAAGGCACTGTTGAAAAACACAAGGTATCCCTTGAAGGCAACAGAGGAAGAGACCAAAACAAGGAATACCAGTGTAGTCTTCTGCATGGCAGAACTGAACACTATGGTCAGTGGTGTCTCTATCTTGCTATACAGCTGTGATCAGCCACAGGTCATTGCAGTAGAGTTCTTCTAGCACTGGGTTTTATATCTATGGCTATGTCTACACTGGCAAGCTAGTTCAAATTAAGGAAGATTAATTCGAACTAACTAAAGCCATGGCTACACTAGGCTTTAGTTAGTTCTAATTAAGGGCTTCCTTAATTCAAACTAATAAGTTCGAATACGGTATTTGAACTAAGGGGTTAATTCGAACTAACTAGTTCGAATTAACCAATGTGGCCATGTTAGTTCAAACTAATTTCTTAGTTCCAACTAACCGGCCATTGGAATGAATGGGGATCGCTAATTCGAACTAAGTGCTTGCTTAGTTTGAACTAACATTCCAGTGTGGCCATGCTAGTTCGAATTAAGCTAATTCGAACTAACTAAAATTAGTTCGAATTAGTTAGTTCGAACTAACTAATTCGAACTAATTTTAGCAAGTGTAGACATAGCCTATGAGCCCAGTCACGTACCTTTTCCTGAGGCAGCTGGAACTACCCAGGCATCTGTCTTCAGACTCCGTATCCTTCAAAAAAATCCAGCTTTGTCCCTTCTCAGCCTGGAGAGATGAAGGGTCCAGACAGTCTCAGAAGGATTCATGTTGGAAATAGCATCATTTGTTACTAGTTGAATCAGTTACTATAACTTACTTTAAGATTGCCATATTATTTCCAGCAGGCCATCCTCCTCACCTTGCTCCAGCAACACTTTTCTCCCACGAAAGCTCATGCGATTAATAAATCTGTTAGTCTTTAAAAGTGCCACAAGACTCTGTTGTCTTTCTACAATATACTAACACAGCTACCCCTTTGGAACTTTTCTTATGGACACTCAATGTCTGGCCCATGGTCTCTTAGGGGAATTGATCTTTAATTTGATGGTTCTTCCTGGGTTCTTCTTTTGATTCCTGAAGAACAGTGAATAGGGGAAAAGAGAGATGTGCAATAAGAAAAAAAATGACCAGTAGGTTGTTAGTTATATAGTCTGATACTAAAAGACAGTGTAAGGGTTTCTAAAGAAAATGAGACCTCTTCTTTTCTAGAAGAGGGCTGGAAGTCATGTTTTCAGTGGCACTGATTTCATTCTAGTAGTCAAATTCCAAAGGGGTACCCGTGTTAGTCTATTGTAGAAAGACAACAGAGTCTTGTGGCACTTTTAAAGACTAACAGATTTATTAATCGCATGAGCTTTCGTGGGAGAAAATCCCACTTCGTCAGACGCTTTGAAGATAGGAAAGTTACAGAGTGGGAGGAAATTAAATGCAGGGGAGTGTATGACATAGCATCAGGTCAGGCTGTAACTCGAACTTATATGCAAATTTGACTCAGTTGCCTTGGGGTTAAACAGGGACTATGGATTTTTCTCGCATTACATCAAGTGAATTGACCTCCCCCCTCCTCTATGTGCTGTTCCCCAGTGTTTTGAATCCTAACACCTACTTTGATTTGCTGTTACAGCCTGACCTGATGCTATGTCATACACTCCCCTGCATTTAATTTCCTCCCACTCTGTAACTTTCCTATCTTCAAAGCGTCTGACGAAGTGGGATTTTCTCCCACGAAAGCTCATGCGATTAATAAATCTGTTAGTCTTTAAAAGTGCCACAAGACTCTGTTGTCATTCTAGTAGTGACAGCTTGTTTGTTTAGGCATCAGTTGTTGCCTCTGAGTGATGGCCTAAACAAACTTGAGGCCTGAGGTATCTACCTTTTTAATGAACTTCTCTGCTCAGATATGAAGTCCAGCTGCATGAGATGTGGGTTGGAGATTTTGGTATATCCCTACTGAATGATTTCTCCTGGGCTGTCTCAAGCAAACACTGAGGCCTGGTCAAGTATATTAATAATTATCTGATGTTCCTTGGGGTAGCTGAATTCATTATTTTGTGAATAACAGCCTTTCCTACATCTTGGTTCATGGTAAACAGTCATATAATGCAGTGGTGCTTTTATTCTTGGATAAGGAAGACTAAAAAACTAAATAATGGGCAAGTCATTGTCCCTTTTTCAATGCATGGTTCTGTATATTTTAACCCCTTTCTCCTTTTATTTTTCATGATAGAAGCTTATTTTCTCTTCTTGCCTCAGGCCATCCCAGCAGTCTAGAGTGCACCAGCAGTACTATGTTATTCTGCAGAAACTGCATTCCTCCATGGGAGAGCAAAATTATTGCTCTGCAGATGTGTTGTCTAAACATTAAGGACTTGATTGAAGTAAATGGGAGTTTTTCCATTGACTTCTGTGGGCATTGAATCAGAACGTTTGCAGCTTAGAGAAACAGATGCTGATAGTAACTTCCCCCTGCCCCTCATCATTTAAAGGCACCTACTTTCCTATAGGGCTTTGTCTACACTTGCAAAGTTAAGTCAACTTTGTTAAGTCGACCTAAAGTCGACCTTGTTAAGTCAACTTAACAGAGTGGCAATACTTTAAGTCACCTTAAGTCGACCTTGTTAAGTCAACTTAACAGCTTTAAGTTGACTTAATAAGGTTGATTTACCGCTAATCCCCATCCATACTGGCTTTAAGTTGACTTACAAAGTCGACTTAAGGCTTAAGTCGACCTCGGAGGTGGTGTTATTAAGTAGACCTAAGCTCTTATTAAGTCGACTTCAGCAAGTGCTTAAGTTGACTTAATAAAAGCCCAGTGTGGATGCGGCTTTATTTAGGTTGACTTAAGGAGGCTTAAGTTGACCTAACTTGCCAGTGTAGACGTACCCCTAAATAGTAAAAATCAACCTTTATTATCACATTGGTCAGACAAACTCCTTTCAAGCGGCAACTTGCAATCTGTTGCCATTTTAAAAATCTAATATTAGAACTGTGTTTATTTCCTTAAACTCTGTAGGCCCTCGCCAATCCTCTAGTCCTTCCGCTAAGGGAAATTAAAGGTTACAAGGAGATCAGGAGAAATATTTGCATTTTAAGACTAGCTACATGTCTCGCAGTATCCCACCAGAGATGACCTCATTGCTCCTAACTGGCAAGGGCTGGTCACATGGGAGGTGATGTTTTTATTATGATCAGCTGCAGAGAACTGGTGAGGATGATCTCATCTGCAGCTGAGTATGTTTGAACTTTGTACTTTCCAGTATGCAGAGTCAAAACCATCTTAGACTGGGGTATGTAAGACTGTCAAATTTCCCTGTAAACTTTGAGGTGTTTGTGAATGCCTGCAAGAAGTGAGCTCTTTGAGAGAAAAGAAAAAGTACGTAAAACTCAAGTGAACATTCCCTTTGTTGATTGTGGTAGTTTGCCCCCTAGGGATTTAGTCACGTCTGTTAATCCAGATTTACTAAGAAAGGGCCATTCTCATGGTACAAATATCAGTCTTGTTGATCATTTTAAATTTTCAGAATAGTAAAAGGATTTTCTGAATCTATTTTGTTGTCATAAATGAAGTAGATTCTGCCTAGGGCCAGTGTGCTGGGTACCTTCTGAGGGATGGTGAGAACCCCTCAACTCCCAGTTGAAGTTTCAAGAACAGGCTTGTAGTCAGACCTTTGTTAAGTATATGCCACTTCAGCTTCACTGGGTTGATTTCAAAGGGGAATGAATGGCAATCTAGCGGCACATCTGGTGTTGCCTGCAAATTAATTGACAAGAATGAAACAGATTTGAATTGGTGCTTACTCTCATAAGTGTCCCATTATGCAGCCCTTCGTTCATTTCATTCCACTTCCTCAGCAGCTAAATGAAGTTTACCTTAATAAAGATTTTGTTTTAAAAATGTTTTGATATTTTGCACTATAGCTGAGTTCTGAGACAGTTCCTGAAATAAAAGCAAATAACTCCCAGCACGGTATGAACCTCTGATAACAGAAACAATCACTTAATCAGCACATATCTGTTTCCATTGGAGTCGGGGCTAATTAACAGGATCAGCTTGTGTAGGGAGAGGAGTGAGAGGATATAAAAATATTTCTCTGCACAGCTGATCTAATCAAGTTTATTTACATGTTTTAAAGATACAGTGCTTTCAAAACAGCCTCCTTTCCAGGGTAGCTTGGGAAGGAGCCCTAAAGAAGCCATGTGTTTTTGCCTATATTAAGATTTCACAACCATTTAAGGTAGGTGTGCAATTAATATTGTCTGTTTTACCCAATGTCATCTATTCAGGTGACACTGAGTTATCCTGAGAAAGACAACTTGCAGAAGCGAAGGAGTGAAGAAGGAAGCAGAATGAGGTCTGGAAAATATCTCCAAATATCTCTCTCTCTCATGATTAAGTGAAGGCAAAAAAAAAAAAAATCAACAAATCATATATACGAATCTTCTATTATCCCATAGCTAACATTGAGTCAGAAACATTGTTTCTGATCTCTCTGCTGCTAACTTGGGTTATTAACAGTGAGAGGCAGCAGTTTGGTCCTGTACACTTTTATGAGTTACAAAGAATGGATCTGGGGCTAATACATTGGAGTGGCACTCAACAGATTTTGTTCAATTCCTGGCTTTGCCACAAACTTCCTGTGTGACATAGTATCTCTGTACCTCAATTCCCTATCTGTAAAATGAGTGCCATGATATTCCTTATTTTACAGATGTGTTGTCATGAGGACATGAGTAACCATGAATGGGTCAAACCAAAGGTCCATCTAGCCCAGGAATCTGTCTTCTGGCCAGTGCCAGGTGCCTCCAAAGAAATGAACAGAACAGGACAATTATCAAGTGATCCGTCCCCTGTCGATCCAGTCCCAGCTTCTAGTAGTCAGAAGTTTAGAAACACGCAGAACACAGGGCTGCATCCCTAACCATCTTCACTGCTAGCCATTGATAGACCCATCCTCCAGGAACTTAACTAGTTCTTTTTTTTTTTTTTTAATCCAGGTGTATTTTTGGCCCTCACAACACTCTCAGGCAACAAGTTCCACTGTTTGGTTATGTGTTGTATAAAGACATATTTCCATGTGTTTGTTTTAAACCTGTTCCACACCCCTAACCACTTTTGTTGCGCTTCTCTGTACCTTTTCCAGTTCTAATATCTTTTTTTGAGATGGGGCGACCAGAACTGGCTTTATATAGTGGTATTACAACATTTTCTGTCTTATTATCTATCCTTTTACTAATGGTTCCTTACATTGGTAGCTTTTTTGACTGCCATTGCCCATTAAGCAGATATTTTTAGAGAACTTCCCACATTGACTCTAAGGCCTTGTCTACACTGAAAAAACACAGCGAGATCGATTGAGCATCCAGTGTAGACCCGCTCAATCAATCCCAGAAGCATTCTCCAGTTGACTTGGTAACTCCACTCCTCCAAGTGGAGTAAGGCTGCATCAACCGGATAGCACTTCAGGTCAACAGCGCTGAGTGAAGACAGCGCAGTAAATAGATGTAACTAAGTCGACGGGAGATAAGCATTCTGCTGCACACAGATTGCATATCTCCCATCGACTTAGCCCCCCCAGTGTCGAATAGGCCTGAGATCTCTTTCTTAAATGGGAAATAACTAATTTAGACCCCAGAATTTTGCATGTATCGTAGGAATTATGCTTTTCAGTATGCATTACTTAGCCCTTATCAATACTGAATGTCATCTGCCATTTTGTTGCACAGTCACCCAGTTTTATGAGATCCTTTTTGTAACTCTTCACAGTCCATAAGTATTTGGGTGACATTCTTATACTCTGATGATGTGAGCTATGCAAGTACCTAGACAGGCAAAAAAGAATGTGACTCTACCTTAGTAAATTAATCACTGAGACGGGGGAAGAACAGAGACCTTTGATGCAATCTACATATTTCTAATGAAAAAGAGAGTTGTGTTCTGAAGCACAAGACTGAGTACCAGGTACTCCTAACTTCTAATCCCAACTCTTCCACTGTGTTGGGCATGCCATTTTTCCACTGTCTTTCAGAATTCACCTGTCAAATGGAGATAATGTGACTTGCTAACCTCTGGTCGAGAATGAATTAATTTTTGCAAAGTGCTTGAAGAAAGAAAGCAGCTCCAGTAAAGGAAATTGTTTTATGAAAATCCCATGCACTGAAAAATCTTCATAAATAGCACTTTTACTTAAAAAAGCATGCAGTAAACAGTAAAGTTATTTCCATCATTATTCTCAGTATAAAATATTTCATTCAAAAATCTAAATGATCTTGTCTGTCTTAGCTATTTAGATGGATAGAAATCCAGTTTGATCTTTGTGAGATCTAAAATGTAATAAATGGTCAACAATTAAAAACATACATCCTTCTAATGGAATCTAAGTCAAAAGTTTAGTTAAGATCCTATTATCTATATCTAACTAAAGGTATTAATCTGTAAACTCTTTTCCAACTTGTGTCTAACTGGAATGGTGGAAACCTGCCAAAGCCTCAGTGAAATGCTTGATTGTGTAATGTGAGAAATATTTGAGACAACCACTGAAACTTGGTTTAGTGGTCTAGTGAACTCATTCTAATTACCATCCACTCCAGGTTATGTTTTTCTTTCCAAAGATTTTATCACATCTGTGACATCTCTCCGCAAGATTAGGATCTCAGCCTCATCAGCAAACCCAGAGAAACCAATCATATCTAAAAGCTCTCTGACATGCACTGACAAGTTCCTAAGAGGTCTGCTTTTCTGTTAAGGAGTTGATGGCTTGGACCAAATGATGCAGTCATCTTGTCTGCACTGAATATGGATTTTGTGAACAATGGAGAGCAATGTTTGTAATTGCCATATGGGACTGTCGTTTTCTTAACTGTGAATCTGGAAATTTTCTGGCCCTTTTCCTATGGCTATATGAAGTGTTGTGTTATCGTTCACTGGATATAAAGTGACCATATTTTCTAAATTACAAGTTGGGACATTCTGTGGTGACAATATTCATAAGAAAGTACACTTTGTCTAAAAACTGCATGCCAGTATCATTATGGCCACCTTCTGACTCGGCATTGGCACATGCATATTTCTTGGAATTAAGGCTTTTTTTCAGTCTTAATGTTGTGAGTTCATGATGGTGCACTGAACAATTGATGTTAACTTTTGCTTTGAGTTCTGGTGATGTCATTTGACTTTTCTCTTCTTTCCAAACACTGTTCATCACAATGAACACTCATTCCACGGGACAATTTGTTCCTGGTAAACATGGAGCGAATTCTATTCTCTATAATAATAAATGGTGAACAAGTATTGTGAAGTTACTTTTAAAAATGAGTATATTGTGTGTTGGAATGAAAAACCACATGTCTTGAAAGTTCAAGAGGCACCGTGACATCAGAATGTCCTGGTAAACTGAGGACATCTGGTCAATTTAGTTAAAGAGGGTTATATTATATAGATTACTTTCAGTTTGTGAGTTCTCAGAATGTTCTGGGTTTCCTCAGAATCACTCAAGTGGCCACCTCTCATTCAAGAGACACTGGAAGACTGTTCCCACACTCTGTTTACTTATAAGGTAATAACAATTAATCCTTTTATCATTGTTGGGTTTAAGAACATAAGAACATAAGAAAGGCCGTACTGGGTCAGACCAGAGGTCCATCTAGCCCAGTATCTGTCTACCGACAGTGGCCAGTGCCAGGTGCCCGAGGGAGTGAACCCAACAGGCAATGATCAAGTGATCACTCTCCTGCCATCCGTCTCCATCCTCTGATAAGCAGAGGCTAGGGACACTATTCTTAACCCCTTTCTGGCTAATAGCCATTTATGGACTTAGCCACCATGAACTTATCCAGTTCCCTTTTAAATATTGTTATAGTCCCAGCCTTCACAACCTCCTCAGGTAAGGAGTTCCACAAGTTGACTGTGCGTTGTGTGAAGAAGAACTTCCTTTTATTTGTTTTGAACCTGCTACCTATCAGTTTCATTTGGTGACCCCTGGTTCTTGTATTATGGGAGTATTTAAACAACTTTTCCTTGTCCACTTTTTCCACATCAGTCATAATTTTATATACTTCTATCATGTCCCCCCTCAGTCTCCTCTTTTCCAAGCTGAAGAGGCCCAGCCTTTTCAATCGTTCCTCATACGAGGCACTCTCCAAACCCCTAATCATTTTAGTTGCCCTTTTCTGAACCTTTTCTAGTGCTAGAATATCTTTTTTGAGATGAGGAGACCACATCTGTACACAGTATTCGAGATGTGGGCGTACCATGGATTTATATAAGGGCAATAATACATTTGCAGTCTTATTTTCTATCCCCTTTTTAATGATCCCTAACATCCTGTTTGCTTTTTTGACCGCCTCCGCACACTGTACGGACATCTTCAGAGAACTATCCACAATGACTCCAAGATCTTTTTCTTGACTCGTTGTAGCCAAATTAGCCCCCGTCATATTATAGGTATAGTTGGGGTTATTTTTTCCAATGTGCATTACTTTACACTTATCCACATTAAATTTCATTTGCCATTTGGATGCCCAATCACTTAGTTTTGTGAGATCTTTTTGAAGTTCTTCACAATCTGCTTTGGTCTTGACTATCTTGAGTAGTTTAGTATCGTCTGCAAACTTAGCTACCTCACTGTTTACCCCTTTCTCCAGATCATTTATGAATAAATTGAATAGGACTGGTCCTAGGACCGACCCTTGGGGAACACCACTAGCTACCCTTTTCCAATCTGAGAATTTACCATTTACTCCTACCCTTTGTTCCCTGTCTTTTAACCAGTTCTCAATCCATGAAAGGACCTTCCCTTTTATCCCATGACAACTTAACTTACGTAACAGCCTTTGGTGAGGGACCTTGTCAAATGCTTTCTGGAAATCTAAGTACACTATGTCCACTGGATCCCCCCTGTCCACATGTTTGTTAACCCCTTCAAAGAACTCTAATAGATTAGTAAGACACGATTTCCCCTTACAGAAACCATGTTGGCTATTGCTCAACAGTTTATGTTTTTCTATGTGACTGACAATTTTATTCTTAACTATTGTTTCAACTAATTTGCCCGGTACCGACGTTAGACTTACCGGTCTGTAATTGCTGGGATCCTCTCTAGGGCCCTTTTTAAATGGGGACAGAAGGGTCAGACATGCAGTTTAATATTGCAGAGGTAAAATATTAAGAAGTGGGAATTAAGGGCAGACAAAAGACGAGATTGGTGGCAGAAGCAAAATAGTAAGTCCCTTAGACAGAAGAATCATCTGACACCAATCTTTAAAAACCTTCAGTTAACCCACAAGGAGCTATGTTCATAGGCTCCAGAAAGAGCCATTGCTTGTATTACACTTAAATACTAGGATCATGGGCTCTCTAAACATGCGTAAGATAGGGCCAACTCTGCTGGTATAAATCAGTGTAGCACCACTGACTTCAGTGAAGGTTCTCTGATTTACACGAGGTAAATGTCTGACCTATGCTGTACATCCAGTCATCCTGTCAGGCTTCTCTCAAAGGCAAAGTACAAATTCAATGCAAGAAGAGAAAAGAGGAAGGTATTACAAACCTGCATTATAAAAACCAGACAAATTGGAATTGGAGGATAAAGATTAACCAAAAACTAGGGACCATCTTAAATAATAACCAATAGCATTTTAAAAGATGTTAAAATGGGGAACTTAATAACCCACTCTTAAGTTAAATATTGTACAGAAGTAGTACTGGTACATCTGAAATTTGGTCCAGTAAACTATATTATTCAGGGCAAGGACTGTCATTTACTGTACATTTGTACAATTGCCAGCACAATGCGGCCGTGATCCTGACCAGGGACTCTAGGAGTCCCCTTTGTGCCTTAAATAATAATAATAATAATAATAATTAATGATAGATTCTGAAACACAATTCCACAGCAAATTCTGTTGCCATGGAGTCATATGGGGCCCTGATAATATTTTAGTTCAGTTTTTTTTTACATAATTTTTGACCTAGGAAATCACACACTGGGTCAAGTGCCATGGGAGTTTAGAGCATTTTATTTCACATGAATTATCTGAGTTTGGAACTGCACGCAGGCACAAAGTGTCTCATCAGCTCTCCGAAACCATCTGATGACTTGGCCTATTTCAAGGATTTGGGAACGTGGGTTAAATAAGGGCAAGAGAATAAACATAATGCTAGCAGTCACAGTGCTAAACCTACAAGAAGTCCTGTGGCACTTTTAAAGACTAACAAATTTGTTTATCGCATGAACTTTCATGGAAGAAAATCCCACTTCGTTAGATGCCTAAGTTCCCCATCTTCAAAGCATCTGACGAAGTGGGATTTTCTCTCACGAAAGCTCATGCGATAAATAAATTTGTTAGTCTTTAAAAGTGCTACAGGACTCCTTGTTTGTTTTACTGAACTATACTACCACGGCTACCTCTCTGAGACAGTGCTAAACCTCTAAACTTTGTTTTATGAAAGACCTTTGTTTCTAGTCTTATGGTTATAAAGACAGCATTGAAAATGCCAGCCCAATATAATTAATGCAGTGACGTATATGTGAGTTTTCAGACACCTTGTAACAATATCTCTGAGGGTAAGCTGTCTTATTCTCCTGGGTGGGTTGTTAACTCTGGATCTTAAATATGACCATTTAAATGGCAATACTGATAACTATTTAAATGCTGATGATTTAAGAGATAAGCTAATGGGCTCATCCCACAATTCCAGACTCTCTATTACCCCCCTGCAGCTGCCGCAAGCCCCAACTGCCCTGTGCCTGACTACCAGAACCTTCATATTCCCACAATCACTCCTACAGTACGGTTATGTGTTGCTCAATACAAAAAATCTGTGGCACACTGAAAATAAAAGATGTAGGGACAGCATAAACTAAGTAAAAATGGATATCAAAATAAGAAGCCCTGCTATGCTGATTGAGCAGTTTGATTTAATATGCAGTTCATTAATAACCTACATTTTGACATTTAAATGAAGCTGCCGTAAGATTTCCAGCTTTATGCGATGCCGAACCCAAGCACCCAGCTACAGAATTTAGATCTTTTCACTGAGCAAACAGAGCCTTGAATGTAATATGCAAAAAATAAACACAACCCCTGAAAATGTATGGGTTTGATTATTTTAGATTTGAAGGAATTATGCCTGATAGCTATTTTAGTTCAGAGAAACTGGAAAACAAAACAAAACAAATATACTACTGAGAAGACCTTAAAGGAGCTGATATACATAATTTGTATTCAAGGCCATGTACAATGTATAATTTATGAAGGCATAATTTCACAGCCCTAAAAATACCCTTCTGTTTCATAGCCTAGAGGATTTATTTGCATGATAATGGAAGCCAAGCACTAAACAATTCATACCCTTCCATATGGGTAACTAATAGAGGGTTAAACACCTAAGATTCAAGGTTAAGCAAACCTTAACAATTTTGTCTTGACAAAATTCATCGTTGGGGGAAAAGTGTTTAGGTTTAAGTTATGATTAAAGGATGTAAGGTTTGTAATCCTTTGGGTGTATAGTTACCTGGGTCAGGTTGGCACTGACTGGACTTCACATACAATTTAAATACATCTTCTTTAGACAATTCTGACATAGAGTCGAAAGTGGAACTGCTGCTGAGCTGGCCCCACCCTCTACTAGTAACACTTTGTGAAGCTGAGAATGGAGCAGGGACGATATCAGTCTTATTCCAATTTTGGTATGCCTGGGTTGGTTAGTTTGTTTTTTGTCTTTATTTTATACTAGAGACTACAGGATTCATTAGCAACAACAGCACAGAAGTTAACTAAATAGGCAGTCCCCAGAACCCCACTAAGGAGACAGGCCCAGCAGAGAGACCCATGGGTGAGTCAACCCCAGGAGACTATTCGGGACCAACCAAGGGTCCACCAAGTTCAGTAAGCACTCAGGTCTTATTGAGGTTGTGCTCAGTTGAAGGCTGGAGCATCTGACCCCTCTCCTTTCTCACCTCCCTTGGCCCCATCAAAGGTGAGCTGAGCAAAGCCAAACTGAGACAGGAGACAAGGGCATCTGAAGGAGAGCCAAGCCCAGGGAGATATCTGTATTTCACAGAATAGGAGCAAAGCCAACCTTAGAGCAGCAATGGAACTCACACTTTACAGTAAATTCTGAAGCTATTTATCTCCATCATCCTCCCCAAAGGTAAAGAAAATACAGTGCAACAGAGAGATGTTATTCTGTTGTGATGGCAAGATGTCCTACATCCACCCCTTCCCCCGCTTAAGATAACACATCACATACAATCATTTCTGTTCACATGATGACAAAAGACTGATTCACTCAGTCCACAGCACTAACGGTTTCCTTTTCCCAATGAAGAAAGACCTGTCTCACTGATTCAAGCCATAGTATACTTATCTCAGTGATGACTATGGGCCAGATTCTGCCATCCTTACTCATTCTGGGTATTGTCTCACTCCCTAAGAATTTTCATTGATTTCAGGGGAGCTAATTCACAGTGTAACATGCTACTTTCTGAGTAAAGATGACATAATCTGGCCTTAAAATGGGAAATGATAACATTTGAGTGGCATAAACACCCAGGAGGGAGATTAAATATTTATTGTGGTACAAGAGAATGTGATTAGGGGAATTAAGAGAAGAAATTAACATAAACTAAAAAAAAATAGATTGATTATCGGGAAAAACTTCCTTACAATGAAATGTATTATGCCATAGAAATGTCTCCCAACAGAAGTGGTGGAAACCCCAAAGCTTTGGACTTGTTTTAAACCTGATAAAGCACTAGTATATATATGGTAGTAAGCAATCCTGCATATTTAATTGGCCGATGCCAGTCTTTTTCATTGCTAGCATTCAGAATTATATGTTTTTTAGCTCCTTCTTGCTCCCAGATAGACATTTCTCCCTGTCATTGAAATCCCTGCCTTACAGATTGTTCTTCAGTTTTCCACAACATTTTAGCCCAATACTTGAAATAATCTTATGCAGCTTTTCACCTATCTCATTGGACTTAAGCCTATCCACCTTTCCTTCTCCTCCTCCTCCTTTTTTCTTCCTTCTTATGTTGTTTCCATGTGTAGCTCAGCAGGAATTTTTTTTTTAAAGGGTATGTGCTACTTAGCAGTACTGCTAAATACTTCTATGGTACTGCTTGCAACCTGCATGTGACTGTCTGAGCCAAAACACAAGTGTTCTCATTCCTTCTGCTTAATATAATGTCCTGAGGTTTGCATTACCAGTGGGTGGGGGCTGATTTTTATAGAACTGGTTCACGTACCTCTAATTTTTTCACAGTCCTTCTGTGTGCATTGTTAAATTTACATACATTCCACTGCTGACATTGTGTTGGAGTCATTCTTCATTTTCCAGTTAGCAGCTAATCTATCAATATGTACCCATCTAGTTCTGTAAGAAGTCTTTGATTTGAAAGCCAAGGTTTCTTGCATCCTCTTGACAGTTCAGTCACTTGGATAAGTTGATTAATGGTGTTAGCATTGTACATTTGCTTTGCAGTGAATACTAAGCAGCTATTGTACTGGCTTGTTTCCTTACATTATAGCCACTAAGGGCCTGGTTCAGCAAAACCTCACTCATGTGAGCGGGCACATTGAAACTGATGGGTCAGAGTGATTGAGATCTAAAATTTGTTTTCAGTGTGAAGCAAGTGACAGATAATTATACTGTAGTCTTCTGCATGGATTCTGATTTTATGTATACATAATAACAATTAACAGTATATAGTTTTGCTCACCTGGTTTTCTGAGATTTTCTTTATTTTAAAGCAGTAGGGCTAAAACATGCAGCCCCGATTGACTTCAGTGGGAATTTTCCTAGCACTGCAGAATTTGATCTACCATGCATAGCTACTGTTACACGGTATCTCTCTCTGTGTATGTGCGCATGTTTGTGTATGTACACATACATAGGGTCTGATTATGCTGCATTACACAGGGGATAAACATCAGGTGCAAATCCACTAAAATGGAATTACACCCATGTGAAAGCTGTGTAAGTGACAGCAGAATCAGGACCCTAGCTATATTTAGAGATGAGCCCGAGCTACTAAGTTTGGATTCAGAGCCAAAGTTTCTCGAAGTTCACGAAGTCTTCAGAACCAGAGCTGTGATATGGGCCCATTCTATGTCATTTATAAAGTGTGCATTATGGATTATAGTCCGTGAGCAATTGGCAAAAGCTGTGAATATGTGTGTATCCCAAAGAGAGAGAACTGGGCTGGGTGAGTCTGCTTAAATGTGGTTATTTAAAATCCCCTAGATTTATCAAAATTTATTTTCAGAAATCTTTTTCCTTCATTCTAGATAGAGTAGGAGAAACAACATAGAAAAGCTACACATCTGATGAAGTGGGTTGCAGCCCACAAAAGTTTATGCCTGAAGAAATGTGTTTGTCTTTAAGGTGCCACAGGACTTGCATTGTTTTTACACGTGATTAAGGCCACAGAGCTGGCATGGAAATTTTTTAGTAAATATCACAGGAGAAAGAACAGGAAAAATATGACAAATCACAGAAAGGTCAGCAAATAATATGTTGTTTGCTACATTAACATACAGAAGAGTGTAGTGGGGGTGCTGAAAGGAAGAGGGAGTTGACGAGCAAGCCCACTCTGCACTCCCTCCTCAGCGGTAGCTTCTGTGCCATGGGGCTGGACCCAGCTCCCCCATCCAGATGTTGCAACCTAGTGCATGAACTCACAACCTCACTCAGGATTGGCCCATCTGCCCTCCATAGATGGAGAAAGAGGAGCAGACAGGTGTCACATTCTGGTAAAGTGCAAATCCAGACCAGTGATGGACTGTCTAACCACCTGCCCTGTAAGTATGGTGCCTCACAATGCTCTGCTGTTGTAGCTTCCACTCTGGGCTGCTCATAATAGCCAACCAGCATGCAGGTCATGCCCCAAGTGTCTGTTGGCTAGGCAGCCCTAGTCAGCAGCTCTGACTGCAGCAGTTTATCTATAGAGCCACTAACCCTACTATAGCTTCCACCAGCCTGGGTTATAACTAGCAGGGTGACCCCAACACACCCCCAGTCCCAAATGTCTCTAGAACTGTGTGCCCTGAATTGTCCAGCCCTCTCCCTGTCAACTCAGAGAAGCAATGAGGTTTGTTTGTTCCTTTAGAGATACAAAACGCAACACAGCTTATTAACTTAACGGGGGAGCGGGGCAGAGAGAGTGGTAAATACACCCTTCCCTTTAAACACTGCACTGAAGTCAACTTAAGCCAGTGGAGATAGGGATTAGCGCCTTGGTGGAGCTTATTAAATCGACTTAAAACATTAAGTCAACTTAATATGGTCAAAAAGGGGCCACGTCTACACTTGAAAAGTTAAGTCGACTTTTGTTAAGTCGACCTTATTAAGTCGACTTCATAAAGTTGACAACTTTTCAAGTGTAGACATAGCCAAAGGGTCTAAAACTTAATCCTGCAAGATACAGCCTTTGTTCAAGATAGTTTCCTGTACAGTCATGGGTGACATTCTGTGGCCTGCACTGTGCAGGAGGTCAGACTAGATGATCATATTGGTCCCTTCTGACTTTATAGTCTGAGTCTATAAGAGGCAGAGTGAACTCACACTGTTCTACTCTTTCTCTGGGCTTCCCATCCCTCTGTCTGAGCTCTATGTAATTGAGGAATCCTTTGTTTCTAATTCTACCAGGCTTAATTTACATATGAGGCAGATAGATAGCTGTGACATATCCTCCCACGTGGACAGACTGTGCAGTCTAATATCAATGAGTTAATATATACAGTTCACATTGCCGTTCATCACAGTGTGTCATTAGCTTTCTGAAAAGCCCTCACTTGATACCTTTTTATAACTCAATGATATTGTACCCAGTCAGATGAGTAAGGTGCTAATCACTTGAGTTTCAGACTTTAGAGACCAGTAAACTTTTGACATGTATTCTTCTGAAAAGTAAAACCCAGCTCAAGATTCTCTCTCTTGTTGGATAGAGATGCCAGACTGTCTTCTCTCCCATTTGTCAAAGTGTGGTTTGCCTTTGTCTTTCTTGGGGCAGGTCTTTGTATTTGCCACCATCAGATCGAACTTCCAAATCGACTGATTGGGTCTGTAAAGACCCGATCAGTCAATCAGGAAGCCAATCATGTGAGACCACCCCGGCAGAAGGAGTAGCACTGAGTCGGAGGGAAAGCACTTCCCTCTGACTCAGCGCACTGAAGATACCGCGATAAGTAGGGAGTAGGCAATCGGACAGAGATACGCAAAGTATTTTAAGTACTTTGTGTATCTCCCTTCGATTGCCACTGAAATCGCACCACTGTGTAGACCAGGACTTAGCTTGATGGATCTGCTTGCGGCTTATATGTGGTGAGGTAAATGCATTCCTTTGTTTAGGATAGAACTGTTTAACCACTCCCCATGACAGACTTGGTTTACCCACATATCAGTTATAATTCCAGCATATATTCATAACTCTTATTACCCTCTGAATACACATATCATGGAAGCATATTAAAGATCCAGGAGTTACTAATTTTCAAAAGATACTTCACAAGGCATGTCACTTTGTATAAAGATTATTACAATAGCGTGCAGAGTGCTTAGCATCACAACGGACCATACCTGAGTGGTGCTAAGACCCCTTGCACTAGGTTGCAAAGCCAGTTGATTTGAGGGGAGAGGAACTAATCAAATGTGTTCATTCAGCCATTTCTAAGATTTCACTGACTTTTTTCAAATTCACCCATTTCCATGATCTCCATGACAGAGCTATAGCTTTGCACATGAGCCTTGCTCACCTAAAACCTCACCTGTGTCAATGGATGAAAGTGAAATGAGAACACACCAGACCATCCCCCCAAAAATTCAAATCATCCCTATCCTACAAGGTGCCTTGGCCCTGACTTTCAGAAAAGCTGAGAGCCAAGACTCTAGCAGAACTCAGAGGGAATGTTTACACCTCTCTGAAAACCAGGCTGTTAATGCAAGATGCTGAGTGGCCTCCACTTCCAAATAAGTCTTTTTTTTATAAACTCCCATTTTCACACTGACTTCAGATGGAAGTTTATAAATTATTTCAGCCACTTATTTCACTTTAATTCTACTGAAATAAAGTCACTTTTATTCCAGAACCGAGTGCCACATAGGGAATTACACCAGTAGCTGTAGTGGTATAATGAGAGTGCTACAGTTCTGATGTTCAGTTTCCCCAGCTGATCAAGCCCTAAGTCTTTTAGGGAATGTCTACATTTGGAAGCTGTCGACTTAAGGACACTTAAGTCAACCTAAATAAAGCCGCATCCACACCAGGCTTTCATTAAGTCGACTTAAGGGCTTCCTTAAATCAACTTAATAACTACTGGTCTTTAGGTCAACTTAACCACTAAGTCGATTGTTAAGTTGACCTAAAACCAGTGTGGATGCCCTAGGTTGACTTAATTTCTTAAGTCAACCTAGGGCTGGGGAAAAGGGAGTCTCAGCTCCCTGGGACAAGGGAGCCGTGGCTCCTGGGGAACCACGGCTCCCTTCTTGCCGGGAAGCCACGGGTCCCAGAGAGAAGGGATTCCCTCGCTGCTGGAGCCCCAGCTGGGACAGTGGGGATTCCCTTGCCACTGGAGCCCCAGCTGGGGCAGCAGGGGATTCCCTCGCCGCTGGAGCCCTGGCTGCGGAGCCCCGTGTGGCTCCCTTCTCCCTGGGAGCCGCGCATGGCTCCCTTGTCTCAGGGGGATCCGCGGCTCCCTGCTTCCCAGAGAGCCAGGCTCCCCTTGTCCCCTGTGGACCTAGCAAGTCGACTTAAGATTCTAGTGTAGACTCTCTAAGTCAACTTAACAAAGTCGACTTTAAGTCGAGTTAAGTTGACCTTGTTAAGTCGACTTAACAGAGTCAACTTACTGTTTCAAGTGTAGACATAGGCTTACAGACCACCGCTTGTGAGTCTGGCTGCTCAGCACTAGCTGTAGAGAATTAGGCTTTCAGTTCTGGAGGGCTTTGGTATTGGACAAGATGGTGGCTGTCCCAGGTATGTTATTTAAAAGGTACTGATATGCATTAAGAAAAATAATCAAGCCCCTTCAGTTGTACAATAATCTCCTCCATTTCCATTCATAGATCTCAGTGACTAAACAATCATTTCACCACTGTGAGAAAGGAGGAAGATGGGGTTCTCTTCAGCCTTCACTGAAATGCAGCATAACAAAGAGGTTTGAGATAAAGTAGAATACTCTGTAGGCTATTTTACACTTCCCTAGCATTTGCTTTTTTTTTTTTTTTTTTTTTTTTTTTTTTTTGGCTAAGCATAGACCCTTATTCTTCTGCAGGTCATTAAACAGAGGCTTTCTGTACACACAAACGCTCTACTCTAATAAACAGTGTGTTTTAAAACCTATTTAGTTAAAAACCAGTGCAAGTTTGTATGCAGTCAAGGCCTGAGGGCAATCTGGATGATTTCCCATTGTGCATGTTGCCATGTAATTTATGTCCCATTCTCTTGGGAGTCTGCCACATAAAGTAGCTTCTCTACAGTTCCTTCCCCTTCATCCTGATTTTATCTCCCCAATTGCAAGTAATTTTGCAAGTGGGAGGTGGGAGAGAGTAGTGTGCAAAGAGTGCCACCCATTCCCTCTTCCTTTTTCAAATGGTTCCTTACCTTGCAATTTCCATATATTCACTTCATTTCACACTGCATAATGAATATAAAATCAGTTATCAAACAATAAAAAATACCCTGAGGAGCGCTATGCTGATTGGGCTTTCATACCAGCATGGGTCCTGGTGTCTCATGAGGACAGAATAAAAATTTCTTTTGTTGCCTATTGACTTTCATTGTTACAACTTGAGAATTTTATGTGAAAGGATGCAAAGCTGCTATCTGGTCTTGAAGAGCAAAGAGTTAACTCCAGTTTAGCTTCCCACTCCCATTGCTATGAGTTATATTTATGGCTGCTTAAGAGACAGGGGGGAAAGACTTTGAGAAGATTGGACTTTCAAAATTCAATATTAGTCAATGAAATCAGTGGCAAATTTTCTGCAAAAGAAGTCCCTATTTTCTTTGATTAGATCTAGCTGGCATCATAGGACTGGATTGGACTGCAAACTGGAGAGTTTTCCTGTTTGCCTTCAGATTATGTTAGCATATTTTGTGTCTTGTTATAAACACTGAGACTTGTGGGAAAGCCCCTGCTGATTGCACTGTTTCTTTCTCTACTGAGTCATTCCACAAACATACATTTTGCGTATATTCACATTTTATCTCACCCAGGGCTCTGTCTTGCACTCCTAACTCCCACAAAAACTCCTTTTGAAATGAATGAGTTTTGCTCAAATAAGGGCTGCAGGATTTGGCTCCTACACTTTAGAAACAAACAAAAGAGCATCTCTTATTATTGCCTATAATATTATATTGTAAACTGTACAAACACGTAGGACTAGAGACTGTAAAATACATAGTGTGAGACAGTCTGTGCTCCAAAGAGCTGAAAGTCTAAACAGAGTGAAGAACAGAAATATGATCCCCTTTTTAACACATGGAGAACTCACTTTTTATACCCCTATTTTCTTTAGTACCTGACACATCAAAAAGTAAAACAATGAGCAATTAAGTTGCCTAGGTGATTTTTTTTTTTTAGTTTACTTTCCTTTATTATTGGTTCTGGCTAAAACACCCTTAGAGATCTCTTTTAAAATTCAAATGTGTTAGGAAACTAAAATCCTCTTAATTGAATGCTTTGTTTGTGATTAAAAGTCAATGCAGATAAGTACACATGTAAGTTGTTGATGGAGTGGAGCAATTCTGTTTGGGACAAATCGTGACTATTTTTGTATGTGGGAATGAGGAGCATACAAGCATGTCTGGCATGTATTCAGAAGTTAGCCCCAGCTGCTGCCCATGCTACAGCGGCTTTACTGCTATTTTTATTCAAGCTAGCTAGATCAGGTATGGCTACATGGGTACGTCTACACTGGAGGCTCTTGTTAAGTAGACTTAACTAAGGTTGACTTTAAGTCGACTTAAAGTTGACCTTGTTAAGTCAACTAAGAGACTCCACAGCCCTGTGTCCACACTGGTAGGTGTTAGGTCAAGGGAGGAGTGGCCAGGAACTCTGCGAAGAGGCCTGGAGGCCAATTAGGCCAACTGTCCTTAAGTCAACTGCTTAAGTCGATTTAAGAAAAGTGTAGTGTGGACGCAGATTAAATTAAGTCGACGTAATTAAGCTTAAGTCGACTTAATTTGTAAGTGTAGACACACCTGGTGAGAGTCTCACTCGATAACTTCTCTCTAGTAGCAGGGGCTTTTAAAAAACACCATATATCATGGGATTCATGATAAAAATCATGAGCCTTGGCAACAATGAACTTTGGAGAGGAACACTGGTACTGTTTGACCTAAAGTATGCAGCTGGGAGTTTATGAACAGTCCACTTAGTTCTCTAATTCTCAGTATATTTTACTGTACTTTCATTTTTTATGTACAGAATTATTAACATAGCACAAAATTTCTTCCAAAATATGTGATTTTTTTTCAGACTTCTTTTCCTTCTTTGATTCCAATTCCTTGTTGTTTCAATTAAAGACTACATTAAGTTATAAGGAACCATGCAATTTTTGCCTACAATTCCTGCTATTTCAATTCCTAATAGCCATCAAGCTCTGAGTGCCATACATCAGCTGCACGATATTTAGACGTGTACAAAAGATGCATGTGGTTTCTATCAATGATCTGGTGTTTCTTGCTTTTATTTTCACATATTGTTTTTTTCTCTTCACTGAAAACCCTTTTTGCCTTTCATATAAGTAATGTGTTTGGGGCTTAGCTCTGATCATTTTGTTATGATAGGACTGCAATCAACCATAACAAACATTTAGGCTCCTTCCCAAGTTCTTTATCTGGAACAGACAGAGTTGATAACAATATTTTTCATGGTCTGATTCACAATTTAAGAGAAGACAAAATATAATCTTTTGTATAGTGGAACTTCTTTGCTACTGAGATTCCTTACCTTATGTGCTGGTTTCTTCAGAGATTAACTATATTTATCAAATGAAAAATTCTAGCTGGAGTTGTGTCCATTGGATCTTACATTATAGTTACAGTATTTTATGCAGTAGATTACCAGCTTTTTAGATTCTCAAATCATATCTCACCTCAAATTGGCACCATCATCTCTAGATCCTTTTAAAAAAGTATAGACAAGCATTAAACTCAAATCATACAGTTCAGCATAACTGGTCATATGCCACTGATGTATTTGCAGGCCTTTTTTTTTTAAAAAAAATTTTTGGAAACAAAGGCTTATGTGATTAAGCACTAAGTACAAATACAATAAAATAAAAAATCAAGCACACAGTACCAGTTCCGCTGATTATTTCTATAACACCAGCAAATGTAATCAGCACTTTATAAGCGTGTTAAAAAATTAAAGTGGTCCCTGTCCTGGAGAGTTTATTAGCTAAGGTCCGAATCCTACAAATATTCCTATTTGTAGTTCTATTGGAGGCAATGGGTCTTCACACAGAAATAAGCAAGGAGTCCTGTGGCACTTTTAAAGACTAACTAATTTATTTAATGCATGAGCTTTTGTTGTTAGTGTTTAAAAGTGCCACGGAACTCCTTGTTTGTTTTGCTGAACTAGACTAATACGGCTACCCCTTTGGAACCAAGCAGGAATAAGTGTTTGTCAAATCAGAGGCTAATTTAGGGGCAGGAACAAAGTGAAGAGATGATCAGAGATGTGGAGAAGAAAGGAGTCAGTTTTGGAAAGCAAACAAGGGTTATGTCTACACTTGTTAATTTAAGTTGATTTAGCATGTCCCCACTCAAAAATTAAGTCGACTTAAAGGGGACCCTGCCAAATCGACTTAGAGTGTCCATACTGGATGCCTAGATCGACTTGTAGGGGCTAGGTGGACCTTGGACAGGTCCACGGTGGCAGGGGGGGCACCCCTTGCCAAGTACCAGGGGGCTCAGCATTTGCCCCATTGTACCTGGGTACAATGGGGGCTGAGCCTGACAGGGACACTGGCAGGGCATCGGAGCATGATGGGCAGGGCTCTGTCCTGCCCTTTGGGGGGGCACGCCAGGCTCTGGCTGTGCCAGCCACCCTGGCAGGGAGGGCAATGGGGAAGCCCTGAAGCCCTCTAAGTCGACTTAAAGATGACTTAGGGCTACTCTACGTCCACACTGGTTAAGTTGACTTAAAACAAGGTTTAGTAAAGTCAACTTTATTTTTCCTTAAATCGACTTAAGCTGCTGCTTAGGTGAACTTAAGGAAAATGTAGTGTGGACGCAGATTAAATTAAGTTGACTTAAGCAAGCTTAAATCGACTTAATTTGTAAGTGTAGACGCACCCCAGGAGTCCTGTCGCACTAGGTACACAAAAAGAAGGTGAAAAGCTAAGGGAGGGCAAAGGAAATGAGAGTACAGTCAAGAATAGAAAAGAATGTAGGGAATGAAAGAGAGACTAGCAAGAGAGAAGATGTGGGATGTAAGTGAGGATAGAATCAAGGTGGTAGACCCAGAGGCAATGCAGGTGCTTAAATGTAGAATGTTCTGTGGTACCATTGACTTTAATGAGACTAAAGAATGTAGTACAAATGAAGCATGTGTTTAAGTGCCTTGTTGAATCGGGACTATAGTAATTACACTTTGTTCCTGCAACTCCCATTGAAATAGATGATTCACTTTTCCCATGGGAGTATAAAGTGCTTATCTCCAAACATGTGTTTTGCTCTTTGCATCATCAGGCCCAAAGTAACAACATATAATTCCACTTGAACATTGCTGTAAATTATTGAGATTGAAGCATTTCTCTTGTGCTGGGCAATGCTCCAACAAGGGTGAAAGAAGAATCTGAAATCCTCCTGAATGTTCTCCTCCAACTTAGGTTGCATACATAGAAACAAAGCATATTTTTAAATGTCATTTTCCAGCATTTTCTTTACCTTTCACATTTGCAGTAGAAAATATTTTCTCCTGATTAAAAAGAAATTGTTCTTGGGATTTATGCCACCAGCATTTCCCTGATAATAATTCTAAGATAAAGTAAACTTAACAGAGTTTTCTTACCAAACTAAACCAGAACTAAATTTAAAATTGCTCATTCTGTATTTGGCATACTTAAAATATTATGAACCAAGTATCTTCAGATATGAAAATAAATATACATATTATATAAATAGTCAAACTCATATCTAAAATTAATTAAAAATTCATCTTTGAAAAATTTCTCCCAGAAATCCGGTAAATGAGTTTCTGATGATGAGGTTAATTGTACCTATTGATGTGAATAATATACAATCAATACCCATTTTCCATTTCATAAAGCTTGTAATCAGAGCCGGCTTTGCATTTGGGATTTCTTTTCTTTTTTTAAAAAAAATAAACAATATGCAGAAAATATGGAACAAGGAGAAAAATTAGGAGGAAACCCTTACTAAAAATCATAACAAAGAGTGGACAGATCAAATAAGATTTGGTTGACTGGTTATAGGGACATGAGTCTTTCAGCTCTAATCCCCAGGGTCCTGCAAACATTTAATACCAGACATCAAGCTTGAACCATGAACAGTTAGTACTTCAGCTGAAACAGTTATAACTACTGACCTGGATGTAAATGTTTGCAAGATCAGGCACTATTCTCTAACCCAGACTGATAGAATCTAGGGCTAGTTGAATTAAAGAAAAAGTAAATAAAAAATGTTCCCATTTCAAAGCGCTCATAGTGAATCCATATTTCATTTTTTCCAAAGTTCTTCATGAAATTTGTAATTTGAATTTTATTGAAACTTTTATTGAAACTTGTAGCAAAATCTTTTGTTTACTAAAAGTAAAGATCTTAGTAAATATAAAATATTGATAACCATTTATTTCTATCATGGGTTCATTAATATTTTTAATAAAAATGATTCACGTTTTTTAAAGGTCATCCTTTTTTTTTTTTAAGTTTTTTAAATCACCATTTTTTTCATTAAAAAACTTTTCATTCAAAAAATTATGGCCACTTCTAGTAGTGACTTGACTTTCCAGAGATTTGTATCTAATAAATGTGGTATCCTGAGTCCAGTTCTTAGTGGACAAACATTAACTGGCAAAAACCTCCAGTATATTGGCACACTGGTAATTCTCATCAGAAAGATTATTAAATGAAAGGGATGTGGATATTAAACAACTCCTTCCTCTTTAAAATGGTCCTTCAGGAGTGGGATTAAAGCACATCAGTAGAGTGGTAGGGAAGCCTGCCTTGCCACGATATATGTACCTTTTCTATAGATAACAGTTCCCACAGCTGTTTATCCACTCCATCATTCTCTCCCTTGCAAGAATAACATGAGGCCTGCTCAGGCTGTCTGCACTGGAATGAATTTCGCTCTTAATGAGTAATACTTTGAACATCGTTTTGATTAAGCAAAATCCAACATTTTAAGTTAGCTCTAAAAGTAGCTACTTTGAGCGGTAATATTAAATGCTAGCTTTGCTGTATTTAAGTATGATGCGATCAATTTCATTGAAATCAGTAGTTTACTCATATGCTTAAAATTAAAGACATACTTAAATCCTTTTGCTAGCTCAAAGACAGAGTTCTCCAAACCTTTCAGGATCAAACCCGTATAGAGGATGTCTCTGAAAGGCTCTACTTTAAAGTCAATAGGCAATAGTGAGGCAAGATGGGTGAGGTAATATCTTTTATTGGACCAGGTTTCTGCTGGTGAGAAACAAGCTTTCAAGCTTACAGAGTTCTTCTATAGGTCTGGGAAATGTACTCAGAGTGTCACAGTTAAATACAGGGTAGAATAACATTTAACATTAGTAGTTAACACATATTTCAAGCGACCATTCAAGGTGAAGTGGCCTATTCTTGTCCCTACAGTCATGGGGGGGAGAAAGAATTGGTATCAAGGCAGCTGAAGGGGGCTGGTTGTTAGTGTTTTATAGATTGTTGCAATAAGCCATAAATTCAGTGTGTCCATTCAGTTCATGTATCTGGCAAAGTTATCAATTCAAGCTCCAGCTCATCTTTTGAAAGTGTCGTGCAGGTTTCCTTTGAGGTTGAGGACCGAGAGGTCAGATGTAAAGTGATTGCTTTGTGAAAAGTGTTCCCCCACCCATGACAGGGTATTTCTGTTTTTTATCATTTTCCTGAGAGAGTTCATTCAAGAGCATAGTGATTGTCCAGTTTCACCCACATAGTTGTTATTGAGGCATTTAGTATACTGGATGAAATAAACCACATGATAGGTACATGTGGGACCCATGCATCTTGAAAGATGTATGGTAGCCGGCAGGGCCGTCCCTAGGGGGCGGCGAATGGGGCGATCGCCCTGGGCCCTGCGGTTACGCGGGCCCCATGGCCCCCCTATGGCCACACTCTTCCCTGCTCCGCGGGCCAGGAGCACTAAGCCCGGCCTCTGGGCTAGCCCTCCCCGCCCCTGGGGCAGAGCAGGTGGCTGGGGCCCACCTCTGCGGCGGCGGCCTCGGGTCCCCGGCTGGGGCACCGACCGCAGCAGCCTGGGGACCCGGCTGCGGCTGGCTCCCTCCACCAGGCCCCAGCTTCCAGGGCAGAGCCCAGAGCCGGCTCCCTGCTGGCGGCCTCAGCCTCCCCGCCCGGGCTGGCTCCCTGGGGGGGGGGGGAGGTGAAGCTGCCTGCCTGCCCTCCAGCATGGGGGGGGGGCGCCTAAGTCAGTTGGCCCTGGGCCCCACTCCCCCCACGGGACAGCGCTGGTAGCCGGGAGTGTTGATCATTGTAGCAGTGGAGATATGGCTGCGGGTTTTGCATCTTTTATTCTGGCAGAATCTGGTGCTGCTCTGAGTTGGTGTGCCCTGGTCTGTGGGGAGCTTGCGTCTATGATAATCTTGGCAAGATTCGGGGTTGTTTGAAGGCCATAAGAGGGTTCGGAAAGATTTCTTTCAGGATTGGATCCCCATTGAGTATGAGTTGTAGTTGTTTAATGTTATGGGTTCCAATGTCAGGTGGCTTATTACAACAATCTATAACCCACTAAAATCCCCCCTCAACTGACTACCCTCCCTGCCCCATTCCCCATCCTTCCTCCCTATGACTTCAGTAGTGTTAACAGTCCACATCACCTTGCATGGTCCTTTGTAATATGTGTTAACTAGATATGCCAAAAAACTGTTCCACCTGTTGTTTAGCTGTGACGCCGAGTACTTTTCCCAGACCAGGAGAAGAGCTCTGTGTAAGCTTGAAAGCTTGTCTCCTATCACCAGAAATCGGTCCAGTAAAGATATTACCTCACCCACCTTGTCTCTGTAATAATGTGGGATCAACATGGCTACAGCACTGCATATGCAATAGTGAGCCATTTGTCCCATGGTGTTCTGGTGTCAAGAGCTCTAAGGCCTTGTCTACATTAGCACTTACTCAAGGGTGTGAAAAAAACACCCCCCTGAGCAATACAATTTTTGCAAGTATAAGCGCTTATGTGGATTGTGCTCTCGATCGTTGTTCATTAGATGGCTTTATTGTGTCAGCGGGAGAGCTTTCTCCCGTCAATATAGCATGGCTACACAAGCGCTCTTACAGCGGCATGGCAGTACCAATAGAGCTGTGCTGTGTACGTTTTACATGTAGACTAGCCCTAAATCCATTGGCCCAAATTGATTGCATTGAAGCTGCAGTTGTAATCTTAATAGCATTAGGACACCATGGGATATGCTTATTATGTAACTAGCACAATTATCTTTGGCTGAAGGGTCAATTAAGCACTGGAATGCATTTTGGGAAAAGAGAAACAAAGTGAATGGACTAATTATTAAATGCATTTAAGAGATACAATGTAAATCTGAATATAAAGCAGGACATTTTAGGTGTCTAACAGAGTCATTGCATATGGGAACAATTCCTGGAATTACCTTTCAAATATGCTGTGAGCACCCAAAGAGAAAATTTTGCCTTCAGATATGCATGCAGAGCTCCCAATAGCTTTGCGGGGAGACACTTTCACACTGCCACAGAGCCTATCTAATCCAAAAGAGAAAATGTCAAGGTTTCTGGCAGGGGAACGAGAAAATGAGGGTTTCTGTATGGATATAAGTTTAAATGCAGACAAGAAAATCAATACTTTTATTATTGCTTCTTTGTCCATTTGAAATTTGTCACTCCTTTCCTTTCACAGAAGCAGAAGGAATTCCCCTTATATAAATTCCCATTTTGATAGAAAAGCAGAAGCAAGTAAAAGAGCCAAGTAAATCATAGAAATTAGAGATTGAAAAATCTTATTAACTCAATTTGAGCATCTCCTGCCAATAAAGGTCTGATCCCTATAGTATATCATCTAGTGATTTAGACATTGAAAAATGCATTTAAAATACAGTAAAAGAACCATGAAAACTAAAGGGCCAGGGGTGGGGAAGAAGTATAATGCAGCAGAATCTTCTCTTGGGAAAAGAGAGAGACAGGCAGAATGAACAATGCACAAAAGGTAATCATTTCATTTACCTTGGGAAATTGCTTGTGCTGGAAAAAGCCACCAGAAAAATCCTCACTGATTCTTATTCTTTAATGGGCTTATATTATGTATGTATGTATGGTAAAAATTGGTTTCTCTCTTAACCTCTGAAAAGATTACATTCTTTGTATTTGTTTCTTAATATTTATTGGGAACTAGCTTTTTAATACTGATGGTTTATACATGTTTTACATAATATTTTAATCCAGTACCTGTCTGTTGATCTTTGCTTTTTCTAAAGCATCTGTAGGGCTAACTATCTGTGGGTTGTGCATATAGAGTACGTCCACACTGGAGCCTTAGGTCGACATAAGGACAGTTAAGTCGACCTGCAGACTGCGGCATCCACATTGGGTGCTTATTAAGTCGACTTAAGCGCTTCCTTAGGTCGACTTAATAACATCACCTCTGAAGGTTGACTTAAAACTTAAGTCGACCTTATTAAGTCGACTTCAGCCAGTGTGGACGGGGAGTGCCCTTAAGTTGACCTAATTGGCCTCCAGGTCCCTGTGCAATGTGGGACAGCTACCCACAATGCACCACTCCTCCGTCGACCTAGCACCTGCCAGAGTGGACACTGGCAGTCGACTGGAGAGTTCACTGTGGACTCTCTAAGTTGACTTACCAAGGTTGACTTTAAGTTGACTTAAAGTCGCCTTTAAGTTGACTTAATAGAGCCTCCAGTGTAGACATACCCATAGGGTGCATCTACACTAGTAAATTAAGTCAACTTAAGCAGGCTTAAGTTGACTTAATTTACTCTGTGTCTACACTTGAGTTTCCTTAATTCGACTTAAGCAGTTCCTTAAGTCAAATTAAAGAAAAGTTAGTTTGAATTAGTAAAACCTCATTTTACTTTGAACTAACTCTTAATTCGAGTTAGTTAGTCAGTTAGTTAGTTAGTTAGTTAGTTAGTTAGTTAGTTAGTTAGTTAGTTAGTTAGTTAGTTAGTTAGTTGGAATTAAGTCAATGTGGCCATATTAGTTCGAACTAACTGCTCAGTTCAAACTAACCGGCACATTGATCTTAATGCAACTGACTAATTTGAACTAAGCAAGTGCCATGCATGGCACTTGCTTAATTCAAACTAGCATTCTAGTGGGGCCATGCTAGTTCGAATTAAGTTAATTTGAACTAACTAAAATTAGTTTGAATTAGTTAGTTCGAATTAAGTAATTCGAACTAATTTTGGTAAGTGAAGTCATAGCCATAGAGACTAAGCTGGGGTTCATGTGTGCACCACTGTTCCTACTGAGAACAACACTCTAGAGTTGCAATTTATGGTATTCTGCAGTTACTTCAATTAAATCTGGTTTGGCCTTAAATCTACTTAAAAGGAGAGTTCTAGAAGCCAGCCAGACTGTTTGGATTTATCTCTAGTTTCTTGGAATGATTTTGCTGGGTTTAAATAAAAGGTAAGTTTTTTTTAAGGTAAACACCAGAGATAGTTGTGCTCCTGTGGGAAAATGCACACCACAAAACCTGAACAAGCACATGACAGCTGTGGACAAAGCATTCTCTGTCAAGGGGATCTGACTATGGAACAAACTTCCAGGAGAGATTAAGCAAAAGCGGAATCTAACTGTCTTTAGGAAACCCTGTAAAATCCTTCCTTTTAGAAACTGACACACCAATCAACCAAAAGAACACACTAAAATAAAAATATCTGTGTCATAAAAAATGACCCTAACCTAATGATTCTGAAAAATCCCCAAGCAGAGATTTTAACCCTAAAAAAAGGAGATTTATTAGACTACAAAGAATCTGTTAGGGACTGCACTATTGCTACTGATTTTAAGTGGAAGGAGCTCAGACACTATGGTGATGGGTGGCAGTATAAAACCATAGATATATCGAAGTGGATGCGTTGAGATTTTTCAATATTTGATGGTTTTCGCTGATGATGAATGACCTGAGGAATACACACACTCTGTAATTCAGAAAGGATATTATTACAATTATGTAGCTGTTTTATGTGCCCTAGAGTGAGCGGAATTTCTGTGTCCGGTGAATGAAGTGCAAAGGAATGTGAACATAGATGACTTCTGATTCATATTGCAGAACTTCTTGGTAATCACTGCATCCCACAAACTGATATAAAACACCTTTAAGGAAGAAAACCTTTCCTTTGTTCCTGCTTTTACTTTCAACACTTCATCTGCTGTTCTATTTCATTTGTGATAAGGAATATCATCCTCAATTTAAAATTTAGTTTTCTGCACACACACAAAAAAAGAAAAGGCCTTCTCCCACTATCTTCCAAGTATTTGTGAAGCAAAATAGCTCCAGAATGTGCACCATCATTTTGTTGTACTTAGCTTGAGTTCATGTTGAATTCTTCCAAGATTTGGTGCACATGTGGTGGTATGAACATGCCCAATGCGGCTTAGAGGGTGGGAAGGGAGCCAAATGGAATTCTATTTATTTATGAAAGAGCTCTGCAAAACCTCCAGATAGACCTGAATACAATTACATATCATCATAGAAATATATGTCTGGAAGGGACCTTGAGAGGTCATCTAGGCCAGTCTTCCTGCACTCAACACAGCCTTACTGACTGGAGTTATGCATTGGAATGGGCTACCTAGGGAGGTGATAGAATCTCCATCTTTGGAGATTTTTAAGGCCCAGTTAGACAAAACCCTGGCTGGGGTGATTTAGTGGGAGTGGTCCTGCTTTTTAGCAGGGGGTTGGACTAGATGACCTTGTGAGGTCCCTTCCATCCCTATGATTCTATGATTATATAAAATCTCTTATGCACCAGTGACGCTATAGTTTCTTCTTCCATTGGTGTGCCTTTATGTGATCATGTTTCCAGAGAGAATCTCTTGTTGTTTTTGTGTTGCGGAAGTTTATGGCTCAAAGAAAACTTGTTTTTGTAAACCGTATCTGAGGCAGTTTTGGTCTCTTGTCATACACCTAACAAACAAACAAAAACAAGGCAAAACTTCAGATTTACAAAGCATGATTTGTGAATAATGACCAAGTAATAAAAGCAAGAGTCAAATAAAACTACAGGTTTCATGGATGAATGTAACAATTATATGAACTACTGCAAGTCACCTAATGGGAACTGTGTCCCAGTGAAGGGGATGCAGTCTGCCATAGCAAACACTTAGCAAACATCAGTTAGGTCATTCTCAAAACAGCTCTGTGAGGTAGGTACGATAAAGCATCTGTGGAATCACTTCATCTCTCAGTAGCCAGTAGTCACCCTGGTGCTGCAATGCAGTAAGGATTTAACAGAATGGTTTGACAGGAAATGCACAATACTTTTCAAATTAAAACTTAAGGAGTAAGAATGGAACCATATGGGTTGGAGTTTGGCCAGGATACTAGGTCCACTATCTGCCATGATGTTTTAATAGGAGAAGAGAGGGAAGGTTGGAATCAGAAAGTTCCATAGCAGTAGAACAGCCACTCTTTAATCTTGCGTTCCAAAAGCCCCTTTCTTTGGCCCGAGGAGGTTGATGGATGGGAGGAGAGAGTGGCAGAAATCTTGGCCAATGTGGCTCTGAGGAAGGAAAGGTTCTGTGCTGAGGAATTTGAGGGTTGCTCGTTGTCTCCTGTCCTCTCTCTGCCCACCCATTCTCCCCATAGACTGATAGGAAGTGAACAGAAGAGAATGGGACAGAACATAGAAAGTACAAGTATAGAAGACAATGTAGGACCGTAGTGCTTCCGAACAACTTTCCTACAGCATCCTCATGTTTGCCTCCAGAGGCTCTGACATTCTATACCCAATCCTTGATGTCATCTCCTGCAGGTCTGGGATAATTGTTATCTGCCAAGTTGCTTCTATAAAACATTTGCAGCCAGGCTTAGCACAAGGCCTGATGATTCAGCAAGCTGCTCGGTGTGGGGGGGTGAGACAAAGGCAGTTTCCCAAACCAATCAAAATATGTAAACTTTGAACTGAAACTTGGAGGCGTCATAAGACACATCAACACTAGGTATTTCTAATTCATTCAAGGCAGTTAACACATTTATAAAGGCTAATCTGGACAGTCCCCAAATCTTTGTTCAGAGCCACAAATGTTTGTAGTTTACAAGCCGACTAATACCTGGCTGTATTATACATTTTGTCTCAGTTTCATGTGTAGGCGTTTAAAGTACCCACAGTACCAGATTGAGTCCAAAGATTGCTTTCCTCTATCCTTTGTCTGCTCTACCTAGGTTGTAAACTCTTTGGGGCAGGAACGCTCTCTCATTTGTGTGTGTCACGGATCACTAATCTCAGTTGTGTCCACTAGGTGTTACTGTATTAAAAATATTAAATCATAAAGTATATGGAACAGTCAAATTTTCTTTTTTTCCTTACTAATCAAGAAAAAGTGAATTGGAAGATTTGACCATTATGTCATTTGTTGAGGAGTCTGTTTAGGTTTCCATCAGTTATGTTATCTATCTGTTATGTTGTTATTGGTTAGATGTTATTGTATTAAAGAAAATGATGACAGGTTTAATAATGTTGCTGCTAACAGAGTTGCCTCTGTAATGGTCTGGGTAGAAGGCATCCCCTTTTTTACATACCAGGAGATCTAAATTGGGAGACTGGGTGAAATTTTATGGAGATGATGTGGTAGGGTTTTTTTTGTTTGTTTAGGGTTTGTTGTTTTTCTAACATTTGTTTAGTCATAGGACAAGTTAGGCTATGTACACACGACAAACTTGTCCCGCAATAAGCTCTTGCGGGACAAGGAAAGCGCTATAAATATAGCTCTTTTATGTGTACATACGTGCTTCTTGTATCGCAAAGGAGCATTCACACATGTGAATGCTCCTTTGCGATACAAGGAGCAGTGCATGATGGGCACCTGTCCCAAGCCCCAGGGCTGAGCTAGGGGGCTGGCCTGAACTGGCGAGGGCAGCCAGTTCGGGTCAGCCCCGGGGCTTCGGGTGGGGGCAAGGGCTGCGCACTTAAGCACCGCAGTCACTGCTGCCACCCGAACCCCTGCAGCTGGACTAGGGGGCTGGCCTGAACTGGCGAGGGCAGCTGGTTCAGGTCAGTCCCCTAGCTCAGCCCTGGGGCTCGGGAGGCAGCTCCAATAGTCAATTTCACTGCTCAGCTAGAGCAGTGAAATTGACATATTTGACAGCTCCAATGTCCCAGAGTGGCCTGGATTGGCACTCTGGGACATTTCTGGAGGCTGTCTACTGCGGAAAATCCGTACACATGAGCACTACCGCAGAACAGCTGTTCCGCGGTAAGCCTAACCACTCTCGACTTGAGTGGTTTAACTGTTGCGGGGCAAGAGGGTGTTGCAGCACAACACGGAAAACACTCATGTGTACCCTCCAAGATTTATTGCGCGGTAAGGAACCCTATCGCGCAATAAAGTGATTGTGTGTACATGGCCTTAGCTGTGGTTTGACATGTAGGACTGAGGCCTCACTATTTAGCACCTTTGGTTCACTGATGTCCAAGTCTGTAAGGGCATTATCAATCGTTCTCTTATCCATTGCTGGCCTGAAAGTAATCCTAAAGTTGAGATAATTCATATTTAGTTTGTGATCCTCTATAATCCCCAGATCCTTTTTTGCAGTACTCCTTCCAAGACAGTCATGTCCCATTTTGTATTTATGCAATGATTATTCCTTCCTAAATCTAGCACTTTGCATTTTTCCGTATAGAATTTCATCCTATTTATTTCAGACCATTTCTCCAGTTTGTCAAGATCATTTTGAATTTCAATCCTGTCTTCCAAAGTCCTTGCAATCTCTCCCAGCTTGGTATCATCTGCAAACTTTATATGTGTATTCTCAATACCATTATCCAAATTATTTATGAAGAAATTGAATAGAATTGAATCTGAAAGATCCTGCAGGATCCCATTCAATATGCCCTTCCAGCTTGGTTATGAACCATTGATAACTACTGTCAGTATGCTTTTCCACCCAGTTGTGCACTCACCTTATAGTAGTGTTTGTCTAGGCCAAGGGCAGTCAATAAGTGAACTATGGGCCTTATTCGGACCACCAGATGCTTTTGAAAGGTCCCCAAAATCTTTTTATTTACTTTATTATTTTCACTATTGTTATTTTAATTATTTTCTCTGGAATCTCGACCTTCATTGTACCTTGACCAAGGAATTTGGATCTTGACAAAAGATAATTGAGTACCTCTGGCCTAGGCTGTATTACACAGATCTAGTAAGACTATGTGTAAATGGAACGTGTAAGTGTTTCTATGTTGGAAGACATGCTTCGTTGATAGTTGTGATGCACTCCTTTTTGGAAGCTGACGATCACTACTTGGTTCACTTCCTCACTCTAACTGGTTTAATTTCTTAGATGCACATCTGCTGCCTATAGGCACAACAAAAACAGTGCTGTCAAAAACATTAAATTGATTTTTTTCTTCATGGAGGGTTATGCAAATCAAAGCTAACATGTTAAGCTGTTTCTTGTTATTCATGATTTTTCTTTGATCCCACTGAGAACTTTGCACTCCAAATGTGTTTTTTCCCCCAGCTATGGGAATGAAGTCCAGTCTGTTGCCAGCTATTGCAGGTCTCATGATCTTTTGCGTTTTTCCTAAAGCTCCAGCTTCTGGAGTCACATGATTAGATAGAACTCTCAGCTATCATTTTTTTAAAAGGTAAGTTTGTAGCCCTCATGACTGCGGAGCAATTAGCTTAAAAACATGAACCTCACAGGGTCAAAAACTAGAAGGCAAATAAAAAGAACGGACAGTTTAATACCTCATAATTTCTAAGCCAATCACATGATTTTGAATCCCTACTGGTGACTTTTGAACTCTTGGGGTTGGCAGGTATGTATGTTGCTGCAGATACATTTTTTTTCCCCAAGGTACTGGGAATTTATTTGTGGAAAAAAATAGAAATATCCTGTCTCAAAATATAGGAAATGTAAAGGGCATGGGCCACAAAGAATACATGAGTGAGGATGGAGGAGTCTTTTGAATATTTTATTCATAGGAGTGTTTGGCCACAGCTTTCTTCCAATCAGGTCAGGCTACCCCAACATTATTTTTATTTAGGGCATGTATTGTGAGCTCCTGGAGCAGGGATGTGTTCATCTTTGCCTGTCTAGCTCTCCTAGGGCTCTGACCGCGGTTTGAGGTTTTTTAACCCAAGTACATGTTTTGGGTTGTCTCAAGGACAAGGTAGACAGCGAGGGCAAAGGCAGCTAACAGAGGGGGTGTAGTGACAAACTGACTGAAGCCAAATCTCTCTGGCTGGGGGTTTCATACATTCCTCCCTTTAGCTTTGATGTATTCCTGCAGTGGGGTGAGACACTTAGTCTCTCTCTGCCAGTTTTCGGGGTGGAGGGTTGGGGGTTTATCGGGGGGACCTTGCTGGCAGATTTCCTAGTGTCTGGGGTTTAAACTAGCCCTAGCTTTTTAAAGGAACAACGTCTGGGGGGAGGAGGGGTGGTTGCCTCTCTGGGCCGCTGCTAGTGTGTGCGTGTTGGGGGGGATTTGGGAGCCCCGCGGGCGGCAGAGCCGCGGACCCGGAAGCGGTTGCACCCATGGCAGGGGGCGGTGCGCGGGCTCGGCTGGCGGGGGCGGCGCCGCTGGCTTGTCCCGTTGCCGCCCGGCCGCGGGGCAGGGGTCGGGGCGGCCGGCCGGGCTGCAGACGCCGCGGGGCATGCTGAGCCCGGAGCGCGCGCTCCCCGCGGGGACCCGGCCGGCGGCCGCCGCGCTCCTGCTGCTGCTGCTCCTGCTCAGGGGCGCCGGGGCGCAGAAAGGTGAGCGTGCCGGCCGGCCGGACGGACGGACAGACAGACACGCACCCCGTGCCTGCTGAGGGAGGAGAGAGGCGGGGACCCCCCGTGCACCCCTGCCCCCCACAGCTGTGGGTCTCCATCCTCCCCGAGGTAGCTGTACTGTCCTGTGGGCGCCCCCCAAATTTTCGGGGCAGCCGGCCCCTGCTGTGGCTGATCCGGCTGCCCCCTGTTTCTGGGAACAAAGGGGGAAAGAGGTGGCCTGTGTCTGGAAGTAGCCCCTTTCCCACCCCTGCTGAGAGCTTCGTCTCCAATCGAGGGGGTCTGCTGTCCTCAGCCTTCAAGTCCAAGGGATTTGTCAGCCCTGTGGAGTGGGGCTGGAGAAAGGGCACCTCCCCACTGCCTCATTTCACGTACGCATGAGAGTAGTGACCCGGGTCCCAGGTGATGCCCCCCCCCCTCATTTCCCAGCAGTCACTCAGTTGTTTCCCCAAGACAAGAGAGGGAGGTGGGGAAACACCTCAACATGTGTCCCCATGCAAGAGAAATTTAGTTTAGTCCTCTTTTTTTAAACATTGCTTTAGCCCAAATTGCAAGAGGAAGTGGGAGGCTTTCACACATGGGGGAGGATGGCAAATGAGCATGCCTTCCACTCTTTGGGGTGGCAGAAGTCCATTTGCTCCGGTGTTTATATTGTTGTGTGAGATTTCCTACATGCTCCTTTTCTGAATTGCCTGTTGTTGTATTTCTCTGAGGTGATTTTAAGATGGGAGGGAAAAGAAACTTTGGAAAATGAAAGTTCAGGAGCAGGAGGGTAAAAGGGTAGTGGAGCAGTGTGTATATTTTAAATAAAACTGGGGTTCTATTGGGTTTTCAGTAGATTGACAGCATCTTGCAGGTTTTTCCCTTTCCACAGTGTGTGAAAACTAGCATCAGCTGGAAGGCAGGCGTTAATAAGTGGTTAATTTATGAAATCTGAGTTACAGAGATACCTAACATAATGTGCACAGGGGGTAAGAGACATCTTTGGCAGAATAGGCCATGCACAACTCTATAAAGGAAGTTGATGAGCTGTCTCCTTATTCTGTGGAATAATTGGCTACATACTTTTGTGTGTTGAAATTTACAAGACAACATTTGGTCTTTTGAGGATGGTGAAAGAACAGGGAGTGGAACATTAACTATCACTTTGATCTTATGCTAGAAAAAATGACAGAATGGAATTGTTGCCATCATTAAAACCTCAATTCTGTACCTAAGATTGAAAATAAGAAATTTGAGGAAAAATATTTTACATTTTTCTATTTACTTTGCTTCTTACTGTACATTAGAAGTAATGATGCTGGCTGTACACAGGATTCTCTGTTCTTGTGTGTGTGTTTCACATGGTAACCCACGAGAAGACGACAATTTTTTAAATCGCAAACTACCGGGGAACTCAAAGACAGGTGTAATATACTGTAAACCTGCATGTAACTGATATTTAACTGTGTCAGAAGTTGTACAAAGTGGACCACACAACATAGTAATCACAGTGTTGACTTCCTTTCCACCGTCTTTCCAGCTAACTACACTACTTCACATATAACAGTAACACTACAAAGCAATTACCATAGTAGCCACAGTAATGTCATGCTGTGAATTGTCAGTGGTCCATTTGTCTGTGATTGGGCAGACCATTGATCCACAAGACCAACTCTTTAAGGTGTTATTCATCCATGACACAGCTTGGAAATCCCTATGCTACCTTTCAAATTTACAATGTCCTTTGAAATCACATATGAGGACATCTCTCCTGAAGTCAAACAGTTCTGTGAGGGATGAACTGGCTTAAAAAGGCAATAAAAGGGGAGAATGTTCTAAAGTTTTGTGGCTCCTGCATCACTGATTTCGGGGCTGTTCAGTTATGAGTGATTGTCAGGATGTTATAAGCACAAATTTAACTTTTCTATATTGTTTCTTTGCAAACAATATTGTTTAGGTTTTTTGTCAAAAATTAACATTGATCTGCTTCCAGGGATGAAGGGTGGAGAGCTGAGTTATTGAAAGCTATAACAGTCATATGTGGGCAAAGAGTTCCAGAATAAGATAAAATACTTCTTCTCTGTGTAATCCATGTGCATATACATTATGATGTAGTCGTTATTTACATGATCACGTACTATTTTTTCCAAAGGACCACCTCATTAAATGTGCAAAATGAACAGTGCTCACTGAATGAGAAGTTATTCACTTTTTTTTTTGCCCTATTGTTCAATGTGTGGCCTAGGTTTTATAATTTGCACAAACCCTGCTCTGAAGATAGAATAATGAATTTCATCATGGGCTTTTTTATGATGGTCGGTCATCACTATAACATCAAGTCCTTGAAAAATATTAATTGTCTTCAAAACACCCCATAAAGTGAATGAGTGCTATCAGTGATGTCCAGCCTTTTTGGCTTGAGGGCAACAAGTATAATTTTGCCAGCAGTCCTCCCCAACTACAGCCAGACAGAAGGAGTTCAGAGAGAGGGCAGCCCCCTCACTGATCTCCCATCCTGCTGACTGCAGCAGGGGAACCACATACCTCCTGTAGCCATGTGTGCTCCACCTGGGTCCCTAGGCAGAGGCTCTCTTCTGCTGCCAGGGGGACAGGAGATCAGTGCTCCCCTTCACTTTGTTGTGCTCACTGCTACAGTCCAGGGGAGTGGAGCACTGATTTCCAATCCCCTTGGCTGCAGCAAGGAGCCTGCGCTGGTCTTTTAGACTTGCAAAAATGTATTCCACCTGGGTCCTTAGGCAATAGCTTTCTTCTGCAGTTAGCGGGAGGGGAGCCGCGGGCCACTTTTGGCCCCTGGTCTACAGGTTGGGAACCACTGAGTGTTATGATCCCCATTTTACAGATGGGGAGGTGAAACATAGAAGAGAATAAGATGAAAAGTTTCCACAAACGTGGGGTGCTTGCTCTGAGATCCTAGAATCTGATTTTTTCAGGGTACTTAGTGTTATATAACATGTATACATTCAAAGTGCAGCTTCCATTGTCTTCGTTTGCAGAAAGAAATGCTCAGAACTTCTATTAATCAGGCATGCATAAAATGAAGAACACATCAGTGAACCCCTGTGAAAACTTTTGAATTAAGTGATTTGCCCTACCTCACACAGGAATTAGTGGAAAAGACAAGGAATTGATTTCTCCTGGAATACATTCAACTGCCTTAACCTTGATCATCCGTTCTGTTCTTGCAATCCTCTGCCTCATTCACTATACCCCTTCCAGTTTCTGCAACCAATGAGGCAAGGGTCTACAGACAAAAACTTCCTTCATTACCCAGTCCTGATTCATTCCCAGAATGGATCCATCCTGTGCGTAAATGAGACAGGGGTCCTATAGGAAAAAAAAGCAGGTGATCATTTCATTAAAGACTGTATCATTATGCATATGTACAAGAGGGCTGATTTAAGGTTGCACGGGTTACCCACTAACTTATCAGTGTTGCCCAGCCCTGTGCTCCTCTTTTTCACTTTGAGGCCCTGGACAGGTCAGAAGCCAGAGCCAGGCAGTGGTAAGAACTACCCAAGAGCCCTGGATCCTCCACCTTCCCTGATGTGTTGCCCAAGAGTAGCCCCCAGGCCATGTCTCCACCTAGTGGTTCTGGTGCTCCCTGGTTCCATTCTGGGAGCAGAGGGAATTTTGCTCTTTTGGGCATAGACTCTTCTGCCATTCTCGCCCAAGCTTGACCCTTTCCATGCCTCCTCCTGTTCCATTCCTGTTTCTTTCCCCACAACGCCCAAGCTCCTCACCCGAGTTCCATTCTCCTCCCTTCCCTTCCTGTGCCCAGTCTCCTCCTTTCTTCCTCCCCTATCCCCCCTGGCCCTTCCTGGTTCCTCTGCTATCCTTCTCCTTTGATGCCCCCAATATGCTGGCTCCCAATCTCCCTACTTGGGCTCCTTTTCCAATCTCAGTATCCTATTTTGCCCCTGTCCACTCCCCCCCCCCCACACACACCTGGCATCTTGTCATATCTATCTCCACTTTCCCATACCTTGTTCCCTCAACCAGGAGACAGGCTCTCTGCTCTGCGTTCTGGAGCCTGGCCATTTGTTGGCCCACAACCATCCAGTGCTGGAGATGTAGAGAAAGTCCTGCTTAGGCCCAGGCTGGGGCCTTCCCAGGGCAGCTGGAATCTTCATGGAATTTAGCTACAAAGCTCTGGCAAGTTTTGATTGACCATGTGCAAATTGGGATTTTTTCAAAAGCAGTAACTTAGCCACATCTGGGCAGATTTTCATGGAGATGGCCAAAGATGCTTTCCTGACAGAGCAGTTACCCCTTGGCAAATGTTAAGTTCCTGCTCCAAAGGACGGAATTGCTAGAGCTTCACAAAAGAATCGCCTCAAGAATTTTTAACATGAGCAAAACAACATATCTCTTCCTGATCTCATTCTCAAAAATGGCAAAACTGTTTTTGGCTGAAGTTTTCCACAAAATTCAGCATGAGGCAAATACTCAGAACAAAATATTTCAGCTTGAAAGGGTTACTGTTGGGTAAAGTTAAAACAACTGAAAATTGAATCTTATAATGGGAAGTGCTTAATAATAACCTTAAAAATGGGTTATCCTGCCAGCCCCACCTATAATAATTTTAATAAGGTTTGATGGTTTCTCAGTGTGCTTTGCAATATAATCTTGTATGAAGAAACCAAAGTTAAATTTGCATGTCATTTTGTGATATTTTTCATTCAGCATGGAAGAATATACAATATAGATTGCCTACATTATAAACAGTATGAGAGCAGTTGTAAAATACTCAAGGGCATTAAAATCCCATTCCAGAAATAAGAAATGTTACTGATTTCTAGAAAGCTCTTGTGTGTTCATGGCCATGTTTGAGCTCTGCTTTCACTTAACAATTTCTTCCACATTCTCAATAATAATAAACTAACACACACTGTTTTTGTGGCTTGTGGATATTCTGATCTGCTATCATACATTTGTAAAAACACTCTGCTGTTTGACATTATAAACATAATAGCTATAGATCATAATAAGGCATTAGTGAGGAATCCAAAACACAGTTTCTCAAACTACTTTGTAGCGCGGACCCTGTTTTAATACAGATTGGCTCTTGGATAACCACCTATGCTATTCACAGTTGTGCTGACCAACTCCCTTTGCTGTTGTAATTATATAACATCCCTGGGGCAACAATAGCAGTTGCTTACATGGAAAAGTGATATTGGGAAAGTATTTAATGCATTTTTTAGCTGCTTTTAATGCAGTTTAGCAGCTGGAAATGAGAGAGCGAGCCAGAATCATGTAATCAGCCAGTTCTCCATGGACCGCATTTTGAGAACTTCTGCACTTAACAGATGTTCAGCTATTATCTTGTATTCACTGTGGCCTATTCATCAGTTAAATCTATTTGGCTATCCAGTAACAAAATGACCAAGTGAGAAAAGGATGCTTACTTTTTTTCAACATAGAAATTCAGAAATATTTCTGTAACTTTGGACTTTATTTAGATCATAATATGATAATGTTACAGTTTGACTGATATATTATGAAGGCATCTTACTGGGAGAGTTTATCCTGAGACTCAGTGCGGGTTCAGAAATGAATGCTCCAGGACTGACACGTCCTTCATAATGTGCTTGTTAGAAGAAAAAAAAATGAGAACAAAAGGCACCTCTCTATATAGCATTTGTTAATCGTGTCAAAGGCCCACTGTAGGTCAGCAGGAATGGCATTTACAAGAGCCTATTGAAAATTGGATGTTCGCAAGAAGTGCTTTCCCTATTTAAGGAGTTCCATGAGGGAGCAAAGGTAAGTATCTAGTATGAGAATGAAACAACATCTGAGTTTAGCATAGATACTGGCATGAAGGAAGGCTATATCTTAGGCTATGTCTACACTTGCTAAAATTAGTTCGAATTAGTTAGTTCGAACTAACTAATTCGATCTAATTTTAGTTAGTTCGAATGAACTTAATTTGAACTAGCATGGCCACACTGGAATGTTAGTTCGAACTAAGCAAGCACTTGCTTAGTTTGAATTAGTGATCCCCATTCATTTCAATGGCCGGTTAATTCAAGCTAAGAAATTAGTTCGAATTAACATGGCCACATTGGTTAATTCAAACTAATTAGTTCTAATTAACCCCTTAGTTCGTATACCCCATTCTAACTTCTTAGTTCGAATTAAGGAAGTCCTTAATTCGAACTAACTAAAGCCTAGTGTAGCCATGGCTTTAGTTAGTTCGAATTAAGCCTCCTTAATTTGAACTAACTTGCCAGTGTAGACACAGCCTTAGTGCAGGGGTTGGCAACCCCTGCAATGCGTGCCACAGCTGGCATGCGGGCCGAGCCTGAGTGGCACACGGAGCCACTCAGGCTCCCCCACTGGCTCTGCAAACTGCGTGGCCAGCAGCTGCAGCGCACAGCTGAGGGTCCCTGCTGGCCCTGCCCCTTTGCTGGATGGCAGGAGGAGAGGCGAACGGAGCGGGTCATGTCGCCCCGGCCCACCCAGAGCCGCACTGCTGCCAGCAGGGCAGAGCCAGCCCTGGCCATGGCTGGCAAGAGGGCGGGTCAGGTCGGCCCGGCCTGGCCGGAGCCGCCGCTGCCAGTGGGTGGTCTCCGGTTCCTGGCCCCTGCTCCCGCCGGCAGCGGTGGCTCCGGGTGGGCCGACCCAACTCGCCCTCTTGCTGGCCATGGCCGGGGCCAGCTCTGGGTGGGCTGGGGCGACGTGACTAGCTCCACTCCGCTCCCCTCCTGCCGTCCAGCAAAGGGGCGGGGCCAGCAGGGGCCATCAGCCCCGCGCTGCCCCTGCGGACGGGATCCGGCCCCAGGGCCGGGAACCCAGCAGGGCACCTGGTCTGGCTCCGCCCCCTTTGGCTCCGCCCCCGGCACCTGCTGAGGGTGCAGTGGGTGGGGCTGGCACAGGGGCCCGCAAAGGTTGCTGACCCCTGCCTTAGTGTCTGTTGACTTTGGCATCTTCTCTGTTCTTTTTAAGTACGATTTAGGAAACTATCAATCTAGCATACTAATTGAATCAGGGATGGACAGCATCTATCAATCATGAGATTTCAGAGCAAAAGGCATGTCACCAGCTCACTATTCAGGATCTGCTCTTTCTAGACAACCTTCGTTCATCTCTCATTCACCTGATGAATTGCAAATCATGATGAATAAGTTCTCTGGTGCATGTATGAAGTTCATCATGGTAATCAATACTAAGAAAACAGTTGTTACATCATTGGGCATTAACATCCTACCTAAAGTCTACATCAAAAATGAAGCTCTGGACAGCATGGATCACTTCTCCTATCTTGGCTCAACATAACCAACTTACTTAGCCTTGATACAGAACTTGATGCGAAGATTGATAAATCCTCTGTCACCTTTGGTAAAGTTACCTTGTATTTGGAACAACAAGCTTCTAACCCTGAATACAAAGGTATCTGATTTATCAGGCTCATGTCCTCAGCATCCTCTTTTACAGTTGTGAAAGCTCAGTTATGTACTCCAAGCAGGAGTGGAGATTGAACAGCTTCCATCTTCAATGTCACAGAAAAACCACCATTAATGAGATCCTAGAGAGAACTGGCCTACAATTTATGTAGACTATGGTAGATGCTTGCGGGCTGGCTGGGACACTTGAAGCATGTGCCTCAAGATAATTTGCCAAAGATTCAAAGGAACAGCCATGTTAGTCTGCATACAGCAAAAACAATGAGAGTCCTTTGGCACCTTAAAGACTAACAAATTTATTTGGGCATAAGCTTTTGTGGGCTTCAGCCCACTTTGTCAGAGGCATCATTGTTTTTGCTGCCAAAGATTGTATTCCATGGCCACTTTAAGAACTACCTATGATGCAGAGGAAGGACAAAGCTCCAATACAGCGAAAAGGTCAACCAGGGTCTCAAGAAATTCAGCATTCCCACCAATCGCTGGGAGAGCCCTGCCCACAATCACTCAGTCTGGAGAAGGTGGATCAAGGCTGCTGCAGTTCTCATGAAGACTCATCAAAGAGCCCAGCCTGAGGCCTGTAGGCAAGGCAGGAAGCTGTGTGCGCTCCAGCCTCCGTCTGGTGGGTGGACCTGTAGCCATTGTGGGAAGGTCTGCCACTTGCACATTGGGCTCTTCTCCTACCCTACTTCCAAGCGTCACTGACTGAATGACTTTGTTGTTTTTCCTTGCATCTGATTCTAATCTCTCTCTCTCTCTCTCTCTCTCTCTCTCTCTCTCTCTCTAGCAACTCCATATTTAAAGTCCTGTTGTAATTTACACTTAAAGCAAGAGTAAACTCCCTTTGTTTTGTTTTGTTTTTTTAATTTAGGCTCCAAATCTGACACACAAAATAGTTGCAGATAATTTAATTTTTTGTGTAGTTTTTTTAAATAAAATAATCTTTAACTCTTGGAGGTGAAATATCTTAAAATGTACCTCTTTTAAAATTTAGCTTTTCCCCTACTGTTCTGCTTTTTTCTAAATGACCAGAACCATCACAAATGCCAAACTTCAGAAATATCCAAATGAGTATAAGCTATCTTGAAATTTCAAAATTAAGGACATGAATGTTTTCCTTTTATTACCTATAACCAGGATGTGAAAAATCCACTTATCTCAATATCCATGATGAGTAGGAACCTTCCCAGGATGCATGTGATTGACTTCTGAAGGATCAAAGCGTGTATTTAAAAGAAAAAAATAAATGTCTAGTCCTTGTGGTTGTGAAAATGCCCATTTAAATTTGAACACTTAAGTTTAAAACGATGCAGTAATGTCATCCCAAGCCTGCAGTGAGACAGCTCAGCTAACACTGCTGGTGTAGAGTTGAAGGGGAGCAGGTCTGGCTGCTGCTGTGTTAATAAGCCAGTGTGAGCGGCGTACCTGGTACTAGGTGATGTCTACTGCCCCCTGGTCCAGGAGGTTTGGCAGTGAGTGCTTCCCCTTGGGATAGAGTAATTACATGTCCAGTGTAGACTGATTTAAATCATGAAGCAGAAAACCTTGAATTAAATAGTCAGATTTAATCTTGTTTTGCATTTGTACTTCTTAGTTGTTTTCCTAAAGAAAGGTTGATTAAAATGTTGATTTAAAACCAAATATAGACTTTCCTCTAAATTTGGTACTTTTTTGCTGATGAGGAGCATATTCTATATCTATGCACATATATTTAAGCATTTATTTCATTTTGCATGTGTTTATTCAAATTCTTAATTTTTACATTGTTAAGAAGTGAATGATACATTTCTTATTTACTAGATGATAAATGTTTCAGTAGTAATTTCTCAAGTGGTATTTGGATAAAAATTTGAATTAAAATGCTCCTTACGTGCTAGTTTAGTTAATAAGACACATTTGCAGAATTGGAGCCATAGAATGTAATACATAATGCATGTTTGAGTATATAGGTTCTTAGAAACCACTAGTAATAACTGCTTTGGAAGTGTAAATCCTGTTAAATCAGGTTCAAATAAAGGACATATTCTTTGAAATGGAGTATGACTAAACTGTGAGTGGCTGAATGTGCTCATTTTCAAGAACTTCTGACTTTGACATGAAAAATGTCTTGTGACTTAGTTTTTAGCCTATATGTAGGTTGAGATGTCTGGGATTTTAACTTCTAATATAGGAGTATTAATTGTTTTCTGACAGCTACTTGCTTGTGGATCATTGTCTCTCTTAATGTCTTGCTAGAATTGGTGATAGTGGCCTGTTGTACCCAAATCGTATATAATTTGACAGTTATACTGTAATAACAATAAGGTCCCAATTCTGCAACCACTTATTTAAGTGCTTAACTTCAAGCATGTGGATAATCTTCTTCATTTCAAAGTTAAGCAGGAGAGTATGTGCTTGCAGGACTGAACCTTAAATGCCTTATTCTCCAAATATTGTAGTGCCATCTTCTTAAAATCCACCATTTTTAATATTACTGGGCATCGTTGTAGTTTTGTTTGGGTTTTTTTTGTAAACCAAATATACTTCATGAATCTAGTTTAATCATTCTTGCAAAATAAATAAATAATTGAATAATAAGGAATTAGCTAACAGTTCAAAAAAAGGGGATATAGTTTTCAGCGATAAGATTGTAACTTGCTTTTCTTGACATCATAAACTATAGATTATTGTTTAGAAATACTGAATCAAATTAAACTCCAGTCATAAAAATTAGGGTTTCCATAAATTTAAAGGTCTTCCTAAAATGTTTGTTGGTTTCTTCAAAATATAAGGTTTATTGTTGTTGTTTTAAAGCTTCCTCATTGTGAAGATTGTCACCACTATGGTGGCCAGCAAAGGATGTGGTCGGTGGAGGAAACTGGACATAAGCCTTTTTTTGTTCCTTTGATGAATAAGAAAGCCCATTTTTGTTAGTTTGTTTTTAGAAACAAATTGCTTTGTGTTTTTTACATTAGAAATACAGGTTTTTTCTAGCCTGGAAAATGCTGTAGTAACCTGATTGTCAGTAGTCAAAAGCCTGGGCACATGGTAATTGACTCTTTGTAGTCCTTTGGATAATTTTTTTTTAATAAATGCTTAATTTTCATTGACTACTGAATGCTTTGTATCAATGTCTTTGTTTAAGTATCAGTATCCCACACCTTCAATTAAAATAGGAGCAATCACAGTAGACAACTGAGGCCCCAGAAGACATTTAGCAAAACTGGAGAAGACCAACTTGATGATCATGATATTTCTATGATAAAAACCGAGGGAGCAAGAAACATTTTAAAATGGTCAGGCCTTAGTTATGCCTCATGAAGAAGCTAAAAAGGCACAAATCCAATTTTTAAAAATCCTTTTCAAGTCATCTTAAGTTCAGGCGCTATCAGCTTTGTTTTGTCAGGCAGGCACTGGAACAGTATCTTGTCAAAGATGTGACCTCAGATTTTCCATCTATGACAAACTCCAAGAGACTCATCAGCAATTGGGTGTATAGCATTTGTGAGCCCGCATATACTATATCATCTTTAGTTGTTTGCAACTAATCCTCTGGCTCAGAATTCTCTCTAAATGAATGCACTGACTTTCTGACTTCTTTGAAGTGGTATAGGAATTCATAGTAGCCTTACTAAACATCTCATCTGAGCCACTGCTGGAATGAGAATGGAATGAAAAATTCTAGGAGGCATCTGTGGACTGGCCATGAGTGGTTAACTTTATTAATTTCAATTTGAAAAAGGCAATTAAACATGAACACCAAAAATACTGAGCTTGAGATTGTTTTTATGTGACTGGAAGGTAGACTAACACTTAAACCACAATTCCTATATAACTTCACTAGCTGGAAAAAAAAGTCATTAATTTTTTCCCGATACCATACAAGAGTTCTCGCCTTCCATTTACTGATCCATTTTTGACAACCCCATGCACAAATCAGCAATTCTTTGACTTACACGTCCCCTGTATTTCTGACTGTTTACCTCTTCACTTTGAGGCTGGTCTACTCATCTCTTTTTTTTCTCAGCTCTGTTTCCTGGAGCAGAGACTTCTAATTTCTGGTACATCCAGTCTCTGCTTGAAAGAGAAAGACCAACAGTGGGGAAGCAGGACAAGGAGAGGATGGGGTCATGGAAGAAAGTACCATCATGGTAGGAGAAGCACACTGAGAATGGGAAAGGTGGATTACTCCGGTTGCTGGGCATTGATGGGGCCTAGTGTCTAGGGACAGAGAATAGCCTGAGTTTGAGATTTAGTAGGGGACTTTTTTTCTGATGGTGAATTGTTGTTGGGAGTAGGCAGGAGAGCTCCCCTCAGCACTGGCCCAACCTCTTAACATAGTGCGATATTTATATAATTTTTTTAAAAAAGAAAAGCATTTGTCCACTTTAAAAATATGGTTGCTGAGGGGGAAATGGGATTTCTCAGCGATCTTTGCAACCCACACCCTGAGTGCTACAGTGGCTTTCTCTCCACCATCTTAGATTTCTGGCTTCTAGAAAAGATGATTTTGTTCCTCAACTCTTTCCCAAAACTTCACGTACTGCTCTCTTAATAGCTTCAATAGTTGGCTTTTCTGTTGCTCAAAGCTTTTCCAAGCTGCAGCAGAATTAAGTTAAATGGATTCTTGTTGGTTTATTGCTGCCAACATTAATCTGAAAAACAGGAGTGAAAACTGACCAAGTTATCAGTTTTCATTCTGCTGTGGCTTGTAGAACCTGTGAGCTAGCTGCAAGGACAGTGGAGTTGTCTGAAGGCTTAGGAAGGCAGAATGCTTTTGTTTGTGCTATCGTCACAATCATGAGAGCTAGAAACCATCATTTAAAAAATAAAATGAGAGGGTAGATAAGAGAACATGCTCTTGTAGTCTGATATTTCAGTTTAGGCATGCACTGCCGTTTTAGCACTCATTTTTCTTGTAAGAGGTAAAACAATCATTCTTTACATGAGTGTTAAAAATCTGGTATGTGAACACTTTATTAAATCACTGTGATGAAGCTAATCCGCACCTCTTGCAAAAATTACTCCTTCAAGTATTTTCTTCATATTCCCATTTGTGGGATGTGCTGACTGTGTAGAGCCAGGATGGTGGAATCTTTTAGTGGCAATACCTGTTAGGGCACGCACACACTCTACTATTCCTTGGATTGAAGCATGTTCTGAAGGCATGACCATAAAAGGGATGCCGTGCCCATTATTGCCTCTATTCCTCCCACTGCAGCAACAAAAGGATGTGGACCTCTCCCGATCCCAGATCCATAGCTTAATTAGAGTCATTTTAGATCAGTTATTGTTAAAAGTTTGTATAGTTAGTGTTTAGGGTAAGTTAGTTTTAAAATAGGGGAGTCATAGTCTGTCAGTTGAAGTAGAATACTTACCGGTACTATCCTAGTTTGAATAGGCATGGATTTAAGAGGTGCACAGGGTGCTAAACTGTCTTCCCAACTTACGATGCACACTTTTGGTGCCTGAAATGCATAGGAAAGAATCATTTGCCAGCATAATATGCTATGTGAGAGACAGAATAGCTATCAGGTTCTTCTGTTGTAAGACAGTCCTCTGGGATCTGATAATTCTAAAGGATCTGAGGACAAGAAGGGGAGGCCTCAACTGGCTCCAGATAGATCTAGATCCAAGAAAGCATTGACACTGAAGGCTTTGACTTTGGCACCGAGTTCCAGCTCCAAGTTAACTGAGCTTCTGGTAGCCGTGTCCTCAGATCCAGCTCCAAATCAGATTCAGCCTCTAGCTGGACCAATACTGCACAGACACTTTAGGGATCTGGAAGAATTACTGGAACCAACTGCATCAGTTCAGAAGAAGAGTGCCTGTTGAAACACATCTGAAGCAGTTCTTCAGATCATTCATATTATGCGAACCCTAAGGACTCAAAACTGCTGGAGCACACCAAGAGCACATATTCGAAGAAAACACCATCAGATCAGATTATGACAGCTCAACTGTATACAATGATGATTATAGAGCAAATTCATCCAGATCCATATTGCATAATGGTCATATTGCGTGGTTCTCCAGAAAAAAGGTGAGACAGGATGATGTGTGGGAGAGTTCTCTTGAGTCCATACCCTTGCTACCTAAGACTTCAACTGGCTCTTCAAGAAAGAGTGTTTCACCACTCTTCACATTTTGGATCTATACATCAGTTCTCTCTCTCATTGATTTAGTATCATATCTGGGATCTGATCTGCAACTGTATATTGAGCTGGATCCAGCATTCAGAACGAAGACCCAAGTGTTTCATAAACAAAGTCTTCTTCCTAGAATTAATGCTTCTGGATCTCATATCATATAAGATGCCAGATTGGGGTAATTGACAAGACTGGCCCATTTCTCTCTGGATGCCTTGACCATATTGGCTGACACCTACCTACCAATATTATACCAGAAAATCTTACTCTTCAGTGCTGGAACATCTTCTAGCGGAACCTATGGATCCGAGGTGTCCAAATCTGAGAGCTAGGTAATGTTTCCTTTCCTGGGTATAAGACATTCTCTTTGAGGAAGAATATAGGCAGAATCTCCCAGGTTGATTTCTAATATGTCATGGAACTGGAAAGTGGCTCATCTCCAGAAGACAATGTGAGAGTAGCTGCAGCATTGTCCCCTTCAGAGAGCATGACTCAGTTTAATGAACTAATTGATAGGATGGCATCAATTTAAAATTACCGGCAGTAGCTTTGGAAGAGAACCAACATTCAGTTTTTGACATTTTAGGTTCTGCTACAAAGAGTGAGGTCTCGTTATCTATGTTAGAATGGCTCTGGTAACTAGCAGAATCCCGTCAGTCCAATCTGTCACTCTTTCAACCAATTTAAAAGGTATACCAGTAAACTCAGGAGGGATTCTTTTGTTTTCATGTTCACTCCCAGCCAAACCCTCTTGTTATAGCAGCAGCATTTTTAAGATCTAGGTCAGGTTTTCAGCTTTCAGCCCCTTATGATAAAGAAAGGAAGAAGTTGGACTCTCTAATTTTTTTTCCTTTGGTTTCCCTAAACGTATGTGGGAGATCATCAAGCCATGGTGGCTAGGTATTAGTTTCAACATTTGGAGAAGATATCAATCTTCACCAAAAACTCCCCAGGGTCAATGAATGTTTATATCAGCTCTCATCACAGAGTGCCAGAACATGACCAAACACATCTGAAAATCCATAAAAAAGGAAACCCCCGACGCCCCATCATCTCAGGCATTGGAATGCTTACAACAGGGCGTATATGGCTATGTGGACTCTCTCCTCAGACCCTATGCTATCAACACTCCTAGTTATCTTTGAAGCACTACGGACTTCCTGAGAAAAATCCATTGGTGAATTTCCAGAAAACACCGTCCTGGCCACTATGGACGTAGAGGCTTTTTACACCAACATCCCACACAAAGACGGATTACAAGCCATTAGAAGAAGCATCCCAGATGATGCCACAGCAAACCTTGTGGCTGAACTTTGTGACTTTGTACTCACCCTCAACCATTTCAGATTTGAAGATAATTTATACCTTCAATTCAGTGGCACTGCTATGGGTACCTGCATGGCCCCACAATATGCCAACATTTTTATGACCGACTTAGAACAACACTTCCTCACGTCTCATCCCAAAGCACCTCTGTTGTACTTACGCTACATTGATGACATCTTCATCATCTGGACCCATGAGAAGGAAGCCCTTGAAGATCTCCACAGAGATTTCAACAATTTCCACTCCACAATCAAACTTAGCTTGGAACACTCCACACAGGAGATCCATTTTCTGGACACTACAGTAAAACTTCGTGATGGACACACAAACACCACCCTATACTGAAAACCTACTGATCACTATAGTTATCTACATACCTTAAGCTTTCATCCAAGACACATTACATGATCCATTGTCTACAGTCAAGCCCTAAGAAATAACCGCATTTGCTCCGATCCTTTGGACAGAGACAGACACCTTCAGGATCTCTATCAAGCATTCTTAAAACTACAATACCCACCTGTGGAAGTGAAGAAACAGATTGACAGAGTCAGATGGGTGCCCAGAAGTCAACTACTACAGGAGAAGCCCAAGAAAGAAAACAACAGAATGCTACTGGTCACCACCTACAACCCCCAAGTCAGACCTCTACAGCACATCATCAAGGATCTACAGCCTATTCAGTACGGCGATCTCTCACTCTCTTAAGCCTTGGGAGACAGACCTCCCTTCGCTCACAGACGACCCCCCCAACCTTAAACAGATACTCACCAGCAACTACAGACCAAACAACAGAAACATTAAAGCAGGCACATATCCCTGCAACAAACCACGTTACCAACTTTGCCCACATAGTTACACAAAAGACAGCATCATAGGACCTAATCAAGCCAGCTATTCCATCAAGGGCTCATTCATCTGCTCGTCTACCAACGTGATTTATGCCATCACGTGCCGGAAATGCCCCCCAACTTATGTATTGGACAAACAGGACAGTCTCTACGAAAAACAATATATGGACACAAGTCAGATATCAGAACATTCAAAAATCAACAGGGGAACACTTCAATCTCCCTGCTCACTCCATTGATGACTTGTTAATAGCTGTGCTCAAACAGATGAATAACAAATCACAGCTTCAAAGAGAAACTGCAGAACTGGAATTTATATGCAAATTTGACTCCACTGCCTCAGAGTTAAACAGGGACTACAGATTTTTTTCTCATTACAGCAAGTGATTTGACCTCACCTTCCTCTATATGCTGCCCCCCAGTGTTTGAATGTTAACATCTACTTTGATTTGCTGTTACAGCCTGACCTGATCCTTTGTCATACACTTCTCTGCATTTAATTTCCTCCCATTCTGTAAGTTCCCCATCTTCAAAGCGTCTGATGAAGTGGGATTTTCTCCCATGAAAGTTCATGCAATAAATACATTTGTTAGTCTTTAAAAGTGCCACAGGTCTCCTTGTTAAATTTGTGTAGCTGTTTCTTCTCCCATACTCACTAACCCATTCTTCTGAGGCAGATAGTTCAGTTGGTGTATAGTAGCAAAGAAAATAAATGCCATATCTGTTACAATATTATAATTTGAGAGAGTTCTGTTTTAAAATGTTGTTACTGTATCCTGTATGTTGAATTTAAATTAAAAGTCTAAATACCAAAGTGTGTGTGTTGCAAATAAACTTGGTGTCTGAAAGCTAGGGAGGTGCTTCAGTTTCTCCATTTGTTCTAAAATGGAGGTGATGCTTACTCACCTTTATAAAACTCTTTGACATGTATGGATACAATTAAGCACTAAATAATATTAGCTCAGAATATGAATATTACTAAGTAAATCAAAAGGGTCAAATTGTTATGATGAAGCATATAAAACTTATACTTTTAACATAAGAATAAAAGGTGGTGAAACCCCTCAAAGGAGCTGTAAAATCATGAAAGGCACACTGTTGACTTTTTTTTTTCCCCTCCCCTTGATCTGCAGTCTGTTTTTCCATCTTCATTCCTTTCTCCGGGTCCCATCCTCTCTACAGACCGATGTTTTTTCTCCACTGAATAACAGCAGTGTATTTTTAATTTGTATTTTGTTTCAAAATAGAATTGTGTGAGAGAAATTGGCATTTTTCCAGTGTAACCAAATTGCATAAACACAAATGATAATGACTGTGGAGAAGGGGAAGCCTGCCGGCTTGAAAGGAAGAATTTTGAGAGGAACATCTAAGGCCTTGTACACACTACAAAGTTATCGCGCGATAACAAGGACAGCGTCCACACACAAATCCATGTTGTTGCGCGGTAACAGCTGTCTTACTGCGCAACATGTAAACTACCAAAACGAGGGTGCTAGCAGCTACTGCGGAACAGCTGTTTTGCGATAGTTCGTGTGTGTACAGTTGCCGCGCAAGATGAAGCCTCCGGAAATGTCCCAGAATTCTAATTCCATCCCTTCTGCACTTCCTCCTGCGCTCTGTGGCTGTGACGTGACTGTACCCGCCTCCCATCATTCCTGGGAATTTTTGAATTGTTCGCTCTTCCTGTTTGCTCGGGGTGGAGTGCAGCTGTGTTCTCCAAGAGCAGTGGTGGCTCAACGCGGCAAACGTGCTCCAGTGTGGACCACAGCCAAGGTGCTTGATCTCATAGGCATCTGGGGAGAGTCTGCTGTGCAGGCACAGTTACGTGGCAGCAGGCGAAATTTCAATATTTTTGGCCAGATTTCTCGGGCCATGGCAGAGAAGGGGTATGAGAGAGATACTGTTCAGTGCAGGTTGAAGGTGAAGGAGTTGAGGATAATGTGCCAGAGATGCAAACCGGCGCTCCGGCTTAGTGCTGGTTACATGCCTATTTTACAAGGAGCTGGAAGCAATCCTGAGTGGGGATCCCACAACCACCCCAAAAGCTCTTGTGGACACGTCTGCACCCCCCCATGAAAAGGATACCGGAGCAGACAGTGACGAGTAATTCGTGGACGAGGAAGCGGAGGTGGAGGATGACCTGGAGGCTGAAAGTGGTGCAGCCGACCTAGGGAGCCAGGAGCTGTTCTCTACGCCACCCGACACATGCTGCCCAGATTCCTTTTCCATGCTGTCTTCGGATGCAGCAAAGGGGAGCTCTGGTAAGTTTAGTCAGAAATGGCTTCTGTGCTTTCTGGATAAGCTTTGCGGGCAAATGAAGAGCGGGCAGGAAATGGGCATTTTGAGTTCCATCCTTTTTTTTTTTTTTGGATGGGGGGGGGGGGTCCTACCCCGCATTACATGAGCAGTGCATCAATGCATGCTGTAATTCTCAAGAAATCATCTCCGTTGAGCTCACTGAAGATGTCCTCGATGTACTTCCAGAGCCTCCTAGTTAAATTCGATGGGAAAGTAACTGTGTTCCCTCCCCCATAGAGGGATACTCTCCCTTGCCAGTTGCAAAGCATGGCAGTGGGAACCATGGCTGCGCACAAGCCTGCTGCGTACAGTCCTGGCTTATATCCAGTGACATGCAGGATATGTATTCTGGCTTGTAGGGGCACTCTAAGCAGCGAGATATCGGCTTCCATGGCCGTGCCGTGTGTGAAAGCACTACAAATAGTTCACAGAGCTGTGTGTCTTGTCTTGGCAATCCAAACCTCCCTTTGCAAAAGCCCTTTCAGTCCCCGGCAATGCCCCGTCCCGTGGGCACTGGAATGTGGCGGCAGAACATATTACCGGCTCTTTAACCAAAGTGAGAACAATAGCACTACTTATGATGATTCATTTTTCCTTAGAAACGACCTTTGCCAGTCGGTGGTCTGCGCCAGCTGACCGGCTGAGACAGATAAGGAGGAGGCCTCGCAGGAGCAAAGAGGATATCTGCCAAGAGCTGATGCAGTCCAACGAGGCAGCAGCGAGGGAGACTAGACTATGGAGGCAGGAGTGCCGGCAGGAGTGTAAGGAAAACAATTTGAGGAGGCAGAAGCAGAAGGATGCCCTCATAAGCATCCTGCAGGAGCAGACTCAATGGCTGAAGACCATGGTTAGTCTGCAGACCCAGCTGCTCCAGGCTCGCGCCCTCCCCCCCCCCTGCACCCACAGCAACACTTTCTGTCCCCACCACCCCATTCTCCCTCAAAGCAGTTCTTTGAAGCCCAGGGACCCTCCTGATACAATGTTAATTCCACTCCTGCACCAGCTATGGCATTGAGCCACGCACCTACACGCATCTATAGCCCCTGGTGCAGGCACTGCTTACTGTAATTATTTAATGTTTTCTAATAATAAAATTGAATCTCTTGAACTGTTCCCAGTGTCTTTATTGATACACAATAACATTAGTTGTTGCATGTTTAGTATTCACTCATTCGAGTACAGTACACGCCCACCGCCACCCCCAATCCCCGTAATCAGCACCCAGTAGTGCGTAGGTACACTACTGCACAGTGATGCAATCCGTCCTATGAGTCCCCATGACTAAAATGCTCCCTAAGTGCCTCCCTTATGCAGACAGCTCTCAGCTGTGCCCCCCTGATACTCCTTGTGGCAGGCTGCTGGAAGGCAAACTCTAGCCACTCAGCCTCCACGTCCCATGAAGGGGGAAATTTCTCTCCCCTATTTCCACAGAGGTTATGCAGGACACAGCACGCTGCAATGACAGCTGGAATGTTGTCCTCATTCAAGTCTAGCCTCCCGTACAAACAGCGCCAGCGGCCTTTTAAACGCCCAAAGGCACACTCCACGGTCATTCGGCACCGGCTTAACCTGTAATTGAACCGCTCCTTCCTTGGATCCAAATTGCCAGTATAGGGCTTTATGGGCCAAGGCATCAGTGGGTAGGCTGGGTCTCCTATGATTACTATGGGCATCTCCACATCCCCAACAGTAATTTTATCATCGGTGAAGAAGGTCCCAGCCTGCAACTTCTGATACAGGCCCTTTTTTCGGAAAATGCAAGCATCATGCACCTTACCCGACCACCCCGCATTTATGTCTGTGAAACGCCCCTTGTGATCCACAAGTGCCTGAAGCACCATAGAGAAGTAGCCCTTCCTATTAATACTCAGTTGCAAGATGCTCCGGAGCCAGAATAGGGACGAGTGTGCTGTCTATTGCCCCTCCACAGTTCGGGAATCCCATGGCTGCAAATGCATCGATGATCTCCTGCACATTGCCCAACGTCACTGTCCTCTGAAGCAGAACACAATTAATGGCTTTGCACACTTGTGAAAGGGCTAACCCGAGGCAAACTGATTCGCGGCTGACCGGTAGAAGTCTAAAGTTGCCATTTTCCACAGTGCGATTGCGACATGCTTCTCGACGGTGAGGGCAGCTTTCATTTTGGTGTCCTTTCGTCGCAGGCCAGGGACTAGCTCCTCACACAGTTCCATGAATGTGGCTTTCCACATTCAAAAGTTCTGTAGCCACTGCTCATCATCCCACACCTGCAAAACGATGCAGTCCCACCACTTGGTGCTTGTCTGTCGTGACCAGAACCGGCGGTGCACTGTGTGCAGATGCTCTGTGAAGGAGCTCAGCAATGCAGTGCTGTTGTTCTGCATGGCAGTCACCAGCCCAGGGTCATCCGAATCCTGGTCTGATTCAGAACTGAATGCATCCTGTGCCACCAGCCGAGATGTATTCATTATGCTGAAGACGACAGTCGAGATCAGAGCTGGATCCATGTTGCTGCAAAAAGAAGCAACACGGGACTGTTGAAAATGGGCGTGAGTTGCTAGTAGCAATTCTCGTGACACAAGGGGAACAGAATGCACCATGGGAAATCAAGACTTTACCCATGGTGCTCAGTGCTACTCTCCTTCTACCCAGGACTCTTAGCGCTGAATCAGGATGGATGGAACTGTGGGATAGGTTCCCACAATTCAATTGGGGTTCTTATGAAATCGCGAATTGGGAGGGGGCTCTGTTCCGTCACAAGCAGCTCAGTGTGGACGTGATACTGCGTTACAAAAACCACATGACTTTTAAAGCACAACGGGCTTGTTGCGTGATTATTTCTGTAGTGTGTACGTGGCCTAATCGTGATCACAATGAAGAGTCATTCCTAATGAAGTCTTTTGGAGTTCTGGGAGCAGGATTGGGTCTAATGGAGGGAAATGACTCAAAGTATTCCATTCAGTTGAGAGAGTTAATTTGTCTTGATATTGTCTCTTGAACTCTCATATTTGTTTGCAGAATATAGTACTTTTTTGTAAATAAAATCTGTTCAAGAAGCCTAAGCATTAAATTCCCTCTCCGAGCATACATTGCATATATTAAAATTCACATTCATATTTTCATATGCATTGTATACACTTAGTAGACATGAATCATTAATGTCTGTAGACCTGGTTTCATGGTGTGCCTTTCTCTGTGTTAGGAATGGGAAGAGGATTTTCTTGTATTAAGTTTCAGGTTTTTAAAATGATGTTGATAGTGAGAGCGATACTAAATGTCATTAGGGTTGCTGGCTGCAGTTCACTTTATCCTCCGGAAAGGGTTCTCAAAAGAAAATTAAAGCTAACTGTGTAATGGAGATCTCTAAATTATATACTGCTTCCATAAATGGTCTTCAAATACTTTAACACCCTCTTCCACATAACTATGTTCCTCTTATTTGCTATGAGGGGCTCAGCTGGCTTTTCACATTTTGTGTTGGGATCCATGTACCATGATGTAGTTATGGCTTTACAAATACTTTGCATTGATTTCATGAATTTTTTTGAGAAGTAGAAAAGTTAATGGTATTGCAGATTTTCGCATTCAATCGCTTGGCTAGATTTTCTAGGTGATCATTTCAAATGACTCAAAAATGCCATGTATTAAAGACAATGGAACTTGTCAGCTCATTCAAGAAAAATGGGTTACGTAGGATTGGACATTAAGAGTCTCTGTCTGAACTCTAGTAATTCAATTTAATGTTGGTGTGTGCAGCTCACCAGAAGCTCTTGGGTTTGATAATGACCTTCAGATCAGTAAAGCAGATGTCATGGTAGATATGTGACTGGAGTGCAAAGAATATTTGCAATGAGTGTTTCCTCTTTTTTCTTGAAGAAGTGGCTGATGACTATAAGAGCTTTTCCCCTTGATCAAAGATGTCTGTCTGCAGATGATCAACAATGTTAGAAACAATGAAACTTTTATGTAGGTAAGGCTTAAGTACTGCTATCTCTGAAACAATGGAATAACATTCCCTTGTTTAGCAAACCTCAAGGGAAGCAAATAAAAATCATCCAAATATTTCCTGAATGATAATATTGTCCTTGGCAGACGGTACATTGTGTACTAGACATGCAGCAGTAATCTGTAAATTCTTCAGGCATAAGAATTTGACACCCCCCCCCCATTGCTATCCCAAATGAGATACCAAGCAAAAAGACAGACTAAATATGTTGCCAATATGAGTCATGAAAAAATTTGATTTGGATACACTGATCCTGGTTTGGGTGCCCATGCCAAGTGGCACAATTTAGACCTTCCAAGAATACCTTGAAGATCTCCTACTGTTTACACTCCCCTTTAGTGTCTGAGAAGCAACTAAGGGCTGCTTTAGACTGGTGCAAATTAAAAAAAAAAAAAAAAAAAAAAATCACCCCCCCAACCAACATAATTATACAGGTACAAGCCTTTATGGGGACTGAGACTGGTATGAAATGCCTTATACTAAGGGTATGTCTATACTATGTTGGCAAATTTGCTGCCATCAGTGTGCTCTTCTGTGTTCGACTGAGCAAAGCATGCTCAATTGATCTTTAGCTCGATGCTGTAACTCCAGCCCTGTCACTGGAGTAGCGATAAGTAGACCAGATGGCACTTCCGGTCGCCTTAGCACAGTGTGTAGGGGAGGTAAGTGGGAGTTAGTAAGGTGATGGGAGATACACAGGGTATTTTACATACCTTGCATATCTCCGTCAACTGCTGCCAAAAAGTGCAGGGAGTGTAGACTAGGGCTGTGTACACACGACAAACTTGTCCTGCAATAAGCCATTGCGGGACAAGGAAAGCGCTATAAATATAGCGCTTTGGTGTGTACACACGAGCTGGTTATATCGCAAAGGAGCATTCATCCGTGTGAATGCTCCTTTGTGATACAAGAGCAGTGCATGGTGGGTACCTGTCCCACCATGCACTGCCCACAGCCAGCCCCCTA
>ML685767.1:8484327-8523905 GCA_007922175.1 Pelusios castaneus
GCCGAACCTGGCAGCTCCCATAACAGTCAATTTCACTGCTCTGCTAGAGCAGTGAAATTGACATATTTGACAGCTTCAATGTCCCAGCGTGGCCTTGACTGGCACTCTGGGACATTTCCAGAGGCTGTCTAACGCGCAAAATGGGTACACACAAGCATTACTACCGAACAGCTGGTGCTAACCACTCTCGATTTGGGTGGTTTAATTGTTGCGCGGCAAGAGGGTGTTGCCGCGCAACAGGGAAAATGATCTTGTGTACGCTAGCAGCTTTATTGCACGGTAAGGAGCCTTACCGCGCAATAAAGTGATCGTGTGTACATGGCCTAGGACTAATACAGCTATTTCCCTTCCCATGTGGGAATATTCGAGCTGGTATATAGCACCTTTATACCATAATAATTGCGTCCACTCTAGAGGCATTGTACTGCTTTATACTAGCATAGTTGAAGTGTTACAACTTTGTAGTGTTTGCAGAGGTGTGAGTATGGTTTTGGTTTGTTTAACTTTCAGAGAATCTGAAACACACTGTAGACATGAAGCTTTTGTTCACAAGCCTGTATTTCCAACAGATTCTAATCTATAACTTACCAGCAAATAGGAAAAGGTTACTTCAAGCCAATGAGAAACGAGACTGAGCTTTCTAACCTTTCACTGAGTGAAAATGGGGCATTCGGATGTGTTTTAAAAATGCATGTTAAACATGTTTTAACTGATGTATTTTAATACTCACCTATTTTCCTAGAAGCAGCCTGGACGTTTGAGGGCAAAGAACTGTGCAACTCTTTGCTCTTCTTATCAGCAAATAATATCTTGCATCATTCTTTTGGCTGAAGAGGCAAGGTATCAGGGTTGTGGGTGTGCTATTATTCTTTTAGCGTCCATGTTTGGCCAAGCAGTAGATGAACTCTGGGTTGCTTTTGGCTGTGGGAACTTGGAGCCAATGAAAAAGCACAACTTAAGGCAAAGAAGAGGCCAGATCTATCCCAGAACTCATTCTTAAAGCAAGATACAATGCAGTTTCTCTCCAGGATGGAAGAATCAAATGTAGACATTATCTACATGGCAATCACAAACTGCAAAAGTAACTAACTGATGAACTGGGTTGGAGGAAAGGGAATGGTTTATACTATTCCTTTATTACTGCTCCAGTGTACTGACACCAGACAGAATTGTTCAACCAGTATTCTAGATCTCTCAAACATTTTAGCAGCCTATGTAAATTTCATTATACACACTCAGAGTAATGTGTCTGGCTTGGCAAATCATAGAAACCATGATTTCGTGCTCAAATGGCCAGTTGCACATCTATCTGGTCTTTTTAAGCTTAATTCAGACTTGTCATTTCTACAAAGTTTGGCTTTACTGTTCAAAGTGTTGACTGGGTGTTTGGAGAATTATGGTTATGTCTTATCTATGTGCTATTTTGAATATATAAATGACTAAGCAATCACCAGACCACCTCACAGAACAGTAAAAATACAAGTAGGAAATACAAAGAATCAGCGGAATTGTTCATTACTTTAGTCAGAACACAACCTGAAATCAGTTCAAATTGAAAATTATTTTCTTTAATGTCTGCAGTATGCTCACAGTTTTGTAATGTTGGCTAGAGGTCAGAAATATGATCTCTCTGGGTAGGTTAAAGAGCTAGGGATTTATTATTATAGCTGTTACTTTTAACCCACTTAGTTTCATGCTTTTGCAAGGCAGAGTATAAAATTTTGTCCTCATTTCTCAGCAGAAAACTAGGAAATCCTATGACTTTGCTGATTACTAGCAAAAGTATTGGAGTATTTTTTTTCTGAGTTTCTAAAATATTCTGAACAGTAAGGATTCTGATAGTTGAGCTGTTTTTAGTCTGTCTGTTATAAAAGTTCCTAGTGTGAATGAAAGATTTACTATTATCTTACTTTTAATGAGATCCTGAAAGATCTTTTTACAAATAAATAATATACAAAATCAGGCCTTGACAAATGTGTTTCTCGTTGCCATGGCGACCAGTTTTAGTAGCCTGTCTAGCTCCTCTGCAGAAATGTAATGAAGGAGTGCCCTCTGGTGACCAAAAGTAAAACTACTGGCGCCTAGCTGTGAGCCAGTTTTGTCCCCCTGTACAAAATATATATATTGACCACTTTAACCACTTTTATGGTGAAATGAGGCAACAGTTTACAAATATAAAGCAAAGAATATTAGAGTACTAAATGAAAAAGTATTCATCAAAAGGGAATTTACTTAGACGCAATATAATTAATGACCCAGTACTAAAATGGAAACAGTAGTGTTTATGGTATATAATACATCAGTTTATGGAACAATTTTAAATCAAAATTCAAAAATAAGATAAAGCAAAGCATTGCCAAAAGAGTGCGTTTTTTAACAGAACCTATGACTACAGTGAAAGCAATTTTGAACATGTTAACTTTTCCAAAAGAAAATACATAAGACTTCTAGCCAGAGGCGGCGTTGTCGTCGGGCTGGCAGGGCGCCAGCCCCGGGTAGAAAAGCCTGAGCCCCGAATCTATTCAGGGGCCCAGGAACCCAGAAAACTCCGGCGGAACGCATATTCCGCTCTGCCCTGCAGGAAGGCTGCTGCTCAGCTGGGAGCAGCGGCCGCCAGCCGGGCTGGGGAGTTTTCAAATCTCCTGCCCTGAGCATGCTCCAAAAGGCATGTTCAAGGCGGGAGCGGTCTCCTGGCCAGCCCAACGCCAGACGCTCCTGCAGCTCTCCGGCCAGGTAAGTTAGGGGGGCCGGGCAGGGGAGTGCCGGGGAGCTGGGACTGGGAAGGTTGGGCAGGCCAGGGAGCAGTGTTCCCTGTAAGGTGCGCGGGTGCTGCAGCCGCGCAGGCTTCCAGGACCCCTGCACAGCCTGGCAGCCTCCCAACCCCGGTGGCTGGGCTCCTCCGGGGCTGCTGCTTTGCCGCAGCAGCCCCTGTGGCCCCCTCCCCGAGTCCGAGCCCAGCGGCAGAGCTCCTCCGGGGCTGCTGCTTTGCCGCGGCAGCCCCCGCAGTCCCTCCCCCCGAGCCCGAGCCTGGAGACTGGGCTCTTCCAGGGCTGCCTTGTCGCTTTCTTTTCTTTTCCTTTTCTTTTCTCCTTTTCTTTTTTTCCTTCTCTTTCTTTCTTCTTTCTTTCCCTTCTCTTCTTTCTAGGGGTGTGGCCTAGCTGGGGGGGGTGAGGGGGGGACTAACAGGGGGTGGGCTGGGGGCAAGAGCCCTGGATCTTTTTGCTGTGCAGCAACGCCCCTGCTTCTAGCAGAGGAGACTTCTGATTCCATTTGTTGGGAATTCGAATCTGTATACAAGCACCACCAGCAGCTGCCATTTTAGAACATCCGCTTACCTTGCCGCCTTGAGGTCCTTTAGAGTGCATAGAAAATGGTTTTTAAAAAAAAGAACCTCTGCAGATTTAAATCTGCAAAAAACTAGTAATTTTTGGTATCTCTTCAGTATAGTCAACTTGCACTACAATGAGTCTCACAAAAAGCACCATCCATTTTAGGAGGAGTCTTTTTTTCATTTGTGTGGTCTTTGCCTACTCCTTTTAGTGTGGATTGGTTTTTAACCTTAGGACAGAGAGTAGAAGGTAAATGTATAAAACAGTGCCATATTATGAAAGCTGAAAGCTGTTGCATCAAAAAGCTGTCTGCAAGAGCAATGTTGATTATTGTGGAATGCTAGAATGTGGTACCTGAATATCCTTCTCTGCATTTATTTTCCTCCCATTCTGTAAATTCCCCATCTTCAAAGCGTCTGACAAAGTGGGATTTTCTCCCACGAAAGCACATGCGATAAATAAATGTGTTAGTCTTTAAAAGTGCACCAGGGACTCCTTGTTTGTTATACTTTCTAATAAGGATGCAGTCTTCTGTGAAGCACTGCATTCCCGAAAGAAGAAGTAAGGGGTTAAATGAATCTCTGGATTGGGAATATAGTGGGGGGAAAGTCCTTTTAAACAGAACACTTATTTGGATTTGTGCCTGCACCTTTATTGTTCTCATTTACCTGTGTAAAATAAAGGCTGGTAGATACTTGTACTTTGAGTATGATCTTGTGAGATGCTGAACACTTGCACAGGGCCCCTCAAGAGTAGTGCAGACCCTAGTACAATAATTTAATACAACTGACTCCAGTAAGTTGGCCTTTTTGCTTCAAGTGTTAATACAAATATCCCAGTTTGCAGAGGTTTGTTTTATTCAAAATGTTCCAGTAAACCTGGATTGTAGTCTTACAGTCAGAACTTTTTCCTTCCGTTTTGGGATCAGTGCTTCATTATTGCTACTTATGGAGCACTCTCATTTTCAAAGCAGTTTACAAATGCTAATTATATCTTATTGGCTGCAGTTCATATTCCGCCATTGAGTAAATACTGTTAGGCTTAATAGTTAGTTTGCCCTTGTTATGGATGTTCTACTAATACATTTGATTTACGCTTGTAAATTTACAATCATATTTGATTTTTCTACTCACATTCATAGATTTTCCTTATTATTATAATTATTTATTTATTAAATAGTAAGCAATATATTTTTACATTGATTAGTGGTGCTTAAGAGGCTGCCTAGCACTGTACAAACAAATTTCAGTCCCTGCCCTAAAAAGCCAGTATGATTAAAACAAATATATTTTACTGGCAATCCACCTTAAAATTAATCAGTTAATGGTCACACCTCTCTTCAGCTATTTCCAGAGATTTGTTTGGCTCTCCACTTCCCAAAAGATCATGTTGCACTTCTGCTCCTACTGCCAAAATGCTAAGATTGCAGAATCAGCAATTAAACTGATGCCTTCCCTGTTTAGGATCACAAATACAATAGGAATATATTTCCTTCCCTTTTTTGTTGAAATAAATTGGGGGGGCTGTGTCCATAAAGCTGAGGGATTAGCAGAAGAAGCACCTGTCCCACCGTTTGTGCTAATATTAAATAAAAAAGGTCACAGAGTAATCTTATTATTGGGGAAAGTTGTTGCAGCTCCCCGGTCACATGTTTTTAGGGGTTTACACATGAAGTAAAGTTGATTCAGTCCTATTTTGTCACAGTTATACAGCTCTAAAATACAGGTTCACCACTGCCTATTTAGCTTTGGAGCTGTATCACAATGTAGCTGGTAAAACTTTCTTTTAGAAAGTCTTCTACCCTTCCTAGAGACCAAGTTGAGTAGACCATTAACAAACTTTTAAAGTCAAATGCTATATGAATGATTTATCTGTGGTAAAACATTGTTTTCTTTTTTTAAGGTGATGGTTGTGGTCACACTGTTCTGGGCCCTGAAAGTGGAACACTCACTTCAATAAACTACCCAGTGACCTATCCCAATAGCACAGTCTGCGAGTGGGAGATTCGTGTGAAATCTGGACAGAGAGTTCAGCTCAAATTTGGTGATTTTGATATTGAGGATTCAGATTCCTGCCATTTTAATTACTTGAGAGTTTACAATGGAATTGGACCTACCAGGACAGAGATAGGTAGGAGCTTTTGTATCCCTTTGTTTTTTAATGTTTTGAATGTTGTTGTGTGGGCTGAACTTGAAAAATATTTATCCCTTACCGTTTATTTGCTTTGTAAAATACTTTTTAGTAAACTGCACTGTCCAATAAAGTATATTAAATATTTATATATGTATATTAACTCTTCCCAAAACTCCAGAGACTTGTTACAATTATATTGAATTTTAAGGCGAGTGGGATGGTGCATATAATAAATGATGAAAGATATAAAAAATGATGAAAAGGAATGAGATGTGTACTTATACAGGAGTCTCAAATAGGAGGAAGTGTGAATTTAGGGTGATAGAGCTGCGTTTTCCATGTTCCCAGAGCAAGAAAATCATGCAATTTTTTTCTTAAAGTGAAGGCATCTGCTCTTCACAGTATCAGGAGAAAACTGACTAACATGCAGTTCTAGTCATTTTGGTAATGATATCACTGTGGAAGAGCTGGCTTGTGGTTGTGCTGTATGGTTTTCTGTTGAAGGGAAGGGAGGCCGAAGATGAAAATCTAACAGTATAAAATATAAGAGTAATAACCCAAGGAAAAGAAGTTGAAGTCTTTTTTTTATGCAGATACATTTTGACATATTTTTTTACATTTACATCTGCAGATATTTCTTTCAGCATGGTGTGTTTTTGCATAACCTAAGAGCATTGAAGTGGCCGAACCAAATCTTGCTGTAAAGGCACTTGTGGAATGCTTGTTTTTTTCAAGCTGACTTGTCTTGCTGTTACCTAGATGAGTGTGAAAATAAGTATGTGCTCTAAGCCCTTGAGCCAGACTCACTCTAAAATAACAAAGCACTGAGGTCCTTAAATGGGAAGGAACGTCCAGTGCCGATGAGTCTGTTATTCACTTTTACAAGCGAGTTAACTGATTCAAGTAAATGTTCTGCTTCATTTGTTTCTTTTGTCTTTCAGCTGTATCCAGCTGGTGTGAGTGTAATAGGTTGAGCAATATGTATCTTTTTCTGCTACTAGCAAATGAATTCATGGAACTAATGGGGATGCTACAAATTGCAGTAATGGCTAACACAGTTTCTTGATTTTACATATTGGAAGTCGCAGATAGTTAAGACAATAGGCAACTAACTTGCATTTTGACCGTGTCTCTTGACCTTATCTCTAGCACTTACCTCAGGCAAAAAACTTAAAATTTAGAGTTAAGGTGGAAGAATCTCACTGGTGCCCCCAAAACTCCTAGGAGATTTGCATTTTTCTCCTCTTTCTCACTAGCCCCTAGAAACTAGCCTGGAAATTCCAAGTTAAAGTACAGCTCTGAAGACTTTGGATTTGGATTTTATTTATTTATTGCACAGTTAAGACCAGTCAAAGAATCTTAACTCTGAAATGCCATATGAGAATAGCCCTGAACTCTGAGGCAATCTCATGCATCCATGTGTATTTGTTGAGTTATAGACTCTAAGGTCAGAAGGGACCAGTATGATCATCTAGTCTGGCCTTCTGCACAATGCAGACCACAAAACCTCACCCACCCACTCCTGCAATAAGCCTTTAACCTAAAACTGAGTTATTAAAGTCCTCAAATCATGATTTAAAGACTTCAAGATACAGAGAATCCACTAGCAAGTGAGCCATTCCCCATGCTACAGAGGAAGGCGAAAAACCCTGGGGCCCTAGCCAATTTGCCCTGGGGGAAAATTCCTTCCTGATCCCAAATATGGTGATCAGTTAAACATTGAGCATTTGGGCAAGTCTCACTAGCCAGTCATCCAAGAAAGAATTCTCCATAATAACTCAGAACCCATCCCATCTACCCTCCCTTCTTAGGCCACTGGCTTATCCACCACCAGTAGTCAAAGATCTGTCAATTACCACAGTAGGCTGTCCAATCATACCATCCCCTCCATAAATTTATCGAGCTCATTTCTGCAGGCAGTTATGTTTTTTGCCCCTTTCGAAAGGCTATTCCAGAACTTTACTCCTCTGATGGTTAGAAACCTGCGTATACTTTCAAGCCTAAATTTCCTGATGGACAGTTTGTAATCACTTGTTCTTGTGTCCACATTGGTGCTGTACTCAAATAATTTCTCTCCCTCCCTGATGTATATTCCTCTGATGTGTTTATAGAGAGCAATCGTATCCCCCCCTCAGTCTTCTTTTGGTTAGGCTAAACAAGCCAAGCTCCTTAAGTCTCCTCTCATAAGACAGGTTTTCCATTCCATGGTTCATCCTTGTAGCCTTTCTCTGTACCCATTCCAGTTTGAATTCATCTTTTTTAAACATGGAGGACCAGAACTGCACGCAATATTCCAGATGAGGTCTCACCAGCGCCTTGTATAACACCTCCCTGTCTCTACTTGAAATACCTCTTCTGATGCATCTTAGGACCACATTAGCTTTTTCCACAGCCACATCACATTGTCAGCTCATAGTCATCCTGTGATCAACCAGTACTCCCAGGTCCTTCTCTTCCTCCGTCCCTTCCAACTGATGCATCCCCAACTTATTGGAAAAATCCTTATCGATTCCTAAATGCATGACCTTGTACTTCCCGTTATTAAATTTCATTCTATTCCTAATATTCCAGTTTACAAGGTTATCCAGATCTCTCTGTATGATATCTTGATCCTCCTCTGTATTGGCAACACCTCTCAACTTGGTGTCATCTTCAAACTTAATTAGCACATTCTCACTTTGTGCCAACGTCAGTAACAAAAAGTTTGAATAAGATCGGTCTCAAGACAGATCCCTGAGGAACTCCACTAGTGACCTCCCTCCAACATGACGATTCACCCTTCAGCACGACCCATTGTAGTCTCCCCTTTTAACCAATTCTTTATCCACCTTTCTATTTTCATATTAATCCCCATCTTTTGTAATTTAACTAATAATTCCCTATGTGGAACTGTATCAACGGCCTTGCTGAAATCTAAGTAAATTAGGTCCACCGCATTTCCCTGATCCAAAAAATCTGTTCTCCTCTCAGAAAAGGAGCTCGGGTTGGTCTGGCACGACCTACAGAAGCTCGGTGGAATGGTGATAATCACTGGGACACAGTAATACCAGGATACAAAATATATAAAAAATTATAGAGGAGGATATGCTCATTGGAAGCTCATATAGGTCATCAGTTTAACAAAGAAATTGTTATGCAGCAGGTTTAATACTCCAAGTGACGTCTCCAACACACTTCAAGCCAAAGACTCTGCTTTAGGGGAAACAAACAAATAAATTTATTAATTACAGAAGGCTTTTAAGGGATTACAAATGAAAGGGCAAGAAATCAGATTTAATCAAGAGAAAACAAAAAGGAAAATGTATTCTAAACTAAGTGTAACAATTTCAGCAACCTTACAAACTTTGGTGTTTCTCACCACGGGCTGGAGGGTTTCCTTTCAGCCAGGCTCTTCCCTTGGTTCTGTACTTCAGTTGCATGGAGTTGGGAGAGAGAGCATGGCAAATGTCTCCCATTTTTATAATGTTCCTTCTCCTCCTCACCCTCCAGATTAACAATGTCCGTGCATGGACTTATCCATGTCTTGTGTCAGTGAGCATCACTTCCCCATGATTCCAAGCTGCTTCAGGGAAGGGGGCAGATCACTTGAGGCAATCCCCCATGGATGCCCCATCGATGCCCAGGCCAATCATTTGTTCCTGGAGTGCTGAGCCAGACTTGTTCTCTACACACTTTAATGCGGTCCACTTGCCCCTCTGTTCCTATAGGGTTTTGCCTGAATCTTTTTCAAGCCATGAGGACACATCTTTGGGAACATTACATAGCGAAGCCTGATAACCATACACGGGATATTGCAACAGACGGTTACTAGAACAATAATGCTCAGTATGTCATGATCATTCCAAAAACATCTTAAGTGATATACTTTGCATAAAACAGTATATAATTGCATTATAAGGATGACTGTGGGGCTGCAGGTATCACACCAAGTGTCTCAGAAAACAGTTCCTCCAAAATATCCAAAAATGTTCTACCCTATAATGATATATAGAATGTGAAATTTCAGGTGTGTTGATTTTATTGAGTAGGAAAGTTTGAAAATCATAATTATCATGGGAAGTGAGCTTTGTCTTAGCTATAGAAGGACTAGCACCTCTTCATAATAGCATTTTCACTCTAGCATAGGGATGCTGTATATCAGTAAATGGAAATAAATATTCTACAAATACATCTACCTGTAAATTAGGCCAATGTGAATTCCAAGGGATTCTTATTTTATAATTAAAATGTACACAGTACTGCTCATTGTGATCAACTGTTAATTAATGGAAAGATCCACACTCAGTATGTTTACTGTCATTGTACAGAGATTTATACGGTAAAATTGCCACTGATCAGTGAATAGTGGCAGCTTGCATCTTCTGTGATTTGTGGTGAGTCTTCCATTACCTGATATCAACAGTTATGTTTACAAAAGTCTTCAGAAAAGTCTACAGTGGAAAGTCCAGTCAGAAATTCCATTTCTCTACAAGGATTTGTAGATGTGTGATAATTTTGAAGAACATCCAGAAATTGCAACACCCCTTAAATGCCTGATGGAGAGAACCCTTCCTGAGAGAGCAATCCCCCTGGATAAAAATATGGCTTATTACAGAAATTCTAAAGCAAGACTTTGATTTGGGAAACACATTTTGGTGTTAAAAGGAATTGTTTTTATTATTTTAAAGCAGATTTTAACTGCTGCTACTTACAACAAAACAAAAGAACTGCAAATGTATTCTCCAGTATTATTTGCCGACTGTATCCCAGGTTTGGGTCACGTACTGTGCTCTGTATATTAAGCCAAAATACATAGGGTGTGTTGTCTGGGGATTAATAGCCGATGGGGAAGAGTTGTTGTCTGTAAGTTATAACCTAACCTATGCTTCCTTCCTTCTTTTCTTCCTTCTCTTTATAGGTTTAAGGGATCATATTATTATAGTTTTAGAAGACAGTATGTACATTTTATATTAAAAGCTGTAATGCAAAGTATCTTATTGTCTTGCATACAGATCATACTGTGCCTGTATGAGACAGCTAAAGGCATAGGACTTATACGTTAATGTAAGATAAGTTGGCATAAGATATACTTGTTTGTGCCTTGGATAGTGATGTGGAAATCCAGGGGCTATATTTTGATCATGAATTTTACCAGGGGTCAGTCGGCAGACATCAAAACAAGAAGGGACTTACCTAGTGTGGGCCCTAAAATATCTGTAAAAATATACTGCAAAACCCACAGAAATACCTAGAAATAATAAAGGGGAAGATAAAGAACATTCTGGAAGGATGGCATGCGTCAGTCATACGCACAAACCTGCCAACTTATACAATAAATGTACGCCTACAATTTTGGGGGTGAAGAACCTGGAATTAGGTTTAAAAGGAGGACCCAAACTAACCCATGTTATCCAGAGCAAAAAGGGACCAGCCCTGTTGCTCGGGGTATCTATCTATCTTTCTTCTGAGCGTCAGCAAGCAGTGCCAGCCGGATCTCTTCCTACTAACTACTTAACAAACAAGGAGTCTTGTGGCACTTTAAAGACTATCAAATGTATTTATCGCATGAGTTTTCATGGGAGAAATACCACTTCATCAGATGCTTGAGCTTAAGCATCTGGTGAAGTGGAATTTCTCCCACGAAAGCTCATGCGATAAATACATTTTAGTCTTAAAAAATGCCACAAGACTCCTTGTTTGTTTTGCTGAATTAGTCTAACATAACTTACTAGCTTCTTACTTAGTTTGACTGTTTGGGTAATACTCTAATTTTAGCCATTTAATATTGTCATGTCATAGAATCATAGAATCATAGAATAATAGGGTTGGAAGGGACCTCACGAGGTCATCTAGTCCAACCCCCTGCTAAAAAGCAGGACCACTCCCCCTAAATTATCCCAGCCAGAGTTTTGTCTAACCGAGCCTTAAAAATCTCCAAAGATGAAGATTCTACCACCTCCCTAGATAGCCCATTCCAATGCTTCACCACCCTCCTAGTGAGAAAGTTTTTCCTAATATCCAACCTTGACCTCCCCAGCTGTAATTTGAAACCATTGCTCCTTGTTCTGTCCTCTGTTACCCTCGAGAACAGCCTAGCTCCCTCCTCTTTGGAGCAACCCTTCAAGTAGTTGAAGGTTGCTATCAAATCTCCCCTCAGTCTTCTCTTCTCTAGACTAAATAAGCCTAGTGTGTGTATGTGTGTTCTTTAGTGTACCGCCAAAATAAATGCCCTTCCCCACCACCGAAAAAAAGCCACTATCGGCAGCTCTTTTGGCGGTGCTGGGGGAGGGGGCGCAGGAGAGACAGCTCTGTTGCAGGGGGAAAGTGTCCCCGTCTCCCCAGCAGCTGCTGCGCCCAGCGGCACCGAAAGAGCTGCTGGCAGTGGCTTTTTTTGGTGGTGCTGGGGGGTGCAGGGAAGAGGGAGAGATGGCAGCACTGTAGAGGAAGAGCACTGCCGTCTCTCCCTCTTCCCTCTGCTGCAGAAAGAGCCGCCAGCCACAGGGGGGTTTGGCAGCAGGGGAGGGGGAGCACAGTGTGTTCTGCGTGGTGAGGGGGCCTTTGCCCCCGGTGGGTGCCAGGGCCAAAATCCTAGGTGCGCTGGCGATCTGGTGCCCTGGATGTGTCGAGGCCTGGTTTAAAATCACGCTGCATATTTCCTGTGTTCATTAGAGTAGAAGTTGACTGTAATCTGGTTGTTGTTCATTTTTCTTTCAATTTTCATTTTCATTATCATCCATGCTACTTGAAGTACAAGGTTTTATAAATAAAGACTTTTAAGTATCCTTGTAACAATTCCTGTCAGGCATCCTAGGGGTCCCTGATGAAATTTTTCTGTGGTCAGAATTGTGCAAGAACCCTAGTCCATTAATAAGGTCCATTGGTAACTACATTAAAATTTGAAATAATAAACAAACTATATATCCCACAGAGACTGTCTCAGACTCCCAGCTCATTCCATCTATTAAGTAGTACCCAGATATGTCAGGTAAGAGAGCTCTTGCTATTAAATATAAAAACATATTTAAAAGCAACCTTTTTCTGGACTTCTTCAGACTTCAGGACTCTGCATTTAATACACTGGTATGATGTAATGTCAGTGGCATGTTGTATCCTTGGAGTCTGCTTTATGTACTTTAAATAAAAAAAGTTGGAAGATAATATCTGAATGTTTCAGATGCTGCTCCAGGCCATTTTAGTGAATATTAAATGAATTAAAAACAGGGTAACTTGTCATTTCGAAATGTAATTTTGTGAGGGATCGGCCTTCAAGGAGCTGGGGCGAGTCAGTTTCTAGTGGAGTCCTAAAGAGATTAGTTCTCAGCCCAATTATGTTCAATATTTGTATAAATAACTTGGAAAAACTTGCATCATTGCTGATAAAAATTTGCAGATGACACTCAGTGCTGGGATCATAAGTGTTCTGCATCAGTGACCCATGTGGATTGCTTGATAAATATAATATGTCATTTAATATAATTTAATATGCCAGATGTAAGGCCATGCATTAAAAATAAAGAATGGGATGCTTATCCACTACGTGATCCTTGGATACAGAAACAGTGGTTATCAAGAGTAGGATATGATATTACTTGTGTATGTGTCATTGGTAAAACCACGGCAGCCATACTGTATCCAATTCTACAATTTAAAAAGATGTTTAAAAATTGGAGTGGAGTCAGAGAAGACGGTTTCCCACAGCATTCTCATCGGCAAGTTAAGGAAGTATGGGTTGGACGAGTGGACCATAAGGTGGATCGAAAACTGGTTAGATCAACGGGGGTCAGCGGGTAGGAATCAATGGCTCGATGTCTGGTTGGCAACCGGTAACGAGTGGAGTGCCCCAGGGGTTGGTCCTGGGGCCGGTTCTATTCAACATCTTCATTAATGATCTTGATGATGGAATAGACTGCGTGCTTAGTAAGTTAGCGGATGATACCAAGTTGGGGGGAATGGTAGATACTCTGGAGGGCAGGGACAGGATCCAGGGAGACTTGGACAAATTGGAACACTGGGCCGAAAGAAACCTCATGAGGTTCAACAAAGACAAGTGCAAAGTCCTGCACTTAGGATGGAAAAATCCCATGCACTACTACAGGCTGGGGACCGATCGGCTAAGTAGCAGCGCTGTAGAAAAGGACCTGGGGGTTATGGTGGACGGGAAGATGAATATGAGCCAACAGTGTGCCCTTGTTGCCAAAAAGGCCAATGGCATATTAGGCTGCATTAGTAGGAGTATTGCCAGCAGATCGAGGGATGTGATAATTCCCCTCTATTCGACACTGGTCAGGCCGCATCTGGAGTACTGTGTCCAGTTTTGGGCTCCCCACTACAGAAAGGATGTGGACAAATTAGAAAGAGTCCAGTGGAGGGCAACAAAAATGATTAGGGGGCTGGGGCACATGACTTATGAGGAGAGACTGAAGGAACTAGGCTTATTTAGTCTACAGAAGAGAAGACTGAGGGGAGATTTGATAGCAGCCTTCAACTAGTTGAAGGGGTGGTCCAAAGAGGAGGGAGCTAGGCTGTTCTCAAGGGTAACAGAGGACAGAACAAGGAGCAATGGTTTCAAATTACAGCTGGGGAGGTCAAGGTTGGATATTAGGAAAAACTTTCTCACTAGGAGGGTGGTGAAGCATTGGAATGGGCTATCTAGGGAGGTGGTAGAATCTCCATCTTTGGAGATTTTTAAGGCTCGGTTAGACAGACAGAACCCTGGCTGGGGTAATTTAGGGGGAGTGGTCCTGCTTTTTAGCAGGGGGTTGGACTAGATGACCTTCCAACCCTATTATTCTATGATTCTATGATTCATGGTCTAGTGCAGTGGTTTTCAAACTTAGGGTCAGGACCTAGTGCTGGGCCACAGACCCTCAGGCACTGGGTCACGCCGCCAAAAGACTGGAATGCATTGCTCCAAGATATAATTGTTGGGTCGTGGGCATAAATGACTTTTTTCAACTGTGTCCCGAGAAAAAAGTTTGAAAACCACTGGTCTAGTGTATGTTACAGTGAGACTTAAAGAGCTTAGTCTTTTTTGTCAAAGAGAAGATTAAGTGTTGAGTGGATTATACTCTTAGGTCCCGACACTGGAAGAAGCAGCATGACATTGAGACCCTTTAATCTATCAGATAATGTCATAACACGATCCAATATATAGAAGGTGAAATTAGAAAAATTAAAATGCAAAATGAGATGCATATTTTTAATAGTGAATGTAATTAATCATAGGAACAGCGTACCAAAGGAAGTGGTAAATTTATGTTGCCAAAGTGGGAAGGAAACTGATTTCTTTCTAACCATATGGCTGATATACATCCTGAATGATTGTTAGATTATTATATTTAAAAATTAAATTCCACCAAAAATATGTAAAGGTTTTGCATTTTTTATATGACTAGAAAATGCTTCTGTTATATTTGAAAGATGTCTTCAGAGGAAGCACCATTTCAGAGGTCACTGCAATGTGATAGGAATTTGTATCTCTTGGCCACTGATATCAACATTTCATATTCTACGTATTAGTAAATATTAATTCTGAAAGTAAAGTTCAGCTAACTTCTTTAATAAAGCATATTACTTAAACATTTCCTGAACAGATCTTGTTCATTTAAAAGGCTGTTCTTCAAAGCACTGTCACAAATGCTCCTAGTGATGTAACTTACCCTCCGTTGAAGGTCTCTGGTTTCCTCTTACAATAAGATAATGTTCTTCTAATGAGAACAAATGAACGTGAGTGGTGAACTGTAACATATACGGTTAGCTGGTATTGTAACGGTTCGTTTATCAGCCACTGCATTTTAAATAGACACAGGAGCACTGTATAATTGATACTTATAGAATAAAATGTAATTTTTCTATCTGAATCAGTTAAATAGGATTGAGAGCTTGTCTACTGTATCATCTCTGCTTAGACTGATTAACTTGATGAATATCAACACCTCCGGGTGATACCAAGTCTGTTTGTTTGTGTCAATTTTAGGACTTTACAAGCAAATGTTATCAACATCTGCAGAATCTAGCCTTTCATTTTAAAAAAAATATTACATTTCTAACCCTTCTAGTTGCAAGGGCCTCTGCTACTGCTTATAGCTTTCTTAGCTGAAGTAGAGTTAAAATGGACTAGTTATCGGTTTATGCTGATGTTACTCAGGCCACATCTACATTACGAACTTTGATCCATGCAAATTACATCAGCATAAAGCCATAGCACTTAGTATGTCGTTTGTGTGCATGCATGCTTGGCTCCTTGAATTGGTTCTGTGTATAGTCAGCAGGAGCGCATGTGTCAATACACATTATGGGACTCCATGAGGGATCCCAGTGTGCAACCTGACACAGTCCATCACTGTGTCTTTAGGGAAATTTTGGCAATGCATGGTGGGCCAAAACGAGTCATGCAGGGATGATTGGGAACAAGGGATCAACTTCCCAGCGAGTAGCTGTCTCCATCTTATGATGTCATTCATATCCCATAATTTTCATACTTTAAAAAAAAAAAAAACCCACAAATCCTCATGACCCTCCTTTCTTTCCATCATCTGACAGAAGCTTGGAGTCTACATAACTCTGCACTACTGTCTTAAGTATTGCCTGTATAGGAGGCACGATCCTCTAATATTTGCAGAGCTGTAAAAAGAACCAAATCAGTGTGGAACATGGTCATTTCTTAGAGGACAGATTGCTGTGGGACATAACAAGAACAAGTTCGTGGTTGGAGGTGCAGTTCATAGAGCTGCTGCAGATAGTGGAGTGCCGCTTCTGAGCGTGAGAAAGAAGTACTGGTTGACAGGACCTCATTGTAATGCAGGCGTGGGGTGACTAACAGTGGCTGCAGAATTTTTTTCCCATGTGTAGAGCTGGATTTCTGGATCTGTGTGCTGAGTTTGCCGCAGGCCTCCAGAATGAGAGCTTCACTGGCAGTGGAGAAGTGCATGTCACTGGCGCTGGAAACTTGCAGTACTGATAGTTACCGGGCAGTGGAAAATAATTTTAAAGTTGGAAAATCCGCTGTGAGGGCTGCTGTCATACAGGTGTGGAAAGCCATTGATCCTCCCTGCTATGCTATGTTAGGATCAATATAAGTAACAGTGTCTACACTCGCGCTTCATCAACCTCAGTACGTCCATGGTTGCTCATTACCGCTTGGGGAGGTGCTGTTGCTGCATCCCTGTAATGGGGCACTTACATTGGTGGGAGATAAATTTGAGTGTAGACATGTGTACAGCTGGCTCTACACTAGGCAGCTTACATTGACCTAACTTTGTAGGGTAGACGTGGCCTCAGATTGGCGTGCAGCAGTACCACTGAGTTGAGTTGTCACATTCACTATAGGCTATAGCTGTGAGCTGCAATGGGGAGACATACTGAAGCTATTTATTGGGGAGAAGGACTCCAGCAGTTGGGGGAAAGAGACAGAGCTCTGTTTCTTACATCATGGTTGCTTCTGACTAGGGATCCTATCACCTTAGTTTAGTATTTTTGTCTACTAGGTTTCCAGTAGGTCTCAAAAATAATATATAAGGAGATAGGTAAGTGAACAGATGCGTTTTGCAGGTGTTTGCAAATGCTGATTGGAAAGTTTAGAAAAAGAGAAATAGGGAAGAAAGAAATGCGGGTGGGGAAAAAGCAGGGGAGAAGAGAACTTAGAGCAGGGAATTAAAGAGGAATTATGAAGAGCTGAAGAAAGATGAACAAACAATAAAAACAATGCAACAAAAGTTACCCCATGATCTGTTATAGGAAGGAAAAGAGAGAGAAAATTTAATAAATATGAGGTATAGTTAACTTTTAAAGGAAATAATTAATGTTGATTGACAGTGCTACAATTTTTAAATACATTACACAGTAAACGGTGAGCTGTTTTTATTTTAGTTGCAGGGGCAAAGAAGCATTGGTATTTTTCACACTATCTAGTGCAGGGCTCGACAAATCCTAGGTGCCAGGTCGCCATGGTGCCTAGGATTTTGCCCCTGGCACCTAAGAGGACTGGGGGCAAAGGCCCCCCAAACACGACGGGCTCCCCCTCCCTGCCACCAAAAAAAGCCACCGCTGGTGGCTCTTTCAGTGTTGCAGGGCGAAGAGGGAGAGACGGCGGCGCTGTAGATGAAGAGCGCTGCCATCTCTCCCTCTTCCCCGCACCCCCCAGTGCTGCTGCTGGGGGTTCTTTCGGTAGCGCTCAAGGGAGGGGAAGGGGACAGATGGTGGCACTGGAAGAGCACCACCCCTCTCCACCACCAAAATAACTCCTCTCCGTCTGCTGCCAAAAAGGCCGCTGCCGGGGGCTCTTTCGGCAGCACTAGGCGGCGTGGCCGCTGGGGAGAGACAGCCGCACTTTACCCCTGCAGCACTGCTGTCTCTCCCCTTTGGCCTCCCTCCTCCCCTAGCGCGGCCGAAAGAACCCCCGGAAGTGGCTTTTTTCCAGCAGCGGGAGGAGGGGGTTTCTTTAGCACGCTGCCAAAAGAACCCCTCTCCCCGCACCACCAAAAAAAAAAGCTGCTGCCGGGGGTACTTTTGGTGGTGGTGGGGAGGGCAATGCTCTTCCAGCACTACCGTCTGTCCCCTGCCATCCCCGCAGCTCCCAGAGTGCCAGCAGCTGTGGCTTTCTAGTAGGGCGAGGGGAGGGGAGGGGCTCTCTTTTGCTGGATACCTATGGGTGCCCAAGTTTTCAAGCTGGCCCCTAGGTGTCTGGCATTTTTATTTATTTATTTATTTTTATTTTTTTGAGGCCTGATCTAGTAGGCTTAGCCCCTGAGCTAGTAGATTTGGGGTAAATTTTTCAAGTCCTTTTTCTAGCTTCAGGGTTGATCTTGCAGTATCCATAGGCTTGGCAGAATTCACTTTTTATGTTTTATAATTTTGCTGGATTATATCTATTGATTTGAAAACATTTTTATTTTTATCTATTTAAATTTTCACAGCTGTGGGAAATTATGGGAGGGAGGATGTCAGACAATTATTTAATGACAATGGATGTTTAGATTCAAGAAGGTAAAGCATTGTAACTGCTGAAATAGAAATTGTCAACATCACGTCAAAATATACAAAGTAATTATTCTTAAATCAAGTTCTAAATTCTTATGCAGCATCTTTCTTATTTTGCCTACCTGTAAATTTCAATTGTTGATGGAAATATTTTTGTATTATTCTGTGTATGGTAAACTGATGTTTTCTGATATTTCTGATATAACTCTAATCCTTCCAACTCTGGGGTTTGCTGTGAGTCTGGGTCCAACCCCCTGGCAAACGTCAGCCTTTGCTGATAACAAACTTTATTTTTCCCCGGAGGGCTAACCCCAGACTATTATTTTAACTGTTCTGTGCTTAGTAATACAGGAACCTGTTGCTTTAGACTTGCTGATATTGGGACTTAATTCTCATGCAAGCTGTTACGTTGTTATTGTTTCCTATTTTACATTGGTAAAAGGTTTAGAAAATGTGACTGAGGAAAATCCTGGCGATATTTAGTCCTGAGAAAAGAAGACATAAGGAGGTGGGATGTTTGTTATAAGTCTTCAAAGACGTTAAAGGCTGTTGTTAAAAAGGATGGTGATGATTTGTGCTCGTGTCCATTGAAGATAGACAAAAAGTAATGGGCTTAATCTGCAGTGAGGGAGATGTAGGTTAGATATTAGGAAAATCTAGCTACAATGATAATTAAGTCCTGGAATATGTTACCAAGGGAAGTTGAGGAATACTTGTCATTGGAGGTTTTAAGACCAGGTTGGACAAACGCCAGTCAGAGATGGTCTAGGTCACGGGTAAGCAACCCCCGGCACGCGAGCCAACAGTGGCACACAAGCCCATTTGGAGCGGCACTCGGCATCCTCTGTGGTGCCACAGAAATTGCCACTCCTGCCACCAAAAGACACCCCAAGTGGCTTCTTTCGGGGGCAGCTGCAGTGCAGAGGTCCCTGCCATGTCCATACCCAGGAATACCTTGTAAAGAAGCCACCCAGAGCGGCTCCTCTCTGTGGTGTGCCACCACCAAAAGGAATGTAACTGGGGATAGGGGTCCCCAAGCACGCTGCTGAGAGGAGCTCCTCCAGGTGGCTTCTTTCCATGAATGGGCTGTCGGCACCAGCTGAGGGTCGAGGAGGCAAAGGCAAAGGTTGCCAGCCCCTAGTCTAGGTTTACTGGGTCCTACCTCAATGGAGGCGGAAGGATGATCTCTTGAGGTCCCTTCTAGTCCTACAATTCTGTAGTTCTCTAATGATTCAATTTAACTGTTATGCTGTGTAAGCTCATGTTCATGGGTATCCCTGATTAGCTGAACATTCGAACATCTGTCTTAAGTACTGAATCCGTTCTTCACCTACAGTCATGTTTACGTTAGCCTCAGTGTACCTTAGAAACTTAATGAGCTTTTCTCTTCCTAGGAAAATACTGTGGTCTCGGCTTCCAGATGGACAATTTAATTGAGTCAAAAAGTAATGAAGTCACAGTACAGTTCATGAGTGGAACACACATTTCTGGGCGTGGATTTCTGGCTTCGTATGCAACCACTGACAAATCAGGTATTTGTCAGATGCAATTCATTACTTTGTGTGGTAATAATTAAGAGATGTGTAATGAGTACGAACTTATTTTTCTATGCTCTCAACAGGAGCAGTGGATGTCTAAAAATGTACACACTTTTAAATGTCCTCTTAACACTTTCCAGGTATCCTGGCCCCTAGATACAAGTAGATATAAGTTGCTCTTTAGAAGGGTTAAGGAATGAAACAGGTGAAACAGCTGCTTTAGATAAAAGATGAAATACATTGTGTGTACAAGATGCCAGATGAAGGGTCCTGAATGATTTTTAGCATAAAGAGGCAATATCATGGAATTCTGATCATATTCACAATCTCTATAATGCCTGTGGTAACTGCTGCATTTTTCTCCTTTTACATATGCATGTACATCTGTCAGTTCCAATCTTTCTGTTGGACCTAATCCTTCTTACCTTGTCTCTTCATGGAATTTTGTTTCCTGGCTCCCCCTGCTCAATCTTATGGCTAGGGCCCAGTTGGTGGCTTCATGTTCATTTTTCTGCAAACAGTTCCTTTGTTTTTCTTTCATGCTCTTATGGTGCTGTGGCCTGCAATGGAGGTGGTTGTATTTGTTGTTCTTCTTTCTTTACAGTTGCTTCTATTGGTGTCCAGCCAAGACACCAATATAAAAGGGTATAGAGAGCAACACGTGACCCTCCAGTTCTCTGTGGACCACTAGCAAATGTTCTCTAGGCCACAGTTCGAGAATCTAGGTTCTAGAGTTAATGCTACAAAAAAGTGCATGAGGCCATCTTTGCATTCTGATTTTTTTATTATGTGTGTTTTCTAATTTGACTTGCATATATTTGTGTATTTTAATTTGACAGCTTAGGTTGACATAGGGTAAACATGTCAAATTTTAGTTGTCACTCTTTGATAATGTGAGAGAGGTCCTCCTGTGTTCTGTCCCTCATCCTACCCCTCTTGTGAAAGACAGTCATATGTTAAAACCCAGAACTCTGCTTTATGCAGTGTACTAATTTCATCCTCTCTTTATTCAATTTCCTCAGGTAAACAGAGTTTAAGAATTTGTGACTTTTAAAAACATACTACACTGCACTTAAGCATTCTATTAAGCATTATCATGAATAATTAATATTAAACTATGCAAAATAAATGAACAAGATCAATTTTGTAATATTGTATTCTTTAATTCGTAATGTTTACATGCTAAGTTATCAGTGGGTTTACCCAGTCATTAGTACAAATTATCTAGGTTCTACTGTGCCATAAAAGATCCACAGCTAGTATGTTATTTAACAAGTACATTGTTTTCATTCTTGTTTTAACAAGTACATTGTTTTTGATTGAACCGCAGAACTGGGGAGTCTGAGAATCTCAATTTGATGGTCTTCATGCAGTTTTAAAAAGTTGGCTAAAATTGGTTGTCTCTATTTTCTTCTTGACCTAACATTTTTTTCTTTCCAGACCTAATAACCTGTTTAGAAAATGCAAGTCACTTTTCTGAACCAGAATTCAAGTAAGACTAATCTTGTTTCTTTCCCCTTCACTACAGTTATTTTACTGTGGTATTATTTATGCTGTTACACACACCTTCCACCTTGTTTTAAACAGAGTCCTTTGGATGGTGAAATTGAAGTGTTTAAATGACAACATCATAGGTTCTGACCTTACAGTCTCCAGAAAGGAAGGTGATCATTTTAGTATGCAGTAGAACCTCGCTAATTTGCACTAAATTCACACACACAAAACCCAGCAATATCCCTGCTTTCTAGCCAAAAATTACTACTAAAAATTCTTTGTGCTAAAAAAATAGGTTACAAACTTGAACTAGATAAAGAAACATGTTACCTGAAATAATCAGTTACCCCAGGGGGTGGTATTTCTCTGAAATTGTCTACAGTCCTATTAACTATTATAATCACTCCCCACACACACTATTTTTAATTTCTGGAAGAAAGGTGGTAACTCTCCCACATGGAATAGAATATAATCCCTAAAGATAATTCATGTGGTTATAATGCATGTCACAGCTTAAATCTAACCTACACTTGTCAGATTATAAAAATACATTTAGTGATACATTAACCCTTGCTTTTCTCTTGTTTATTCATTTACTAATTTGTAAAATTAATTTGCCATTGGTCTAACAATTAGTGTGAATTAATGAGGTTCTACTAGAATATAAGAGGCAGTTGTGGAGGTTTTTGGGGGGTGAGTGATAGATAAGCTGGACATCAGACCTCTTTTTCCTAAATAAGTGCATTATTTAACACTACCAAGTATTGTAGAGACAATAAATTAATTTGGGCTATAATAGTTCCACTTTGGATTGCCTATAAACTCCACCGCACCACCACTCTTACAAGACTTGACATTTGCAATCCTTCCCTCACAGTCTCCGCATATTCCACCTTAAATAAAAGATGAGACAGATTGTTTGGCATAAATAGTTAACACGTTTGCCCCTATAAAGCAAAGCACTTAAGCAGTTGCTTAAGTTCCTTTGACTTTATTAGGATTTGAGCTTATGCTTAAGTACTTCGCTGAATAGAAGCCTAAATGATGCCTGTGTAGTCCAGCTTTCTTCCTCAAGCTTTTGCTTTTTCTTATTTGTGGTAGAAAGTGACAGTAGCAGATGAACATTCGCTTTCATCAGAAATATATATATCTTGCCTCCTGCTTTCTATGCTATAAAAGTGTTAGCTGAAGTCAAGTGGATTAAAGCAGTAGATGAAGATATTATGTAAAGAACATTTTTCAAAGATACCATTTTAAAAAATTCTAACATTTATAAATATACAGTCTAAAAGTTTATAAAATAAAATAATCACTAATGCTAGTATACTGGATTCTGATGTGAAAACCTTCAGAATTTATAGATGTTATGTAGTGTTGATACCAGACATAGGGATGTATACTTATTAAAAATGTAGTTAAAACATGTACTTTCATGACATTCCTGTCAAATGCCTGTTTTTTTACTGTTCTAAATCTTTTCCTGAATATGTGTTTCTGAGGTATATGCACTGAGGTTATAGCTATGTTGGTCACAGGCTATTAGAGAGACAAGTCGGGTGAGGTAATATCTTTTATTGAATTAATTTCTGTTGTTCAGAGACACAAGCTTTTGAACTTACACAGAACTGCTCTTCAGATCTGGGAAACAAACTCAAATTAGCTGCCATCAGATCGGTTTTTCAGGCTCACCTAAGCGGTCAGTAAAGACATGTAATAGACATAATAAAATGTAATAAAAACATGCAATTGATATTATAACGTCACCCCTTCAAGTGGCACAGCACAGTGAAGACAGCGCACTAAAGGAAAATTACCAAGTCGAGAGGAATTATGCAAGCTACCCTGCGTAGGTTGCTTAACTCCCATTGACTGATGCCAAATTTTGCTGGCAATGTAGACCAGATCTCAGTGTGTCAAAGCTAAATAAAAAGATGAGACAGATTGTTTAGCATAAATAGTTAACACGTTTTTCAAGAGACCATATTGAATGGGCCACTTCACCTTGAATGCCCCCTTGACATATGCTATCTACTTATACTAAACAATCTGTTCCATCTTGTATTTAGCTGTGATGCTCTGAATACATTTCCCAGACCTGAAGTAGAGCTCTGTATAAGCTCAAAAGCTTGGCGTGGTCTACACTGCTGGCAAAATTTGGCAGCAGTCGATGGGAATTATGCAAGCTATGCAGAGTAGTTTGCATAACTCCTGTCGACTTCGTAACTTCCCTACAGTGCACCATCTTCATTGCGCTGCACCTACAGGACATGAGTACCTGTCAACACAGTGATATGCCACTTGAAGGGGTAGTTTTGTTGCATCCCTTTTCAGATCAGCTGAGTGTATCTTTACTGACTGCTCAGTCAATCCAGAAAAATGTATCCGATGGCGGCGAATTTGCTACCGTCAGTGACCCCCTGTCTTGCTCACCACCAGAAGTTGCTCCAATAAAAGATATTACCTCGCCCACCTTGTCTCTCTATTTCTGACTTAACAGTTGTCTGAAATTATGACGTACAATGACACAGTAGGTCATGGTTTTAGAAGCAGTGTATACTATTACAACTGCACCAACCGTAAATTGTCTTTTCATGGTTTGAGATGAAACCATGCTTGTTCTTTTTAAAGTGAAATGCAATGTTGGGCATATATTGACTTCATATCTCCTTTTCTTCCAGTAAGTATTGTCCAGCTGGATGTGTGATTTCTTTTGCTGATATTTCCGGCACTGTTCCTCATGGATATAGAGATGTAAGTAAATTTAGACAATACTGTATATTCATTTTAAGTTTGATTTAAAATTCTTCACTTTTTTTAAATAAAAATATGCTACAGATGTTTTTCTTCTCTAAGTTCTATTTCCTTGGCTCTGGAAGTAGAAACTTCCTAATGTGACATTTTGCCCAGCTGCTTATATTATAGCTGGAGCTCTTGACTCTGCTGTCTTCACATCCCATGCTTAAATTTTGATGGTATCAATTCTGACAAAGTGGGTTGGAGTCCATGAAAGCTTATGCCCAAGGAAATGTTAGTTTTTAAGGTGCCACAGGACTCTCATTGTTTTTGCTGTATACAGACTAACATAGCTACCCCTCTGAAACTGAAAATTGTTTCTCATCCTGTCTAAACTCTTATGCGTCACCTCAGTATGTAAATGCCAGCTGAAGACCTTATTCAATCATGTTGTATTCCATACACTTCTCTTCTAGAAAACAAAGAAATTCAAACCAGTACATTTCATATCTTATAAATTAAAAAAATGAATGGTATCAGTGAGTACTGAGGAGACACATAAGAGTTTCTTTGTGACATAAATATAACGTGAAAGGGTTTGGGAAATCCATCAACTTCACGAAACAACTCTCATAGATACAGACAGTTTGGAAAAAAAGAATGTGAATGTTGCTTTCTGTTTTATTCAAAGTCCTCTTCACTTTGTATGGCTGGTGTGCATGCAGGAGTGGTGTCCAATATTCTGGGTGGCCAAATCAATGTTGTGATCAGCAAAGGCATTCCATATTATGAAAGTTCTTTGGCTAACAATGTCACCTCAAAAGTGTAAGTATATTTGTTGTGTTGTTTTCATATATTTAATGCTTACCTTTTGGTAGTAGGAGAAGTAGATCAATCTGTGATCGTCAGTTGTATCATGGTAAAATTAAAAACTAGTGGAGTTACCCATGCATAGGAAGGTAGATTCTATTCTAAGTAGGTTCATCTGCCGTATTCATAATTGTGGTATGTGATTTGCCTGTCCGAGTTATTGTAACAACGAGGCCATAAGGGAAAATTTAAGACTTCATTGTAAAACTAGGTGACCTACCTTCAAAAGCATATGGGCATGACCTAAACTCCTTATAGTTTTATTTCTAAATAATAATTTGATTGTGATATAGATATAGATAGATATGCGCACTAATCTAGGCTGCTACTTTGTAGTTTATTGTCATTTGTATATAAAATAAAGCCGTATCATTTTTGTAATTCTTAGTTCGGTTTTCTTACGGGGGATAATTTATTTTTTTCTCTTCCATTTAAAAACAGTAATAAATGGCCAGGGAATGATTTTAAAAATTTTTCCGTCTATTTTAATGTAAAACTTCAGATGGAATCTCAACAGCTGAACCTACAGCATGCCATTCGGCTGAGTGATGAAAGAACAGGTGGCTGTTCTTTGTTTACTTGAAACCAGTTTTTTTCAAGGCTGACTACTCAGACTGACTTGAAATCTATTGTGGTGTATGTTTGGGCAGGTAGATCATTGTCTGTCTGTTTTGAGACCCACCTACCTTTGGAAAATTTTCTGACACTGCTAACCCCTGTTTAACCCCACTGATGACAGCAATGTTGAGAGCTCATGTACAAAGACTGTTGGCCACTCCTGGCATTTTTAATAATGTATCATGTAAACTTGTTCGGATCAAGTCTAATTGACAAGATGTAAATGCTAGCATCTGTTCTACCCTGGGGCTTCCGACATTGATAATGTCTGTGGAGCTGAACCGGTGTCGGTCTTGGTGGGAAAAAAATTTTTTTAATTAGTTTAGATGGGACCTGAATGAGAAAAATAGATTTTATTTTTTTCTGGGATTCCTAGTCTGCTTTCTTCTAAAGCACCAACATACGGTGTTATGGAGTCAGCAAGATTTCCCGAGGATTAAAGGATTATATATTGTCAGAAGATCAAAAAGCAAACTGGGCTGCTGCTATCTGTCTCATTTTAAAGCATGAGGCTCCAGTGCTCTTTGAAATACCAGAATTTGTAGAACAGAGCTGAGATTCAATTAATGTTTGAAGTGTAGTTTTGCTGGACATTTGGTACCTGGAAGAAGAATATTACACAACACAAGTTGAGGGTAACTTGGTGGTCCTCTTGATTTAAAGCCATACAAAATCCCTGTACATGAGAGAGGGTTTGGCTGGATGGAGTTGACCTTTTTTTCTTATTCATCTTCTTCCTTAGACAACCAAATATTTTTAAGTTGCTGTTCTTCTAGATATATCATTAGCTGCACTTTTATACTTTGGTTTTACATTTGAAATCTTTTAGATTAGATGACACCTTCTAGGCCAGGTTTCAGTCCGGAGCAAAGGTATTCATCCTGACAGTTTTGAAACCATTATTCCTACTGGAATTAACAGGTGCTTCTTCAATAAGAAAAATTATTTGGGCACAAATAGATTCCTGGCAGGATGCAGTAGTCAGGGAAGAATAAATCTGAGAACAATTTGCCTTCAATATTCCAGTGACAGCCACAAAAATAGCTTTCTTTTCTTTTCTGCAGTGGACAGTTATCAGCAAGTCTCTTCACGTTTAAGACTAGTGGTAAGCATATCACTCTGTGTACTGTCTATCGATTTTTTTTTATATAAACTTACAGAGTAGGAAAAGTTCTTTAAAAATATAATTGTTTTGCTGGTAACTGAGATTTTTATTTATTGTGTTATTCAAGTGGTACCTTTTAGATCTTTCTTTGTTTTCACTGGATTTTTGTGCGGATTGGGCAGAGTTTGAGGGCTTTAAGTATACAAATAAATGCTGATTATGGTTGGTATGAATACTTCATCTAACTTAGCGAGACCCATTAATTTAATTTAGTTGCTTTAATTTCTACTTATGCATTCCTAAATTAAGCCTTTCCGTTTCTAAGTTTGAGACATTTAAAATGTGTTCCCTCCAGCCTCCAAAGTTATTGTTTAGCTAAGATATAATTAATTATTTGGCCTTCTAAATCTTTCCCCATGTGCCAATATTCAAGAAGGCTTTTTTCCTGCTACAGAGAGAGAAGTTTGCCTGCCTTTTTGTTGCTTTCTTAATATTTCTTAAAATATAAGAGTAAAATAGTTGTGTTTTCTGAAAAGTAGAAAAGTCAGCATCTGTTCTGTCATTCTACTTTTGTAGTGATTTTTTCCAATTCTATTCCTCTATTCTGTTTTACTTCATTCCTACAACTAATTTGTTTCCTCTGGATGAGTGGTAACTAAGTTTTACAAAATAGAATTCTCAAGCCCCTTAATTTATATTCTTCTCATCTTTCTGGTATTGAGATGCCCAAAACTGACATTCCAGATGGTTTCTTTTTAAGGGTCAGGCAAGAAAGCATCACGTCCTTGCAGTGCCAAATATGAATGCTTCTTGCCCATCAAGCCTGAAATCAGTCACTGCCTTCCTTTTTTTTTTTTTTTTTTTTTTGCTGGTGCATTGCACTGAAAACTCAAATCCAGCTGCTGTCTAGTATAAACAGTATTGTACCTTGTAGAGGATTATTGCTTTCTATATTTTACCCTTCCTTCCAATATCTCATCCAGATTATTTTTTACAAGGTACACCAGCTGTTCTTATCCAAAGGGAATATAACTTTTCTGTACCTCACATTATATTAATTCTTTGTCCTTATTGATATTTGTACGACCTCCTAATTCAATTTCCTCTGTAAATTTCATTGCTATACTATTTACTTTGCTCTAACACTGTTAGTGAAGTGATTAATATCAAACTAATGTTGTTGCACAGCACCCCACTAGACAACTCTTCTTTAACTGACTATGTTGCTTTTTATCATTACATTTGAATTAGTTTTGTGAATTATTAGACACTGAGCTAGAGAGTTTGTCATGGTATAAAATTAAATATCAGACGTGCAGAAAGAACATTATATTACACAATATAATTTTAATGCAATAAAGGAGAATTCAGAGCAAGAAAATTTGGCTGTGTTGCTTTGATTTTTGCATCTGAGTCCTTATGTCTTATGTTGCTCAGGTTGCTATGGGACACTGGGAATGGAATCTGGAGTAATCCCTGATTCTCAGATTACAGCATCATCGAGTCTAGAATGGCCTGACCAAACAGGCCAGGCAAACCTCTGGACACCCGAAAGAGCCAGATTGAAAAGGCCTGGCCCTCCATGGGCTGCTTCTATAACTGATGGGTATCAGTGGTTACAAATAGACCTGAATAAAGAAAAGAGAATAACAGGTAAGCAGATCTGAGATGGCTTTTTAAATGGTTTTCAGAAATGTCAGAATAGCATAGGTTAATAAATGCTGAGGTTTAATCTGGGTTTACAGATGAAGCCTAATTTAATCAGAGCAATGATAGTTCCACGGTCCCTACTTAATATATCCAAGGAATTCTAGAATTATAGACAGACAAATCAGGCTCCACTGTAGGTGATGGTTTTGCATTGGATCCTTCCAGCAAGTTCTGTGTAACTGATTCCAACCTTATATCGGTTTTTCAGCCTTGTCCTGTTTCTGCTGACTGTCATTTTTGGAGCCAAAAAAAAACCCCAACCAAAAACATTTGACTTTCTTATGTTCATGTTAATTCTCAATTCATTCTCTTTAATGTGGCGGTTTGCATTCTCTGAAGAGGACCACCCAAAGAAGGAGATCCTATCTCAAACACTAGCAAACTATTTTTTGACCATTGACTTCAGTCTTTCAGTTTTAGTAGGATCGTTGAGGGGAAAGCCTGTCTGGTAGATTCAAAGGGGGCACAAGGGAAAACAGGCACCTCCACAGACTTAATTTGATCTCTGGGGTCCCCTGAGGTTGATTTAACACCCACACAGATCAGCTAGCTGTCCTCAGGCCAGAGAAATCTGGCTTAGCGGTCAGAGTCAGTATCAGGCCCTGGCTCGAGGGCAGCGTGGCCTAGAGGCCAGAATCAATAGCGTGCCTGGGGTTCAGAGCAGTACGGCCTAGCAGCCAGAGTCAGTAATGAGGGGGCATCTGCTATAGGGCACAATGCCCGGGTAGGATGGCTTGGGCCCTCCCACTCCACTGAGCCGTAGCCCAGGGCCCTATAGGTGCCAGGGGTCCAACACCAAGTCAGTAGGGATCTGGTCTGAAACATGCTGGCTTTGATCTTGCATCACCCCCAGTTCCACCATTCAGAACCCCTGAGTTACGTCCTACCTGGTCATTGCTGAAATCCTCCCATGGGGCTCCAGGCTGTCCTGTTTCCCCTGGGAGTCCTGGAGCCCGCTGGCAGCAGTGATCTCCTGGGCATCTGGCTCTGGGTGGCCAACAGAGGGTGGCTGCTCCTCCATGAGGCCTCTTAGGTTGCTCCCTCTCACTGGCGGGGGCTGGTATGGCTCCTGGCGAGGAGCCTCCAGTGCACATCCTTCCTCCTTTTTGGTCAGCCCCGAATGAGCTGGGCTGCTCCCTTTTATACTAGGGTAGCAGTGAGAGCATGCCCAGCAGAGTCTAAGGGGCGGGACTTCTGCTGCCTATAGAGCATGCTGAACTTCTTTAGTGTAGGGTAAGCCCACCCCATCACAGGGGTCCACATCTTAATCATCTTCTTCTTCGTGTAACAGGATCTAAAGTGATATCTGTTAGTTGGCATTCTTCTCCTAGTCCCTTTTCCTGATTATATAGTTAAGCTTTATATCAAATAACCTTCCTGTAGTAAATTTGTTCCTTGACACTACAACTACAAAAATTGCAGGGTCAAACTTCTGCTCATAAGCATTCTTCATTGAAAAATGATGGACTCCAAAGCTCATGTCGTTATGATGCTTTCTTATGTGTACGCTGAGATCCCTTTACTGGTCCTGTGCAATCCCATCTGTCATCTCATCATCTCTTCCCTTGTCCTGTGCATAAAGTGACATTCTTAGTTCAAATACTTCATCAGATCTCACTAGTTTCATCTTGCCATCGCACATTAACCTGAACTCTAGTTGCTATCAAAAAATATGTAAAGAAAACTAAAAGAGCAGGAAAATCACCAAACTGAGCCAAACTGAATAGCTTTGTTCAAACAAATAGATAACAAATAGAAGCTTCAAAGAGAAACTGCAGAACTGGAAATCATATGCAGATTTGACACTGTTGCCTCAGGGCTAAATAGGGACTACGGATTTTTTTCTCATTACAACAGGTGATTTGTCCTCACCTTCCTCTATGTGCTGTTCCCCAGTGTTTGAATCTTAACAGCTACTTTGATTTGCTGTTACAGCCTGACCTGACCCCATGACTTACACTTCCCTGCATTTATTTTCCTCCCATTCCTTCCATCTTCAAAGTGTCTGAAAAAATGGGATTTTTTCCCCCTGAAAGCTCATGCGATAAATAAATGTGATAGTCTTTAAAAGTGCCACAGGACTTCTTTTTTGTTTTGCTACCTCTTTGGAACTTGTCAACAAACTGAACCAATGTTCTTTGTAGCTTCTTTCCCAACAACTGATTCCTTTTCTCTTTTCTTCATACCATAGGGTCTGTTGTCACTTTTTTCTAGTCATTTTATTTGGATTATAAAGCTGTTTGAGATGAGGACCCGGCCATGTTCGTCTTTAAAAGGCTGTGAACACCTATCGCACCACAGAAGTAGTAATGTTCTGCAATCATTTTCTATCATGTTTGTATCATAGTGCCTTTTTAATGTTATATTTTAGAGTTTCATACCTCTTCAGTGTTGCAGACCAGAGTTGCCTCACTTGATTACTTGAGATAAGTTCATTTTTATTGAGCTACCAAAACCCAGCCAAGTTGGAGTTTGGTATGTGCATATGTTCTTCTTAAGGGAATTCCTTTCAGCCAGTGTTGTAGTTTTCTGTCTTTAAAGAAAAATTAATCTGGAAATTCAAAATTGATGCATTAATTTGAAAAAACACAAAGAAATAAAAGCCAATGCATAGTTAAACAGCATTAACTCTGATCTCATTCCCCACCACTCTTGTATTCACTTCATCTTGCTTCCAAAATAGAAGACATCTTGAAGGAGTTTTTATAAGACTGAAATATCAATAAATCTGCTAAATTCACGTTTTGTATTTTGCCTGCAGAGTTGGGGATCTCTGATGTACATGTTGTTTTATGCACGTGTGTACATGATCCCTCACTACTCTTTGTCTCACAGCACATAAAAGGTTTGTCATCTTCATTGCAGTAGCTAGAACTTAATATTATATTTATTCTGCATCTCATATTGTGACAACACATTAGCATTTCAAACTCCATGTGCTTTCAGGGCGTTTTCCCCAACTGGTCATTCCCTGTGAAGAGATGTGAAAGCCTTTCAGAGATTATGTGTGATCTTAAAGGAGGCAGAAGTAATTTGCAATAGTTATTGATATAAAGAAGGTTTACTTCAGTTTAAATGCTACATTTGTGTAGTCAGCCTATCATTAAGCATAATCCAATCTGAAAGATCTCTTCTCAATTTTCCTTGTCACGTGTAGAGAACAAGCTTTGACAGATCTCACAGCTCTGATGCTGGTTGAATATCTACATCTGTGGGTTTAAATTGTTTTCTCAATCTACTAGCTATGTGCTGAGTAGAGCTGTAAGGTCCATGAATCTGAAGAGTATAACTCCCTCATGTTGTAAACCCATTGATGACTACGTGTTTTTGCATATGCAGTATTTCTTCTTCTTCTTTTTTTTAATTTATTTTTTTACTGTCTCATTCCCCCACTTTTCAAGTTGTACTACATCTGTGCACGTTGTTTAGGAAGGAAGCTGCCTTGGTTTTTTTTGGACTGACCTTACAGTGAGCATAGTGTGAGGCATGTCGCCACAGAAAGGAGTCATTCTGTGCATGTTAATCTCTTTGCATGTGCTCTTTCAGCATTCGTGTGTCTTATCCAATTCATCTGTGGGGCTTCAATAATCTGGCAGGAGTGGCAACACTAATTCTTTTAAAAATCTATTTTCTGTATTGGGGCCCCCCCCCCCCGATTTGTAATTTCCTGCATATTTTCACTGAGACACTTGGGCTGTGATCCAGCACGACACACATGTGCAAGCTTAACTTTTATGAGTAGTCGGGGGCTACTCGTGTCATAAAGTTAAGCAAGAGTTTAGTGCTTTCCTGGATTGAGGACTTGATGAGTGGGGTGCTTGTCACGGTTGTGCTAGGTAACTATTAATTAAGTGATAAAAGAAGTTTTGTAGTTCACTGCATGCACCAAAGGAGTTTGGAGAAGGCAGGTTGCAAATGGTGTGTGAAGAGACTATTAACCATCAAACCCTCTTATACTGGGATAACAGTGGGTAGAGAAATGCTGAGAAATGGAACCCCTGGCACTTAGAGTGCCTTATATTCAGAGGTTTCTTGTGATCTTTGCAGGAGAATAGCAGGTTGTGATCTCTGGGTCTCCTCATGTAGGTATGTACAATATAGCTGGCCTTTTCTCCTATTGCTATTTTCACTTTTGTTCTTAGTGTTTCCTGGGAGCAAAAGGATTAATTGATGTAGATTAAATCAGCCACCCATCTCTGAGAAGAGCTTTTCTCTCATTCTCTTCAGAAAGGCTGCTTGTGCCTTACTACCTGTAGTAAATATTTATTTAGAGACAGTTATATCTGCTATTTTCTCAATTCCACCGTGGACCCATGGTTTTCTATTTGTGGAAGTGGGTATGTTCCTCAGAAAGTAGAGGACAGGATCCCTAGGAAGTACACTACACTTCCTCTGTTCAGAACACACAAGCTAAGACCTGTAGGTTAGCTCATGGCCCAGTGTTTCAGTGAATGGCACTGTACAGTGTGCAGTAGTAAAGAATTGGAATACTTTCTTGTCCTTTCAGTCTTGGTCAGGGTCTCAGGATGTCCCTTGCATATAAACCCAACTGTAGCGTAATCACTGTATGCTTGGTTGCCGTGATTAAAGTATAATTTGACGGGCCCCGGAACTCTCCTAATCTCCGGGCCCTCTTCCCGTATTGTCTGGGCCCCCTTCATGCATGTGTGGGCCCCAACCCAGTAGGCAACCACTTCTCAGTACCACATGCATCGGTTATTGCACCATAAAAATATTTATACTTTTATATGCCGTTTATGTCTATAGCAATTATTGTCACGAACTAGCAAACACTGCATAACACAATAAGTATTGTGATTAATAATGGTGGGGTGTAGGACCTGCCAGCAGCCAGGGGAGGGTGAAACATGCGTTCTGCCAGATTTTTCTATTTTTAGGGTCCCCGGAACTCTGGCCCCTCAAATTTGGGGACCCTGGAGCTGCGTTCCGGTGCGTTCCCCCTTACTTTAACCCCTGCTTGGTTGTATTCAACTGTATTTCCTCTTCTGCATTAAAGTGTTTCACCTTTTCTTTACTGTGTGTGTTTGCAATAGGCAAAAAAAACAATTGTTTCAGGTGGAATAAGTGTGTTCTTTTAACAGCTGAACTTCAAGAAGACAGTCCTAATTGACAGCCCTTTTAATTGACACATCGTTCCCCCAGACATCTCAGGAATGGACTTTGAGGCTAATAGCCTCACTCCCAATGGCAGTACCAGTTCATCCAACTTCCATACAACAAACTTTTGTTCTCTTCTTTGCATCTTCTCTCGAGCTATGATTCACAGTTCTGATCTTAGGTTCTTCTTTTAATTCTATGCCTATATTAATGCTTTCTATAAAACACCTTTCTTAGACTATTATATTGTAACACTGTAAGTACCCGTTTAAGAAAGCTTCGTGGTCTTTCAGTGCTGCTTACATACAGCCTGTGAATCCAAACTTTGGTCTTTGAAATCCAGAAAATAAATCCATCAGCCTGATCTACCTCTCCCCTCCCCCTGCCCATCAAGGAACAGAGAGAAAAAAATAAGGACATTTTCATAAAACTAACTTAACATCATTATAAAGATGCAGTTATTGGATGTGGAAGTTATTAACTGACACAGAGAAGAATGTACGTACGCTTGATTCCTCTGCCTAAATTTGCCATATCTGGGGTATATGCTTCATATTATAAATCACTGCATGAAAACACTGATGTAAAGATTTTTCAGAGAGACATTTGACATTTATGTAAATAGAAACCTTCATATTCACAGGCATTATAACTACTGGATCCACCATAGCAGAGTACTACTATTACATCTCTGCCTACCGAATTCTCTACAGTGATGATGCCCAGAAATGGACAGCATATAGAGAACCTGGCATTGATCAAGATAAGGTAAAATTACTACATACATATACATAGCCGTAGGTAAGTGTTTAAATATTGCATATATGATCAGGCATAATGAGGAAAATTACCAACCGACTTTTCTTCACAGCGCAGTAAATTACAATTATGATCCTTGGCTCAGGGATAGCATATAAGCAAACTTAAAACTGAATTTATACAAATATAAACATTCATGAGCTATACAAAATATACAAATGTCCCGTAAAGATCTACAATTCAAAGGTGGCATAGGGAGAAAAGATCTCTATTAGATACTCACGTTATCAGCTTTAGATTGCCTTCCCATGTTGTGTTCCCTTTAGACTATCTAAACTTTTCCCAAAACAGATTTTTCTTCATACTTAGTTTAAAAAAAAAAAGACCAGAATGATTTTCTTTCTACTGTAGTCATACATAATATTTTGAATTTCTCCCAGTTGCCAGTGTCTTTTCCCTACATTTTTTCTGTTCATCTCCCATGACTTTCACAAAAACATTAACATATAATCTTCTCTTCCCCTTATGCATTTAAGCACTTACATTCCATAATAAGCATTTCATTTTTAAAAATTCTCATTCAGGAGTTACTGTGAGACGTAATTTCAAATTATATCATATCATATCATATCATATCATATCATATCATATCATATTATATTATATTATATTATATTATATTATATTATATTATATTAAAGAATGCAAGATTATAAAACACATTGCATGTACTGCTCTAAAAATCTTTAATGCATCTCTTGACTTGCTATAGGTAACAGAAAAGAAGTAAGTACTCCTCTTCCCTTAATTCTTCCCAGTGGCCTGAATTTTGTTTCTGTTCAAATAATGGCAGAATGCCTGCTGATCTGACTGGGATAGATATTTGGCCTGTTTTGCTGCAATTTCCTAGGCTTAATGTATATGTTAACCTTAAAGGTTTCATGCCATGTCTTGAATCCAATAAAGTGCCTTTTCTAACCCCGAGGATAGACCTAATATGAATACAGGTTTTTAAAAAGTTCATATTATTTTCATGCACCGACAAGATTATAAAGCATTCAACTATATATAGGAAGTCTGATCATTTGGCTGTGAACATGCCAATATTTTTCTTAGAAACAAGACACTAACTCATGCAGTTAACCAACAGACTCCCATGGCTGCTGTTTTAGGAATACACATTCAAATGACACATAACTTTAAAATCAGGTTAAAGAGTATTTTTTGAGCTTGCCTACATTGTGTCTTTGTATTCCTGGTGCTGCAGTCCGCGTGGGACTGCTCTTTTGTCTTTCCCAAAATGTTCACGTAATTAAATAAGATTCCAAGAAACGTTAGAGGAGATGGTGGCCACACTTTTTTAAAAGAAGAATTAGAAATAATAAATTATGTATTTGCTCATATCCAGACTTGTCATTCTTGTGGGCTCAGCAGCTTCAGGAGGCCCACTAGACTTGTCAGTCACCAAAAAGGAACTTGGTTCAATCTTTTAGAAAATGTCCTGCTTCCCTCTACCTCCTAGCAGCAGCATGAGATCTTAGAGGAATAAATCTGAAGCCAAACTTGAATTTTTTTTGTTTGTCCTACATGTGAATATCTCTGTTCCAGTGTGTATCAGCAGTTTATGAGCTCTGTCTCTCTCCCCCCCTCTTCAAACTAGATACCTTTTTATACTGTATTTGAATAGGACTCTTGAATGGCTGGGTTGTTACAAAAGATGATTTCCTCCCAGTTTATCCTCCCAGCTCCTGTTTACAGCTTTGGCTACCCTCTAATAGACTGTTTGACTCAAAATAGCTTGTTCACGTTGCAGAAGTTGGTTAGCAGTGTATCCTTTTGGATCTGTTTGAATTAACATTGTGACCCACCCTTCTCTGTATTTATGTATTTTCACTCAACATGCTATTTTTTTTCCATTTCATGCATCTGATGAAGTGGGATTATGCCCACGAAAGCTCATGCAAGAAATACATTTGTTAGTCTTAAAAGTGCCACAAGTTTCTTGTTTGTTTTGCTGTAATAGCTTAACATGGCTACCTGTCTAGGACTTAAGTGTTGTCTTTTCTGCTGCTGTTACATGCTTTGCTTATCCTATATTGGCCTGCATGCATTTCCTCTCAGAAGATACTTTGCTGGGCCTAAGGACTTGAAATCAACCACTACATCTCTCTTAGAGCAGCTTTGGTATCAGATCTGGACCTTGTTCCATTTGCTTTGTGGCTAGCAAGGAGCTTAATAAGGAGAAGGCACTTGGGTATTCTGGCAAGGAAGGCAAACATCCAAAGTTCTGATGGCTTCTTTACTGAGCAGTTTGTTGCTGAGTGCTTTGAACACCTAGACAAAGCAGTGCTAGAAATCAAAGATTAGGATTAAAAAAATCCTGCCATTTGCAAGAAACCAAAGGAATGATTTACTGACCTCCAGTTAGGAATAAACAATCCTTGTGAGGTTTTTCCTTATCTAACTTTTGCTGAGGAGATAACTCAATTGAGTGGCCAATGGCATATTAGGCTGCATCACTAGGAGTATTGCCAGCAGATCGAGGGATGTGATAATTCCCCTCTATTCGGCACTGGTGAGGCCGCATCTGGAATACTGTGTCCAGTTTTGGGCTCCCCACTACAGAAAGGATGTGGACAAATTAGAAAGAGTCCAGCGGAGGGCAACAAAAATGATTAGGGGGCTGGGGCACATGATTTATGAGGAGAGACTGAAGGAACTAGGCTTATTTAGTCTACAGAAGAGAAGACTGAGGGGAGATTTGATAGCAACCTTTAACTACATGAAGGGGTGGTCCAAAGAGGAGGGAGCTAGGCTGTTCTCGATGGTAACAGAGGATGGAACAAGGAGCAATGGTTTCAAATTACAGCTGGGGAGGTCAAGGTTGGATATTAGGAAAAACTTTCTCACTAGGAGGGTGCTGAAGCATTGCAATGGGCTACCTAGGGAGGTGGTGGAATCTCTGTCTTTGGAGATATCTAAGGCCTGGTTAGACAAAACCCTAGCTGGGGTGATTTAGTGGGAGTGGTTCTGCTTTTTAGCAGGGGGTTGGACTAGATGACCTCGTGAGGTCCCTTCCATCCTTATTGTTCTATGATTCTATGATTCGACATTAGAATAGATCCTGAAGTAAAACTCCCTGATATTCTCAAGATGTCCACCATGAACAAAACAAAAGCAAACAAACAAACCAAAAAATGCTTCCCCTCTCCTATGCCATCCGAAGAGGGGACCCCTGTGGACTCATGCTTCTCCAATGATGGCCGGTAGCCTGCCACCACCTCAGACCAATGGATGAAAGAAATGGTTGGTAATGATTCTGTAATAGAATTCAAGTCAATTGTAGTTGATTCCTACCCCTTTCCAGTGAACCCTTTTCTTATTTTCCATGTCTGATAAAATACGGTCAGATGATTTGGGAGGTTACTGTCGCACTTGCTGGGCACTGAACCAGTACAAGGCTAGAGAGATATTTGGGGACCAGTTCTACATTCTTCATCCTATGCAGTCACATGGGATCAGATTTATCCAGGATTTGAAGAGCTTAAATGTACATTTACTTCAAAGCTGCTTATTCTTGCCCTCCCATGTTCATCTTCACTCCATTGCAAATTGCTCCCAAGAAGAGCTTTCATCATTAGCTTGGGAGTAAACCAAGAATGGATTCCAACTGGGACGCCTGGTTGAGAAACTCTCCAGGATTGCAGCTACTGAAGTAATGACCTTTCTTGGTACCTTTCACCTTACAATTCTAATCCATATTTTGATGGGAATTCTTCTGTTGAGAGTTGAAACATAGGAAAAAGGTGTCTTGTGGGAATAAGATGCTTTCTGGTGACTGACATGACTGGCCCTGCTTGCTGAAGCTACACGAAAAAGCAGACTAGGAACCTTTGAGCACTCTGAGAAGAAAGAGTCAGTCGTTGATTCTAATTCTAGCTTTGACTGCCTTTTTCTGGCCTTCGTGAGGTAAAATCTTCACTCTTTAGCCTGATAATTAGGCTTTATGATTATTGTAAATGTTTAATTGGATCACTCTCTTACCTAAGAATATGAGGTTTTCTATTTTTTGTACTTTGGTATAATCATTTTCCTCGGTGTATTTGATTTATTTGTTTTTGTCTCTAGTATAGCGACTACCTGCAGATTCCTGAAGTGGAATGCAATATGTAGCTTGGAATTCCATTGTAATTAATAAAATTAAGCCTTAAGGAAAAGAAGAAATATTTTAAAATGCATTTGTAGAAATGTACGTAAGCAAAAACTGCCAGCTGTGATGAAAAGGTATATTTAAATGATTGGAGCAAAAAGGAATCTATAGTTGCACTGCAGCATATTTACTACCGGCACGTCCCTCTGTGTTCCCCGATCGTCTTCAATATAGCTGTGCTTCTCAGTGGTCCTTCATATGCAGTTGCGCTCCCGTTGATTCTTAAATATATGCAAAATGTATGCAGGATTAAGGAGATATGATTGTTCTGTATAAATACATCAGAGGGATAAATACCAGGGAGGGAGAGGAATTATTTATGTTCAGTGCCGTTGTGGACACAAGAACAAAGGGATATAAGCTGGCCATCAGGAAGTTTAGACCTGAAATTAGACGCAGGTTTCTATCCATCAGAGGAGTGAAGGTCTGGAATGGTCTTCCAAGGGGAGCAGTGGGGCCAAAAAAGCTAGCTGGTTTCAAAACTGAGGTCGATAAATTCATGGATGGGATGGTATAATGCAGGGGTGTCCAATTCATTTGCTATGGTGCCCCACATTTGACTTGCATGTAATCAACCACTACATCTCTCTCAGAGCAGCTTTGGTATCAGATCTGGACCTTGTTCCATTTGCTTTGTGGCTAGCAAGGAGCTTAATAAGGAGAAGGCACTTGGGTATTCTGGCAAGGAAGGCAAACATCCAAAGTTCTGATGGCTTCTTTACTGAGCAGTTTGTTGCTGAGTGCTTTGAACGCCTAGACAAAGCAGTGCTAGAAGTCAAAGATTAGGATTAAAAAAATCCTGCCATTTGCAAGATACCGAAGGAATGATTCAAGTGGGCCATACATACTGTAAATAGAAATATTAGGGCTTACACTCTTGAGGCATCCTGCAGTACTGGGTATGCGAGACTGCACTCCACGATCTCTCTCTCTCTCTCTCTCTCTCTCTCTCTCTCTCACACACACACACACACACACACACACACACACACACACACACACAC
>ML685767.1:8523915-8561868 GCA_007922175.1 Pelusios castaneus
ACACACACACACACACACACACACACACACACACACACACACACACAGAGTGTGTGTGTGTGTGTGCAGTATCGCCAAGTACAATCTCACATACCCAGTGCTCCATGTTAGGGAAAGAGTGTGATCTTGCGGTCGCGGGCTGGCTGAAAGAGATTCGGGGGTGGTATCCAGTCCACATGTTTAAGAGCCCTGGTATAATGGGACAGCCTAGTTTGGCAATTGACTGATCTTTGGCTCCTGGTGGTAGATATGCCAATGGGACGATTCATAGGGTAGGTTCTGAGTCATTACAGAGAATTCTTTCTTGGGCGTGTGACTGATGAGTTTTGCCAACATGCTCAGGGTTCAGCTGGTTGCCATATTGTGGTTGGGAAGGAATTTTCCCCCAGGGTAGACTGGCAAAGGCTCTGGAGGGGGTTTTCACCTTCCTCTATAGCATTGGGCATGACTCAATAGCTGATGGGTTCTTTGTACCTTAAGTCTTTAAATCATAATTTAAGAACATAAGAACATAAGAAAGGCCGTACTGGGTCAGACCAGAGGTCCATCTAGCCCAGTATCTGTCTACCGACAGTGGCCAGTGCCAGGTGCCCGAGGGAGTGAACCCAACAGGCAATGATCAAGTGATCACTCTCCTGCCATCCATCTCCATCCTCTGATAAGCAGAGGCTAGGGACGCTATTCTTAACCCCTTTCTGGCTAATAGCCATTTATGGACTTAGCCACCATGAACTTATCCAGTTCCCTTTTAAATATTGTTATAGTCCCAGCCTTCACAACCTCCTCAGGTAAGGAGTTCCACAAGTGGACTGTGCGTTGTGTGAAGAAGAACTTCCTTTTGTTTGTTTTGAACCTGCTACCTATCAGTTTCATTTGGTGACCCCTGGTTCTTGTATTATGGGAGTATTTAAACAGCTTTTCCTTGTCCACTTTTTCCACATCAGTCATAATTTTATATACTTCTATCATGTCCCCCCTCAGTCTCCTCTTTTCCAAGCTGAAGAGGCCCAGCCTTTTCAATCGTTCCTCATACGAGGCACTCTCCAAACCCCTAATCATTTTAGTTGCCCTTTTCTGAACCTTTTCTAGTGCTAGAATATCTTTTTTGAGATGAGGAGACCACATCTGTACACAGTATTCGAGATGTGGGCGTACCATGGATTTATATAAGGGCAATAATACATTTGCAGTCTTATTTTCTATCCCCTTTTTAATGATCCCTAACATCCTGTTTGCTTTTTTGACCGCCTCCGCACACTGTACGGACATCTTCAGAGAACTATCCACAATGACTCCAAGATCTTTTTCTTGACTCGTTGTAGCCAAATTAGCCCCCGTCATATTATAGGTATAGTTGGGGTTATTTTTTCCAATGTGCATTACTTTACACTTATCCACATTAAATTTCATTTGCCATTTGGATGCCCAATCACTTAGTTTTGTGAGATCTTTTTGAAGTTCTTCACAATCTGCTTTGGTCTTGACTATCTTGAGTAGTTTAGTATCGTCTGCAAACTTAGCTACCTCACTGTTTACCCCTTTCTCCAGATCATTTATGAATAAATTGAATAGGACTGGTCCTAGGACCGACCCTTGGGGAACACCACTAGCTACCCTTTTCCAATCTGAGAATTTACCATTTACTCCTACCCTTTGTTCCCTGTCTTTTAACCAGTTCTCAATCCATGAAAGGACCTTCCCTTTTATCCCATGACAACTTAACTTACGTAACAGCCTTTGGTGAGGGACCTTGTCAAATGCTTTCTGGAAATCTAAGTACACTATGTCCACTGGATCCCCCCTGTCCACATGTTTGTTAACCCCTTCAAAGAACTCTAATAGATTAGTAAGACACGATTTCCCCTTACAGAAACCATGTTGGCTATTGCTCAACAGTTTATGTTTTTCTATGTGACTGACAATTTTATTCTTAACTATTGTTTCAACTAATTTGCCCGGTACTGACGTTAGACTTACCGGTCTGTAATTGCTGGGATCCCCTCTAGGGCCCTTTTTAAATATTGGCATTACATTAGCCGACTTCCAGTCTTTGGGTACCGAAGCCATTTTAAGGGACAGGTTACAAATCTTAGTTAACAGTTCCGCGACTTCACATTTGAGTTCTTTCAGAACTCTTGGGTGAATGCCATCTGGTCCCGGTGACTTGTTAATGTTGAGTTTATCAATTAATTCCAAAACTTCCTCTAGTGACACTTCAATCTGTGACAGTTCCTCAGATCTGTCACCTACAAAAGCCGGCTCAGGTTTGGGAATCTCACTAACATCTTCAGCCGTAAAAACCGAAGCAAAGAATCCATTTAGTTTCTCTGCAATGACTCTATCATCTTTAAGCGCTCCTTTTGTATTATCATCATCAAGGGGCCCGACTGGTTGTTTGGCAGGCTTCCTGCTTCTGATATACTTAAAAAACAATTTGTTATTACCTTTGGAGTTTTTGGCTAGCCGTTCTTCAAACTCCTCTTTGGCTCTTCTTATTACACTCTTGCACTTAAGCTGGCACTGTTTGTGCACCTTTCTGTTTGCCTCACTAGGATTTGACTTCCACTTTTTAAAGGAAGTCTTTTTACCTCTCAGTGCTTCTTTTACATGGTTGGTGAGCCATGGTGGCTCTTTTTTGGTTTTTTTACAGTGTTTCTTAATTTGGGGTATACAGTGAAGTTGGGCCTCTATTATGGTGTCTTTAAAAAGCGCCCATGCAGTTTTCAGAGATTTCACTTTAGTCACTCTACCTTTTAGCTTTTGTTTAACTATCCCCCTCATTTTTGTATAGTTCCCCCTTTTGAAATTAAATGCCACAGTGTTGGGCTGTTGAGGTGTTCTTCCCCCCACAGGGATGGTGAATGCTATTGTATTATGGTCATTAGTTCCAAGCGGTCCTGCTACAGTTACCTCTCGGACCAGCTCCTGCACTCCACTCAGGGTTAAATCTAGAGTTGCCTCTCCCCTTGTGGGTTCCCATACCAGCTGCTCCATGAAGCAGTCATTCAAAGTATCGAGAAATTTTATCTCTGCAATATGTCCTGAAGTGTAATGTTCCCAGTCAATATGGGGATAGTTGAAATCCCCCACTATTATTGGGTTTTTAAATTTGATAACCTCCCTAATTTCCCTTAGGAGGACTTTAATAACTCAGTCGTAGGTTAGAGGTTTGTTACAGGAGTGGGTGGGTGAGGTTCTGTGTGAAGTCAGACTAGATGATCCCTTCTGTGTGATCCCAGACTAGATTGGTCCCTTCTGATCTTAGAGTCTATGATTATTCCAATTTATATCTTTTAAAATCAGCTTAAAAATCAGAGTTGAGCATTGTTGAACCTCTTGCTAGTAGTTTTGTAACTCTTTGCAAGTTATCAGAGAAATTGTGAGAAGAAAATGGTGACGCAAATTGAGCTTTTAGGAGTGTGATTCTGCTACTGCTTAGTGATCCCCATTCATTTCAATGGGCCGGTTAGTTCAAACTAAGAAATTAGTTCGAATTAACATGGCCACATTGGCTAATTGGAACTAGTTAGTTCGAATTAAAGCCTTACTTCTGAAGCCCTATTAAAGCCTAGTGTAGCCATGGCTTTACTTAGTTCAAATTAAGCCTCCTTAATTCGAACTAACTTGCCAGTGTAGACATAGCCTTAGACATTTCTAATATGGCCTATCACTAGAATATCTAGGTACGCCACCATAGAATAACCCATAGGGTGCATTTTAAAAAGATACCTGCACTAGTGTATCACCCTTGTTCACTAAATCATTGTTCGTGTCCTCTCCATAATTGTTTATGTACTTGAGGGCATCACAGCTTTTGGGGTCTTGCTGCAGCATCCCAAGCCCTAAGTGACCCCATTTCATTCTAGTGTAGTAGGAGATGAACTGAAGTGCTCCGACTACTGTCAAATGGGGGCATGCATTCAGGGCACTTTACTTTCGGAAGAGCAAATACAGAGGCAAGTGGGCTGACGAAGAAAACAGGTTGCACTCTGACTTGATCCCTTTCGAGAGCCTTTTGAAATTTTTTTTAAAAAGTTCAATATTTACAACTGTTGGCCATGAAACAGTATAAAACTCCTTTAAAAATTTCTCCCATGAAAGCTCACGCGATAAATACATTTGTTAGTCTTTTAAAAGTGCCACAAGACTCCTTGTTTGTTTGGCTGACCTAGACTAACACGGCCACCCCTTTGGAACTTATTTAATTCCATGGCACTTCCAAATCATCACATGGTCGACTATCACTAGTATTATGTTTTAACTTTCAAAACTGTGGCCACTGTGAATTTGCTGTGGCTGCACCTGCAGCCCAGTAAAAACTCATATGTGAACCACTGGTGTAGGAGCCCCCCTCACAGGCCAGGACCCCATCCTATTAGGTACACAACAAAAAGACTGGTCCTGTCCCAAAGAACTTACGCTGATCCAGTTTGGCAGAGGGATTTGGCTTTATCTAGACTACTCCACCCTATATAAAGCAGTGGAAAATTTGCAGTTGAATACGTGTATCAAACTCCATTGTGCATTGTAAGCTGACAGTGCCAGCACCATAATTTTTTCTCCTCATTTAGATCTTTGTATAAAAGCAAAGATTTTATTGGCATATTTGTGTCTGAGCAATGCACAAGTGAGGAGGGTTGGGGTAAATGCTCTTGTATTGGGAAGCTGGCAATGACTTCTATTCAAGCACTTTTTAATCCATTGCAAACTGCACTCCTTTCTTTTACATAAATATTCTGTGACGTACAAGTTCCTGAACTAGAGGTCCTATACTAATTACTTGCAGTTTATGATAGCTAAACTGGTGATATTGTATAACTAAGATCAATTAAAGTAAGAATGTAGGAACTCAGTTTTTTTTCTTGACAGTAGAAAGGCAGGTGTTTGATCTCAATAGGAAATTAGCTGTCTTTACTCCCTTTTTCCTGCAGATGGAGCTAAAAGTACATGTGATGAGCTAGTATTATCTTTTCCTGCCCACCCTTTGGTATTTTTCAATCCTCTTATTAAGCCAATCAGGAGCTTCTCTTAGATCTGAAGATGTCTCAGGGCCTGCATCTAGCAGGCAAGCATTGCGGTGACCAAGGCCCTTGCGCATGGAAGTTCCACAACGTTTTATTCTCAATTTGGCCCCATCTAACACCTGTCCCAAATGGCAAACAATACAGAGACCAGTTCCAAAGGGGGAGCCCTCTTAGTCTGTTGCAGAAAAACAACAGAGTCCTGTGGCACTTTTAAAGACTCACCGATGTATTTATCGCATGAGCTTTTGTGAGAGAAAATCCCACTTCGTCAGACGCTTTGAAAGCTCGTGCGATAAATAATCTGTTAATACATAGACCAGTCAGCTATCCATTTCCTTTGAGTCAAATGCAAACCTTGAAGAGATTGGCTTCTGGGAAAGACAGAGGTTTTGCTTGTGGCTAGAATACACTTTGAAGAGCTATAGCTATATATAGAAACCCTAGCTATATAGCCATAGCTACATATACATGCTCAATCTCCATCAAAATAACGCTCATCATGGGGATTGTCCTGGACTGATACTAGAAAGAACATCTGAAAAAGCTTTCGTACACTTTCAGCTGAGCAGAATTCTAAGTCCTTTCCTTTCAAACACAAAATTTGGCCACGATGATCATATGTTCACAAATCAGGAGTTGACTGTTGTAATTCACCCATCATTCAGGCCCTAAAGAAAGCACAGCTGGTGCAGAATGCACCTTCTGATTAACACGGGTGTAAGAATGCGTTGTACTTCTGTTCAGATAACTGTGCTGGTTGCCTATCAGATAGAAGATCCTGTTTGAAACCCTTCCCTTGACCTGACTGCTGTAAGTGGTTGGGTTAACAAGTTCTTTAAAAGGATAGGACAGGGGTGAGCAAGCCCTGGCATGCATACCACTGTGGAGCCTTTTCAGAGCAGCACATGGCGTTGCCAAGCTGCTCCAAGAAGCCACTTCAAGCAGCTTCTTTCCATGGTTGCTGGGTTGGGGGCCCTAGGCATGCCGCGGAAAGCAGAGGCCTTGAGTGGCTCCTCTCGGCAGCAAGCCTGAGGACACCACGGAAAGAAGTCGCCTGTAGCAGCTCCTCTTCGCGGCATGCACACCCCCAAGAGGAGCCAGGCCAGGGGCTTCTTTCCAGGGTGTGCCTGCAAGCCCTCCCCAACAGTAGCCATAGCTGCTGCCGAAATTTCAGGTAAAGGCCTCCCCCCCCCCCTTTTTTTTTTTCCAGCAGGGGGCCCTGGAGAACAGCACACTCATGGAAAGCATTGTGTGTGTATCTTTTAGATATTTCTGAACAATGAGGAAGTTGCCTCCATTCCCAGGACAACTCAGTAGCAGTTGTGAACCTTAATCATCAAGCTTGGTTTTTCGGAGTTTCTCATGATAGACTGCTTCAGTCGAAATGGTCACGTATGAGGGAAGTTACCCATTAAAATATATCAACAGGGAGGTGCAGGCTGAAATATATCTTGGCTCCAGATATTTGATCCCTCCCCCCCTCCCCACCGAAGAAGGGTCTAGTGATTAGTATTTATCAAGGCATATTTCTATTTACACTGCAGAGAGAGGGAGGGAGGGAAACAACTTTATATTGGGATCTCATCCCCCTTGTAGTTTAGCCAATCAACCCATGCCCCCAAATTTCTTGTTAGTTGTCTAATAATGTTCAGTCCCTCAGAGACATTGGATTTGATTTCTCTTTTTCCATCACACATTCAAAACATACTCTCCGAGTCATAGTATGTGTGTCAGATTTTAGCAACGGTGGTTAGATAGTAACTATATAATAGCTGACATTTGTTTGATTTCCCATGTGAAAATAATTTTGTGGCCTGTAAAGTTTCATGACAAAAATAACCCACTATTTTTTGCCCTGAACAAATTTAAGGAATTGTTGCTAACGGTCTTTCGGTAGATTTCCCCCCACCCCCCCCCCCCCCCCAAATGCCAGGGTCTCTTTTGTTTTCATATTAAGATTTACAGCCTCTGCAGACTGCAAACACTAGTGTGAAATGTCATTGTATACTTGAGCAGATCTTGAATTACATTTAGTAGAAAGTCGTTCCCATACATATGACAGACACCTAAAATATTATAAAGGCATCAACAGGGTTTTTTTTGAGGAGGGAGGGGGCATTCTGTTGTTGCAACTGCTTGCCATATTTATGAGGTATAAGTATAAGAGACAAATAAGTGTTTGATGGATATAAGATTCACAGTCATCTATCAGTAAGACTAGACTCTTGTCAAATGCATTTAAGATTATAGGACAATTTCATGATAGCTGGTGGATTTTATTCTGAGACAGAGATATTGGAAATGAGGCAGGGAATAGGGGCACTGAAGTTTTTTCTACTTGTCTGTTCTTGAGAAGTTGAGGTTTTTGGGTCATGCTTCTCTACAATTAGTCCCCCTTTCTCTGGGGAGTTGGTCAAGAGGACTGATCTGCGAAACTGGTGATACGTCCTAATTACACAATAGCTAGCACTGTCTATTTGGTTAATTGAAACTGTGAAACAGGGCATTTGTAGGAGCTAATAATTCAGTTTTAATGTTTTCTTTTTCTAGATATTTCAAGGAAACACTGAGTATTATCAGGAAGTTCGCAATAACTTCATCCCACCTATTATTGCACGTTTTGTTAGGATTAACCCCTTAAAATGGCATCAGAAAATTGCAATGAAAGTGGAACTACTCGGATGCCAGTTTAGTATAGGTAAGCCCATTAAAAATGTCTCAACTGTATAAGACATTGCTGTGAAACACCGGAATTTGTTTGTAGATATCACTTAAATTAACTACTGGCTTTGTTTTCAATAAGAAATTATCTCAAAAAACTTTTCTTCTCTTAAAATAATATTTTTGAAGATCAGAAATTCAAATCTTCTTGCAACTTCCATTAGACTAACATCTCCTAGTTCAATTGACACTCAAAATGTTGTGAACGTTTTGCAATTTGGGGAAAAAAACCCACCCTGCTTCAGGTGCTCCTTGGGTAAGATCTTTGTGACAAAGATATTAGAAATTTGCTTTTTCTTTTCATGGGATCATGTCCTTTTCTGACTGAACAAAGTGAATGAGTTCCATGGTAAACTGGCCATATTTTCCTTTCATATAAAAGGAACTTGTTAAACTAACACCATGATTTTGAATAAACCTTTCCCTAAATATTTTTATACAGTTCGGGCTCCAAAACTTACTATGCCTCCACCACCACAAAGCAGCAATGACTTCTCCCTGCAGACGGACAAAACAACCTCCACTCCTGAGATCAAAAACACCACCATGACTCCTAGCGTAACCAAAGGTATCAAGAGTTAGGTGGTGACGGTGTTTGAGAACTGTAGTAATAAGTATTTTGTTAACATATTTTCTGTTGCTGTTTGCTATGTTATTGTAGTAATGTTGGGCCCTGGGTAGTAGAGACAAGTTGAGTGAAGTGATACCTTTCATTGGACTAACTTCTGTTGGTGAGAGAGGTACAAGCTTTCAAGCATTACGGAGCTCTTTTTCGTTGTAGCTCAAAAGCTTGTCTCAACAGTAGTTGGCCAACTAAAAGCTATTACCTCACTCACTTGTCTCTTATGCCAAAATGGTTTATCTAAATTAACTTGGATTTACTTTTCTGCCTTTTTTGCTTTGAACTTATTGTGTTCTTCAAGTTGCTTGCTTACTGTAACAAATTCTATCATACTTACTTTTTCCTTTTAAATATTTATATTTCTATAGTAGCGACCCATGTGATGGGTAATGATTTATAGCTATGTTCTGCCCCCGGATATACAGATGCAAATCCAGTGGAACAATAGGGTATGGAAGAGCTTCTATAGGAAAGATTTTAAAAGATTGGGACTGTTCATCTTAGAAGAGTGATGGCTAAGGGGGAGAATATGATAGAAGTCTATAAAATCATGCATGGTGTACAGAAAATGAATAAGGAAGTGTTATTTATTCCTTCACATATGACAAGAAATAGGGGTTACTCAATTAAATTAATAGGCATTGGGTTTAAAAAAAAATAGTAGTTCATCACTATTGCATAGCCAACCTAAGGAACTCATTGCCAGGGTATGTTGTAAAGGCCAAAAAAGAATTCGCTAAGTTCATGGAGGACAGTCCTTCAATGACTGTTTGCCGAGATGATTGAGAGACAGCCTCATGCTCTGGGTGTCCATTAACTTGAGTGCAAGAAGCTGGGACTGGACAATAGCGGATAGGTCACTAAATACTACTTTGTTCTGTTCATTCCCCATGAAGCATCTGGCACCAGCCAGTTGGATATGAGGCTAGATGGACCAGTATGGCCATTTGTAAACATCCAGGTGCCCTTTTGATCAAGATCCTTGAAATTGGGTACACCATTTCATTCAAGGTTGCTGATCATAAGAGAAGAAAATTGCAAATTTGAACTTTCCATCAGAATTCACCAAAGTCATCAGTGTCTGTCTTAAATGACTGAAATTCAGTGTTACCTCTTGTCAGAAGTGATGAGTCCTAATATTTTACAGTACTCAGTAATTTCTTCCGTGAAATATCTAACTTAGAAAATGTAAGGTCTTGTGAGATCATCGCTTTTACTGATTGATTTTTAGCCAAGAAAATTGTCAAAAGTGAGTAAGACCACTACAAGTGCAGGCATTGAAGAAAGGCAGTTGGGTGGGACTGTAGTCCAAAGAGTAGGTTGCTGCCGAATGATATATGAACAGTTTAAATGTGATGTTCTAATTTTCTTTAGGTTGATATTCAGGCAAATTTTAATTTGAACTGTTTGTTCTAATATACAAATAAGAAATATTCTGACCCTGATACAGTAGCTTTGTAAAAACTACTAATTGTACATATATGTGGAAAAATTGGGGGTAAAATTATTTAACATTTACACTAGAATAGCATCTGTAGGCCAACCAGATCAGGACCCTATTGGGCTAGACCAGTGGTTCTCAACCTTCCTAATGCCACGACCCTTTAATACAGTTCCTCATGTTGTGGTGACCCCCAACTATAAAATTATTTATATATGTGTTTTCCGATGGTCTTAGGTGACCCCTGTGAAAGGGTCGTTCGACCCCCAAAGGGGTCCCGACCCACAGGTTGAGAACCACTGGGCTAGACAGTGTACAAACGTAGAGAAAATTACTGTCTTCCCCCCAAAGAACTTAAGAACTAAAAATTGATGTACAAAGTGTATTCTGTCCTATACCACTTTGTTTAATGGGTTTCAGATGTGGCGCTGGCAGCAGTCCTGGTTCCAGTGTTGGTGATGGTCTTTACTACTCTCATCCTGATCTTAGTGTGCGCGTGGCACTGGAGAAACCGGTAAATGAATGAAAGTACTTTATTGTAAAACACATCTGTGAAATACTCTGCATATTTAAGTATGGAAACAGTAATTAAACCCATTCCAGAAGTGATTAGTTCAGAATAATCTATTCATTACAAAGAGGAAATGTTTTACATGCTGAAGACTCAATATGAAAGTTTCCTCTATGCTACTCAATGCTTTTCTTGAATTTTTGGGAGGAAAAAAAGAGTTACTTATCTTGAAGAACAATAGATATGGAAAGGTTGTGTTGCACATGACCAGTCCAGTGTAGGCATATGCTCACCCTGAAGGCAGTCACAGGAAATTTTTCCCTTGACAGTATCCATGGCGTCAGTTCTGGTGCCCTCTGGAGTAATGCACTCATAGTGCCAATATAAAGAATTCTGTCAACCCGCACTCCCTCATTTCCTTCTTTCCAGTCTACTTTGAAGAAGGGTCAGAGGGCAGATCTTGAAATGGACTTGTGCAGCACATCTCAAAGAATAGGTATAGAAAGGCTAGTAACTATTTTTTCTTATTCAAGTGCCTGTGTCCATTTCCAAATATGTGACTCCCAAGTTGTCCAGTTGGAGAGTTTGGAGTTTACCAACATGCTGACTACAAGAGGTCTTAGCCAAAACCGGCATCATCTTTAGCCTGCTTGAATGGTAGCGTAGTGTGAAGTAAAAGTGTGAACTGACAACCAAGTTCCTGGATAGGAACCAGCACTACAAATGATCCTAAAGATGCTTGCGCTCTTCTGGAATGAGCTGTCAAGGCAGGCAGAGTAGGAGCCTTTGACAGGTTGTAACGTGCAGAAGTGGGACGTGGTCTATGTTTAAATTCTCTGGGCTGAGACGGGAAGAGCTTTCTTACTGTCTGCAATGGCCAGGAACAGTTGAGTAGTTTTCCAAAACAGCTTGGTCCTTTCTATGTAGAAAGACAATGCACAGTGAACACTTAGTGAATGGAGTCTCTGCTCTTCCTTGTTAGCATGTGGTTTTGGATAGAAGATTGGTAGAGAGAAAGTCTGGTTGCTATGGAGCTGTGAAACCTCCTTTGGAAAGAAAGCTGGATGAGGATCTTGTCCTTCAAGAATATAGCATTAGGTGGCTCTGACTGACATGAGGGCACCAATCTTTGAGGCTCTTCTGGCTGAAGTAATGGCCACTAAGAAGGCCACATTCCAGAACTAGTAGAGAAGGGAACAAATTGCCAGTGGCTCAAATGGGGCCCTATCAGTTTTGATAAGACCAGGTTGAGATCTCAAGGTGGGACACATCTGGAAGTACAACTGCTCAAGGTGTTACTGGAAGGTTTTAGGGAAGCCAATTCTGTTGCCAGGGGAGTTTTTTAGCGCATGGGATTTCTCTAAAAGCGTGTCCCTTGAACAGACACAGATACAGCCTTCTGATCAAGGTAGGATACACAAGTGTTGATACTTCAAAAACAGCTGCAAAGTTTATTTAGAGTGGTTATATAAAAAGGAAAGTAGTTAGTTAGACATATAGAGAATGATAATAATTAATACATTAAATGATCATATTCATTAATAGTATTCTTGTAGTAGAATAATAACAATATACTTAATGCTCTATAATACATATTTTAAGAAACTAACATAAAAACACTTTATCATGCCGTAACCGTTAGCTAGGCAGTTGCTGGATGGGTAGTAAAGAGAGGAGGTTTTCATTCTCACCACATTCAGCTTTACTGGCAGGCATACGCATATATCCCTTGGATATATAGAGTCAAGATTTACAAAGCCTTCTGTTTATCCTTCTGTTCATCAGGGAAAGTCTTTCTGCTCTGCCATAGCAAAAGGGTTATCTTAGACTTAGTCACAGGGGACTGAGTTAGCCCATTTGCCTACAGACAAGGTGTATCTATGCAGGTCCCCATCTCTCTGGTTGTTCTTTGCTATGTCCTCAGCTCATTTGCCTGGTTCTTCATTTGCTCCATCTTCTCCTCATAAATAAATCTGTTAGTCTTTAAAAGTGCCACAGGACTCTGTTGGATTTCTACAATAGACTAACACGGCTACCCCTTTGGAATTCAGCTCTTTCTGGTCATCTTTCCTCTTGTAGCATCCTTTTCCTTTTAGCACAATACAACCTACTGGCTGTTAGCTCTACATACAGTTTGGCAATTGAGAAGGGAGAGGTCACGTAAGGGAGGTGTATATGAGTAAGGAGGCATCACATCAGAGGTGTTGCTGCATAGGAAAAAGATTCGGGACACAGGCCCATAGCCCCTCCTCCCTGCCCAGCTATTTCACCCACCTTTCCCCCTGCCTGCTTCCACCCCTCACTGCCAGCCCAGAGTCACCTTGCTCCCTGGAAATCGGGGTTGAATCACCACAACAGGTTTCCATGCTGATGCTGTCGGTTCCTATACAGCTGGGGACGCTGGTACCATGAGTGAGAGTAAGTGAGAGTGAACTCCTGCCCCATAAAGGGTACTGTTGAGTCCAGCACTGATGGACTGGCCAGTGCAGGAGAGCCACCGCGGTACCAGTGTTTTGGTGGTACGGTCTACCCCAGACTTGGGGAGGGGCACTAGACTCCTTAATACCAGCACTATGAGAGCGCAACGTTAGGGGCACCAGAGCCTGACAAATACCACTGAGGAAAAAACCTCCAGTGGCTGTGCTTGGAGCGAGCATGCACCTACAATGGAAGGAAAATGTGCAAGCACTTGGAGAAGAGCTAATTTACTGAGGATTCTATTTTGAAACTCGAGCACCAGGGCCCTTATTCCCGAGCTAACCCAGAGTGATCCACCCAAGTACAGGAGACCAGTAGTTTCCTTTCACCTTGTCCGTGTGGCTGAATTTGGTGGCAGCTGTTGTATGGTACAAAGCTGCAGCTTTCCAGTGATCAGGATTTATAACAGAAATCATTACACGTCTGTAACTATTTCAGTGCTATAACATGTCAGGATTTTATTTCTGAAGGAAAACATTTGCTAAAGCAGTATTAATGAGTTTTGCATTTGAATAGCATAGCTAAATATGCCCAACTTTCTACTTTTTTCCAGAAAGAAAAAAGCTGAAGGAACATATGACTTACCTTACTGGGATCGTGCAGGTAACAAAATGGAGGCAAAATGTTTGGACTCAGTCAGCATCAATGTTTAAAATATTAGTTTTAAATTTTAAAAAAAGCTAATATCTGTAACTTCATTTCTACCATCATGGACTGAAGAATACAGCACGTTGAAACACAGTGGTATTAAATTCTGAATTTCTCTTTATTCAGACTTGGTAACTTTTATTTCTGTACATTGGCTTAAAAAAGAGGAAGACTTCCATTTTTTCCTGAAGTATACTATTAGATTTCCACTTAGAATCTTGTAATACTGACTTGAAATTCAATAGCAAAAATTTAGGAAGCTTTCCATTTAAATAAAGAAGAGAAATAGAGGAAGGAATCTCTTTTCAAGCATGATTTTGCATCTATGGTAATCCTCAATAGTCAGAACTCACAGGATATCTGAACATCTGTGGACCTAACATTTTTTTAGTATTGAAAACTCTTCAGTATGCTTGTCAACTTTATTTTCTACTTCCTTATTGCTCTAAAAGAGTGTGAGGTTTTTCTCAACCTTCCACAGCTATATAGTACTGTCTGACTTGCTGCTTGTGATTTTTCACCTTGTTAAAATCCTTAGTCTGTCAGACACTCATTTGTGAGGGGAGAGGGGTGGAGAGTGGAGTTAAAATCTGGAGTCTAATATACAGGGTTCCTTATTAATGAAGAATGTGCATGTTGCTCCACACAATAAGTTTGCATTTAAAACCATGGCCTCAGTCATATTTTCCATGCTGTATTTTGAACCTAAAAGTAATTTATTTACCAAAATACTTATCTGCATAGCAGGACCAGCAATGGTAACAGCACAGAAATTCAGGGCTAGAGTCACCATTCTGTCTAAGTTACTTTGGAAATTGTAGAAGTTCAAAATGGAGTGGAACCCTTATTACTAACCCTTCTCTTTGTACACAAATAACTTCAACAGTGTGTCAAATGCAAACTATCCTGTAAGCTCCAAGTGTTCTGTGAACAGTGGTAACTGATTTCTTGTCCTGTCATTACCAAAAAACCCCAAACCACAAGCCAGTTTCACAGACGCTAAGTAAGGTGTGTGATACTTTTAGCATCTTTAATAATAATAATTATATATATGAATGAATGAGCTGTCACTTTATGTGTTGTTTTAAGTTCCTGCATTCTTTTATTTCTAAAATCTTGATGAAGGATGGTGGAAAGGAATGAAGCAGTTTCTCCCTGCCAAGTCAGCAGAGCATGAAGAAACCCCTGTTCGCTATAGCAGCAGTGAAGTCAGTCACCTGAGACCAAGAGAAGTCCCAACCATGTTACAGACACAGTCTGCAGGTATCTGTTCGTATTTTGGTTCAGTGTGTGAACTGATTTACAGTGCATGCATTTGCTATAGTTGAAATCTGATTTTACCCCTCATCCCCTATTGTTTTTGCTGAGATAGAGCACAAGTCTTCAGTCTGGTATGTTCTTCCATCCTCTTTTCCCCTACCAATCTTGCTATTGCTGTCTTCATATTTATTTATTCACTCATTCATATAAAGTCAACCTTAATTCTGGCATATCCTAGTTTTTAAGTTCTTTGCAACCTTCATGCTCTCTTAACTGTTTTGTGTGTAACTTCCTACGGCCTGGTCTACATTTTAAACTTGCATAACTATAACTAAGTTACTCAGGGGTGTAAAAAATCTGCAATCCTAAATTACACCAACCTAACTCCTGGAGTAGATCACGCTCTGTCAATGGAGGGCTTCTACTGTCAATATAGCTACTGACTCTCCCAGAGGTGGATTAACTAACAGACAGACTTTTCACTAAAGCACTACAGCTGCACCACTGAGACCCACTTTAAGTGTAGATCTGCCCTAAGTTTTTAAATAGGCAAACAAACTGGAATTCCATATGTGGAATCATACTGACCTTTAGCAGCAGGGTTAGAAACCTTACCTCCACCGCACATACCTCCCCCCTACTTGAGCTAACAATGACCTGATAGCTTAGTGGGTTCCATCCCCTTTGTGAACCAGCACTAGAGGGAATAAGTGAGAGACTTTTTTTTCCAGTAGGTTTTACAGCTATTTACTGGCAGCAGAGGAATGTAGATATTTGGAAATCCTAGATTTTATGTAGCATATGCTCTAGTGAGCACAGACTCTTCTGTCTGTCTCCCCATCCTAGTCTTTCTCCTACCCTTTAGTTTCTCCTCTAGTAGTCTGTCTCCATGCCATTACACTCCATCAGTCTTCTCACCATGGATCCCAGTCTCAGGGTTTCTCACACCAGTTTCCTCTTCTCTGAGTCTCCTTGCCCAGCTAAGCCTAGGATCTGTTCTGAACCTCAAGTGAGCTGTCACTCTAACAAGACGTTACTGAGCACATATAAACCCTTGATTTTTTTCATGGGATGGCAAAAACCATCATGACATCATGAACAATTTAATTGATATTTAAAATATTTAAATCTGCCTGAGGAAGACACCCAGCATGGGAAAATTTCAGCCCAAACACCTGAAGTTTGGCTATTATAAAGCAAATGAAATTAAGGTTTTATAATAAAAATCTGTCAAGCTTAGCTATAGGTGGAGGTACCAGCTCCATCTCCTGATGGGTTTCTTCCTCTAAAGTATTAGGCGGTGGCAGAGGTAAAATACTGGACTAGATGGACCACTGGCTTGATCTAGTGTGGTAATTCCCATGTTTCTAATGAAGGTGTCTCTTTTTTATATAATATTTTATTACAGCTGAAAGTTTTCCTAATATTCTGTTCTTTTGGGGGCATTGCACAGAGTATGCTCAACCACTGGTAGGGGGAAGCGTTGGCACATTTCCACAGAGATCAACCTTTAAGCCAGAAGAAGGACAAGAAGCAAGCTACGCTGATGTGGATCCTTACAATTCACCTGTACAAGAAGTTTATCATGCTTATGCTGAACCACTACCTGTAACTGGACCAGAATATGCAACCCCAATAATCATGGACATGTCAGGTCATCCCACCGCACCTATTGGTGCCTCGTCTATTTCTACTTTCAAGGTTACAGGCAATCAAGCCCCACCCATAGTGGGAACTTGCAACAAACTCTTAGCTAGGACAGATAGCTCATCATCTGCACATGCACTATATGATACACCCAAGGGGATGCCTGTACCAGGTTCCTCAGATGAACTGGTGTACCAGGTACCACAGTGTGTGTCACATTTCACAGAAAGTTGAGGTGAGCTGAGTTAAGTTGTGAATGAGCGAGGGGGGGGCCAGTGTGAGTTCTTAAAATTCTTTGGTGGTGGTGATATTAAAATGTCAGTTTTGAATCACATTGAATTTTTTTAAATTGTAAGTTGTAGTAACATGGAGTTGAAAAAAAATGTGATGTGACAGCTGAGGTCTAGAAAACTAACAATCCTGCCATTTCCTTGAAGCTAGCTACACCTGATTACTGCTTGCCTGTTCAGAAATCTTATACATCCAGTTTATGTTAGAGAGAGGCACTCCCTCAGATGAACTTCAGAGATTCATATTGTCGTGCTGCACGGACAGGAATGATACATTAGGAAAGACAGTTGTACAGCCTGAGACACAAGAATTTTGACTTTGAAGGTACTGTTGCTGAAAAACCAAAAAGCTCTAAAATTTCTGGAATCCACATCTGAGAGAGGCAACTTTGAGGAGTTGTACCCAAGAGTCAGCTTCCCCTAAAGAGAACTTCAAAGCCTCAACTGTTAATGCAAACTGATCTTGATGGGACTGCTACTGCTGTAACCAAAATCAAGGACAAAACTCTCTGACTTCAGTGTAAGTAGGATTAAGTTTAAAATTTTCTAATTTTCATTTGTGGAACTGGCAGTCCAGAATTCCTGGAAATCTCTATGTTAAGTTCTTTGGGAGGAAACAATTTTTCCTACTATTTTTAGCTTCCTTTAAAAAAAAAAACCCAGCATCTGTTAGCTTAATAATGTAAGTAAGTTGTTACTTCTGCCACATCTTCTCAAGTCACTCAGCCCTCATCTTTTCCAGAGAGAATTTAACAATGTGGTCAGAATTGACTTTTCTAAACAGAGCCTCATTGTGATCAGTATCCTTAATAATTGTTACTTTTGACTTTATCCCTACTAAGTGAGACTACTGAATTATCCTAAGATGAATCCTCTGAGGTTCTCCAATTGCCAGTGCAATGAGGTTGACAACTTGGTCATTCCTTGAGGAAAACTGCAAGTCTACAAGAGTGGCTGACTTTTTAAAAAAACTCATACTGGTTTGTTCAACCAGTAGGTAAATATTGGAGCAAACATTTAAGATAAAGGGACAGGTGTTCAAACTTGTGCATAAAAGTACACCAGTATGTGTGTGCATGCCTAGCATAAGCACATGAATGATGTGATGATGACGACTGCATGAAAGATAGATAGGGTTTGTGCCTGTGCAGTACACTTGCAGGTGTAGTGTGTGTTAGCACAGGTGCATTTGAAAATTTGGTCTTCTGGGCTTGTGCGTCACTAGAATGGAAATAACCAAATCTTAACAAAAAGAATTGCAATATGATTTAGAAGCCACTATATAACCCATTGGATTCATCACCTACTTGATTGCTTTAACTTTCCCCGCAGTATTTTTATTTTAGAATTAAAGCTGTGCTGCATTTAACAGTGAAGTAGGCTTATCAAAGTGGAGATTCAGCTACTTCTACCTTCATGTATGTGAGACAGAAAGCCCATAGCCCAATGAAAATTAAAACATCTCTGGCTGCTGTTTAAGATGGTTAATATAACAAATTGTTTTCATCAATTACAGATATATTTGTCTTGTAAAAACAAAGCACAACATACTGTTTTCATTAAGTAGAAGAGTGAATAACTTTATTTTAATAATATGATGGCACTGTTGGGAGGATATTGAAAAAATTTATAAATGTGCAAACACATTAGCCTGGTACTATGGTCTTTTATTCTATGGACACAATTCAAATGAGCCTTGGTTTTTGTCCATGGCCTCTACGTACAACATCTAACTAAATGCTGGTAAAGGTGCCAATCCCAAGTGTTAGAAAATTTCATTAAGTAAGTACTACCTAGTATGTTACATCATTCTTTCTGCAAATTAGAAAGTGTTAATTTTTACAAAAATGTGATACATAATTTATTTTTCTCCTGTTACTGAGGTACCAAGACTAATCACATTTGTGATAGTAAACATTTGGAATTTATATACACTGTGTTTTAAGGTCTGATCCTACAAACACTTTCATCAATAGAATTAGTTATGGAAATTGTTTTGTAGGATTGGCCTCTTAATGTGAATACTTTAAGTCTCTGTGGCCAAAAGCATTAACCTTCTGCTGAACCTTTCAATTACTTATTTGTACTAGTCCATTCTGTGTTTAGTGGATGGATGAAATAAATAATTGTTCAAAGTACAATCAGCAGCTGTGGGAATATCTGTAGTTTGGTGATATTTTCCTAAATGCATGTTGTTTGTTTAATGAAAGCAGGATCTAACCTCTATGGCCCAGCCATAGTCATTGGAACTTGTAACAGGTAATGGAAACACTTGAAAGTAGTTTTGAATAAATTCACTTGTTTTTTTAAATCAGATCTGAATTTCAGTAGAAAAACATCTAGAAGCAAAATCGCTGTGTGTGTGTGTGTTTATAAAACGATATGGTTGATTAAATCAGTACCAACTTCATTTTTAACTCAAGTTGTTTTTGACATTAAACCCTTAAGGAGAACTGTGTAATTTTTTTTTAAAAAAGGTAGTCATGGTGATTTTATCACCTTTAAAAACATTTTTAATTCTGTGCCCCTTGCATTTGATGAATTACGTTAATAATTTGCTCCTGCAAAATGGACATTTACATCTGCCCAAATTTAACATGTTTTTGTGCAGTCGTTTTTACTATGCCAGTGTTAACAGTAGGCATAAAATAGAGCCAATGGACTGTATGGATTCTTGAAGGGAAGATTAATTTTTGGCCTATCTTGACAATTGTCCAACATTGTTCCATGTGGTGTAAAACTAGATGTACACAGAGGGGGTTTCTTTATAGAAATAACTGATTAAAAAATTGTATTTTATTTCCAATGAAAATGGCTTGTATGTTCTCCCAGAATGTACTCTCTTACCTCAGCATGTACTGTAGTTACTCTGTATTTGTATATATTGCTAGAATTTAGATTGTACAAATAGTGAGATTTTTATGTATTTTAAATAAATTGTACATATGTATCATGCTCAAGACTGATTGTGTAACAAGAAGTCTAGTCTGCTATAGGATGAGTGTATATCCTTGTCTTTCCTGACAACTGGGTCTAACACTAGAGTGCCTCACATACTGCTTTTATCGGGGGATCTGTTTTTAGCTAACAGTGTAATAAGCTCCCCTAAGCCATATTTGGGAGCCTAGTAACCTCCATTGCTCTTTCCTTGGAGGAGTCAAGCATGTTATTGGAGCATAGGCTCTCCACCCCATTGGGACTTACTGCTGTAGTGAATCTAGTTCTTTTACGCTACATTTAAGAATAGGAAAAGAGGGAGCTGAGGGTAGTTAAGACAAACTCACTTCTCACCCTTTGCTGTTATTGCTAATGCCAAAAGAAATCTATGAGCACATCTCACTGAATTTGGATTGCTGATTGGAACTTTTTCCACTAAGTTCACATTTTGTAAAAAGCTTATTTTAAGATGCTGAGTGTAAGGTACTTCATGCAGAAATCCTGCTGTGGGACATAAGCAATTTAATTTTAAAGCAGCTGTCAGTAATCAAAATCAGGTTAGGGGAAAGACTTATTCCCTGCTTCCATTGTATATTGCAAAGCACAGCCCAGCTCAGTTTTATAGACAAAGTGACATGGGCTTGTGTTCTAGTTGCTAATTCTACTCTAAGAATGCACCTTAAGGAAATCTTACAGGTTCTTAAGCTCTTTTTATTAATATTTAAAAATGTATGCATCATGAATATAAAACGTTAACTTAAACACTCACCATAAGTCTGTAGAGCCTGCTTAAGTAAGTGACATCTTGTAGTGTGCAAAATTCCTAGCGGCTTTGATCCACAATTCATTCTTTCAGACTGTTGGTTTGGGCACCTGATAGAGTCCTCACTTTAAAATAGCACCAAAGGACAAATGTGGATTTACATTGAAAGTTGATTTTTAAACTGTAGAAAGATCAACAAGTTTCACTTACCTCTCTAAACTACTAATTTTATTTTCATCATTCTGGCTGCATCTTAAGCATTACTGATACTGCATTTCTGTTTACACATTTAACAGAGGCAGTTAACATAATTTGGAAAATTCGGGTGCCCAATATGCAGAGGTCTGCACACTGGCAGCATTAAAACCCTCTTAAACCCACTGGATCTGTGATATTTTTGCAAAGGGGGAATGGGAAATTCAATCCAAAAGACTAAATTTTTTGATTATTTTTTCCCTTTCTAAAAAGATATCTGTTCTTCGTAAGATTCTGTTAAGTCTTCTGTTAAGGTAATCAGTGTCAAAATCTTCAGCATTCTCCAGTGACCGAGAAACAGGCGTCCTCTCTTTCAAAGTATGCAATTTCTCTATTTCAGCTCTTGTGTTACACAGCTGTTCCTAAAAGGAGAAAAGTTAAAGAAATAATACTTGCTAACATTAGACATGCAGCAGACATAACTTACTTATGATTGAGCACTAGAAAGCAAATTGATTGGAGGATTTTCTTTGTGACATGCAGGGAATGGAGACTGCAGTAACTAATTATGTGGACACTGGGATGCTAATGTTAATAATTCTACGGGCATTTCAGTGTGTTTTCAACCTAGTCTCAGTGGGCAGTGGTACAGAGTAGGGTACATGGAAGGATGGTGAGCCTCCTGCCACTCAAAAGCAATCACTCTAGAAATTAAGTATTTTGTAATTTGACTTTACATCAGTAGTTTATACAATAGTGTGGCTATTAGCCAATACTGCTAAGGGTAAATTTATGTCAAGCTACACAGGCACGCCGCCTAAGATTGATCAATATTCATTCCATAACCAGTCTGTTTACAATTACTGAGAAAAATCCTAATGCAATAGGCTGCCAGTTGCCGTGCAGAGCATGGTGGGCCAGCTAAATTACAAAGCTCATACTATAGTTACTATTATTGCACCCACTACAGTGGTAGCTGAGCACCTACTTAGGTTGGAGTTCACCCTCCTATTTGCATAAGTTTTAGAACATCCACCTTGCATTGTAGATCATTGACTGCTCAGAATACATTTCAGCTTCCAATTGTCCTAATACACTATACTCAGTCTTTCCTACTCCACAGCTTCACCCCCATCAAAACATTACACCATCATTCCCAACTGACCTGAACTGCTGCTAGTTTTGACTGTGCTGTTTCAACTTCACATTGCAGGTTCTTCACATCTTCCTGGGGGGGGGGAAAAATGCAATGGTTTTCAAGTACATATAACCCCCCTGAGTACAGCAGTGTGACAGGCTGCTCCCCAAATCCAGTCTGGTGTGCTGCTATGATCCCTCAAGCCCCACTTCACCCCACTCTGCTGGGTGACCACTCACTCCTGAGTCAGTCCACACCAGCCACCAGCATGTAATTGGTCCCAGGCAGTGGGTGTAAATGCACTAGCCACACAGGCGTTGGTCCCTAAGCGAGCACACCCAGCCCCAGACTCTACACTGGGAGCCACTGCCTTACAGGGATTGGGGACCCACTCACTCCCAATCACTTTAGGCTCAGGGCCGTCCACTTAAAGAAGTGGATTGCACCCAGCCTCCCCCATCCACACCCTAAAGACAACGCAATTTTAGATAAAACAAATACTAGTTTATTGATCAGAGTACGATTTCAAGTGAGAACATGGCCAATCACGGCAGAAGCATACTATAGATGAGTCAGGAGTGACCACTATCAAATAAAAGGTATGAACTGCATAGTAATCCAACATCACTACCTAAACTGACCTCATAGTCCAAGATTATGCACAAGGTGTTCAGCTGTTCAATGTTTTACAGCCCTTCTCTGCCTATTCCCAGGCCTGCAGTTTCTCACTGTCTGTGTCTTTGTTTTTACGAACAACAAGGAGTCCTGTGGCACTTTTAAAGACTAACAAATTTATTTATCGCACAAGCTTTCGTGGGAGAAAATCCCACTTCGTCAGATGCTTTGAAGATGGGAAGTTTACAGAATGGGAAGAAATTAAATGCAGAGGAGTGTTTTTACAAACTGCTTACAGCCCTGTCCTGTTGTGATTCTCTTTACTTCTACCTGAGCCAGGGAGGGCATTAGCATTCCCTTTGACCTATAATTCTCCAGCCTCTCTGCTAGAGATAGTCCTGAGAGTCTGAACCCTGGAACATGCTTCACATCTGCACACACATCTTGCTGTAGGAAACATGGTATAGCAATCCTGCAGGATATGTTATGAGCATTCACAAAGGAACCCGGTACACATATTAGGCATCAAATCACACGATTCCATTGCAAGCCTGAACAGAAAAGTTACACGGATTATACCCAAGGGATGCAGGGATGTGCATCCTGTCACAAGCAGCTAATGCGAATGGTGTGGGATGGAAATGTACCAGGATTTTCTCAGATGATTAAATACCAAAAGGAGTTTGGAAAGAGAGCACCCAGTCATTGTTAGCATTTCAAACATCATACACATCTGTTTCATGTTACTGTTTGCTTTTAAGTGACTATAGAAAGTATGAGGCCATAAAGGAAGCGCCTGCACTGCAGTCACAGGCCCCAAACGCTCTGCACTTCTAGCTTACTCATCTCTCTAGTGATAAATGAAAAGGTTTTTCCGTGTGGCAGAAAAATTTCAACCAAGCTGTAACAGGGCAAATATTTGGACTTAAAATTGTACACCACTGCTGCTGTCAAAGCGTTTCTCTGCAGTTCTAGACTGAGGCTCTACCACAAACAACTGAAGGTGCTGCAGCAGTGTCTGAGCTAATTAAGTATTAGCCAGAAAATTCTTGAAAGCTGCATGAAAGGCTATCTGTAGTAGCAGTTTACTGTCACCCCTTACAAAAGGCAGTACAGCTTTAACCTGCAAGCTTTATAATAGTGAGCTAATGAGTGGAGAAACAAGTCTTCAATCCTTGCATATTCTATAATGTCACTCATTAGTATGATCTACCATTTTCCATGGACCAATCCTTGTCTTCATTTCTTCATAAACCCACTTTCACAAAGACTTTTTACTCTGCATGCCCACTGCGCCCTCGTCAGCTTACCCCCCCCCCCCCAGCCCATTCCCCACACTGGATTTGTACCCCAGATTCTATTTTGTCAAGAGTTCTGCACACAGTGCTCAAAAAAGACAAGGCACTTGAGGAGGGATTATCCAAGATGGGTTATAAGCAGTAAGACACCAGAACTTACCTGTTCTTGCTGTACGCTCTGTTCCGCTTCCTGTATCCATTGTTTATAGGACTTTCTTTTCAGCCTGGAAGACCAATACATTAATGCTTCCCACTATGCTTCTTATTTCTGATGGTCATCAGAACCTCTATGGAATTACAACCTTCCAAACAAATTCATATGGACAGACAGGAGGATGGGGTGATATAAGAATTAGTATTGTACATGATGTTGCAGTAAACCTTTAGTTTTGAGTTGATCCAAAAATACAGGTGGTTTTAAGCCACAACGAAATTAATCCAGTTTAACTAGCAGCTCTAAAAACAGGCAACTGCACTAAATGGTCTTTGACCCTTATGTAAAAAGCAGTCAATAGTCTCAACCAGACCCTGCACACTTGCCCTCAGTGTGCTTGTATATAAGGATTGTGTTCATTTTTTCAAAAGTAGGTGTAATGCCAATTAACAGTAGACATGGCACCCAGATCAGCCCAAACTGCTTCTTCCAGTTATTGGCAGAAGTCGAAGTAACTGCAGGGAAATTCACCTCTGCGAACTGGAAGCACTGTGTGAATATACTCATTAACTGAGCATGCAGTTATGTAAAATTAGGTATGCCAAGGGTTCAGCAACTGGGCAAACAACTCTTCTGAGCCAGGCACAGTGACGTCAATGGGAGCTGTATGCAGAGACTTCTATGGGCATCTACAATTTGGATCCTAATGTTCTCTATTGGTGACAGGAAAAAACGTTACTTTTCTTCCAGTGTACAGCATGTCTCTGCCCTCCCACTTGACAAGGTTTCAGGAATGTTCAACCTTTTAACTGGAATGCATCCAGACATCAATTCAATATGGAGATAAATAGATTGTACTATTACTTCGAGAAGAAACACAAGTAGTACAGTGGCCGGATGGTGATAACATGAACAGCCTTAAGATCTGTATTTGCCAGAACAAATTCCCCACATTCACAGTCATAGGGACAGAGTTCTTTGCAGTTTAACTTTTCTACTCCTACAGAACTCTGTATAGACATACTATTGACCCCACTGCAGTTCTTAGTTTCTCCTTTGCATTCCTTTAATTCATCATGGCTGCTTGAAACATGGAACCAAAGTTACACTTAAAAGTGAACTAAAAACTAAGACAAAAATAATTACTTGCATCTTTTATTGCTCTTTACACAGATGGCTTTTTTAAAAAAAATCTGTTCACGTTAGAAAGTCAGGAAAATAAAACTGATGTTTCAGAAGCTAAACTTCTCAAGCTTCAGAATTGAGGGGGGAGGGCTGTGGATTATGTTTCATCTTACATTATACCACAGTCCTACTCCAGTCACATTGTGTTTATACAGAATGAAGTTGCAGTTAAATGTATAAGTTAGAAAAAGATTCCCCCCACAGATATTCTCTAAACCGGCTGGTTTCCTCTACCTTGTTCCCTGTTTCTGAGGCAGTTGGGCAATGGAACTTTTTAACTTCTTTAGCTCTTCCTTAAGTGCCTGAAGTTCAGCCTGCTCTCGCTGTTGAAAATGCTGCAGCGTCACAGGATTCAGCTGCTCAAGCACATCTTTTGCTGGCAAAGTTTCAACAGCAGCAGGATCCATTCTGTTACCCAGGAAGGCTCTTCCAAGTTGGACTGTTCTAGCATAAGATGTTTTCTGAAGCAAAGACAGAAAAACCAAGTTTCATTAACAGCAAAAAAAAATTCAATGAAAAAGTTCTTGCACAAAATCAACAGGTTTCCTATGTCTGGATAATTAATATGTATGAATACAAGTATACATTCTTGGTTAAAGATACTGGTAGAATAAGACATTCCATTAAAACTCATACTAATAGGTCTACTCCAAGACATGCTGTAAACTTGTTTTGTAATCACTTTGCAGTTTTGTATTAACATAATATTTTTACCTGATTTATAAAGGTGCATTAAGAACAAAATTAGCAGGACTTTTTTTTTTTTTTTTTTTAAACACAAAATACTTTATAGATGTAGATTAGCTAAAACCTCAAATCACTTTTGTGAAGCAGGCAAAGGCTATATATCGAATTTGAGAGAGAGAGAGCGCGAGCGCAAGCAAGCCCACCTCTGGAGTGGAACACAGTACCAGTTAAACATTTATGAAGTGCTGCTGTTAAAGAAAACTTTCCCTAATGTTAGAAAATTAGAATTTGATCAGGATACTACACTAAGACTCCTACTGCTGTAAAGCAGAGTCAGGTGAATTTTATATGACCACAAGCACTCAGGTCTTTGTTCTAATGTCTCACCTGAAAAGCAACCTCTCCAGTAGCATAATGGTCTCTAGCACCACGCTTTGTCCCTTGTTCAGTGGCAACCGATTCAGAAGATGCCACTTCTGAATCAGTAACACTACTGCCTGCAAGTAGGAGGTAGTGAATACCACTCATATCTAAGTTCTGATCCAGCATGATGCTGCATAATTGACAAACCTATGAAGATCACAACACACTTACCCAAGAGTTCTTCATATCCTTAACCAGCGGCACTCTTAAAGCTATCACTTTTGAGTTCCTGAATCAGAGCCACTGTCTCTCTAGAGTCTATCCCTCTGGATCTGTTTGAATTGACCTTGTGACCCACCCTTCTCTGTATCTATAAATACAACTAAGATGCCACGTTTTCCATTTCATGCATCTAATGAAGTGGGGTTGTACCCACAAACACTTATGCGATAAATAATTTGGTTGGTCTTTAAAAGTGACACAGGACTCCTTGTTTGTCCCGCTAGAACTCTCAATGCTGTTCCTTATTTTTTAGAGCTTGCAGTTTAGCAACACAAGGAACTCCTACCCCCTGCATACATAGGAAGATACTCTGGGAATGCAGAACTCAGAAAGTTTGACAGGATTAAACCACAGGCCTACCAAGGTTTGCTTGAATTGAAGAAACAAACAAAAAGAGGCAGCATTAATCTTGCAGTGTAGCTTATACTTAGTGGGTCAGTTACCATTTGTACAATCTCTCCTTGCACTTTCTCTCGCTGTGCCAATAGCAGTTCCTTTGCCTGAACCACGGTGGTTAGTTCCTTTTGTAGACGTAAATATTTTGCCTGTAAAAGCAGTTTTGATCTTAGTATTACACACAAAGTTTCTTTTAGGCAGTATATAGAAGTGCAAAGCATGTCCAGCTCATGAAAACTTAATGTAAAAAACAAGTAACCTGGAAGGTGCAAAAATAGATCAACCTCCTTTTCTAGGATATGTGAGAATCATAAAAAAACAACCAACACCACACTGTGAAATTAAAAATCAGATAAACCACCCCAGCTGGTTCGTCACCACTCCGTGTAGCAATGACTTTGAATATATTAGTATACACATTTATAGAGCTATTCATCAGCACCGTCCTAGGATGGCTAATATTGATTTTTATTAAACCATTTAAGTTACAAGCTTTATTTTTGTGTTACTTTAAAAACACTATTGGGTTATAGAAAACAACATGACCCTTCAAATTCTCTTCCAGCCTTTCAGATTTTCAACAGAAAATTAGTTGGCAAGATGCTCCAAGTTATTTTAATGATTTAAATCCAAAATGTTACAGTGAACCGTCTGTGCGCAAAGAGCTCAATATTGGAATTACGATCATACTACGAAAGTAGGTTCATGCTCTCCTCTAATCTCCATGCTGCAGACATTTATCAGGCAGTTTATAACCAGTTAGTTGTTTACACTCTTTCCCCCAACTTGATCTCCCACCAGATCGACAGCCCTGGTGATGGAAGTTCTCCATTATCCACATTAGTGGAAGCTTCCCCCAAATTGTCCTGCTAATTTGCCTCAGCCCTGACACACAAGGGATAAGAGTGCCCATTTAATCTTTGGCCTTGGTCTTGTGAGTTACCTGTCTACTGGCTACAGACCAAACTTATTTCACATGAATTATAAACTGCTATTAAATGGTACCAACTTCTGCCGCTGGATTTGAACCTGTGAAATGCTGGAAACATATTCTAATTCAAGCCTCTGACTACTGCTTTATTTTAAAAATTTTACTCATCTCTCCCTACCAAAAAAGACAAACCAAAAAACCAGAGGGTGCATGTGCTGCCCTAAGGGCAGCGGTGACCATGAGATGATTGAGGTAGGGATCCTGACAAAAAGGAAGAAAGGAGAACAGCAGAATACGGACCCTGGACTTCAGAAAAGTAGATTTTAATTCCCTGAGAGAAGTGATGGGCAGGATCCCTTGGGAGGCTAATATGAGGGTGAAAGGCATCCAAGAGAGCTGGCTGTATTTTAAAGAAACCTTATTGAGGGCGCAGGAACAAACCGTCCCGATGCACAGCACAATAGCAAATATGGCAAATGACCAGCTTAGTTTACCAAAGAAATCTTTGCTGATCTGAAAAGGAGACTTACAAAAAGTAGAAGCTTGGACAGATGACTAGGGAGGAGTATAAAAATACTGCTTGAGCATGCAGGGGTGAAATCAGGAAGGCCAAAGTACAAGTGGAGTTGCAGCTAGCAAGAGACATGAAGGGTATCAAGGAGGATTTCTACAGGTATGTTAGCAACAAAAAGGTGGTCAGGGAAAGTGTGGGCCCTCTACTGAATGGGGGAGGGAGCAATCTGATGACAGATGATGTGGAAAAAGCCAAAGTATTCAATGCTTTTATTTTGCCTCTGTCTTCATAGAGGAGGTCAGCTCCCAGACCACTGTATTGGGCAGCACATAATGGGAAGGAGGTGAGCAGCCCTCACTGTTGAAAGAAGAGGTTCAGGACTATTTTGAAAGGCTTGACATGCATAAGTCCATGGGGCCAGATGCAATGCATCTAAGCGTGCCGAGGGAGTTGGCTGATGTGACTGCAGAGCCGTTATCTTTGAAAACTTGTGGCAAGTGGGGTCGGTTCCGAACAATTGGAAAAAGACAAATCTAGTGCCCAACTTTTAAAAAGGAAAGGAGGAGGATCTGGGCAACTGGAGACAAATCAGCCTCACCTCAGTCCCCAGTAAAATCATGAAGTCCTCAAGGAATCCATTTTGAAGCACTTGGAAGGAGAGGAAGGTGATCAAGAACAGTCAGCATTGACTTACCAAGGACAAGTCATGTCTGACCAACCTTCTATAATGAGATGACTGGCTGTGAATATGGGGAAGTAGTGGGTGTGATATACCTCGACTTTAGCAAAGCTTTTGATACAGTCTGCCACAGTATTCTTGCCAGCAAGTTAAAGAAGTTAAGTTGGATGAATGGACTGTGTAGTGGAGAGAAAGTTTTCTAGCTCATTCGGCTCAACAGGAAGTAATCAACAGCTCGATGTCAAGTTGACAGACAGTATCAAGCAAGGTGTCCCAGAGGCTGGTCATGGGGCCAGTTTTGTTCAACATCTTTATTAATGATCTGGGTGATGGGATGGATTGCACCCTCAGCAAGCTTGCGGGTGACACTAAACTGGGATTAGAGATAGGATACAGAGTGACATAGACAAATTGGAAGACTAGGCCAAAAGAAATCTGATGAGGCTCAACACGGACAAGCGCAGAGTCCAGCACTTAGGACGGAAGAATCCCATAATCTGCTACAGAGTGGGGACGGACTGGATCAGCAGCAGTTATGCAGGAAAGACCCTGGGGGGTACAGCGGACAAGAAAGTGGCTATGATTCAATAGTGTGTCCTTGTTGCCAAGATGGCTAACAACATATTGGGCTGCATTAGGAGCACTGCCAGCAAATTGAGGGAACTGATTATTCCCCTTTATTTGGCATTGGTGAGGCCACATCTGGAGTACTGTGTCTGGTTTTGGGGCCCCCACTACAGGAAGGACGTGGACAAATTGAAGGGAGTAACAGTGGAAGGCAACAAAAATGATTAGAAGATTGGAGTAAATGACTTATGAGGCGAGGCTGAGGGAACTGGGCTTATTCAGCCTCCAGAAGAGAAGAGTGATGTGGGATTTGATAGTAGCCGTCAATTACCTGAAGGAGGGCTCCAGGGAGGATGGGGCTTGGCTGTTGTCACTCATGACAGAACAAGGAGCAATGGTTTTAAAGTTGCAGAGGGAGAGGTCTAGGTTGGATATTAGGAAGAATTTTTTCACTAGGAGCGTGGTGAAATACTGGAATGGGTTATCTAAGCCAGCAGGTGGTTTTTAAGGTCTGGCTTGATGAAGCCCTGGCTGGGATGATTTAGTGGGAGTGGTCCTGCTTTGAGCAGGGGTTGGACTAGATGACCTCCTGAGGTCCCTTCCAACCCATATAATCTGTGATTCTGTGAAAAATTCCCAGTGACTGCACAGGGCTACAAGCACACCAGCAGTGGAATGCATATGTGCAGTCACTCAAAGAACACATCTATATGGCAGCAAAATTATTTGGAATCTTGTTTATGATTAGAAAAATGGGTACTATTACAAAATAACTAGTATTTCTTTGTGCCTTCTCCCTACTTCATTTAGACCAAAAGGATTACTAAATTGACCCTTGTGACCCTTACATTTTAAGATGAAGACTAAAATACAGACAACCTTGCCTTCAGTATCTGTCCTTGTTCTTGGTTTTTCATGTGTCGGAGAAATTCCATATCTTCTTTAGTGCACTGGTAGCCTTTAATTCTGTTAATCATCATCGATATATTCATCTCACTCAACCCTAGTCACGTAGAGAGAAAAACAGTTATCAAGAAAGCAGAAGCTGACATGGAGACTCGCAACTGCCAACTACCTGGATATGTCCCAAATGGCAGGCCAGATCCAGTGCCAAGATGGGAAGCGTAAGCTCCCAGAATACATTGTTTAGAGTCTTTCTTGGAGCCACCTGAGAACAGCAACAACTGCCTACACTTTAGCATAACTCAAATGAGGTTAAACAAGCAAAAGAATACCTGGGGATGGATTCTCTCCCCCCCATGCAAACCCCTGTATGCCACTGCAGCACCTTAAGAGAGATAAGAAAAGCCCCATAGCTGGCCAGAATCCCCCTTTGCAGGCACTGTATAAGGCTACCAGAGGCCAGCATCCTTAGGCAAGCTCCTTGGAAATCCAGGTACAGAGGATGTGCATGTGGCAGGAGGGACGTGTCAGGAGTGGAAAGGATTGTGATAGCAATGCATAGGACTGTGGAGATTCAAAAGGCACAGCACACAATCACAGCCCTTGGGTCACTCAGTGTCAATTCCTGGAGCCCCACCCATCTTCAGTGGGCATTAGCAGTCTCAATTTCAGTAGGAATAAGATTAGGCTCATAAAGTGCTCTGACAATTTGGACATGAGCAGAAAGTCTTTAGCATGGCAAAAGCAGAAAGGGAGCTGTCTGCTTTGTATTCCATTAGCAACAAAGCCAAGCCAAGATTTCCTTCCCAATCACTTATCATGAGCAACAGAGGATGGGGAAAACAGAGCAAAGGGAATTTTAAATGAAGATATTCTGCTATTATGCCTCTAACCACAACAAAAAAAGTGTGTTGCTTATTTCAGACACCTCTTTTAGAAGCTGCAAAGAGCAATCATTAAAGGGCAGAGACCAATAAACCACAATGACAGCAGTATTTTCAGTCTGCCATAACTTTTTGAAAGTGAGAAAAAGCAGAATTTCAAGTTTAACAGTTAGCTGTACTCCAGCACAATAAATGGAATTAAAGATAGGCAGAAAGACTGTACAATGGGAAAAAGCTTCTAATAGGAAAAATCCATGAAGCTGTGGACTTGTCCTCTTTGGACGTATCGGATGCCCTGTAAATCCTTTTAGACTAGGCTGGACAGCACTAGAAAATATAGAGTGTAGAAACTGGCAAGAAGGGGTGAGGAAAAGAGAGAAGATAGAATTCCTGATATCTGTTCTCCAACTTATATAATACAAAGTTTTACAAGTATGTGAAAATAAATGGGTTTGTATGTATCTCTACTAAGTTTGGTTGCCTTTACTGAAGAGGCTCCAGGCACCTCTACTATGCTAGGAAAGGCATCACTTCTATGGACTTGTGGTCCATTACATTAAAAAAAAAAAAAAAAGCTCAAATCAGAGAATGGGGACTGCATGCTAAAACTTTTCCATGGGGAAAGTCTCACCTGGTCTACACTGAGGGCTTAGGTCGATGCAACGCTGCTTACTTTGACCTTCTACAGCCTGCGTACACACTCACACGGCTGCAAGGTCGAATTGAGTGCTGTTGCAAGTCAACCTTTTAACTCCACCCCCCTCCTCCCCCAGGAGGCATAGGGTTAAGTACGATTTTAATAATTCACCTTAACCCCAGTGCAGACACTGGCCTCTGCTGCCAGCTTGGCAGCCCCCTGGCATCAGAGCCAGCAGTAGGGCTGCAGGAGCCGGCCATAGTCCTGGCGGGGGGCTGTGGAGCCCGCACAATGCAACCGGTTACTCTGATTTTACAGCTGGCAATGGGGAGGCAAGAAGCCGGAGCATGGAGTGTTGTGTGGACACTCTCCTCCAGTTTTATTATGTTGATGTACCAACATCAACTTTAGATGGCACCCAAGTGTAGACACGGCCTCAATTACAAAGGAGAATGAAAATCAAAAGGTCCATCATATAGTCAATTTATCTGATTTAGATTAGTTTTGGTTTGAGTTTGTTCTGGTTCTAGCTGTTTTGTATTAACATTTGCTATAATAAGGTACACTGATGATAATAACGAGAGGCAGTTTTAGCGCGCTCATTCACCAAGAGTTGCATATGTAACCTGTGTTTTAAAACAGTCTAAAGTTACCTTGTAGCTTTGAAAATAGGCACTATTAAATAAATTTGGACCGAGCAACAGTTTTTATCTGTAATTGCAAAACAATAGTCAATTCTTCACACCCATTCTAACCTTGCACAAGAATTATGATACAATGTAAGAACACACACATTAGCAAACTAAGGGTCTTAAACAAAAATACATTATATATGTAATAAAACCAGTACTTGCCTTGAACTGGTATCTGACTTATTCGTTTCCTGTTTGTTGAAGTAGCAGTGAAACAATCTGGTGTTGGAGACTCTTGCAGAGGTTCAACTCTTTCTTGTACATCTTGCTGTAAAGGGCATGAACTGAGAGGTTTACTCTTAATAAATCAAAACCAAAATCTTCCTAGAATATATAAAGAATATATAATTCTTTGCAAAGCTCTTGAACAGACTGACAGAATTCTTGAGCAGGTTTTACATAGAGACCCCCAACATACAAGGTGTTTTATCATACTGAGTGCTTCATCCTGTCGATCTAAGGCCTGGTCTACACTAAGAAATTAGGTTGGTATAACATTGTTCAGGGAGTGAAAAATCAACATCTCTGATCAATGCAGTTAAACTGACCTAACCCTGGGGTAGACAACACTAGGTCGATGGGCGAATTCACCCAGCAGCCTAGCTACTGCCTCTCTGGGAGGAGGAGTACCTAAGACATCGGAAGAACCCCTCCCCATTGATGTAGGTAGTATATTAACGGAAGCACTACACCTGCAGCCATTTATGTGTAGAGGAGCCCTTAGTCAAATTGGGCTGTAAAAAGCAGAAAGTGGCTTTAAACATTTAAATGTCTTAACAGGACTCTTACTGACTTAAAAGACTTCGCTGACTTCTGGTACTGACAAAGGGAATTGCTCAAAACCTGGGACCCAAGCAAAGTAAGTCTGAGTCCTCTCATGCCCTGGTGGGCATTCTATGTCTTGGGACACCTCCTATATCCACCAGAGATTTCTGGTACTGATAAGCTACTGATAAAGTTGATCTGCAAAAACTAAGAGTAGAGGTAGCATTTCCATGTTGCACTGTCTAACTTCATAGGCTACTACAAATGGAACTGTTTAACGATGTTTTCAACAGACACGCCCACATGTCTACAAAACTTTTCCCCCCACAAAAAGTGGATGTTTATGACAGTTAAGACTGCAGGTAACTAATTCTAGAAGACCATTATTTGCATAAGACATAATACCAGCTCTAAGAGAATGGAAAAATGGCATCCTACCTCATCCTCAATTAGAGGTCGTGCCACCTCCTTGCCATTTTCTTTAATGCCAGAGGTGCTGCAGTTGTGATCAGGCTGCTGCATACATGGACAAAGAGAATCTTTTTTCTTAGTGTAAACCCATGCCTTTGAGGCATTAGTCTTTACAGACGGCTCCTCCCTCAAAAGTTCCTCCAACACGTCAGCATCAATCTGTAACTTAAGTGTATCACATACTGAATGACTAGGCCCAACTACAGCTGTTAAATCTCTCAGATTCAGTACCTTATGGTCCTTTAAAACATCTAGTAACAATTTCCCTTGCTGATTTGTGCAGTCAGGGGTACGAGGAAGTTGTCTCCCTGTGGGAATAACATTGTCTTTAAAAGTTGTTATACTCCAGTCCCCTAATTTGGAAATATTTTTTGAAGAATATTCTTCTCCGAAGAAATCAGATGATTGTGATGGCAGCAGTTGTAGAATTCGCGGAGCAGGAGTTCTCGGAGTTTGCAGACCAAGACAAAGAATATTGTGAGGAGCTGGACAAAGGCTTTCACATTTGATTTCAGTTTTTTTATTGAAGAGGCCATTCTCTTTTTCAGTCATTTTAAGATTATTAATTTCACTGAGAATATTTTTGACTTCATCTTTATTCAGGGCAGTTTTAAAGAAACTTCCATCTAATTTCCTTCTCTCCATGTCTTCTCCCAGGTGCAAAAAGTGTCATATATGATGAAAGGAAAATGTGAAGAAAAAAAGTTAAATATCTTTAACTTTCATAACAGGAAAGATTAACAACAAAGTATTTTGTTTTTTTTCTAATAAGCAAAGGGGAAAAAGTAACTTTTAAAAGTATAAATTAACCAGGTGTTTCCTTACGACTTGAGACAAAACTCAACATACAATTCTACTCAGTAAAGTTACTGTAAAAATGCTACCTCCTTATTCAATAGATATGCTCTACTTGTGTATTCAGAACCAAATCTATTTACTTAACTGACTAAAACGTATTGCTTTTTTAATGTTGTTAGCCCAGGAAAGCCAGTATAATAGTGGAAAAACTGGACTGTCTTGTTTACTGATCAACAGAATTCTGGCTGGAATTGATCACTGACACTGAGGCCTTGTACACACTACAAAGTTATCGCGCGGTAAGGCTCCAGGAAAGCTTCTTGTTGCACGGCAACAGCCCTCTTGCCGCGCAACATGTAAACCACCCAAACGAGGGTGGTAAGGCTTACCACGGAAATGTGTGAACACATATTGCATTTTTGACAGCCTCCGGAAATGTCTAAGAGTGCCAATCCAGGCCACTCTGAGACATTGGAGCTGTCAAATATGTCAATTTCACTGCTCTAGCAGAGGAGTGAAACTGACTTTTTTGGAGCTGCCGGGTTCGTCAGCTCCGGGGGATTGGACCCCTGGACCAGCGAGGGCAGCCGGTTTGGGCCAGTCCCCTAGTCCAGCTGCAGGGGTTCGGGTGGCGGCGGGGGCTGCGGTGCTTAAGCACGCAGCCCCCGCCGCCACCCGAAGCTCCGGGGTTCAGCTAGGGGGCTGGACCGAACCAGCTGCCCTCGCCGGTTCGGGTCAGCTCCTTAGTGCAGCTGCAGGGCTGCGGCAGGGGCTACGCGCTTAGGTGCCGCAGCCCCCCGCCACCCGAACCCCTGCAGCTGGAGCTCGGTGGGTGGTGGGGCTCCGCCAGCCGCCGACAGTCGAGCCCCTCCACCCACCGGACTCTAGGGAGCTCAGGTGGCCAGCGGCTGTAGCTCCGCTGCGGCCATGGCGGGGCTCTCAAGCCCCCCGCCGGGCCCGGCTGTGGGGTTCGGTGGCCCCAGCGCAGGTCTCAAGCCCCCCACCAGGGCCCGGCTATGGTGGGGGTCTTAAGCGTCCCCGTGGGGCTCAGCTGCCCGGCGGCTGGAGCCCCACCGTGCCCGGCTCGGCTGCCCGGGGGCTGGAGCCCCACCAGGGGAGCTGGAGCCCCTGCAGCCCAGGCTCAGCTGCGCAGCCGGGCTTGGCTGAACCGGGGCTCAGCTACTGCTCAGCTGGCCGGCAGCAGCTGAACCCCAGCCGCAGGACTGGGGCTCAAGGCAACACCACTGCCAGCCTTTCGGCTGGCAGGGCAGCGCATGGTGGGATAGGTACCCACCATGCACTGCGCCTTTTAGCAAAAATTCAAAGGAGCATGTGAACGCTCCTTTCACTAGAAGGAATTCTGTGTGGACGCAGTAAAGCGTTATAATTATAACGCTTTCTTGTCCCGCAATAACTTTTATTTCGGGACAGGTCTGTAGTGTGTACATGGCCTAACTTAAGATGATAAAATTCTGACTGGAGAATGTTTTGGCTCTGAGGTAACCAGGAAGAACCCATCTGTTTTTTTTAAGTCCAAGACATGAATTTGCAGAACTTGTAGTTAGAAAAATCAAGTTGTTGCTTAATTTATCTTGAGTTATTGAATCATTTAGCATCAAACCTCGTGATACCATTTTTACAGTCAGTTTTCAAAGCAGAATTGCCCTTGAAGATGCAGAAAAAAAGATCTGAGCTGCAGACTTCCTGGATTCTCTGCCAGAGGAAATAACAACACAAAGAATTACAAAAGACCACTACCATGACCAAAGCTACATTTTTCTTCAGACATGTCAACAGCCATAGTCATCACCAAGGAACCTGCAGGCTTAGCTTGAGTTCTGAACACCAGATGACATCTTTGAGTTAAAATTAAAGAAAAATTAAAAACAAACCATCTGTTCCCTCCACAATCGCTGATGGTTTTGTAAAATTCCTATCTCCTCCAAGAAGGAAGGCAAGTTAAAAAACAAAAAAACAAGTTCACATCCCTTTAGGCTTCAACTGTGAATAAGAATTTCAGGCCAAAGATGTAGAGAAAGTTGGGAGACAGAGAAAATAGATCAATGGGCTAGCGCTTCCAGGGTAAGTTTCTTATTAGTATAGCAGTGGCTCTCAATCCACAGCATAGGGATGGCACAATCAGCAGAGAGCTGTGGCTAACGTGATATACTCAGGGCCATAGAAATAGCATATATATTGTGTGGATGCAAGCCATGCATATAGGACAGCGAATGATAAACAGGTTAAGAATCACAGCAGTACGGCCATCACGTAAGCTCACTAATGGAGAAACAAGTCTGCAGTTTAGGCAACGGCTGCTTAGGAACAGCCCTGATTCAATCCCTGTAGCAATAGAAAAAAGCAAGCCAGAATTTGCACCAGCTGAGCTTGAAATAGGGGTAAATTCTATATTAGTTTGATGCAAACCTCAAATCTCTCTTGCTCTTCTCTATAGGAAAGGAACTGCACTAGTTTAACCAAGTTAATTTTAAATCATTCCTATTAAACCAGTGCAAGCCCCCACTGGAGGTGAATCTCAACCAGTTTAGCACAGGATTTGACAAAACCCAGGCCACCTACCCTGTTGCCAGGCTGTACTGGGATACTCCAAGGTGCAGAATGCCCCCAGCACCCAAAAAAGCAGCTCACGCTTTCAGCAGCGGCAGAGCTTCTTCGCCCTGATTGCCACAGCCACCAGTGTCCATGGTGGCCAGGGCTTCTGTGCCTGGGCTGCCGGGTTTTTGGGGGGGGGAGGTGGTGGTAGCATTTTGGTGGTGGGGAGGGCTTTACTGTGCCACACCTGGGCGCCCCAGTTTGGGGCCTGGTGCCTAAGTGTGGTGCATTTTGTCAAGGCCTGGTTTAGCATTGGTTTAAATCTGCTTCAAACTGATTTAATTAACAGTGGGGCTTGTCTACACACAGAGCTGCCCCAATTCAACTAAAAATGAGGTTAAAAAAGGCAATGCAGCCTGGTGGCTGGAGTACAGGATTACCACCTGCGAAATGCAAACAAACCAAGCACTGATCTTAGAAAGCAATCCTGCAGCAACTCCACCACAGCAACTCTGCCATCCTCCCCCACCCACAGTACCTAGAAATATCATAGGCCCGATACCATCACAGTAGTCTCCTCACTCTTGCCTGACTCAACCCCCGCACATCACACACACGGGGAGAGCTCGTGTTGACGGAGGGGAGCCGGTTGCTGTATTTTCCCCAGGTTTGATCTGGGGCCATTCACACTGTGGGGACGGGAGCACTGCGAGCATCTTCAGCTGGACACGCAGCCTTTTAACAGGCACCCAGTGCACGGCCATACCCGATGCAAACCTTTAAATGCCCAGGCAGGGCAAGACCAGCTAGCAGAGCCCCTCCCGGCATCTGCGGGCCCGCGGCTCGAGCGCGCGTCTGCACACGGGCGCCTGATCAGAATCCGCGTCGCGCGGGCAACCACGGC
>ML685767.1:8562268-8588848 GCA_007922175.1 Pelusios castaneus
TGGCACATTTCCGGAGGCTGTCTAATGCGCAAAATGGGTACACACGAGCATTACCGTAAGGCTAACCACTCTCGACTTGAGTGGTTTAACTGTTGCGGGGCAAGAGGGTGTTGCCACGCAACAGGGAAATGCTTGTGTACGCTACCAGCTTTATTGCACGGTAAGGAGCCTTATCGCGCAATAAAGTGATTGTGTGTACATGGCCTAAGTTACACCAAATTCCAAAGGGATAGCCATGTTAGTCTATTGCAGAAAAACAGAGTCCTGTGGCACTTCTAAAGACTAACAGATTTATTTATCGCATGAGCTTTTTGGGGAGAAAATCCCACTTTGTCAGACGCTTTGAAGTTAAATCAGGCCCAGGTTAATCATGTAGCATCAACTGAATCTTTTCACGCCAACAGAAGATACACAGTGCTAACAAAATGCAAAAATTATAAGAGTAAAACTATTTCAGTTGCATGGCACACAGTTACCGGAGATAAAGAATACTGTAAGATGGTATTATTACTAGCACTGACTGCACAATGCTGAAGCACTACTAAGTGCTAAACAATAGATGGAATATAAGTATATATCTACACTGTAATAAAACACCCATGGCTGACCCAAATCAACTGACTTGGGCAGGAAGAGCTCGGGCTGTGGCATACATGCCTGCAGTGACTCAGAAAGAGTTAGCAATTGTTAAGCAAGTATGAAATGCTCTAAATTACGGCTACCCACGGAGTTTTACAAATTAGAGGAGAAGGATGGCATTTCAAAACACAAGACACATACTCCCCCCTCTATCATCTGTACCACTTTGGGATTGTTTGAGCATAATTTCTCTCTTTATTTTATTATTTTTGTCTCATTCACTTATAGATTCCTAGATTTTAAGGTCAGAAGGGACCAATATGATCATTTAGTCTGACCTCCTACATAATGCAGATCTGAGAACCTCCTGCTTGCTCCTGCAATAGACATGTAACCTATGATTGAGTCACTGAAGTCTCCAAATTATGGTTTAAAGGACTTCAAGGCACAGGGAACCCTTATCTTTAAGATGAATAAAAAAACCAGATGAGTCAAAAGTCACATTTGCTCTGCAGGAACATTAACAGATTTTTAGAGCTGAAATCTTTCCAGATATTGGTAAAGCATTCCAATACTAGTGATGAGTACGATATAACTGTCTAGCTAGACTAGATGACTCCCAAATAAAAAGAAAATACACATGACTTTCCTCAAATGTGCAGGAGAAAGGCACAGGAGCCCATGAAGGAACTACAAATCTAGTTTACTGAGGTGCCATGTGATAAGTAGTCAGACTTTCCATTTTGTATGTCTCACAAAAGACAGCACCTGCTGGGGCACAGCACCCTTTAGGACCAACTTGAGTTATTGGTTCAGTACTATTGTAGAGAAACTGAAAACCCAATGCCTTTCGCTTTCTTTGGAGGGTCTTCATCCAAGTAATTGATGAGCCTCAGCTTGGGAGATCCAACATGATCATAGCTCATAGAGAGAGACATAAACCACCTATTTCCTCTCAGTCTTTGCCAGAAGTTAAGACTACAGATATATCTGCCATGATGGTCTTATGTTAACAACTTATCCTATTTCTCCTGTTTCTCTGGGTGAGCGTGGCTGGAACTGCTAGGAGCCAGTCTGAGCAGCCACCAAGGGATGAGGGAACATACAGTTCATCTCTCCAAGAAATTCCTGCCTCAGGCCCTAAACTCATGTACACAGAATGGGCTTCTTCATCAATCACAAATGACTTCTTCAAGACCACTTTTTTCCCCTTGGGCACAGTGTCCCTTGTCACACAAGGATTCTCACAGGCAAACCTGGAACAAACCAAAGCAATATTGAGCTAGGAGCATTCCCCTCAAAAGACTCAAAATTCCTGTATATCTAGTTACTCCTCACCATCCACACAGACAAAACCATAAAAACCATAATTGAGTGAAAATTTGCCCTTTTGTGATACACAGTATTACAACCATCAAACTTTGAATAAAAAGCTCTAACAAATCAAATCTGTTAGACTTTCATGGCTTTTAGACTGAAAACAATTAAAAACTACTGTGAAAAATCAGGGTCTTGCATTGACTCCCTCTGTCAGACTGAACTATCCAAAGACACTCGACTTAATTCTCTTGATGGCTCCTCCACGTAAGAAGAAACTACTCTGTTAACAGTTCGGTTAACTCTACTATTATAATCAATGCATTGAGTGTTCAGAATTAGGTTAAAAGTTCATGGCAGTTCTCAAGTAACAGTACTGTGAATCCTGGTGCTATCCTCACTAGTGACTGTATTGTGAAAACTGTATAGGCAGAATAGCATGTTGACAAGAAATGAAGAGTCAAGAAGAAAAGGAGCTATCAATATCTAACATTATAATTACCCAGATCATTACAATGACTAACATTTGTAGAACATCCTTCATACCCAACACCCTTTAGTGAACCACTTTACCCACCAAATGCAGCCACTTCTGAGGTAAAAAGAGACAGTTATTTCCCAGCACACAATATCATTCCACAATAGCTTAGGACAGTGAGAGAGGATGAATACCATATCCAGCTAAAACTGATGGGGGATTTAGGCAGGCATAATACAATTATCCAAACTGAAATTTGACCAGGACACTGCAGTTAACGACTCTTGGGAAAGGTGCCATGAGATTTGCAATGATTCTGGAGGTCAAGAATTGGCCCCAACAGCACTGTGCCGCTAACGCTAATATTGACTTAAAAGAAACATGGCACTGATGCCCCATTATAGCAAATAGTGGAAGTTGTTTGAAAATCCTGTTTAAAAACAGAGTGGTTCAAACACAGGTCCTGTTAGCTGGCAACAAGGTAGTTTTGATATGATTTTTTTCAAAGGCAGGAAATCTGTTTTAAAACCCAATGCACCGTTAAAATTTATGGCACTATATCTATATTAATAATAATCTCCATGCTACAGAGCTACTTATATAAAATAGCTACAATGTATAATTATTGTTTCAGTGACTATATCACAATCATCCAAGAGTCCATCCTTCTTTTATTTTTGGCCCAGATGAGTTAAGCAAATGTGTCTGCTTGCAACAGAAAATAACTAACCAAAGGAGACAGATGTTGGACATATCTGCATTAGCAATGAAAGTAAAAAGCCTGGAAGTGATTTAGCAAATACTGTAACCCGAGTGCTATTGAAATGTACTGTAATTCATGCTTCAGTTAATATATATTTCCTATTAAGGAAATTCAATCTTGATGGGAGCTGGCAACAAAAATGTAAGTTGTGCATTGGTTTTTGACATTAAAAATAAATCCCTTGTTGGCGTCACTCTAATTTAGAAATTAGATTTCAATTCAAATTAAGATTTTTTATAACAGTAGGATTTTTTTCTGGATGTAGTTGTAAAGATGAACTACATCACTTTAAAAGTAAATATGTCGGAATCCAAATTAGAAAAAGAGTTCAAAATTACAAGTAAATTCATTAAACATATTCACAGATAAATAAACAAAATACAGAAAAACCCTATTTACCTCAGCCACATTAATTCAAAGTTCCCTCTTATGTCTTCATGTAAACGATTTACCAGTAATTGCCTCAATTATTCATCCATCTAATTATTTTATTATCCCCAAAAACGTATAGATTAAATCAGATTTCATTTAAAATAATTTTCTCCCTTATTTACCTGCTCTGTAAATAGTTGAAGGCAAGAAAACCAGATGCCTGCACTGCTTAAAGTATCTATGATGTCATCAACTCTGGCAAGACAAATTTAGAAGCTTGCGTTCAGCTCCTGGCAGGTGTCCCCCACTTTTCTGTATGTAATAAAAATATATAGATCCATATGCTTACAAGTGCTGGCTATAGTTTAACATTGCAAGATTAGGTATTAAGCAGTCCTGGTGATAGCATTTCAGCACTTTTTTTTTTGAAAGCAGGAATTATGAGTGGAATTATTTTGGAGCATTATGCCATTTATTGGGGGTGCCAGTGTAAGTCAGTATTGCAGACCTGGCCTAAGACTCACTGCAAGTTTTTCTTCATGCAGCGTCTGATGAAATCAATGAGACTTAGGCCAGTGTAGAATGTCATATAGAGAATGTATATTTTAGGTGTTAGGCCATTTGAAAAGATGCCTGCTTGTCTGGCAAGGAAGGAGAATAGCCAGGTAAAAAGCTGAGCCAGTAATCCAATCAGGTAAACAACTGGTCAGAAAACTAACCTTAGGGCTAGGCAGAAAAAGTGTTTATACAATATATAATCAATAACTTTGTAACAGGGTATTTAAGGCAAGCACCTGAACGTGGGGATGCCGTATGCTGTGTTTCAGTGGACTGATCAGTCACTCAAGCAGCAAATAAATAACATACTTACTCAAGAGTCCACCTGTGAACCTGTGTGTTCAGAATGCCAGGAAAGAACCAGTTAGCAGTTTGGTGCTGTGACTGTGAGTGGAATGTGCAACGGATGTTGAGTACAATCCTGTGGGAAGTTATGAAGACTTATAGTGGAGGGGTCAGGTTGGGATAAAGTAAGGGTCAAATTAATTTAACCCAAGAGGAAGTATGTTGTGTAACCATAGGTTTTGCTGAATCAACTTGGTTAGCTTTGTGTAAGTTTGGGTCGGTTATAAGGGAGGTCCCTATGACACTGATTCCCAAGGGGACCTGGCAGGGGATTCAGAAGTCCCTTAAGGCAATCATGTTAGATCAGAAAGTGAAGGAAGGAAAGAAGAAAGCTGCAGTATACAGGGGTTAATGAGAGGAATTAACTTGTTTTGGAAGGAGTGCCCTACTAAAGAGGCTGAACTTCTAACGAAGATGAAGGGGGAGAGAGATAAAGGAGAGGCTTTTAAAATTCATGCAGTAATGGCTAATTGAGCCTCTCTCAGAACGTTTAGTAAGTGTGATCACATCAAACAGGAAGGGATGAATAGTTTGATGTGGTAGCCGACCTTAGGGACCAACTGGCTCACTGCCAGTATGGGGATTTTCTGGTTCCCATGAGTGGGTTTTCCCCATGTCTCTCCCACCCAGTACTCTGCCCAGCCATCAGCCCTTCCAATGGTGCCCTATCCAGCTGCCCCTATGATTCTAAAAACTGACGTGGATGAGAATCACACTGCGTCCCCTTGGAAGATAAACTGTTGGCAGCAGGAGAATTGCAGTCACTACAGAAAAATCCAGGTCCCATCCAGTGGGATGATTGGAATAAATTTTGTCAGTGGTTTTGCACAGCTGGGAGCCTGAGGGAGCACAGCAATCTAAAGGATAAAGAACTGTAACCAGGTGTTGAAAAGTTACTGAGAGTTACTGAAAAGTTACATACCCATGATTGGTGACTAAGTGAAATTCTTATTGGTAGTCAGCTACAAGTGACAGGAGTAGGTTACATCTTTTGCCTGGGAAAACCCCCACAGAGATAGGGGAAGAGCTCTAAATTATTGGAATTTGGGTCATGGACAAGATGATCAAATAGGACAAAAATTCCCAAGAGCATATTGAGTTGTCTTTAATAGGACTACCTGATGAGTGCCGACAGCACCATCCTACAATTTCCTTCTGCCCAACCCATAATTCTGATGAAGCTTTACCCATGGTGAAGCTTCGTGGGGGGAATACCAGGAGAGAGGGCAGGCTAGGATGTTTCAAGGGAAGGCTGGGAGAGGCACTGGTGGTTGGACAAGAGGAAGGGGATAGAAAGAAGGAAGCATAGGTAGAAAGAGGAATAAACAATGGATTCCTTTCAGGCAGTTGCAGGAAGAAAAGGAATTCAAGCCACTGATTTAACTGAACTTTCCCAGTAAACAATTTGACTACAGGCCTCCACGAATGTAAGATGACATCATACAGCAAAGGATAAAATAGATGTACAGGCAATCATGATACCACATGGGTGGTGGGCAAGGAAGCAAGACCCATGTATCAGAAGGGTAGACCGTGAGAGGTGAATTGGAAAAGACACAAACAAATGATTGGAACTGCATCTATGGCTATTTTAGGGATTATCTGGAGCCTCAGCAATATAAAGCATTACTCAGACCTACCCAAACTGCTCAAATACAATACCAACAATTCAAAGAATGGGAGAATTATGGATGAGGAAGGTATTTCATGGAAGCAAAGGTCTGTGTGTGGGGTTTGGATAGGTGGAATAGGTATGGGAGTTGGAATGCTAAATTCATGGGATGTAGAAAACCTGCAAAGGAAATTAGGTTATGCCACGAATATTGGAGCCAATCTATGGGAGGCGGGCCAAAGGCAGGTGCAATTCATAAAAACCACCATAGTCCTTGAGGAACATTTAAGAATTGTTCTCATTAACCTAATTCAGACTGCGATCCTAATTGGGAAAAAGTCTGTGAGTCTGAGCCCTGGGCCAGACATTATGCTGTGGTTGAATTAAATTTGTTAAACGATGTCCAAGATATAATTAGAAACTTATTACATGGACACTGGCTAGAAAAATGGAATTCTTTCTATTCTGTAAAATTGAATGTCAGTTCCCGAATAGATTCCAGGTGGTGGAAGGCTACAATTTTAATTAAGAATGCACCCAAGGTACTGTGCTGGTCTTCCATTCCTTGAATAAAACAAACAAGGAGTCTGGTGGCACATTTAAAGACTAACAAATTTATTTATTGCATGAGCTTTTGTGGGAGAAAATCCCACCTCATCAGACGCTTAAGTGGGCTATTCTCCCATGAAAGCTCATGTGATAAATAAATGTGTTAGTCTTTAAAAGTGCTACCAGACTCCTTGGCTATGTCTACACTTGCTAAAATTAGTTCGAATTAGTTAGTTCAAACTAACTAATTCGAACTAATTTTAGTTAGTTCGAATTAGTTTAATTCGAAGTAGGAAAACTTGGTTCGAACTAAGCAAGTGCCATTCATCGCACTTGCTTAGTTCGAATAAGCGATCCCCATTCATTTCAATGGCCGGTTAGTTCGAACTAAGAAATTAGTTCGAATTAACATGGCCACGTTGGTTAATTCGAACTAGTTAGTTCGAATTAACCCTTTAGTTCGAATACCCTATTCGAACTTATTAGTTCAAATTAAGAAAGCCCTTAATTCAAACTAACTAAAGCCTAGTGTAGCCATGGCTTTAGTTAGTTAGAATTAAGCCTCCTTAATTCGAACTAATTTACCAGTGTAGACATAGCCCTTGTTTGTTTTGCTGAATTAGACTGACATGGCTACCTCTTTGGAATTTGGCATCCCTTGAATGGAAGTCTTATAAATATCAATCATTCATACTGGCATTTTACATAATGATTCACTCACGTACCCTACAAAAGATAGGCAGTAAAGGACAAGGAAGGAAGGATGAGTTAACCCTGGATGGATTAAGGATATTCATGAGGGGTGGGTCTGCCAGCCAGGGTAATTGCAATTGGTAAAAGGTGAGTGTGAGACCATGAGTGAGCACTACCATCTAGGAAGTGCCCCTGCCACAAAAACATTTAACACATTTAGGAATGGAAAGGTCTGCTATCATTTAAACAATACAAATAATATGTGAAGTGTCACCTTGGAAAGATATATAAATTGTGTAATGGTCTCCGAAGGTGCAACAATGTCTCATGAAAAAGTATAAAATTGGGAAATGAAAAGTGGCAAATTGTGCCCCACATTATCATTTAAAATGTAACCTGGTCACCGGGAGATTTATTTCGTAACATAAAATTAGATATTCCACAATTAGATCATTGGAGAATCTTGATGAAGTCAACAGAGGCCATATGGGACACTGCTCAGGAAACAAGCAATAAGACATATATCCCCAGGTTTAGCGTGGGTGAGGATGGGAAAACAATCCCAAGATTCAAAAAAGATATTTGAACAGCAGGAACCAATAATGGGACGACTTAATGCATTCTAATGAGCACTGGCATACAGCACCTCATCCTGCACCCAGTGAAAATCATGTGTCTTATACAAGAGTTATTTATAATCTGTGTGTTTTGTTTGGGGGGATGGTTGTGTGTATATCAATGCAATTTACAGCAATGGACGTATGTGTGTATAAACACACACACACGCATGCACAATGCTCAGCAAGACTTGTTTATGTAACAACACTGATTATTGTATCTTCTGGGCCTAGCATCCCCCTTCCCCAGGTCTATGCATGGAAGATTAATTGGCAACAGTATTTCATGCTATACGAGGGGATGTGCAAGCATTCTCAAAATATGTGGGGCATGGATTTGGCTTGCGTGTAAGGAGGCCACCAGTAACAGCCTAGTTATTCAGGTTGGGATCTTATGGCCCAAGTCATGTTTTCCCCAGATGGTTAGTAGGGGGCCCTATGCATAAAAATAAATTGAGTGCTGAAGCTGTATCTAGTATTATTTATGTAGACCAACAACCAGCATTGAAAAACATCAAGACAGAATTAGGCATAATCACTGATGAACATCTAGATCAAAAAAACCTTCCCCATTGACTTATTTTGGCACAACAGAGGAGGGAGACAGTAATAATGGACATTCAGTATAGACGCATCAGACAAGAGTGGTAATACACCGATGGCACCTTGTACTACAAAACCCATGGATTTTGCAGGAATATTAAATACAGCAAGCAGGGGTTGTCTGAACAAGAAACGGACAAGTACATAACAGAGCACTGAAATAAGTCATGGGACAGTGGGTGCTTGTAACACAAGAAAAGGAAGGAACATGTAGGATACAATATGTAGAATGTATTTTTTTAGGTGTTGGGACATGTGAAAAGATGCCTGTTTGTCTTGTATAATCATGTCGCTCAGGGGCATGAAAAATCCACACCCCTGAGCAACACAGTTATTCTGACCTATCCTGTGGTGTAGACGGTACTATGTCAATGAGAGGACTTCATGGAGGAGGATAAACTACACCAACAGGAGCAGATCTCCTACTGATATAGCATCACCTTCACTGAAGTGCCACAGTGGATCATCTGGACTGGAGCAGCTGTGTCGCTACAGTGTTTTAAGTAGAGACCTGCCCTTAAGCTCCTGAGTGCCTTAAATCACTTTTGAAAATGGGACTTAAGTGCTCTTGAAAATTGTACCCTAAATCTTTCTCTTCCCTGTTCGTATAATGAGGCTAATGTCTACTTCATAGCATGCTCAGAGAATTAGTTACCTAATGTTTGCAAAGGGCTCTGAAGATCGATATTACGGGATTTGGTGTTTTGTTTTGTTTTTTCTTTTATGATGTTTGGGAGTTTAAAATAGTGAACATAGAAACTCATTTTCAATAAACAAGTATTAGTTTTAATTTCATTGGCACTTACACAATGAAAAAATAATCCCCAATCATCATCCAGGTACTCCATGGCAAACTTTGACCTAAATTCTGCAGCAAGGTCCTTAGATTCCATGACAAACTGGACATTCTCTTTGCATTGTTAGAAACTGGGGTTTGTAAATGAATGAACTACAAAAATGATATAATTACAGTCTCTGTATTTATTTTTAGATTAAATTCAGTTAAGTTTATCCAGCCCTGCATTTTCAAGTGGTCTCTCTTTTTTTATTGACAATGCCATAAAAGTTATATGGTAAGAAGCTGGAGGTTTTGGCAGCTGTGTACGGGATAGGTGGATCTTTTGGCACAAAGGGTGGACTAGGAGAAAGTTTAAAGTTGCAGCCTAGGCATGCTAGCTAGATGTTTCTGCAGAGGTGATCAGCAGATAATGCCGACAGTTAATGGTCATGGTTAAGTTTTTTCCCTCTCTCTTTTCCTCAGAATCTAAGCTTTAGTTTTTCTGTTGTGTAGATAATCTTTAACAATGTAAATCATCACACCTTTTATTCCAGCTTTGCAGAAAATGGTCTTCAGCTGACCGGCAGCAAAGGAGGTTTAAATGGATTCTGTGAGGAGTGAACTCTACCCAACCCCATTCACTTAAGTGAGATAGCTCCCCCACACCTAAAATCCAACTATCCCAGGGCACCAAATCTCAATGTCCTTATTCAGGCACTGATGCAGCAAAGCTCTTAGGCTGAGATTTTTAAAGGCACTTACTCAATGCGAGTTAAGCACCCAAATGCCTTTAAAATCTGCCCCTTAAGCATGATGTAATTTACAGCACATGAATAGTCCCACTGACTGCAGTGAGAATACCCAGTGCATAAGAGCTTTGCTGGATCAGGGCCTGATTTGTTACACATGGAAAGCTTTCAGTAAAACCAACAAGAGTTTTGCCTGAATAAGGACTGAGTAAAAACTGAGTAAGGACTTTGAGGTTTGGGCCAGTATTTGTGCTCAGTAATATTTCTGGAGTTTGTAGTACTAAATTACTAAGATTTCTCTTAATGATGCTCATCTCAGATCTTGAAGGAGTGTCACTAGGGGACATTTACCTTTTATATAAATCATATGCTAATAAGATCCAAAACCAAGCCAAGCTGATCAGATTGTGTTTGTTTTGGGTTGTGGAAGAATATTACCCTGCTCATGACTTTTTTGTGTTCACCAAATCCACTCCCCAGCTAGGAAGACAGCGTGGAAGATGCATGCTCTCCATCTCTCATTCACAGGTGCACCATTTGTTCAGAAAGCTATCTACTTGGATTTTGTCTCTGAAAGTACGTTTTCTTTGTTCTGAATTTTAAGTGAATCGCAGTTATGATAAAGCCTGCCAGCACTGTCACTGCGCCTGAAACTGTGTAGGCAATTCCCAGGAAGAGGTTACTCCCTCCACTCCACGTGATGGTCGAGAGAAGCACCTGCTTTTTCCCTTTGAATTTGGTCACAGGGAAATCTGATGGGGCAATGTTAAAGTTCCATTAACAATCAGGATGAAATGTGCAGTGATGAGTGTGCAAAAATATTCTTCAAAGTATACAGGACAGGGAGTTTTGCATTTGTTGTAGAATAGTCTTCTATGGTGCTTTTAACTATTCTGTATCCCTTTGGCTTTTTTGGGCCCACAAACCCCAACATTGGCTGGGTGAGGGTAAGAAATTCATACACATCATGTGTGACTACAGATCACCCTCCTCATGACTCTTTTGTTTACCAGATTTTATTGGTTGTTATGTTACGTTTGGTTACCAAATCCATGTCATGACTGAAATGGTCATATAGTTATCTACCGTCTTAGCAAGATGATTGAAATTCACTGGATTCTTTAATAACAACATATTAGATTCATCCTCATGCAGCTATCTATTGCCCTGGAGTTGCATTACGATAATTAAAGGCAGCTTGCAAATCTTGCTGGGAAATTAACATTTTGGGTTGCTACTGTACTAAGGAACCTTTAGCATTTCCCTTGACGCACCAGTCTTTGACATGAGGACACTGAGTCATATTTATTATCCAATGCCTTGTCTAGATGGGACAGTTTTACTATTTATGCCAAAATAATTCTTCAGCAATAACCCCAGATGTGGAGATTTTTATTCAGTTTAATTTAAATCCCTTCTCAACCAACATAAGCTGAGCTAGGAAAAAAACCCTCTCAAAGTAGAATAAGGGATGTCTACGTTGCAGCTGGGGGTTTGAACAGCAACTCATGTAAACATTTCTGCACGAAGATGTACTCTCGCTTGCTCACTAAAAACAGAAGTGAAGATGCCATGAGAGAGTCTTCACTGAAGGCTGCATAAGCCTGCTTGACTCCTAGGATATGTACTCACTAATGTAGTCCACAATGAGGCCCATGCCACAGCATCCTGACTTCTGTTTTCAGTGAGCTATATGTCTGCACCACTGTCATTCACACCCTTGACTGCAGCACAGATATACCCTAAGTGTGTCCACACAGGAGGTCAGAGCAGTATAGCTATATCAGTTTAAATTCACCCGCCCCTCACCCCCCGGATTATGCTGCATGTTAAGTCCTAAGCCTCTATAGTTCCTCAGACTCTGTATTAAAGCTGGCACTATCATTCTTTGCCTCCAGCCAAAACTCAGGCAAGCAACTGCCTCAGAAGTTAGTTCCAATGCCATACGTTGGCCCGACATGGGACATTTAAGTGACATGTCTTCACTGCACCAGCACAGGCTACAGGAAACCCTCAGTTGCCCTTAATCTAAATCTTTTTCAGGTTTTTTGTTGTATTATTCACAAGCCACCAAACTAGCAGAAATCTTCTTTTTTACTCAACTAAATATTAAGGAGTACCTTGGACACAAAGAAAGGATACTGTAGGCAATGTGGAAGGTGTAATTCCCTGCTGGGAGACCATCAGCAAACTGCTTGGTAGGGCTGAGGCGACGGTAAACGTTTCTGAAGGTAGGAAAGGCTGACACCCGCATCCAGATGACAAAGTCATCATTTATATATCCGTTGTTCCTTTCATCCTCCTCATCCAGTAAATAGACAGGTTTCTGCCAGTAAGGAGGCCTTGCTGTTCCTGGGGAGGAAGATGGAGACTACAGGTGGGGTATCAACATTTAGAACACTGCTAAGGCAGGAAGTTAAACTATTTAATACTACTGGGCTTCTAATGTTCAACCAGGAATATGGGCAAACTGATCAGACAAAGATTCTGTCCAATATTCACAAGACACAGAGCAGATAACATTTTTCTGTCCAAGGATCTCGGATCCTCCCACAGACATCAATGAACTGAGCCTCACAACATCCCTGTGGGGTAGGTAAATAGTATTATCCTCATTTTATAGATGGGGAAACCAACACAGGACAGGCAAAGTGACTTGTACAGGAATGGTGTCCCACTCTAATCATAAGATAACTTGCACTCTGCATTTAATTCAACAGAGTCCTGTGGCACTTTTAAAGACTAAAAGTGCCACAGGACTCTGTTGTCTTTCTAATCTGTTAGTCTTTAAAAGTGCCACAGGACTCTGTTGTCTTTCTACAATAGACTAACACGGCTACCCCTTTGGAATTTGTCTGCATTTAATTGTTCACCTTTATTCATTGGTTCCTTTATGTATACCTATAAAATGCACTAAAGGAGCAGTAAAGATAGACAGCTTTATGGTCTTCAATTTGAAAGTCTTTTTACAATATTTAGAAGCTGTAATATTCATACCACATAGACTGCAAACTCTCTGGTTTTGTTCTGCATTTGTACAATGCCTAGCATCCACAGAATCCTGGGATCATGGCTGGGGCTACTACTGCTACTGCAATACAAACTAATAGTAACAACAAAAGATTACTAATGAATAGATATTTTAAAGAAAGAACAAATAAATAATTCCACTGTGCTAACTATTTTTGGAAAAAGCTTTAGTGGGTAAGGATGAGAAGGAAAGTAGGGAGCTCAATTCTCTTGACCTTCCAGAACATCTTTTTCTCTCCATAGCATCCTGCTCTTCCTAAATGTGGCATATGGTTTTTTTCTCCATTGACAAGCTGGAGAAGGTCTTCTGAGGTTGCTCTCATAATGCTTCCTGGGACAAGTTACCTGCTGTCAAGAAAAACACATAGACCCTTCTCCCTGAAGACAATGCTTGTCTCAGGAAGCTTCAACAAACAGATGAAACACTTTTAAAATAAGGCCTGGCAGTGGAAACATTCTTACCTGCAAATGCAGAAGAGAGATTGTATGAGGATGGGTTCCGAAATTTCACATTTTTATCTGACCACCAACTATTCCCACTCTTCAGTAATGGGACTTGGATAGCAGTGGATGAGTTAATATAGTAAGAAAGATGAATAGTATCTGCAGGGAGAGCAGAAGTAATACATTTTATTAACAGGCCTACAACTTCCAACACTCACTCCAGTAGTCAGCATGACCAAGTGAAACCCTAAACATGGAGAGAGAGTTCTGTGAACAGACAGAAAGAGAAAACTGCAAGACGGTTTTGTTATTAGTTCATTATGTACACATGTTGCATATCCCACAACTAACAGACCATTGAAATTTCCTGACAAGAACACTGTTGGAAGTTTAAAAAGCTGATCATATCCCTACAGAAAATTCTCCTTGGGTCACCATGACAGAATATCCACAGATGTATTTTATTTACATATCTTGATTCCTCTGTAATCAATTTCTTGGGACTGTGTCACTTGAAGTTTTTTTGAGGAGCTTGAGAAGGAATGCTAGTTGCCATCTATGAGAGGGCTTATTACCCTGAGCTTGGATTTTGGTAGGTAATATAACTGAAATAAATGTGATCCTACTTGCTGGGGTTTGAAGTCTCCACTTGCATTTCTGAGGCACATACTCTTATATGAAAAAAATCAAATGTCAGAGATGTACGGAAGAAGACTCATAAGCTGAAGCAGATATAGGCAGAAGGTGTCTGTGGTTCACAGTCCTTTTTAACTTGTTACCACCAATTTCCTCTAATCATCTTTTCCAAAACTCAAAAAGAAACTAAGGGGAAATGTACTAGTCATACATTACCCCTTCATTTTCATGGAACAGAATGTGCATCTTTGTCCATATTAAGAAAATATGGAAAGAGCTAATGTGACAAGTAGCTATGACCTGGAACTTTTTTTTAAACCTGAAAACTGTAGTCCTTTGTTAATTCGCTTGTCAATGATAACTTGGGTAGCCTCTGAGGTATGTCCTGCGATACAGTCTAGGACTATATCTTCACTGTCAAAAGAGGTTTGTTTTTACAGAAAGAGAATAAAATCGGGACAACAGCTTTCTCCTTGTAAAATCCTGGTGGAGACGAGGCAAAGGTAGTTTTTACTTCAATATTGCTAGTTGAGGTCAACTGTAAATCTCCCACCTAGGATCTTCTTTGACAAACTATACTTAGGTAAAAACTACTTGTGCCTTGTCTCCACCAGGATTTTACAGGAAGAAAGCTCTCTCTTTCTCTCTCTGTGGGTTTTTTTGTTTTGTTTTTGTTTTTTTTGGGGGGGGGGAGAAGGGAGGGGTTGTCAGTGAAGATATAACCCAGGGAGCTCATGTCTTGAAGAAACATTTTGATTAGTCTTCATGACAGTGAGGCTGCGTCTACACCCTGAGGTTGTGGGAAAGGGGATACATTATACTGGTATCACTGCGTCCATACTAGAGATGTTGTAACAGTATAACCATATTGGTAAAAAATATTAGATTCTCCAATCAACATAATTATGCAGCTACAAAAGCAGTTGATGTGGAGACCAGGCCTTATATTAGTTTAAAACTTCTTACAGTAGTTTAGCTTACACACGAAAATTGACTGACAAGTTAAATCACTATAAACCAGGATTATTAAACCACTATAACTAAAATGTGTCCATAGAGTGGTTTTCACCAGTTGAGAGAAACAAGTTTTGTTAAGATAGTGCAACTGTTTGTGTAGACCAGGCCTAGACCAAATTTTCCATCTCAAGAAGGTTCTACCACACTTTTAAGCCAGTTGCTCTATGAAAGTGGGAGCTGCGTTTTCAGGCCTATCAAATAGCTTATTATCAAGATAGGAAGAATATGAGGAGCATCAGTCTGTAAATGCCATGTCTTCCTCTTTCTCTAGGACACTCAGTTCCCTGGTCCTGCTGATGGATCATGTGGGAGGACCCCATGCACTCCCATGGGCTATGTTTACACTGGCAATTTAAGTTGACTTAACGAAGCTTAAGTCGACTTAAATTAAGCCACGCCCACATTAGCCTTCATTAAATTGACTTAAGAAATTCCTTAAGTCGACTTAATGAAAGCTTAAGTCGACTTAATAACTACCACTCATTAGGTCGACTTAAATCTCCTTAGGTCGACCTAACCCTTCCTTAGGTCGACCTAAGCCCAGTGTGGACGCATAAGTCCACTTTGTTAAGTTGACCTAAGGGCAGTTAGGTCGACTTAACAAAGTGGACTAAGTCGACTTAAAGTGCTGCCACTTGTTAAGTCGACTTTAATAAGGTCGATTTTAAGTTGACTTAAAGTCGATCTTATTAAAGTCGACTTAACAAAAGTCAACTTAACTTTTCTAGTGTAGACATAGCCATGGAGTCTCACTGAGTTTAGTGATGTACAGGAACCCAGTGAAGTGCAGCAAGTAGGTTCCATGTCCACCTCAGCCACACTACCAAACATAATCCACATACCAGAGAGAGAGAGAGAGAGAGAGAGAGATGCAACAGTCAGAGGTGCAGAGAACATGCAAGGATCAGCACTTAGATTGGGCTCTGGGAGGTCTCATGGGGACAGAGATATTTAAATTGGTTACATTTGTGCAGGTGAATGAAACTGATACTTACCTATTGGCAGGTACTTACCATTGAACATACTGTTGGCGATGGCGCCGCATGGAGCCATAGGAGTTCCATTTGAGTAGGTTGAGAAAGGCGCACAGTAGCTGTTCTGAATCTAAACTCAAGGTTACAGGACCATTAGAAATGTCTTTCCCTGATTAATATTTTTGGTCCATCTTTTATTTCTTCCTTTAAAAAACCAAAACAAGCAAGCAAACCCCGCCCCAAACCTTTAAATGTACAAGAGTGCTAGAAGTCTCCAATGTTTTCCAGTCACATTACCAATAGCCCAAATAGAACGAAACTGGGGTGGGCGTATCTGCTGTGGTCTAGTGGAATGGGGGTTATGGCTGCACACCAGCTGGAAGCATATTTCCCAGAGCAGGTAGACACACCTGGTCTAGCTCTGCTACAGCTAGTGCACTGAAAATGGCAACGTGGCTGCAGTGGCACATCTGGTGGCTCAGGCCAGACACCAAAGTGCATCACCAGGGGATGGGGCAGGTTTGTACTCAGGTGGAGTCCTTCTTGCTGCTATATAGACATACCCAGGGAATCAGGAGGCCTGGGTTCTGCTACTGACTTGCTGTATGATTTTAGATCATCAGAGTTCCTTCTGGGGTCTCTGGTTGCAACATAGCCCCTCTATTTCCCCTCCAGTGTAGGCTGTAACTATAAATCACAACTGGGGCCAAAAGTGCATTAAAAAAGCCAGAGCTCAATATTTTTGTTCCTCAAAATGTTTCTTTAGATGTATTTCAATTTCAATTTATTTAAATTTAAATAGTCCTTTAATTGTATTCCTTTAGATTTGGAACTTTAGGCCCAGACTCTCTCATTTGTGGACAATAGGAAATGTAGGCAACTGCTTTCTACTAGCATTTCCCTTTTATAATAATTCACAGAGATGTTGCAAAGCTTTGATATTAAGTACAGAAGCAACAATCACAAACCCTGACTCTGATCAACTGTTTGATCGTCTTAGAAGCGGCAGCACGCCTATGCAAACAGGGAAGCAGCCTCGTTTCAATGCCTGGAAAAGGAGTTTTCACAAGAATGAACTTTGAGATCTCCAGTTCACAAGCACCAAAGACTTATCAGCAGTATCAGTAGTAGTTGGAATTTATCAAAGATGGAGGTTGGCTTGCCATTTTAGACCCCATCTACATGAGTTTGGGACACAGCAACAAGACATTTGTCCTGGGGAATGGATGGGACCTAACAATTTTTTACACGTCTTCAATTCACGGTAAAGACTTAGATAAATCCAATGTTTTAGCAGGGTTTGGGAATGCAGTTAAATCTCCTGTCCACTTTGAAAAATGGAACCTGTTGTAACTGCGCCAGGGGACAACAATATTGTAACTGACCGTAATTTTTACCTGTATTTCTAGTCTAGATGGGCTCTAAGGTCCTATCTATATTATAGCCTTAATTTTCAAAAGTGACTACGTGCTGAGCATCCACCCTTTGAATGCCAGGCCCCTTTAAGTCTCAGAAGGATTACCTAAAAACTGAGACAATCAAAACCATTTGTTTGACGATATCAACCTGCAGTTACAGTATTAAAGCACACGGTTGCTATATCATTGTGTCCAAGCTATGATTATACCATGGACTAGCATGCCACTGCAGATAGGACAAATGCTTTTCATAACCCTCTTATCAGAACTAAGTTACTCTTTCAGTGTTGCAGGCACTCTCTTGTAAGTAAAAACTGAGTATGACAGAAAGAAAAAGAAACCAGAGAAAACAAATTTCTATTGTTTTCAGTTTGCTTATGTTCCATATAATTAGTTTCATAGTTTCCCCTGTATTGGTTTTCCCCGATCACCTGAATCTGTCACACAGCAACAGAGGAGAACCATATAAAAATCCACCAAAACTTTGGCAGGACCCAAAGGTAAGTGCAGTACTAGAAACTACTCTTTAACCAGAAAAATAGGGTACAGATTTATGACCATCATTTACAGAGCTAATCTAATGATTTTAGTTTGACCATTTATTTCCTCTACAGTCAAACTGGAGGTGTTGCTATCTTACTTCATATCAAATTCTGTTTACTATCCCTTTCTGAATTATAAAGACTCTACTTTTCCTCCCTGCCCCCCACCTCCTACCCAACCCCCTCACCCACCAAACAGTGAGAGATACAAGAAATAGGTCAATTAAGAAATAGAAATCTTAATTTCCTAGTCCATATAAAAATCCTAACTCAACAGACTTGAACCTGAAGCTAACAAGCATCGCTCGAAAGAAAAGCAAACAGAGTCCTGTGGCACCTTTAAAGACTAACAGATTTATTTATCGCATGAGCTTTCCTCGGAGAAAATCCCACTTTGTCAGATGCTTTGCGAAGTGGGATTTTCTCCCACGAAAGCTCATGCAATACATAAATCTGTTAGCCTTTAAAAGTGCCACAGGACTCTGTTTGCTTTTCAGCAATAGACTAACACGGCTACCCCTTTGGAACTTGAAAGAAAAGGTTTGTTGCTCTTCTTTTAAGCTACTATTCCTTTTTAGTTAGTGCTCCTGAAAGCCACAGTTTTTCTAGCTCTGGGATCTGGACTGATAGCCTCATTTATCCACGGAAACAATGCAATATGGGCAGCTGCAGTGCAGCCTTTCCAAACATTTTCCCAGTCATCTCCCTCAACGTTGAGCTGGAAGGGTAATCTCTAGGGACAAGAGGATGGTTTGGTGCCCAATGGCCAATCTGCTGAGACTGCTAACATGGTTGCAATTTAGGGCTGATTTCTGAAGCTGACATTAGACCACTGAGGCCACCAATAATAATGAACCACTGTGTTTCTGGTGCCTTCTGCCAGCTGAACAACCTCTTGTGACTGGAAGCTCCACCAACCATATATTGCATAGGGACTCTTATCCCAGGGCTCGGCAAAACCCGGGTGCCAGGTCATCATGGCAACCGGGGTTTGTAGCCTAGCTCCTACCTCTGCTGCAGAAAGCAGTGTTGGCGCACCCTCTGATGACCAAAAATAAAACAGCTGGCGCCTAGCTGGGAACCAATTTTGTCAAGCCCTGTCTTATCCATATTTTACAAATGAGGAAACTAATGCAGAGAGCAGTGATGTGACTTGCCTGAGCTCACAGCAAATCTGTTGCAGGGACAGGAATACAATCCAGACCTCAGCTTTCAGACCTGTTCTTTAACAAACTCAACAATCCTTCCTCTCTACACCAACTCAGTTGTTTTCTCTCACTAGTTCATGTCACATGGGCCGTTGAACAATGAGAGCAGGGATCTAACAGTGAAAAGCTTTATCTTATTACCACTCCCCTGTGCCATCCAGACTCCCTCATTGTGAGCCATCATGAAGCTAAGTTAGTTCTCAATACATTAAGAGCCTCAGTTGATGAAAATATTGATGATGTAACAATAAGAAACACACTTACATTTACATCTTGACCCAGCAATTGTGCATCACTTCTGGAGAGGACATACCTGCGGTGGTTCTGATAAAAGTTTTCCAGACGATAGTACAAAAAAACGTCACCCTAGAATTCAAAGGATAATAATATAGGATGAGGGGAGCATAAACAAAATAGGTAATTTTTACAAACTATTGAAAAAAATACAGGGGGCGCGATCTGATGGATCTGTTGTTAACTACATTCCAGCTGACTATTTAGAAGAAAGATTCACTTCTCCTGGGTTTGTGGGTGGAGCAGGGGCCGAACACCACCCTCTCCCCCACCCACTGCTTTGGCATTGCTGAAAGGAAGCTACTATCAAAATGCAAGGTTATTATTTTACTTAAAGTGACACTATTGAGCCATAATCCTGCACACCCTTTCTCAAATGAGTAGTTCCACTGAAATCACAGTCTCTCTCTATTTATTAGGGTTAGACCCTTTGTTTTCTAAATATGTTAATATAAATAAATTCAATTATCGGTTTTAAAAAACATAAATGTAAAGTGATTTTAGCACCTGTGAAAGGTGCTGCACTGTGAGTGCTGTAGGTTAAGGGTAAAATTTTCAAAAATGCTTAACTGATTTAGGAGCCAGAATCCTATTTTCTAAAGGGACTTAGGCAACTTTGGCTCCTTAGGTCCCTTTTGAAAATGGGGCTTGAGGCTTGTTGACATGGCCCCAGAGACTAGTGTATGGGGGTGTGAAATGCAGGATACTCTAATGGCCCTATACCTAGTTTGCACTGATGTAATCCGCAGGATTACATTAATGCACACTCGATACCGTTTAGTTTGCACCACCAGGATCTACACAGGCCACTCAGGCTATGTCTACACTTGTTAATTTAAGTCGACTTAGCATGTCCACATTCAAAAATTAAGTTGACTTAGAGGGGACCTTGCCAAATCGACCTAGAGCGTCCACACTGGACGCCTAGGTCAAATTCTAGGGGCTAGGTGGACCTGGGACAGGTCCATGGTGGCAGGGGGGGCACCCTTGCCAAATGCCAGGGGGCTCAGCCTTTGCCCCATTGTACCTTGATACAACGAGGCAAAGGGGGACAGGGACCCTGACAGGGTATAGGAGCAGGGTGGGCAGGGCTCTGCCTTGTTGTGTGGGGGGGCACGCCAGGCTGTGGCTGTGCCAGCCACCCTGGCTGGGAGGGCAGTGGGGAAGCCCTAAAGCCCCCTAAGTCAACTTAAAGTCGACTTAAGGCTACTCCATGTCCACACTGGCAAAGCTGCCTTTCTAAAGTCGACTTAGCCATCAAAGTCGACTTAAAAGGAGGTTTAGTAAAGTCAACTTTAATTTTCCTTAAGTCGACTTAAAGCAGCTGCTTAAGTCAACTTAAGGAAAATGTAGTGTGGACGCAGATTAAATTAAGTCGATTTAAGCAAGCTTAAATCGACTTAATTTCTAAGTGTAGACACACGCTCAGAGAGCAACATGTCGGGGGGGGAGGGTCTGCAATTCACACCCCCATAGGCCATTCAGTAACACAGTGTAGACAAGCCCTATAGCAACTTTTGAGTCTTGAATCTACAGACCAGACCTAGTACAATAAGCAGAAGTATCAGTTTGTACATGCAATATGGGAAACTGACATTTTTACTTTGAACTTTAAATGCTCTCCAAATCTCAAAACATTCTTATAGCTGAAGGATTTTCATGTTTATTGCTTTTACAGCTTTGTTCACCCTGAAGAACCTTAAAGTTGCTTTATAAATTTAAACAAACACTTAGTTTACAGGATCACTGTATTCACTACTAAAATGCAGTCCCCGGGGATAAAGCATAAGGTTTGCTTTAACAGCACAAAGCAATGTTACCCCACCGTGTAGCACAGAAAATGAAGAATGCCTTTTCCACTGAAATTTCAGAACAAAATTACTAGCCTTGATGTGCAGCTAAGACACTGGACAGTAACACTTTAACTTGTGAAAATTGCAAGAGGAGTTTTACTTATTAAAAGTGGTCAGGGCTTCAGGTTTATGTCCCATTTGAAAGAAGGTCCTACACCAGCACACAATACCCATAAGCACCAGGGTGGGCAGTGGGCCACTACTTGGGCACTGACTCCCTACTAATTCAGAAGAAAGAAAAGTCACCTCTTGAATCAACAGCGCTTCTAGCTGCACCTGTTTTCAACTTGGAGGTCTCTAGTCTGAATATTAATGTAGTCTGATCTTGCTTAATTTATGGGATTTGCCAAAATTAATAGCAACAGTGGTAAAGGCACATATTTTAGGTATGAAGTGCTTTAGGTTTGTGAAAGGTATTGACATAAAAACATTCAGGAACTGGCTTAATGTCATGTATAGGGCAGAATTTATACTTCCTTCATATACAGAAACATAGAAACTCTGGTCTATGATAGGTTCCACATGTCCACCTACCGTCACGTTTTCTTGCAGTGTGAAGTGGGCAGAACAGTTGCATTCTTTGTCCCAGTTGGAGGAGTCTTCACGCAGTTTGGAACAATCTCTACAGGTGTCTGAATAGTTAATCTGTCAAAGAAATAAACAAGCCTAGATTATAGGGGAAAGACTAAACTCTCAGCTGCCAGGCTCTACGAACAGTTCCCGCTCTTCAGGTTTGCTCAGGATGGGCATGCACAAGACTGAGGGTAAAAATTTCAAAAAGCACCAAAGAGACTCGGGAACCTAAGTCCCATTTTCCAAAGAGTGCAAGCATTTAGGAGCCCTGATCTCATTGGAAGTCAGTGGGATTTAGGCTTCTAAAACTCAAAGACACTTTTGAAAATTCTATCCCTCACTTAAATCCTGTTCATGAGCTGAATGTTGAGCTAGTCCTCTCTCACATCCACCAAAGGGGAGTGCCTTGCACCGCTCAACAATGCTCTATCAGGGTGGTGAAGTGGTAACTTGAAGAGACCTCCACATAACTTGTGGCCTGCCCATCTCAGCCAGAAAGATGGTGCTCTGAGAATGAAGGTTCCAACTGGGACTCAAAGAACACCACACATGGTAAGTGTACAGACCCAGATTCTGCACTGTGTCTAATATTCGACTGGAGGTGCCATTATTACAGCTCCCTGATTCTCCAGTTGGCATTCTGCCAGCTTGGAAGGATTTTAGATTGGCCCAAGGGCTGACCTGAATTCCATCAGCTGGTTACCATCCCCAAGGGGCTGTCTGCCAGATGACAATATCTGGAATGGGGTATAGGGCATGAAGCCAGTTGCGGCTCTTTTTGTGCCAACTGAGCAGCACAAAGGCTATGTCTACATTGGCAATTTAAGTCGACTTAAGGAGGCTTAATTCGACTTAAATTAAGCCACGTCCACACTAGGCTTTCCTTAAGTCGACTTAATGAAAGCTTAAGCCAACTTTGTTACTACCACTCATTAAGTCAACTTAACCCTTAAGTCAACTCCTGAAGTCGACTTAAGGACGGTGGGGACATGAAGTAACCCTTAAGTCGACTTTATTAAGTCGACTTAAGGGTGGTTAGGTTGATTTAACAAAGTGGACTTAAAGCTAAATCAACTTAGTCCACTTTGTTAAGTCGACTTTAATAAGGTTGACTTTAAGTCGACAAAGTCGACCTTATTAAAGTCGACTTAACTTTACTAGTGTAGACATAGCCAATGAAAGCAGAGCAGAGATAAGAGAGTGCTCCACAGTAACCGGGGCAGACTCTATATTTAAAATAGCATTATTTACCTAAAAACAATGAAAGTCCTGTGGCACCTTAAAAGACTAACAAACTTCTTTGGGCATAAGCTTTCATGGGCTGCAACCCACTTTGTCAGATGCAAGTGGGTTGCAGCCCACAAAAGCTTACACCCTAAGAAGTTTGTTAATCTTTAAGATGCCACAGGACTTTCATTGTTTTTGCTATATACAGATTAACACAGCTACCTCTTTGGAAATTATTTACTCACTCTATTTAATAGTTTGCATTTATTTAGCACCTTTCATCCAAAACAAGTGTATTTAATAACTGACAAATAATACCATACTACTATAACACTTAAAAAAAATTATAGTAAGGGCCAACAACATAATCTGGTATGTTTTTATCCCTTACAGTATATGCTGAGACTACAAAATATAAGAGGCCAAGTTTGGGCTGTGTGACCATTATAATGGAAAAACAAGGCACATTTTTTTCTTGTAAGGTAACCGAGCCACACAAATGATCTCATACTATTTTGTTTTGTTTTTCTCACCCCAGAGGCCAAACAAAGAAATAATCTAGCTGTTCTTGTCAATTCTAGCGGGTGCCATATAGAGTATGTACATCACAGATGGTTTAGTGGTTTGAAGAGAGAACTGGGAGCCTAGCATGCTGGCCAACTGACTCACTTTGGGACCTAGTGTAAATCATTCTGTGTTTTAACATGCCCCTGTAAAACTAATATTAAATTACCTAATTACAGTTAAAACAGATTGAATTCTTCATTGTGAATACCATAAGCTGCAGATTTATCCCTCTTTTCTGTTCACAAGTCAGTCACAAACTGACCCTGGTTTTTGCAGATGTATTTGCTATTTCATCAGTATTGTCCAACCCATTTTTGGCCTTGGAATAGCTTATGAATGGCTCACGTGGTCTATTCATTATCCAGGGTGTATGAATGGTTAGCGCAGTCACATAGTATTGTACTGCTGCTCAAATGAATTAAAGTTTTTCAAAAACAAATAAAAACAAATAACGTACTTTCAAGCGAATGTAACAACTTCAAAATCATTTTTGCTAGATTGTGAAACTTTCAAGATTCATGATCATTTACACCAACACTGCAGAGCGGTCTGAACACTCACAAACAACAAAATAATATGGAGGTGACAAGGCAGTGGCTGAATTGAATACTTTGATTTCAAAATTGGCCTTAATATTCAACCCACTCCCAGTGCATCACTAACAAATCAGGATGTTTCAGGATTCAGGCTTGGCCAATATTTATTTACATTTTTCTAGTGCCTAACAATACCAATGTTACCATATTTTATTTCCTACCCTAAGCACACAGGGACAAATGACACTGTTCCAGATATTACCATCTGGTAAATTAGCAGATGCTGACCCTTCAATAGTGATCATTTTCACAGTAGGATTTATTTGATACCCTGGGGTGAAAAGTGTTCATCAAGGATAAAATTACTACCCTCTTTGGGTAACATGGAACCATTCATTTCTTTGGGGGTATCAAACATGCGGCCCCCTGGACCGGATGTGATCCATGAACCTCTTCGATCGGGCCCCCAGGACCACACTCTCCCCACACCAGAGAGAGAGATATCACCGAGTGCAGTTTCACAGACACAGTGCTCCATGATGCCACGAGAGTGCTGCAGTATTTTAATTTATGGTATATATGGCCCACTTGACGTACATTTAAGTCAAATCTGGCCCACCATAGCAAATGAGTTTGACATCGCTACTCTACTTAATAACATTCCTCAAGAAAACACCCCAAACAAACCTGAATTTCTTTGACACTTCTTGCAGACAATATTAGGCAGATTCCCACGAGGAGGCAGAAAAGTCCAATGACAAAGAAGCTGGAGAGGACGGTTGGAGCTGTGAGCTTGGGTTTCCAGGCTGGCAGTCTCTGTTGTTTAAACGCGCTGTTATCTGGACACCTGGAGGGACGTTCCTCTGCTTTTTGGCTGTTCTTATTTTTCATGCTGTTGCTGTTGGAGAAGGGTGTGTCTTTTGGGGTATGGTGGGAGTAAGGGTGTCTGTGTTAGGCTTAATGTTTAAATCGTGAGACCCTCTCTGATGTTGGAGGCCCTGTTGTTTCTATAAACCTTTGTTACTTCCTGGAATTACTCATTAACTAGACTTCTCTTCCTCAGTACAGGCTCATCTTGTACGTTGGTAACCTGAATTCACCTTAATCAGTTTGTGCAATCAGCTGCAGGTGCACTTTAGTCACGAGTCACAGGAACTACATCTAGACATGGGAAAGTTCTCTGGGAAAGTTACTCAGAGTCTTTTTCTGCTGTACCACTTAAAGAGTTCATTAGGTTTCATTAAGTTCTGAGCTCTTGATCACCTGCGGGGGCACTGCCAGCTATTTGAAATGTCTGTGCACAAGCTGATCCCTTACTCCCTCCCTTCCCTTCGTTTCCATAGCCACCATAAATAAAGTTGTGTTATCAAAAGCAAGCATGGCTTTTAGAAGATGATGCTGTGTTGGAGGACAAGGTGAAGGGCTCTTATCCAGTGTCAGTCCCTGGGGGAGGACTTCCCAAGGCAGGACTGCAATGCTCCTTTGTAAGTGCACAGCCTTTGGAGAGCTGGTATTTCCCCCTTTGAGTTCTCCAGTGCAAGTTCTGGTACCGTGCACCCCTCCATTTGTGCACTGGACGCACAAGATGCAAAGAGGAAGGATACCTCTACTCTTTCCTCATCTCCTCACCACAGGCTTGATCACAATCTAATCCACAACATAACCAATACAGTTCAAGGGAGAGATCTAGTAGGGTAATAAGTGGCTTGACAGAACAAGAGCTAAATATTTCCTCCAGGTAGTTCAAACTGCATCCCAAGGTATCGTCCCTCCTACTCACTGCTGGTGTGCACTATAAATGGGATTTGTTAACATATCACACCGATGTTTGATTAAATAAATTCCTATTAAATCTCTTCCAAATGCAGGCAGTTTTGAATTTTAACTAAAATCACCCAAAACAACATTTACTCAAAACTTTGTTTCATTTTTTCATCAACTTGAATGTACCCGACTACAGACATCCATATTTTGCTAACTCCTCCAATGAGCACATTTTACTCTAAATTCTACAGAGTCAACACAGCCAAGAGGCAGCAAAATGGACTGACATCACAGTAATCAGAATTAACTAAAATTCTAAGTAACAAAATCTTTATTTGCTGATGATGTGGAAACCAGATAAATATCATAAAAAGGCCTACAGGATTTGTACTTACCATAAGTGGTCAGGGCTTCAGTGTTATGTCTATTTGAAAGATAGTCCCCACTACAGAATAGTACTCAGTGACACTGCCTCATTACTGAG
>ML685767.1:8593848-8792280 GCA_007922175.1 Pelusios castaneus
GAGACAATGGTTGTTCACACCCTCCCATCTAAGGCGTTTGTCCAGAAAGACACAAGTTAAAGTATGGATATAACATCAAATTCTTAACTTCTAATCGAAATAGAATTCCTAGACATAAACTATATAATCATACCCAGCAAATTACTACCTTTCTATTGATACCAAACATGACATATTTCCTATGGATTATAGCATTTATGAGATATCCATAGAAAATAATATCATAAATGCTTCCCTAAATCCAGACAGTGTCACACCGTGCCCACATGCCCTGCCCTTTGGGGGGCATGCCAGGCTCCCCCTGTGGCCCCCCCTGGCAGGGAGGGCATTGGTGTAGTCCTGGGGTAGCCCTAAGTCAATTTAGGGCTACCCCAGGGCTACACTGGTTTAATTCGACTTTAAAAGGTCAAATTAAGCCTTAGGTCGAGTAGAAAGGTGGTTTAATAAAGTCAATTTAATTTTCATTAAGTCGACTTTATTTTCCTTAAGTCGACTTAAGCAAGCTGCTTAAGTCGACTTAAGCAAAGTGTAGTGTAGATGCAGGGCACATTAAGTCGACTTAAGCCAGGCTTAAGTCGACTTAATTTACCAGTGTAGATGCAGCCACAGAGTGTATTTGAATTCTGAGACAACGTTCCAATGAAAGAATCAAACTCTGAACTTCCCGGTGTATCACAGACTATATTATTTTCCTTCAAATGTTTATTTGGCCTAAAAAGAACAAACAAATGGATCTGATTTATTCTTTCCTGGTCTGATATTAGCTGGACTGTACTGGAATGATACTTCACTGTAGAGAACATATGCTTTTTAGTAAAGATATTAACATCCAATGATGAATGTTTTCTCACCCCAAATTAATATTAAAGTCAAACTCAGGTCCTAATAGCAGTTAGAAGAATAACAGCCACTGCCTTAGTTGCAATTTAATAAATCCATGGCAGCTAAGATCATAAAATGGCTACATACCTGATACCACAAAAGGATAGCAAAAGGTTATGCTAATAATATCTGGTTTGCATTAGAGGTCTTCCACCTCCAGTTTGTTCCTCCTTATCCCTCTAATTTGTCCCATTACTCCTGCTGTTCCCCGCTGAAAAGAGTCACCTAACATATGCAAGCAAGGGTGAAAAATACCTGTTGTGGCAGACAGAGCACTCTGAGTCCCTGTGGGTCCTGCGCTTCATGTAGTCGCAGCCAGGTGAGGCACAGTTCTCCCACCTCCAAACCCTCAGCACTAAGGATCCTCAGTCCCTCCCCCCAGGGCTGGGCTCTCCGTCCCACAGGCCATTGGGCCTGGGGCCCTAAGGCCCACCTGGGCAAACTTGCCCTGACTGCCTGTATCTCCTAAGTGCTGTCAGTAGCAGCTACTGGTCAGATCTCCTCCACTCTTCTTCGCTCTGTTCTCTTCCACACATCTGCTCCTCCCTCCACCTCCAAATTACCCCAAACTCCCTCTCCACCTGGCTGCAGCAGGGGTCTTTTAAACAGCTACTCTTAATTGGTGTCAGCTGTTCCAACTGACTTGGGTGCCTTAATTGGGGTCAGGTGTGTTAACTGGCTCAAAGCAGCCCTGACCCAGCTACTCTGGGAACAGGGCTTCGTTAAATCTGGGGGTTAATACATCTACCCTCCAGCCCTCTGGTAGCCCTCAGGTCTGACTCCATCACATTGTTCTGCCATGACCACCTGTAAAGAGATAATTAGCTACCTACTATCCATATATTTTGACAATTTAATGAACATACAATCAATTTTCTATTTAATGCAATTAAAAAATGTAACATTATGCAATAGCAGAAAAGAAAGTTTGGTGAATATACTTCATTACTCACCAAATAATACTTGATCAACTGGCAGACTACAACAAGAAAGTATTTGCCAAACCCAATTATCTGATGAAGACTGGTGAAATTTGCTTGACTTTATTTAACCACCCCTGTACATCAAAGTCAAAAATCCCTGCGTCAGAGGAATCTCTCCAGAGACAAGAGCGGTAGAAGTCGCCCTTTCTTACAGAGCATACAGTCTTTGAGAGTGAAGTCCAGTGCAGAGAGTGAGGGGCAAGAGTAAAGTCAAGGGGTGGAAAATCCAACGTGATGGCTCTTCTTTTTTCTAAAGTCTTGCCTTAACTAGAAATGGTTGGCTGATATAGCTAAGCCAGCAGAGCCTCCCAGTGTAGAGACAACAGATTCTGACAGGAGCAGCTCTTCTGCCAGCTTAATGGCACCACCACCTCCTCAAACAATATTAGCTATGTCAAGAGAAGAACTCTTCTTTCGGCATAGCTGCAGCTACACCGGGGTTTTGCCAACACAGCCATGCTGGATAGGTGGCCTAGTTTTTCATACATCTGACTAACATAGCTGTGGTGACAAAACTTTATATTGTAGACCTCGTCTCTTTTCTTTCCTTTGGAATTCCGTTCCTTACTGGCAAATTAGCCCTGGATACTGACAGCCCTATATAAAAGCAAGGTTCAAAGTGATCTCAAAGAACTGACAAGCCTTTCCATGCTGAATGTTGGAATTTAACTGCTTTGTTATAACATTTTTGGGCTCAGATAGGTCATTTAAATGTAATAGTTCTAGTGCTTCCTTTGAGAGGGGCCAAGAAGTGAATTTTAACCTTGGACAGCAGAAACAGATGGCTAGCAAGGTTCTGTTTACTAATCAGGAAGTGCTGTGTCTCTGTCAGGTGGTTGTGGACGGACACAGAACAGTGACACTGGAGAGTATAATGGGGCTGGAATGTCCAATGGCCAAACCTGTGTGTTCAAAAATCAGCATACAAACCCAAAACAAACCCTTGAAATGCTCCCAGAGACTCTTTTTTATTGCTGGCAGAATCAGATCCTGAAAAGAGCAGTAAAGAGACAAGGAAATGTCTTTGGAGGATGGGCCACTCCTGTGTTGCCAGCGGGAGAGCAGTCTTTCTGTCTGTGGGAGTCATTCAGGTCAAGTATGTTCATCCTCAATGTCTTAAGGGTTGTAGAAAACCCACACCTACTTTTTACATGCATTGCACTTCTAATTTCAATATTATACTGTTTATGCAATAATAATCCCTACTCCAGAATCTACATACAAACCTTTCCTTTATTATCAGAGGACCAGAAGTCGACAAAACATTGCAACATGTATTTCTGCTAACCGGAAGAACTGAACAGTTGCTTATTACAAACAGGATAAATGGAAATACAGCTGCAATTTGCATCCTTGTTCAGTTATATCATTAAAAGAGTCCCAGCTTCACAGAATCCTCTCTGCACAGCTTTATAATTCCCATTTCCAGAAGGTCAATTGTTTCTTTCCTTATCTGAAGAAAACAAAAATTAAAGACGACGTGAAGTAGGAAGATTACGGAAAGTGCTCTGAACACACTCTAGCATTCTGCTTCGCCACACAAGTGTTATTAGAGACTGAGTAAAAGAGAGACTCTCGCACACAAATGTGAGTTTTATAATAATAATAATAATAATAATAATAATAATAATAATAATAATGTCCAAATGGCCTATGTCTCCTTATAGGTTTTTAGTGCAAGTAGCCTAGCAAATTCACACATTTAGCTGTCTATTGAAGATTACCACAAGAGGGAGCCTCTTTGTTTCATTAAGCAAAGCTGCTCTTTGGTACTCACTCAATTTCAGATATTTTGGCACTCACTCAATTTCAGATATTTTAGCAGACACTGTAGCATTCTGGAGCATGAGAAACACAAATCTTCTGCATGTGGTGTTGTGCAATACAACACACTCAAAAACATGTTAAAGTACAGAGTAGGGTGGGTGTGTGAGAGTGTTTTTCCTTGTGAAAAAGGTCTGTGCTGTGTGTGAAAGGGACTGTCCTCTGGTGGCTCCAGATAACTGGTTGCTGCGACATTACTATTCATGCCTGGACAGGAGAGCAGGTAGCCTTTTGATTCTGACTGGAGAGACTTGTGGGGAGTTTTCTCTCTGTGTGCTGAATACTAGTTAGCTTACTACAGACCAAATAACACAAATGCCATCGAACAACACCACACACCTAACTGTGAGTGCTGCCACATGTCATTGGAACTGTTAGGATGAGAAGGCTCTACCCACGGCTTATAGGTGAAGGTCCCATGTGATTTGCTGCGTTATGGTGCCACATAGTTCTAGACATGGCTGCTGTATGACCCAACCGGCCAACGTGCTCCTTCCATCTTAGGATCAGCAAATGTGTCTTCAAAAACTGCCAAATCTTATTTCCTTTTCTTCAATTTTTGAGGAAACTTTCCTAGAGAAGCTAGTTGTTGAGAGCCTCAGAGAGGGGCAGAACTGCTCACTCACAGACATGTCAGCAAGAAAAGGTTGGCAGTCTGTGCTGGAACACTTTAGTACTGTTTCCTGCAGCTCATGAGATGAGAGATGAAGAAGCAAAGTTCCTCAGTTCTGAGCTGGAGAGCCCCGGGTGCAGAATTATAGGTAAAATGTTAACTCCTTTTTGTTCCTGGAATGCTGATGCCAGAATTAAGCTTCCCAGAAGAAAATCCTAACTTTCTCAGCATCCAAGCATTAACCTTGTCTAGACAGAAAGGTTCATATAATTACATCATTTTTTAAAAAGGTGATCGTACTGTACCTCAGGGATATCAATCATTCTCCTTAATTTCTGATCTCTCCAGTTCCAATCCAAAATCAGGTACTTCAAGGAGTTCAAGCTAAGACCATCTAAAAAGACAGTGCAAGTCTTACTATAATAAAGGTAACACAATGACATGTGATTATCAAAATGATTTTTTGATGTTTTCATCATTGGCCCTCTGTTCCCAGGGCAACTGATCTTTGAACATTAAGTATTACATTTGCTGGTTGGAAAACTAATGCCGTGACACTGCAAACTTCCTCACCACATAATCCGAGGCCTTTTCTGAAGATAAACACAACAGCAGAGCAACTACTGTTGCCAGACTTGTCAAGAGCTAATATCCTGCCTGCAAAGAATTCCCCAGACTTCCTCTTCATGAAACCACAGGAGTTGAATTTCCATAGCTGATGACAAGTTGGTAAATTTCAAGGGCCTGAGCCAGCAAGAGCCAAACAGTGGGAACTGAGAGTGCTCAGCAGCTTGCACAATGAGACCCTAAATGAGCCCCAGGTCAGCAGCACTGCAAAGGGCTATGGTATCTTCCATCTGAATGGAAGGAGACAGAGGGCTTTTTTTGGAAATGACCCTATGCCAGCCCTGATAACTCTTCCATATCTAGTGGCTGATGTCCACATTTTTCTTTCCAGCTTTTTCTTAGTAGCCTCCCATTGCCACACTGAATCATCAAACAGCTCTAAATGTGAAGAATATGTTGTCAGCTTCTCATGCTAGCCCACCATCTCTTCCTGACCTAACTTTGGACTGATGCTGCAACATCAGCTCTGTGATGTGCTGTGGAATTGTGATATCTTAACTTTGCTGTAAAACACAGTCCCACATCAAAACCTCACACTGTTTCTGTGCTTCCTGGAGGAAGAAAAAATTGAGTCAGGGCCAGACTCCACTATCAAGCAGGGTATAGCTTGGCTAACTGACCCAAAGAAAAAACTATCATGACTGGACCATGGTTAGCATCCAGTGATACATTCACTACATTTTGTTTTTATTGTAAATGTCTACTTAGGAAGCAAAACATAGCAGAAAAACAACTTAGATTTGGGAAGGAAAAGGAGGGTTAAACAAAGAAACTAACTTTCTGTTCAAGACCTTCATGCCCGGCAGGAGAGTGAGAATAAAAAGTGAAAGATGAAGCAAATCTAGGCTTTTTCTTCAATGAAAGTTTAAACTGAACTCAGAATTACGCTGAGCATAGTTCCCTTTATCTAAGACACTGTGTTTGGCTTCCTGGATTTTTAAACCTTATATTTTTAACCAGAATTTGAGCAACATTTGTGAGAGCTGATATCCAAATTCACTGACGCAGGTTAGTCCAGAATCTACAAACTCTATCAAAGTTTCACTTCTTCTGCCAAGTGCCACATGTCCATCACCATAGCCCACTCCATTCCCCTCTCCTACCTTGCTCTACTAGTGCTTTTATCCTTCCAGGTGTTCCAACACCCAGGTGGACAACACCATTCTCCAGCATGTGCATCTGTTCTTTGATCTAAGTCATGGGCAGAAAGAGAAAATGTTGCATCAGTAAACCCACAAGTGTTTAGGATCCCTTCTTAAAGAACATTTTATTCCACATTGGAGGTAAGTTCCAAATTGTACCATAACTCTTCTTAAAACACCATCTAAGGTCATGTCTATCTGGAGAAGAGTGCACAGAAAGATGAGCGGAAATCTACAGTATTCTAGCCTGCTCCTCCCTAGCTATTCTTGTGGGCCCTCCTGCCGCGCTTTAAGAATTCCATAAGCACCCAAGGGAACTTTTAGTGTGTCGTAGCAGGGTCAACATGGACAGTTAGTGTGTGGCAGCTACATTAAGAGATACACTGGTCATCTCTCAGTTTGAAAAACTGATACATATGAGGGAGACTTTCAAAGTTACAAACAGCGCAGTCAGTTGTCCAATTTCCCTTGAAAATCACTCATTGAAATTCACTCAGTTGTGCCTTTGAAAATCTCACCCTGAATTCTTTTTCTGAGGTTTGAATAACACCGGCCTCCCAACCATTAAATCAATCCTCTAGAACTAACTGAAGAACACACAACCTCAGAAAGTTAATACACAGCTGGATTCACACTAATATCCCCAATACTGGGGAAGGAAGAAATATAGCGCATGTGACATTTACCTATTTGATAGTATTTATACAGAGAGCCAAATTTTCATTCACTGTCACTGATTTCCTTGCTTGGAAATCACACATACTATCTGTACACACAGCCAGGAATTTACACTTTAGAACTGGGCATCTGACTATCTGATTTGTGCCCACAAATATGGATGAAGGTGTAGTGTGGCTGCAAAAAACATGCATGTGCTTTTTGGTTTTGGTTTACAAACAGGAACACAATCAGAGGCTGGTTTGAGGCACAAAATATTTGACTGGTTACTATGCAGGGGTTAACAACATAGGCGGGTGCCCATGTTGCACAAAGAAACACCGGGGCATGAGAAGAATTTGAGGAGTGAGAGGAACTACTTGGTTGAATGCCCAGAACCATAGTGCTGGGCTACAGAGGGGAGGTCTTTTCGAGCTATGTAAATGAAAAGTGTCATGACTATATCACCCCAAAGCCAATGGCAAGTGATTGGTTAGCCATTTTACCAAAGCTAGCTCTGAACTTGCGTACCTTTATATGTTTTGCAAACAATTTCATAACTTTGCAGTCTCCTTTGAATGCTGTCATTGACCTAGCAGAGGATAAATTAAAAGATTAATTCAAACACCAGAAATTGGAGTAGGAGTTCCAAACAGGCATAAGAGAAAACTAAAACTAGTTAATTCAATGCTTAACAATCGGATTTCTAACTCCACAGACTCCTATTTGTGCTCTGAAAACCCCCTAATGAATTCTTATTGAAATTTGGTATCGATACTTATAATGATCTATAAATGGACATACATACTAGACGGTACAATTTAGGAGTGATTACCATGCATTTTTAGATAGGTATATATGTAATATTTTACAATTGACTTCTTTCAAGACTAATCAATTGCCCAATTTAAATAAAAAACCAATTTCATGATTGGATTATGGGTACATCAGAAAACATTCTGAACTCGAAATGTAAGTTCTACAATTTATTTACGTAATGCTATTATTAGGAAATCATCCCTCTTAGGCTGTCATAACCCTTATTGCAGAAAGGAACCTTGATAGCCATACCTATGTTGACCACAATGCATCTTTATCAGAAGACCAGGATTGTGTCCTGAGTCTTTACTTTGGGACACAGCTCTCTTTATAGAAAACTCCATAGTCTGTATAAACACAATGGGGGAAAATGGAATATGGACCCTACAAAGCTTCCACAGAAATAGGGTTTTTCCTGCACTCAGGAAGAAATAAATACCTCAGTGACACTCGAGTCACATGTTAAAGCTTTCCTTTGCAACCATAAAGTCTAGAAACTTTTTTTTTTCTTAAACAAAAGTTGAGAGTCGATGGATATCATCTGAGTACTGGAGGTAGAAAAGGAGACGCATTACCACAGTGTCCATGCATTTAACCCAGCTTTACACTTCTCTGTTCTTATCCCATGATGTTTTGTGGGATGGCAAGATCTGCATCTGCTATTGGGCAAGCTGGGAGCAGAGGAGCCTAGATATTCAGCTCAAGAGTACAGAGAGAGGAGGGGAGAATGCACACCACTGTTCTAGCGATGAGTTTTGCAGAAACTAGGCCATCTCATCAAGAGACAAGAGAAACAAACCCTGATTTCTGTACCTTTTGCTCAGGAAGTCAGGTTTGGGCAGGAAGCCTTTCAAATATCCTTATCCAATATGCAACTCTCATCAACTCTCTATCTGTGGAGTCAAACTGAGTGAATGTGAATAAACCGCATACTTGATTAGTGGTGTCCTCAGCCTGGTTTTCTTAAGTTACAAGACCCTGGGAGCATCAGGGGCAGTAGCAGCACCTCAGCATAAAATTAAGAACTGCTGCAGGAGAGGAACCAACTAAAGAGGAAGGTCATGGGGACACCACATCAGTCTTCAAGAAATGAGAAAGAAAAGCAACCATACAACAGCGTGGATCGGGCACAGGAATGGTTACAAGGAGAGACAGCGGGACGGCATGAGATAGAAGCTGGGACATCACTTACATGCCAACACCTCCCTCACTACAGTGAAATCTGGAAACCAAAAACAAAGCCCACACAATTTAAGTCAGTGATGGCAAAGAGAAAGGAAGTGGGACAAACAAAAGCATGTGAGGAACCAGAGATGAATGACTGTGTAGCTAATGTGACAGAAAAGAGGACTTTTTCTGCTCCATTCTCCCAACAGCAGGGCGTGTAGAAACAGACATCTGCACATTGTCCATTACTAAATGACTTTCCATCCCAAAGCATGAGAGTAAGACTCCTGCCCACACAGGAGACAATGGAAAGAGATGGCAGAGACAATGTCTCAGTTCTGCATTGTGATGCCACCCTACCAGCACAAATCCCAGCCTTGTGAAGTCAGCAGTGAGATCAGCACAGCACCTGAGTGAGAAATGAAGTTTGACTTTCCATCCCAGAAAGGACCAGGGACTCCAGCACAGCTGGAGCAGAGTGACTGGATGCATCAGCTGATGACTCAGATAAGTTTTTTGTGTGAAGAGTGTGTGTGTGGATTCTGACAGATGACTGTGTGCAAAGAGGGAAAAGTTTAGAAAAAACCTTACATCAGTGAGGTTATGAGGATGTGTTCCTTTTCTCAGAGCTGAGAATATGGTGCCAGGTTATAGTTAGACCTTGGAGATGATGGTCCAGGGGCTGGAAATGAGGATGTTGGGATTAGTTTTCAATTGCACTGGAAGACCAAGGAAGCGATTCAGGATGAATCGGAATTAGTTTCCTGCTACCTGGATCATGGGTCAGATGTGGGTACAAAGCAATGATCCACACCTCAGTCAGTGCATGTCATACACACACACGCTGCTCTTTAGCCTACCCATGGTACTGTCCACAGACACTCTACAGCAACTCTAGGGGGAATGAAATATCACTCAGATTTCCATTTTATGGTGGTGTAAAGCATGAGGAGATCCTCCAAAGGACCAGGTTACACAGACAACACTGAAGAGGTTTTATTCACGGTACCAAGAAGGAAGGCTGACTGGATTCAGCTTCAAATTGGTGGTGTTACAGTGGTCAAATATATATGCTTCTTTGTCAGTTACATAATCCACTTGGAATTCTTTACCTATTTACTCACAAGTACAGACCTTGTTCCACCCAGAAAGGACAGAGGTGATAATGACCAATGCAGAGACACTTTAATTATATTAAAGACCCTATGACTACATTTAAGGTGGGGTTGGGAGAATGGGGTGGAGAGGAGAGTTCACAGCACCATTGTCCTTGCATGGGTCTGGTATGCCTATCTGTTAACTTGAGTTTCATGCCACAACTTAGTAGCAAGAAAAGTACTTAAACTGTAAAAGGAGAGACCTGACAGAGAAAAGCCTAAAAAGACAGAAAAACATTAAAACCTAACAATGGCATAAGCCAAAGAAATAGGTGTTGGAGCTGGATCGCTCAGAATAACCCTTAGCACATCAATAGTGTCTAAGCTATGGGAGGGTAAAATGTTCTTCGTTCCAGTCTTCCAAACAGAGTTGAATTTGTGAAGACCCTGACTTCATGGAGCAGCCAATATTTTATTCCCAATGTCACAGTAGTTAGTACTTTTCTTAGATCCCCAGCTTATGAAGTTGTAGAGAAAAGTTTACACCATTTAACCATAGAGCAGCCTAAAGGCTCAAAACCATTGAAGACAGAAGTGAAAACAGGGCTTATTCTCTGCAAATCTGTCACTAAAGAGTGACAGAATCACACACTTTTGAGCCTAATATTCCATGGAGGTGAAAACAGGAGATTGTGCAGATCAGTGTTTCTCAACCAGTGAGTCACCACCCTGGAAAGGAGAGTCCCAAAATGAAGCAGGGTGGTGTGGGTGGGGAAGAGGGGGCACTGAAAATTTTATTACACTATTATAATCATTGATCCCTTTTTTTTTTTTAACTCTTAATTTTATAAGTAAATGTAAGGGGCAGGCGATCATGAAAATTTCTGACAGTGAATAAAGGGTTGCCAACCTGAAAAGACGGAAACACTAACATTGGCCAGACACATTGGTCTCCACAGAGATCCCAGAACACTGTGTTTTTGTTGTGCTTTGTGATAGAAAAGTCATGACACAGCAATCAAAATGATAGTGTTGAGCTATGTTTCTTTATGGACTTAATCTGTTCTTAAATATAATAGGTTGTATGTCTTCCTAAAAGCAACTATACTTTACTTCTGGTTGGTAACAAAAACAGTAGATCTATGCAATTGAGTTATTAAGTTCTACTTTAGTCTAAACCAAATAACACAGTACCATAGTTTAGAGGAATGAAGGGTATTGCATCAGTTGAGTCAGTAATTTTGTTGGCTAGCAAAGGACAGTGTCCCAGTTTTGCCTTTAGGTCCAGGGTTCCAGACGAAACCTCTGACCAAATGCCAGTCTCAACATAACATTTGCTCTCAACTTACTTAATGAGCTCCAAACAACGGAGAGCAGAACTGCAGATAATCAACACCAGCAGAGACTTCTTTTCCTTGTGGTTTTTACGAAGTTTTGCCCATTTGGGACAGACTGCAACAAGAAACACAACATAGAAGGAGAGAAAACTATGATTTAAATACATACTGTTATAGTGAATTACACAAATACATGGCGAACAGCAGCCTGCTGAAAGAATACACTTACTGCACACTGACTACTTTATGGCCTCAGTTGGCACCGAAACTTGTAAATCAAGATATGTCCAAAAAATTAATAAACTAAACATCTCTTGTACCAAACAGTGAAATATGACTACCAGACAGGTCACACCAGAAAACAGGTTACATAAAAGATAAAACGTAGCCATTGTTTAAGAATGCACAAGTACATTGACTTTGTTTGCTCTTAAATTTGCAATGCAGTATGATTTACAGCAGTGTTTTAATAGAGAGAAAACGGCTAAATGGGATATATTTATTGTACCTGTACCACAAGAATATAAAAAGCAGATCTACTCAACCAGGACAAAAGAGAATAAAAATTCCCATTATTAATTTCAGTAGCCAGAGACAGGTAGAAATGGTGTAATAAAATTAGGACAACACACTTAGCGACTGTCTACAATGGTGGCAGTGGGTAGAGCATTGCGTGTAGCTATACAAGGCAGCAAAAAATACAGGGCTGTGGCCACACTGAGGTGTGTAGCTACATGTGACAGTGAAAGGCTCTGGCAGGGACTGTGGAAAAGCTTTAGCTGCTCGGAGTTCCCAAAGCCTTTTCCTGCTTCCTCCCCACTGCCAGAGCCTTCCCCCGATACAAGAGTCTTTCACTGTGGCAGGAAAAGACTCTACCAGCAGAGAGCTGCCAGAGTCTTTCTCTGCTGCATCCCCGCCAGCCACAGCTTTTCACCACTGCCAGAGCCTCCCTGTGGTAGAGAAGACGACTCCAAGGACAGGGACGCAATGGGACATTGCAATGCTAAAGACAGTAGTGTACACAGGGAGGTACGGGTTGGGCCATGTAGAGTATATATGAAAAAGTTCTGGCATGTCTTTACTCATGTAAGCCTCAATACCTACACTACTATTTCATAGAATCATAGAATCAGGGCTGGAAGGCACCTCATGAGGTCATCTAGTCCAACCCCCTGCTAAAAGCAAGACCACTCCCACTAACTCATCCCAGCCAGGGTATTGTCTAACCGGACCTTAAATATCTCCAAAGACGGAGATTCCACCACCTCCCTAGGTAATCCATTCCAATGCTTCACCACCTTCCTAGTGAGAAAGTTTTTCCTAATATCCAACCTCGACTTCCCAAGCTGTAACTTGAAACCATTGCTCCTTGTTCTGTCCCCTGTTACTAAAGAGAACAGCCTAGCTCCCTCCTCTTTGGAGCACCCCTTCAAGTTGTTGAAGGATGCTATCAAATCCCCCCACAGTCTTCTCTTCCGTGAACTTACTATCTATCCCATCATCGAGATCATTAATGAAGATGTTGAACAGAACCGGCCCCAGGACCGACCCCTGGGGTACTCCACTCCTTACTGGTTACCAACTAGACATTGAGCCATTGATTCCTACCCATTGAGCCCGTTGAGCTATCCAGTTTTCTATCCACTTTACGGTCCACTCATCCAACCCATACTTTCTTAACTTGCCGATGAGAATGCTGTGGGAAACCGTATCAAAAAGCCTTGCTAAAGCCGAGGTACACCACGTCAACAGCTCTTCCCACATCCACAAATCCAGTCATCTCATCATAGAAGACAATTAGGTTGGTCAGGCACGATTGGCCCTTGGTGAATCCATGCTGATTGTTCCTGATCACTCTATTTTCCTCTAGGTGTTTCAGGATGGATTTTTTGAGGACCTGCTCCATGATTTTTCCAGGGATTGAGGTGAGGCTGACTGGTCTGTAGCTCCCCAGATCCTCCTCCTTCCCTTTCTTGAAGATAGGTACTATATTTGTCTTTTTCCAATCCTCTGGGACCTCCCCATTTGCCATGAGTTCTCAAAGATGATGGCCAGCGGCTCTGCAATCACATCGGCCAACTCCCTCAGCACCCTCAGATGCAGTTCATCCGGCCCCATAGACTTGTGCACATCCAACTTCTTTAAGTAGTCCCTAACCTGACTACATCACCTAGGGCTGCTCTTCTTCTCTCCATTCTGCTTTACCCAGTATAGTAGCCTGGCAGCTGGCCCTCCTTGTGAAGACTGAAGTAAAAAAAAAACAATGAGGACTTCAGCCTTTTCCACATCATCCACCACGAGGATATCTATCGCATTCAGTAAGGGACCTACACCACCCCTGATCCTCTTCTTGTTACTGACATGCTTGTAGAACCCCTTTCTGTTATCTTTCACATCCCTTGATAGCTGCAACTCCAGTTGTCCTTTGGCCTTTCTGATTTGATCCCTGCAGTCCTGAGCAATATCTTTATATGCCTCCCTTGTCATCTGTCCAAGCTTCCACTTCTTGTAAGCTTCCTTTTATGTTTCAGCTCACCACAGAGTTCTCTGCTAAGCTATGCTGGGTGCCTTCCACATTTGCTGTTCATTCTGCACATCGCAATGATATCTTCCTGTGCCTTTAACAGGGTTTCTTTAAAATACAGCCAGCTATCTTGGACACCTTTCCCCTTCAGATCAGCCTCCCAAGGGATCCTACCATCTCATGGTCACTGCTGCCCAGGTTGCCATTCACTTCTACTTCCTCTATCAATTCTTCTCTGTTTGTAAGCAGCAGGTCTAGAATGCAAGGCCCCTAGTTGGTTCCTCCAGCATTTGTACCAGGAAGTTGTCCTCAACATTCTCCAAAAACTTCCTGGATTGTTTGTGCACTGCTGTATTGCCCTCCCAGCAGATGTCACGATAATTGAAGTCCCCCATGAGAACCAGGGCCTGCGATCTGGAAACTTGTTAGTTGTCCATAGAATGCCTCATCCACCTCCTCCTTCTACTAGCGAGGCACGCACTGTATGTACTCTACACATTACCATAAACGTAGACATAGCCGTACATATTTAACAAAGTTTTCAAATATTAAGAAATAATTCCCAAATATTATTTAAAAACAAAACTTAAATGCTTTTTGAAGAATAGTAAACTTGTAGAATAGAAACATGCAAAAACATGAAAGATGAAAAATAACTCAATTTATTGAGTTCATAAAATATTTATGGATATATCAAGGTCAAGATTAATTTTAAGTGGGCAGATATGAAATCTGCAATACTATCTTGAGTATATCATGAGGATTCTACTTTCTCTTGATTACTGAATTTTAAAAACGTAATAAATACAACATCACAATCCTCACAACCAATATTTTACTCACTTTCCTTCAGGTATGAAGAAAAACTGTGGGTGAGGTCATTGGCTAGCAGGAAACAGGAATCTGAAACCATAAGAGATAAATGGTTTTTGATGACAGATTTGCAATAGAACAACTGAGTATATTTATATGTTTAAAGTACAGCACTGGGTATATCTAATAAATCTCTGTTGGATTAAATCTACCAGAAATGCTTATTCTTTGAAAACCATGAGGATAGCCCTTTGGGAAGGCAGAGCATTGTGGTCAACACTACATAACAACAATGAGCCTGTAAACTAGTTAATCAAATCATGGTAAAATCAATCAACATAATTTTAACTCCCTCCTCAATTAGTGAAAGTTTTTCTCCATTCATCTACTCCTAAGTACAGCATTGCACAATTGATCACATACATTATGGAGGCTTTTCATATGCCTACGTGGCATCAATCAGAAGCCAGAGCTAGAAGCACTATGACCTGTTGGACCATTGGTCCCATCTAGCACTGTAAATCCTACTTTCATGAGTCATCAAAACAATCTGGACTGTAGAGAATAAAAGTAAGACATGGGTTATCCTCTTATGAATGGGGTTACTTTTGTCTTTGGACTTCCACACTGGGCAACTCTATTATCCTCAATCAGTTATGTAAATTTCTGCATACATTTTAATTCCCCATCCTCACTTGGAGGCTCTCTCTCTGACACTCTTTCCATCCCTGGTATAAAGCTGCCAAATCTTATCTAGCTGCTAATCCCCATTCAGGTACACCGACAGCTGCCAAGGGCCATTAGCCCCTCCCTCCCTCCCTCCCTCCCTCCCTTTTCTTTCTTTCTTTCTTTCTTTCTTTCTTTCTTTCTTTCTTTCTTTCTTTCTAAGAACATACACAGAATTTTAATACCTAGTTCCAGACGCATCCTCCCATTTATCATTATGCTGCATGAAACATGGCACTTTAGGAAGTAAGTCTTTAAGGAGGGGTACATTTGGTAATGTGTCTGTAATCATGGAGCTTAATTCCTTCTATTCTGATAATGATAAAACTATTCCGTTAAAAAAAATCTCTGATAACATGCAATATATTTTACAATGGGTGAATTGAAGGCAATTTGGTATCAATCTGAAAACCTTAATGAGAGGACACAAAAGGCACCTACTCCAACAAGATTTGTGTCAAGTATCAAGAATGGGCGGGTTTTTTCTGTTACTGTAACCATGGCATTTCCCAGAACGTGTTTTAAAGCAGAACTGGGTATTTCAAAATGGCAAATACAGAAACCTTGCGCCAAATCACCGTCAGAGCAGCCCTTGCCAATTCAACAGCTTTCCTTCTATTTGTGTCTCATGGTTTAAATAATTAATTGAGTTAATTTAATCAAATTGCATTAATGAAATTAAATTAATTGAATTAGCTTGAATAATTCAGTAAGCAAGAAAAAGAATGTTGATTGTGGATGCACTTGTAATGTTCAGCATGTTACTAGAGCAAACATTGAACAGAACTCATTAACACCTCAATTTATCCTCAAAAGTGTGTTTTAAACTGGGTTAACTCCAGCAGCTACCTCTTGTCAATTGATTGCCAAGCACCCAAGGTAGGAATCACTCAGATTCAAACAGAGGGGAAGCTATGCTATTGCTGCTGACCTAACTCTACGAATTCTGACAGAAGGACATGGAAGCAGATTTAATTTACAGCTGGAGCACAGAAGCAGCCCTGCTAGCTAATTTTGCTAAAGGAAGCTGCTGTCTACCATTGTATCCTCCATCGGGTGGAATTTCTGTTTATAAGTTTATACCACCAGAATTCAGAATCCAACCCCTTGTATTAAAATCACTGACTGTTCATTTAGGGGCTGCTGTCTAAAAGGAGGTGCTCAGCATCTTGCAGGATCAGACCTTGATTTATGGTTTGTTTTTTTTATTATTATTTAAAAGGTGCACCCTCCAGCATTATAGTCTAAAGCACTACGGGTTTCAACTGCAGTTTTAAGTCCAAAGATGAAGCTATCAATACTGAATGTGTCTGAAGGGCAGAAAAGAAATGTTAGGAGTAATTTCACAATCTCTATTTTTGGTGTTTTTCTATCTTCTGTCCTCCAGAGTAGTAGCAATATCTACCTTTGCCAATATTTGGACTAATGAGGACCCAGTCAGCTTGAATACTGTAACTCATATTAATAACTTAATAAAGCTGAACAATTCAGAGGAAGATACAGAAGGATTCGTTCCTAATGTTTCAAGTTCAAAAAGAAACAAAATACACTTCTTGGATCAATGGCTGTATTTCTACAAAGCAGCAGAACCTGAATATTCAGAATACTTTAAAAGGTTCAGAAAGGATTAAAACCACAAAACCACAGCTTGCACCATTCAGGAGCCACGTGGGCTCAAACCTGAATATCTACATTTAGTATTTTGCAAACAAGACTAAACAACTTTGAAATAGAGGCTCTCTATTCTTCCCAGAGAGTAGATATGAACGACTTGACAGCGACAGAAGCCACCAATCCCTTCGGCATTGTAAGGTCCGATTCCCCCTTCAAAAAAAGAAAGAAAACAACATCCCAAGACACAATCAATATGGAAATGGGTCACTTCACTAGCCTAAAGGCCCTTCTTAATAGGAAAGTGACAAAGTATTGTTATTTGCACAAAACCCTATAGATTCAGAAGTCTAAAATGCAAGTGCTTCCTAGCAATCGACTTCACTGGTTTTTAGGATGCCTTACGGCAGGATGGCAATGAAATCACTTGATTCAGAAAGAAAGCTAAGCTAAGCCTAGAGAAAGAAGTGAGAGTCAATCTAGGATCATATGACTCTGTGTGAAGCTGGGAAGAGAGTGCAGTGATCTGAAAAGACGAGCTCTGAACATTAAGAAAGAGAGATTGCAGCTGGGCTGAAAGGCTCACAGCGAGGGACTGAGGCACAAAGAGTTCAGTGGCTACTAATGGGATAAAAAAAGAGCCAACAGACTTGTTACTGAGGCCTTCTTGACTCTAAGTATACAATATTTACAGATAGGAGCTCAAAGTAACTTCTTAAATAACCCAGTAGCAAGAATGAATGTTCCTACTGGGATGCAGAATAAGGAATCACGAACCTTTAGGCTAAAGCTTTCGGAGGTTAAGGTAAGCTGCGGGGGAAGCCCCTCTGTCTAAACCAAAGAGGAAACTGTAATAATTTTTTATGACAAAAACCCCAAACACATAAACCAAACACCAATGTGATTTCAAAGCTTCTGAAAGGTGCTGCATCGAGAGAATGAATTTCACTTCATTCACAGAACAAAAAACACTGCAGTGCTGTTTCCTCTTCACCTCAAAGGTGCCTCAAACCTGGCAGTTCAATTCTCTATGCCCTGCCTAGTCTGTCATCGGACTCACCAATCTCTCTCCAGTCAGACTGCCAACGAGTGTGCCAGTTTTGGTCTAAAATCCATCCACTAGATCTGGACTAAAACTGCCAGCTCATTTTATATAGCGCACCAAAAATCCAGCAGGTGATAAGCGCAATGTATTCAGCATGCTATAATCAATTCAAAATGGTGTCTGACTATTCTTCCTTCTTTAAAATTTCCTTTAGCTTAGGTTAGTCCTTATGTTAAATGACTGAGTACAGCTCCATTAGCCACAGGAATAAGACCATTTTGCTGGCTGCCTTTCAGTAACTTGGAAACCATAGAAATCCTCTCACTTTTACTAAAAGGAAAAAAAACAACAGTTCCTGAAATTAATTTTCTGCAATGAGTGGATATATTGAAACAATGCTTCCTTTCGTTTCCTTCACCACACAATTTAAAAAACAAAACCACTTACTTATCTCAAAAGAACTAGGAATTCAGCTTAAATAGCATAGCAATACCCCACAACAAAAAATTCTCACAATGAACTCGAGAATTTAGGAGATCTGGCATAAAAAAAATCCATTATTTCCTAAGACAGATGAGTCCCCAGCTCCAGCGTAGAAGGAAAAGCAAAAGACATCTCTTTGATACAGCACATTTTACCTGGCAGTTTTAACTCTTCTAGTTCAATCACTGAACGTTTAGTCCCAAAGTGTTGATTAAGTAGCTTTTGTAGGTCTTCAGGGACGCCTGGTTTTGGAGACGATTTTGCAAGAATATCAGAAATTTTCTTCTACAAATAAAAGTAAAAAAGGAGATTAAGGCATTTTCAATTTGATGCTTGCATCTGACAATCTAATGATACTCTGTAAGAGTATGTTTCTTCATAATCTTATGCAGGTGAAGCTCAGTCCTGAAATCCTTATAATTGCACAAAACACCCATTGCCTTCATTAGGAATGAGAATTTCAGAATTTGGTTCACCATTTGTGAAGATTCACCAGCAAGTAAAAGCCAAAACATCTTTACTGTGTACCTCTACAGTGCAGTCTATTGCAATACAGGCATATTAAAATGTTCTGAAAGATTGTGTGGGGGAGGAGTTGGGTGGTAGGTTTTTTAATTTATTATTTTACCAGTGTTGCCAACACAATAATAGGTGTTTTTTTCTGAAAATTCCAGCTACAGGAGGCAAGAGATTACTGAAGAATCTCATGTCTCACTTAAATTAGAAACAAGGAGTCCTGTGGCACTTTTAAAGACTAACACATTTATTTATCACATGAGCTTTCGTGGGAGAAAATTCCACTTCGTGAGATGCTTGAAGGTGAGGAATTTACAGAATGGGAGCAAAATAATAACAAGTGTCTGACAAAATGGCATTTTCTCTCATGAAAGCTTGTTTGTTTTGCTGGAGTAGACTAACACAGCTACCCCTTTGGAACTTAAAATTAAAAAGGGTAAGTTTGCAACCCTCTTGATTGCATAGAACAGCTTGGAAACATGACTAGTACATACCTTACTAGATCAAAAACTAGCAGGCAAAAACAAACTCTCCAACATTCATTTGAAAAGTTACAATTTTTAAACTGATCGGAATTGGGGAGCTGGTTCATGATTTTTGAATGACTGGGGTTGATAATACTGCTCTAGAAATATAAAGAACATTGGGACTGGATTTCTATCCATTTGTTGGAGGATTTTGTCAAGAACTTTCTACAACATGGATGGTGACATCTCAGGAGGCTGAACCTGAGGTTTTTCAGTCTCCAACTGGGAACAGGAGCTGGGTTGTTACAGTGTAAGGACATTTCAGCAGCTGACATTTCAAATGCAATATTACACAAACAATTTGAGACCATTTTCATACATCATAAGGGACAGTAACAAACTTTATAAAAAGTCAGAGCAGTCCACCACATCATACAATCAGGAAAGTTGTTATTTTAATAAACTAACTCCACATTTAGTGTTTGATCTTAATCCCACTGAAATTAGTCTCAGTGCAACCATGCTTTGTAGTCATAATTTCACTTTCTAAGTTAATTAAATGAATGACAGAGAAAGAGAACCTGAGTCCCTTTTTACTTAAATAACCTTATTGCTTTTAAAAACAGGAAATTTTCAAGCAGAAAGGGCAGCTTAGCATAACACAGGGTATTACAACATGGCCAACCTTAACGGCCAGATTGTGAACCCCTTATTGCTGTTCGTGGCAAGTAACTCACTTGAGCAATCCCAGCTAACTGCTTCCCAATGGGATGAAAGGGATCATTACTTGGCTCCAAGAAAGGTCTTGAAACCACAGAACAACTTTTCTTCCCAGTCCCAAACCACTTGGGCCTTAATCCAGAACTCTTTGAAAACACTGGCAGCTTCTGCAGTAGACTTTGATGCAAGACCTTGCAGTGTCTACGGCGAAGTCCATACCGATGGTGGCAAATCTGCCACCGTCAGTTCAATGTTTCTGGTTTGACTGAGCGGACAGTCAAGACCCACTCAATCGATCTGGAGTTCCACTTAGTGACTCCACCCCCATAAGAAGAATAGCGCTAAGTTGAAGGGATGGCATTTCCCTTCGACTCAGGGCAGTGGAGCCAGAGAAGTAAGTGGACATTAGAAAGTTGAAGGGAGATATGCAAGTTATTTTATGTGGCTTGTGTATCTCCCTTCGACTGCCACCGAATTCCGCAGCCAGTGTAGACCTGGCCTATGTGATTTTAAGCCCCCTCAGTAAACAGCAGTAGTTCAAGTTCTATCCTTATTTGGTAAACTTGTTCTACTGTGTAATGACTGCAAGCTGGGCCACGGTTTGCAGATGTTTTGTATGCAGAGTAATGTGAATTAGTACCTAACAGATAACCCAAGATTAAATTTGCTTATTATCACAGGATAATCACTGTTTCACTGGCTCATGACGTCACTCTCTGACTCACTCAATTCCTTCTGGAAAATTATGGTTCTCTTGAGGGAGATGCTGATGTTAACAAGAAATTCCTAACAGTAAGTACAAGGACACCTGATCATACTCTTTTTCTTCAAGGAGAGTTGTGGGAAAATGTTCTTCACACAGGAAGTTTTATTATTTTTCTTCCAATTCATTCCAGATGCTTAAGAGCAATGGATTTATTTATTTATTTTTAAAAGAGTGAGTCATTGGTTTGGGACATATAGATCAGTACAATAAATCCTTTATGATGATTACTTGACAGGTTGCGTGTACAGACTTAGAGGCATATTACCATTGAAACAAAAGATCTAACTAACCCTCTACCGTTTGCATGAAAACTGGAGGTTTATTTTCAGTCTAATCACCCATTTTTGTCATGGGATGCATTCGTTTGGGCTGCAGTGAAAGTGACATGGTTATTACTGTGAGAGCTGCATTTAGGGTAATATCCTCCCTTCCTGAGGGGTGTGTGCAAGATCTAATACAAAATTAAAACCCTGCATACCTGCTGTGTGAGATAATGAAGCATTTTGATCTGTGCAGAAAGACATATAATCTCTACCAAGACTATGTAGTGTGCCCTTGGGGACAGGGCTGGGCCATGGTCAGAAGGTCAATACCTAATGAGGACCCCTATGTCAATGCTGTGTGGAAAAAGGGGATCAAAGCACTACTGCCCGTGAACTGCAGTAACACCTGCGGACTAGCTGTAAGGGTGGGATGAGGAGATGCTGTCCCCTCTCATGCCCTTCCAATCCCTGCATTAAGCTCTTCTGGTCATCTTTGGACACAAAGTTGTGGCTGGGTACATATGTGTGAAATAGGTATTTTATTGGCATTGAGAAAAATTTCTCTCTTCTAGGACATTTCATTTTTTTCTCTTTCATAAAACTGGCTACAGTGATATGGTCACATACGCTGTACTGGGGGAAATAAGCTTCCAAAACCATTAAAAGGACATCACCTGCACTGCACTGTCCTAAAGCTGATGTGTCTTATAAAAGCAACGGAACTCGTCCAGCCCCAGGACACTGTTTGTGTTGAACTTTTAGTTGGGCGGGAAAGGGGAAGAGTTTCCAGTACCTTTCTTCTCCTTTTCACCTTCACAGTGCTTTCTTCTTTTTCTTCTGGACGAGTTAGAAAACATTCGGCAGGCTGCAAAGCACATTGCAAAAAGATTCAGTGCCAGAGGTATTATTACCCCCAAATACCACAGAGCATGACTGTGTGGGAACAGAAGCTGGATACAGAGATTCAAATACTGGCAGAAAGAGAAAAAAATAGTATGTGCAGGTTTGGGGTGAACGCTGCTTTGTTATAGTGGTGTAAATCTGCAGTAACTTCAGGAACTACTTCATATTCACCGTGATGTAATAGAGAACAGAATAAAAGCACAGAAACCTGAAATATACAAGTCATAGGCACACTTATCACTTGGTCTATAGCAGGTTTAATACAATTAAAAAAAGAACTCAGAAGGAAAAAGTGCCCAGAGCTTTCAAAAATTAAATAAATTTGATCTCTATTACTGTGTGAGACTATCATTCTATCTTCGCCAGACAGGCCTTTGTAATAATTGGGTACAATCTCAACCACCAGATGGTAAACCATACTGTGAAGCTAGGAGAAAACAACTCGAAATAATGATTGTTCTATATTTCTGATTTCTTTTTTTTTATATATATATATATATATTTAAAGAGATATTTTGAAATTTTGCTCTGTGCTGTTCCTCATTTGATACAATGAAGACTGACTCTTTAGTCCATGCAATGTCTCTTTGGTTTATTTCTCCCCACTTATGTGTATTTAGGATGATTAGTTCATGAGCTACTGAGTTCATGTCCAGAGGTCACAGGAAAATTAAATCGGGTTGCAGTGTAGCAGTGTACCATCAGCGGTAGACATACAACAGTTTGAGAACTGCTGGATATTATTCATAGGACTTAGTCCCACACATCCCTAAAGCACTCTGAGCATGACTCTTGTATGAGCAACATGTGTTAAGAGACTTGCAAACTCTGGCTGAGATTATAAATGGAGCCAGCAAGGGGAAATCTCTCTCTCACCCACTCCCCACCTCCTTCATCTCAATTTAGCAAGTCACCAAGATTCAGCTCCATTGTATGTGCTGTTATCATCGCCATATGACAGACAAAGAAAGGTGAAGTAATGTCTTTTACTCGATCAACCTCTGTTCAAGTTCTCGGTTCAAGCTCTGAGTAACTCAAAAGTGTGTCCCTTCCATCAACAGAAGTTGGGCCAATAATAAATACTATGACTTTGTCTCGCTCATATCCTGAAACTAACAGTACTACAATAACACTGCAAACAATTATAGCTATAAATTACTTTATTGTGGTAGCATCTCCAGGCTCCAAACAGGATCAGAAGACCACTGTGCTAGGTGCTGTACAAATATAATGCCCAGGTGACTCTCCTCTCTATTCCTGTAGATCTAAGTCTTTCTCTTCTTAGCCAGAGGCCCATATACACCCCACTCACAAGTCTGATTTTACTTTGCTGGCCTTCACTCTCCCTCAGGATGTACGTGTGATAGTTCAGGACAAGCGCACATGTACTTTCCCCTTGTGGTGAAGCAGAGGCACCCACTCTAGGCTCCCAGCTGTCACCTCTCCTGGGTGGAGATGTGGCAAACTTCTGATTGGAGTTTTTCCAAGAGACACAGTTCTCTGTCTACACTTTTAGTTCCCCAGCAAGACAGAGAGACTAAGCAGACCTGTTCTATGCTTGAATTGCCCACATTTAGAAGGCACCCCGAAGCTTTTCATAAGCAAGCACTTTTATTCTTGAGCTAGTCTTACTGAAAGCACTATAGACAAACATGTATTCAAACAATGAAAGAATCTACACACGTGCCGATAAGCTTACCAGAGACCATCCCGACTACAAACAGGCTCTGGGAGGAGCCAGTCCTTCAATTCCTCCACCCTCCTAGGTCTTCCAGTAATAACAGAGGTTCATAACAACTTTTGCTCAGAAAAAGAACATCCATGAATCTCTTTTAGACACTTTGGGCCTTTGTTAATGGGACACTGGGAACAGTTAATCAGCAGACAAGGGATTTCTCCTTGGTACGCAGCTTCCAAAGGTTGAAACCGGAGGTGGGAATTTGCAGTCCCCTCCTCCCCAGCAGTTCCTAGGAAACCCAATCAACTTAAAATTAATTCATTCTTGTCAGGCATATTGTTTAAACAGTCCTTTAAACCTCATAACACTTCCCAGGGTTTACATTAATTAATGTCTGCCCTTCACAGACGTTACATGCAATCTCACAATAACTAAGGGGAAGATTCTGTCATAGGTATTTTTAGAAAAGTCAGGAACAGTTTGTGAGCAACAAACAAAAATCATGGACACCCGCAGCCTGTCCCAGGCTTTTAGTAAGAAAACCTAGCATAGACTCATTGACTATTTTGTTCCATTAGATGCACGAGACTCCATTGGTAGTGGAGCAGTGTAGGCCTAGTGGCTGATAGCTCTTCAGTAGCATAAACATCTTATCTAGACTGAACTTCAGACTCTTGCAAGTATCCCTTCTTCTCCGCTTGCTCATTTAACAGCTTTTTTGCGTACTGCCATTAAAAAAAATCATTTGTATTTTTTTCCCTTCTGAAATGTACTGTGCAGACTTCTCACTGGTCTTTGACCTGTCCCCATACACTTGAATGTTTTTGTGCTATTTTTAAATGGAAGCTTTAAAAATGCAGAAAAACAGGAAATTTGTGCCGAGACCTTTGATTTATGAACTAAAATGCCATGAATTCCATGTTTGTTAATCACAGACAGTACATAAAATGTTTCCTGTGTTATGTTTCTAATGTAACACTTCTTCACATGTTGCCAAGTTACTGAAAAACCAAAATGTAAAGTGAAAACATTTGTGTGCGTGTGTGTGCGTGCGTGTGTGTGTGCGAGAGCGAGAGAGAGAGAGAGAGAGGCAGGCCATCCACTCTGAATTTGTGAGTTACTGACAAAATAAATATGTCAGCACCCTCACAACCCTTAAAATGAAGACAAATTATTCTTTTCATTGTGAGTCTAAAGACAGTCTGTGAATTAAACTATCAAAATAGTCTGTGGACTGAAAATATGGACACCGGTAATTCCTTTCATTTCTCTCCTGACTGGTTTCCAGAAACCAAGGCCACAACAAAATAGCTTCTGGACTGTGGACTAGACAGGAGTTCAGTGGATTAAATCTGCAATTTAATATGGACCAGAAATGCAGGCATCAAAAGAAATACAAACATTAAAATTATAGGCACCTCTGTAAACATATCTGGATCAGCAAACTTGCTTACAATACAAGAGTTGTCGGACAGTATAATGAAGTTGTGACCTCATGATGTCAGACACTGTTGCCATGTGGAGCTTTACCGCTGTTGCAGGGCTAAAACCTAGACCCCTCCTGTTCCAAAATCCAGGTTTCTACCCTGGCTTAAACTACATGAAGATCTCTATCAGCAGCAAATGTCCTAGGACACAGTTCAGCCATCTAATTCTGACCAGTAGGAGGCAGTGCTACATGTGCACCAGCTTGTTCATTGCAACAACTTTCATTTCATTTTAAATGTTCAGCTGAAGTTAGTGGTGGTGAAAGATTCTATACGACGACCTGGAAGTCCTCTTTTATCTGCAGCACTAGTACAGGATGGGCAATGGCAGAATAAGCCTCCCTCACATTATTCAGCCAAAGAGCCCAATCATGACCAGGACATGGACAGAAGTTCACTCTCCATGACCCATTCAGTCCTTGGTGCCTCTGAAGAGACCCATCATAAATGCCAATGGTGTTGCTGACATATGTCCATCTCAAGCTGGAATGATCCTACAAACTTACTTTACCTATGCCACTGGATAGGCATCATGTAGTTAGGACCTTTAGCGACTACAGACCTGGGCCAAATTAAAAACTGATGACCTAAAGACTGTTATCTCATTCCTAATCCCTTTATATCCATTCAGCGCACTCCCATGTATGGCTATTGTTGTCAGAGGCTCCCGGTGTGGTGCTCTGCTCTCTCCAATGTTAATATCACTCGGCTGCGTGCATGTGTTTCCTGTAAGCGCTGCCCCAGCTCCTGCAGATAGCTGACACAGCAGACCCGAAAAGAACCCCCAATAACCACAGAGTCTAGTAAGGTACGAAGGCACGTCGACCAGGTTTATTGTCACAGTGGGTACAGTAGCAGTTCCCCTGGAGTGCTCTAAGACTCATCCAGAGGCACACTGCGGATACTGACCCTAGGACAATGGACTCGGCTCAGTCAGTGGCGGGATTTTCCACTGCCCCCTAGGCCGGACCCCGAAGCATCCCAGAAATACATTTTTATACACTTAGAAACTTTCACAATGTTTCTGACGTATCAAGGTTCGGCCCCTTGATGCAGTTAGGTGCCGCCTATTACCTTGTACACGTTGGTTTTACCTATCCATCATGTTTCTGGTTCTGGGAAGGGTCAGCCTGTTCTTTCTTATCTATGGAATGTTCCTGGATGTCTTGGTGCCTGGTTTATGGAATGTGCTAAGTTGTGCTTATGTAACTCTTGACGTATCTTAGTTTAACAATATCTTGACATTACTTTGGTTCAGGCTAGAGGCCTTATATTGGGCCTATAACTGCTTAAGGGCCTTGTACTGGGCCTGTACCTACTACAGCTATGTCTACACCTACTAAAGTTAGTTCGAATTAGTTAATTCGAACTAACTAATTAGAAGTAATTTTAGTTAGTTCGAATTAACTTAATTCGAACTAGCATGGCCCCACTAGGATGCTAGTTCGAACTAAGCAAGTGCCATACATGGCACTTGCTGAGTTCGAATTAGTCAATTGCATTGAGCTCAATGTGCCGATTAGTTCGAACTAAGCGCTTAGTTTGAACTAACATGGCCACATTGGGTTAATTCGAACTAACTAGTTCGAATTAACCATTAGTTTGAAAAGTATAATCAAATTTATTAGTTCGAATTAAGGAAGCCCTTAATTCAAACTAATGAAAGCCTAGTGTAGCCAAGGCTTAAGTTAGTTTGAATTAAGCTTCCTTAATTCGAACTAACTTGCCAGTGTAGGCGTAGCCTCTGATACTTCAAAGGTAACAATTCCAGGAGATCTTTTAAACTCCACAGTGTGTTATGGATGATTCTTCTTTCTGCTTGCTTGTTGCATCTTTTATTATTAAGAATATCCTGCAAGGTGCTCAGCATCCTCATTTCTTAATGGTTTCAGTGGGAGCTGAAGGTGCTCAACACTTCACAAAACTGGGCTCTAAGAACATCCATCAGTTGGGGCCCAATCATTCCTCACTGAAGTCTAAGGGCCATTTCAATGAAGGAAGGTTCAGGTTCTCTCTCTGGCTGCCATACAATATTTAATTAAAAAAAAATACAAGAATCTTCAGGCAATGTCAACGTTAAAAGACTTAGCCCTACACCATTGCACAGTCACCTCAAATGAGCTTGGAGAAAGAGATGGGCCATGTGCCCTAGTGTACCTGTATAAAAATGAACTGTAGCTATGATTGAAATCTCTTAAAATTGGAACCTGATCACTTCCAAATAATGCAGCTGCAGTTAATAGCCAACAGTACTGAGCAAGAGATCAGGACAGGATGAGAAGTGAAGAAATGCAGCCTTTAGTTAGGGCGGAAAGCATTTTTCATTATGTATTATCTCTATGATCAATACAGTCACAGATCGTACCAACCTGTTTTCTTTTCTTCGATGTAGCGGGTTTGGAGTCTGGGTTATCCTGCGCTGGTTCACTTTCACTACTCAATTTTTCCAATTCTTCATCATCAGGAGGATCTGAGAAAAAAAATGCTATTTTATTAGATACACCTCAACTTTCCATGTTAAAAAAAATTACAACAACAGTGACAATAGTTTCTACTAATGGAGGAGGGCATGTCACGATAATATCATGCCCACTTTATTTACATGCAACAACTTCGGCAGCAAGTAGCACAGTTCCAAAATACAAGGGATTGAAGATTACTTCCATAGTCCCGCTTAATATGCTCAATCCTCTGCTATAGAAGCAACCTATTCAGTGGTATCAGTAATTTCAAATCCATCCAAGAAACCTCAGTCTCATTCAGCAAAATGCCAAAACCAAATTCATTTGTTGTTTATTAACTACAGTTCTACAAGGTTAGTTAAACTGCTCAGCTTTATTTCAAGACAAGGGAAAGCATGACCCTGATCTCTGGCCCAAGATTTCCTATATTCTGTTGTGGAACAATCCCAACAGATCAACAAGCCAGTGAGAACACCACTGCTAGAAAGTAACAATTTTTAAACCGTAGGATTGCCAGAAAAACATCCTTTTCTTCCTAAATTTGGAAGAAGTCAGCTATAGAGACATAAGGGGGAAAATACCTTGGGCTGAAAGTTGAAATTGCTTTATTGATGTATTAATTACCTATAAGAACAAGATTATTAAACTTGGTGACTTGGTCAAAGAAAGAAAGAAAGAAAGAAAGAAAGAAAGAAAGAAAGAAAGAATTCTACATGTAGAATTCTAGGCCATGGGACTCTTATTAGTGATGATTAGGCAATAGCACCCATTCCCACACTTCAAACAGAATGACCACAATGGTAAAAAATGGTGATGTTTTGAGAAAAATAATATGGAGCAAGGAACATCCTTAAGTTTTTATTCTTTAAAAGAGAGGCATTGGGAAGACATGTCATTCATGGCAGCAATCCTTACACATTTACATTAGTCTCCCATTTCAAGCAGATGTCAGGTTAACCTAGGAAAGCAGTTTAGGATCAGGGCTCGACAAAGTTGGCTCACACCTAGGCACCAGCAGTTTTATTTTTGGTCACCAGAGACACTACTCCTCTGTATTTTGCAGTAGAGCTAGGAGCCAGGCTGCAAACCCCAGTCACCATGGCAACCAAGCACCCGGGTTTTCTTGAGCCATGGTTTAGATGTTTTTATTTAACTGTAAAACTTTCTGATATAGATCAAATTACTATTGATAATTACTCTTCTGATAATTGCCAAAATCTTCCTTCTGCTATCAATCTTATTCATTAAAAGAGACTAATTCAATTTCTGTATCAAATAATTTGGAGGATCCTATTTTTTCTCCTCCTAATATGTATTGACAGTAGTTGAAATCACCTGCATTGTGAACTTAGCAGTAGCTGCTCAAAAGATTTTGCTATTTATTTCAATCAAATGTGAGCAGTATGATACTTTAAGCACCAAACTACAGAAGACATGCCTATTCACTATTATGACCAGCAGCAGTAAGTAAGTACTTACAAACTCAACAGACTAGTAAAGAGAGACAAAGAGAGAGAAAGAGAATAAACTGTATTTGGTACTTATTAACTTACTGTGATTTATTTATTGAAAAATGAAGTATTGGGTTGAAAAAGTCTATTAAGTGAAGTCCTTACTCCTCCAGAGATGCAATAATGGACATTAAAGATTTGTAGTGGAAGTCTGGAGATTTTTATAACAGATTTTTACACACGGACACAATAGTTTGCGCTCACATGGTAAGATCCTAGCATAAGATAATGGCTATCAATGACTTAATATATTTATCCCTGGAGACTATTACAGAGTAAGTTCCACGCCTTCTCACATTTTAGAGAATCTGAATTCCTAAAACGGGTTTTTATAGCTGCTGAACTTAAAGTTTGTGAGCTTGATAGCTAGTGTGACATCGAGCCAGCGAGGGTAACAACCAGCAGGCTAAGTGATCCAAAATCAATCTTTAAGACCCTATTAGAAAAATATCGATGTGGTAAACAGGGCCATTTCTTGTAGACAGTAATCAAAGCCATGTTCAGTAGACTAGATTCTTTGAAATGTAAACCCGTATTGTTAACATGTACCTATTACATAATGAGATACTAATTATAACTTTATATATGATTAATAAGATTTTACATAATCCTTACCATATTAGACTTGGCTGCCTGGGTGGGAGCCAAAGGCTGGATTTCTTAAAGGGGACCGTATTTTACCTTCTTGGTAACCAGTAAGATATTAAAGAAGCTGTTTGGCAACTGTCTTGGCGAAATCTAATTATAAGACTAAACCACCAGTTTGGGGGATCATCTACCCTTTTCTTTGCAGTTTGCCCTGATTGAGCATTCTCAGTGTGGTCCCTGCAGAAATCATGGTCACAGCTAGCAGTAATGGAAGAAAAAGAATCAGTAATTGTATGGCACCATCTGTCATGAAATCATCATATGGGACACAGACTGGATTATGGAAAACTGTATTCACTCTAGAAGCAGGAAGGGGACTGAAAAGGAAATGTATTTTCTCTCTAACAGAAACAATGCCGCCCTTAATGGGAGTGACCTATTAACATACTAACAAACTTTATTCAGACCAGAACTGCAAGCCAAGAAAGAACAGTCATTCATTTGCCACCTATAAACGATACAAGAGATTTTGAAATCCCCAGAGGAAAGTGAACCCAAACACTAATACAGTAGACCTAGGATAGTGGTGATAGCACCCCTTGCCCACAGCACTGAGGCAAATTTCTAAGGGAATGATCTGCTTGTCCCACAGAAGTGGTGTTAAGACAAACCCTTTTTATGAGCAGGAACCACGTACAGAAAATGAAGTAACAAAAGTTACTGTGTAGCTGCAGTCTGCAACTGCTTCTGTTCTGGGTTTCTTTGTTTCATCCAGTTCATCCAAGGGTTCGACCCTACCATCCAACCCATCTGAGGCCATTCTGGAATACATTTGTGTATCACTCTATGCAAATGAGGCATCAGTTACTTCGCAGGATGCTTGTCACTTATTGTGACTAACAGGCACGGTATGGGGACAACTAGCCAAGGAAACCGAAAGCTATCTTTAAACATTTCTTTATAAATCCTGATTTGGCATATCCCAAAAGGGAAGAGTGAGGGTCTTTAACAGTAAGCCATAAATAACCCCTTCTCTTGTGTTTAGAATAGTTTGCTGCCAATTACATTAATCTAAGAGTGGACAAATGGTGTTTATGATACACCCGGACAAACAATGCACCACCTGTTCACTGTCTGTCTGTTTTGGACTATACTTTACTATACAACATTCTTCTCCTCTTTCAGCTTGGGAAAAAGAACAGGAATCTAGCATAACAAATGTCTTCTGTGCACACATCTCCCAATAGGGTGTGCCTTAGTGATTTATTTCATATTCTGCATATCGGGATTTAGCACCTATTCTGGAAACAAGGTCCAAAGGGGTAGTTGTGTTAGTCTAGTTCAGCAAAACAAAAAAGATCTAGTGGCGCTTTGAAAGACTAACAAATGTAGTTATATAAATATTTCTATAAATATAATAATATAGAGTACATAATTATATATAATACAAATAATTTCTACACATTTATATAACTGCATTTGTTAGCCTTTCGAAGTGCCACAGGGCTCTTTGTTTATTCTGAAACAGTCGCACATATCCCTGTGTTACAGTCGGTGGCTTCAAACTATCCTTGTTTGTGACTCCACATCAACTCCCATTCTAGCAATGCCAGACACGTTTTGTTGTGTGCAGAAATACCACATGGTCAGATTCTGTTCACTTACTCACAGTGAGCAGTAATTCCCTCTGTGGCTAGTTACCTTAAAGTTAATGGAGCTGCTCACAGAGTAGAGTACTACGGAACACGGTAGCACCTTGCTCGCAGCTATCAGCATGCTCACATTGGTTAATATTTTTGCTATAGTCTAGATTTTCAAATGCCAGGTTATTTGAAGATTTCTTTCCCACCAAATGAAAGACAAAACATGTTCTTCCTTCATACTACTGGGTGTGGTTCTTAAGTGTCCCTTTCAATGATCCGGAATCTGGCTTGTTAATAAAATATTGATTTGCACTTCTCTTGACACGTCAGTGACTTGATATCCATGCACTGATGGAATAGTTTTCTGCACAGATGGTGTTATTTAAAGTAACTGTTGCTCGTACCAATTTTCCTATACTGGTGTTTATGATCATATCAGCATATTGCATTTTCATGTAACGCTCTTGATACGGTAACGAAATAAGAGCCAGTAAAGGTTTTGGCACTGTTTCACTTTTTCTATCACTATCACACCACCTGCTGTATCTCATGTCTGCTAGAACTGACAGGCTCCCTGTGACGCTACGTACCCCTGTATTCACACCCTACACACCACTGAAATAACATTTGTACAAAATACATCCTGTGGGGGATCACATGAAAGCCAACACCACACTGGTTATTAATACTGTTGTAAAACACATGCGTTAATTCATATATGAAGTTATTACTTCCTTCTGTATGATGTTTAAGACAAGACAGGTTAGCCCAGGTAAAGGTAATAAACAGGTCTGTCCTAGACAAAAGAATGTGGGTTTATTTCAATTTACATAATAGCAGTAAGCAATGCTAGCAAGCTCAATCAGTGGTGGTGATCTTGCTCCTGAACTCCAGAGACAGAGACCATCAACCTCAGCCTGCATTAGTCCACACAAGAAATCCACTTTTTAGACACCACAGTACGAATAAGGGATAGACACATTAACACCACACTGTACCAAAAACCGACTGACCGCAATAATATCTATATGCCTCCAGCTTCCACCCTGAACACATTACACGATACATCGTCTCCAGCCAAGCCTTAAGATACAACCGGATCTGCTCCGATCCCTTAGTCAGAGACAAACACCTACACGATCTCTACCAAACAATCCTAAAACTACAGTACCCACCTGGGAAAGAGAAAAAACAGATCGACAGAGCCAGACGAGTACCCAGGAGTCACCTTCTACAGGACAGACCCGACAAAGAAAACAACAGAACACCTCTAGCCCTCACCTACAGCCCCCAGCTAAAATCCCTCCAGCACATCATCAAAGATCTACAATCTATCCTAAAAGATGATCCCACACTCTCTCAAGCCTTGGGAGGCAGGCCTATCCTTGCTTACAGACAGCCCCCAACATGAAGCAAATACTCACCAGCAAGCGAACACCATACAATAAGAACACTAACCCAGGAACCTATCCCTGCATCAAACCCTGTTGCCAACTCTGCTCGCACATCAATTCCAGTGATACCACAGGTCCCAGCCACATCAACCACACCATCAGGAGCTCATTCACCTGCATATCCACTAATGTGGTACATGCCATCATGTGCCAGCAATGCCCCTCTGCCATGTACATTGGCCAAACCAGACTGTCCTTACGCAAAAGAATAAATGGAAACAAATCAGACATAAAAAACGGCAACATCCATAAACCAGTTAGAGAACACTTCAATCTCCCTGGACACTCAATAGCAGACTTGAAAGTTGCCGTACTCCAACAAAACTTCAACATACTTCAAAACCAGACTTCAGCATGAAACTGCAGAGCTGGAACTGATTTGCAAACTTGACAGGATCAGACTGGGTCTGAAGAGGGACTTGGAATGGTCAGCACATTACAAAAAGTGATTGTCCCTGTTCACACATTCTTGCCTTCTAATCAACTGGTGTGAATGGGCCTCATCTACACTAACTGAATTGATTTTGCCAACACTTGCCCTCCTTCATACTGGCATATATACCTGTATATATACCTCTCTACTGTAGTTTCCACTTCATGCATCTGATGAAGTGGGTTGGAGCCCACGAAAGCTTATTCCCAAAGAAATTTGTTAGTCTTTAAGGTGCTACAGGATTCTCATTTCTAGAAATAAAATAGCTCCTGCACCCCAGGGAAGCACAGGAGACTGAATCCCCAAGAAGCCATCCTGACTTGTAAGATAAAGAAATCCTTTTGGGGATTGTAATTGGGAACACTCACTGCTCGGGCACCTTCTTGTGGCTGGATCTGGGGATTAGCTCTTGCCAGGTCTGGGGTCCACTTCCATTAGTTCTTGCATCCTGACTTTTCTCTAGGTCTCAGGGAGCTCCATTTTCACGGCTCAGCTATCTAACAAGGTCATTAGTCAGTCCTCTCCTTCCAGGGAACTAACATCACACTGGACTAATTGTCCAGATGCTGCCTTCATCAGTTCTGAGCCACTTCCTGGTGGCTGGTAGTGGGTCCCGGGTCTGCCTACTACTCCAGGATACAGACCATGGATCCTATAATCAGCAGCCAAGGTCTACATAGCCTCAACCCTCATTGATCTTTCCCTTAGCGTCTTTCCACTCCACAGGCTTTCTTCCCCCTAACTCCTCTGGGTAAACCCTTCCCGCACAACTAGGATCCTTGGGGTTTTTGCTACTATTGGGTTTCCTCCTACCCTACCCCACCTATCTGTGCTCTGAGTGCAACTGCTGACTCACTCTCCCTGCAGTCCCCTTCTGCTGCACACTTAGGCTGCGTCTACACTGGTAAATTAAGTCGACTTAATCGTGTGTCAACTTAAGCCAGTGTAGACATGGTGTAGCCCTAAGTCAACTTAGGGCTACCCCAGGGCTACACCAATGCCCTCCCTGCCGGGGGAGGGGGCACAGGGGGAGCCTGACATGCCCCCCCACAGGGCAGGGCAGAGCCCTGCCCACCCTGCCCCTATGCCCTGCCAGGGTTCCTGTCCCCCTTTGCCCCATTGTACCTATGTACAACGGGGCAAAGGCTGAGCCCCCTGGCATTGGGCAAGGGGTGCCCCCTGCCCCCGTGGTCCTCCCCTAGGTCCCCCTAAGCCCCTAGAAGTTGACCTAGGCATCCAGTGTGGATGCTCTAGGTCGACTTTCTAAGATCCCCTTTAAGTCGACTTTAATTTCAAGTGTAGACACACTAAGTTGACTTAACTAAGTTGACTTAAAGTCGACTTAGTTAAAGTCAACTTAAATTAACAAGTGTAGACATAGCCTTAGTTCCTAGCTTTATAAAAGCTCAGCCTGCCCAGCTAGGCCTCACCATCAGTTAGCCTTTTTCAGGCTCTCGCTCTCCCTCAGGTGCAGCTCATATGGTTAATTGGCCACCTTAACAACTTCAGAGCTGATGTAAGATGAAGATGTAAGATCCCATTACAACGATATACGTAGCAGAGAGATACTCCATCTCTATCCTTCATCTTGAGAGAGAAGGAAAATGGTGTTCTCATCATACACCCCACAAGTATCCAGTTCATATTAGGGAAATTGATGATCCATTCAAAGTCCTTTCCAGGGTTGAATCTTGGTCACTTGCCAGCCAACATTCCTGAAGCAACTCCACCCGCCAGCATTCAAACCGTGAGGTTAGCCCTGAGAACACTGCAGCTCAATGTTGAGAGTGTGCCAGCAGCCACACACAGCATTATCAGTGATTTGTTCTGATTTCATTACTAGAAACGTGAATCCCATGCCATCCACCTCAGAGTCATCCTACAGAACCACCAGAGGAAACTGCAGCTCAGGTAAGGATGTGCAACAACCTTCTAAGCAAATTGGCTGCCATTTCTAGGAGCGGAAACTCTCACATCATCTGGGTTAACCCTCTGATACTCTGCAACAGAGTACTGCATTCCACTCTGGCTTAATTCATCTCACGTCAAGTTGGTTCACACACAACTACACTCAACTATACATCACAGTTGGGACGATTCAACTCACATCAGTACCATGGTTCCACGTGTTAAGGAACACCACTCCTCCACACATCCTTTGTGAAGATGCTACAGCCAGAATGGATCAAGGCAAACCTGAGCCTAGCACCATACACTCCTCTTTGACCACCAAAGAGCATGCTTGTTGTCAAGGGACCCACTGTGGGCCTTACTGCCCTGCCTCTATTTCACTGTGATGTTTATGTTGCTTGAAGAATGGTCTGCACCTGACATCAGAAACCAATCTCAGTACCGAACCATGAGTGTACCCAGCTTTGTTTTCCCAAGCTGCTCAGGGACCTTTCTGAACTGATTTTGAACAGTCCAGGGTCAATGTACAACGAGCCATTACATCTAGGGCCAATAAGAGGACCTCGGACATAGCTGTGACCAAAGAGAGATCATGTCACACATCACTGATGATTACCCTCTGACCAGTTTGATGGTGGTCTGAGGGCTCTGAAATTTGCTGATGAGCTTGCTGCAAATTGGCTTGGCAAGTTCCACATCTGGTAAGAAGTTCTTAAGAGACAAAGAAACTAAGCAATTTCATCTCAAGTAAAGCTGGAAAAGAGACTGTGGATAAAACAAACAATCTTGAATAAAAACTGTACCTTGCCAGATTAAGTTTTATACTTTTAAATGGGTGGTTTTTTCCCTTTTATTTGCCTGTAACCATCAATACCTTTATCTCTTTCACTTCATATCAATGTTCTTTTGTTAATAAATTTATTTTGCTATTACTATAACCCGTTTCAGTGCTGCCTATGAAGGAAAGAGTATATATACCTCAGTTAAATTAATAAAATGCGATGTACTGACTCTTTAACAGAACAGCAAACTTAATATCTTCTGTGAATGCACAGTAGTAGGGGCTTTTCCCTCTTTCATAACATAGGAACAAGGAAACGTTCAATTAAAAAGACAAGCAACAACTTTAAAAGACAATTTTAAGGTTTTGGATACACAACATATTCCTAATCTGTGTAAGTCAATTCTGTAAAACATTGTGAAGCCAAGATCTCAGCTGGATTAAGAAAATGATCAGACTTTTGTATGGATAACTAAAACTATTCAAGTGATATTAGACAGGGCACAATTTTTAGAAGACATATTAACACTCATAATTTATGGTCTAAGGCAGCCACTGTCAGGGTTTATGAAAGAATTTGCTGTCTGGGCTGGCTAGTCCATAACTGTCCACTCTGGGGTTTCTTTAACCTTTCTGTGACTCATCCAGCGCTGGCCACTCTCAGACATGATACCTGACTAGATGAGCAATGGGTCTAAACCACTATGGTAATTCCTATAATCTCCTCCCACTCCAAAATTTGTGTCATCTTTCATGTAGCTCTCTATGCAAGGAACACATCTGCAACCAGTTCCTTTCTTTTTGATCATTCAAATCACTCCCTCCATAGGGTGTACCAATACTAACCAACATCAGTCAGAGAATTAGGACACGTGATAGACATGAGGGGGAAGGAAAATAAGCAAGCGACAAAGGATAATATAGCAGCACTAGACAGATTTGCTCATAACAAATCTAAACTACTACCTAATCTATTATTGTAAAACTCATTCTACACTTTTCTCTATTCCCCCCTTCCTCCCATTTGTTGCTCTGAAGCTGTATCATATCTAAAATTAGATTCTAAGCAGCTTGAGACAGAGCATACATCTTCTATTTGTTCTGCAAGATTCCTTGTACCTCAGGAGTGCTGTGGAATAAGAAGGGGAGATGGGTTGTGTGGTGGGTTTTTGTTTGTTTGTTTGGTTTTTTTTGCTATGCTGTCTTTATAAATGAAATAAATGTGGCATTTAAAAAAAAGATTTTTGACTCAGTAGGTAAGTATTGTCCACTCAGTTTGGGCATGAAGTCACTGATATCCAGTAGGGTTTTGTTGTTTAAAAACAAAAAAAACCTCTCTCTTGACCTACAACATATCCATTAATTTAGAAAGAATTTTATTTTTTCAGTGCTGCTTGTTTTAAATCCAACACAAAGAGAAATATTTAGTTCCACGTAAAGTTTCAACTGGGGTAAAAACTCTCATCACTATGCTCTTGTCTGAAATCTCAGATTCCTTGGGGCATTTTTTTTTTTTAATCAGGCAAAGAATTTTACATCTTTTTCTTACCACTGTCATTTTAAATGACCAAATTCTTCAGTGAACTGGATTAATTAATTTTAATGTTAATGCTACTCTTTGAACTTCTTGCTTTTCAAGTTCTCCATAAATTACTTCAAATATACATTGTGTTGGAAGTTCAGTTAGGCTCACCTTTAATTTAAACTAGTGCAGAACAAAACCAATTTTCCAGTTCATCCTTGCTCAAGTAGAAGTTGCAATTCTACATTGGTGCTGGCCACCATGTCTGCTCTTAAAACCAGGTTAGGTAGGGGAGAAAACAGCACTCTCTCTTTGACGTTCCACAGGCAGCATGTGAAAGGCAAACTGCCACTTTCCCTTCCAGCACAGGCATGATGCTCACTAATCAATCTCTGGGGAACAGATCAGTGGCTTTTAATAGAATGAGGTGTAATTTGGAACTGAAGAGCAGCTCCACAGAGATGGATTGAGATGGACTGAGAAAGAGAGATGCCTAGTCTAGCAGAGGGAGAGGAAGCACTAAAGGTGGGAGGAAGTAACAGTTTAAACATCCTACTGGATGGAATCAGAATTACTCAGGTATGTCCTACGGGCCAGGAGTCCTCAACCTTTCTTTTTCCTGAGGGCCCCCCCAATCTGTTATAAAAACGTTACGGCCCACCTGTGGCAATAAGAACTATTTTTCTGCATATCTATTAGATTAAATCAAATCAATAATTATACAGTTAAATGCACACACATTTAATATAAAAAAATAAAAGGATAATATAGGTACATAAAAAGGTACATAAATAAAAACTGAATATTATTTTGTTTCAACGAAAGTGTTGTGGCACCTTAAAGACTATCACATTTCTTTGGGCATAAGCTTTTGTGGGCTCCAACCCATTTCATCAGATGCATCTGGAGCCCATGAAAGCTTATGACCGAAGAAATGTGTTAGTCTTTAAGGTGCCACAAGACTCTCGTTGTTTTTGCTGTATACAGACTAACATGGCGGCTACTCTGGATTTTTGTTTTAGTTACTCAGTGCAACATGTTTCTGGGGCTGATGCACAGGATGGGTGACCCACTGAAGTGAGGCAGGGGATGGAGGTCTTGCTTCCTACCTGGACCCCACCATCCAAGCCCAAATCCGAACCTTGCCCCCACGGCTGAAACCCAGTTTATTTTAGTGGACCCCGTGAAACCTGCTTCCAGCCTCCTGGGGGCCACAGATTCTTAGCAGAGAAAATTGCTGCTATAGGTCTATCTTGCTAATATCAATAGCAGGTTACCCTTCAACTCAAATGGTAGACTCCTTGGCCTTGGTGAAGGAGCATCTGAATTATTCCCTGCAGATTACATGAAATGTTGAATTTCCATGCTGTATAGCCTAGTAACAGCTCTGATACCCAATAGATGATCAGATAGTTGCCCAGTGGATGAAATACAGACCAAAAACCCATGTTACCATCTTTTTCTTCAGTGTTTGTACAGCCCTAAGCACAAGGGAGTCCTGGTCAATGATAGGATCTCTTGGAGTAATAATCATCAACGTACAAACACATCACCATAATCAGCTACAAGAAAAGTGGCTGCTGCCCTCACTTCCAATGCATCTCTGGTAACTTGGACAGAGAAAAGACGCAAATGGTAAAAACATTTCTCCCCTCCCCCCCGCTTTTTGCCCTCCCTCCAAAAAAGACATTATTCCTCCCTCTCCTCAGCCCCATCCCCCAATAAGCAGTGTACTGAAGCATTATGGAGAAATCAAGAAGACTGAAAAACCCCCCGATGCCTCCCTCTTGACGAAGGATTAGCAAAACATGTTAAAATTCAGACAATAAAACGAAATAAAATACTAGAAAGCATTAAGGGAGCAAGTGTAATGACACAAAATGAAAAATTTATATTCAATAACATAAAAGGGCAGAATAATTATAACTTGCTAGAAATCTTTGATGCTACATGCAAAGCTAGACTGATTCAGCAAAGTGCCTCTCTTCTTTAAAAATTAATACAGATCTTTCCTTTCCAATTTATTGCGCCAAGAAAAAATTTCCAACTTAATTTAAAACTTGTGGATGTAACCTTTTCAGGGCCTTTCTAGTCGTGACAGGTTCCTTACACAAAAGACATTCAAATACTCAAGATATCTTCGCAGTTAGGTTCTAAATGCAACAAAGCAAGTAGCTGGGAACTAACAGAATTACTAATAGGCCCACTCCACAGTGGTGCATGAAGCTTTGCCTTACAATGACTTGTCACCTTAGTTCCAGCACCTAGCTCATCCTTTGCTTATTCTATCCATGACTGCAGAGTGACTACCTGAGTCAATGGTTACATCAGGTGCTTAAATTCAATTCTTGCCTATGTTTCTCACTCCACTCCTCTCACCAACCACAGTGCTCCATCAAGTCCATATTCTCTTTCCCTCACACGTATAATCTGGGCTTTCCTTTTCCAAAACAGGCTTCCCCATTTTATTCAGGGCACAGGGCCCTCCTTAGATCCCACATGGACCCCAAAACCCCTTGCTTTAACTGAAATGATGCTTTTCAGAGAATCCTTCTATAGCCGAGGAAAGCATTGGCAGGCACATCTGAGACTCATAAGTGCTTGCCATATGTGACTGAGCAAAAATAGGTACAATCTTATTAGGGTACTAACCAACCAAACAGGTGGAATTCCTGCCCTGTTCAGGAATGACCATGACGGTCCCAGTGCCTTCCCAGGATATGTTATATAGCCGGTGCCTAGCCTGTGGCTGTTCCAAACTTAAGAAGAAATTACTAATGTTGAATTGCCAGACAAATCTGCTTGACGGTGCCCAGCATAGCTTCCTTCTTCTTTTGCAGAGCGGCAACTTGAGCTAAAAGCCCTACCATTTCAGCTGACAAGAACAGAGCTTCATGGTGACATTTCATGTTATTTTTAGATTCGCTCTGACACAGTACAACCCGCTTAGTATGTGGACATTAATATCTGTCATCCTCTGCATCTGCAAAGAATTCTTCATGGAGCATTTCTAAGAACTGCCTCTCCTTCAACTCTCCTTTCCAGATTGTTTTTTCATCCCCAACCAAAGCTGATGCTTTCAAACCAGTCGTGAGTTCACCTGGATTCACTAACTGGAGGTGAACCAGAATAGAAAAAGGAATCTGTCTATGAGTGATAGACATCCAGAAATGTCTAACTTTGCACATTGAAACAACATAAACAGATCTGTCCATATTAGGTAAGTACTACAATAGTCTAAATTAGACTCAGATTGGAGATTGACTACAATTCAGCCTCCTGATTACTTGACACTGAAAAAAAAATATTGCATCAAAAGGTGTCATTACAAAAAGGAGGAACTGTACAAAAATGAGAGAGAGAGAGAACAGCTATAGATAAAAATAGCTGGTTATCCTCTTTCTAACCAGCAGATGCTAACCAGAATGATTGGATTCACCTGCAACGGAGGGGTTTGATGTTCACTTCTGCCTTCTGATATAATGAGGCAAATGGGACCACAATGATCCTTTACAGAGACGGAAGACAAATGATTTAAAAAAATTAATCTGTTTACCTGATCTGAAATCGTAGGTGCTCAAAAGACAAACCAACAAATTCAGCGTTAAGGATCTGACATCCCATTTTACTTTTTCCCATTCTGGTTAGCTTCCACGTAACTTTTACATCACTAGAACAACTCGTGCTTCAAGATACCTTTATAGCGTAACACGATGTGCAAAACAAACCTACAACTTACTATGGCACTGTTAAGATCATTGACATGATAGTGAAGGTTCAGACAGCTCTTTCAACTCATTGTAATCGTCCAGCTGTTTAAACTTCTCAAAAATTATATTTATATTGAAATTTTGCATGTTCTTTCTTTCGGCTCAGAAGTAATTAAAAAAAAATCCAGAAAGTCACTTTGCCTTCATTGGGAAACATGGGAAATGAAGAGATCAGCTGTTTAAAAGTGTTTAGGATGCTAACTAAAAACACAATAAAATAATTATTTCATACTTATTTAGTCCTTTCTTTCTGATGGATTCCAAGATGCTTCATTTCTTGCATATAAAAGAGCCACTTCACAAACAACTCAAATGTTGCCAACATTGGATTTAACACTCCAAGCAACACTACCCACGGTTTAAAACAGCAAGGGGAGGCCGTATCCAACTGAAATAAAGGGAGAATTGAGAGCTGAAATGTAATAACTGTCTTAACATTTGGACAAGGCAGTGGGGTTAATACCTCTAGTCTTGTGAAACGTGCAATGGAATTTTAATGACAACAACTCTGTAGGGATTTTGCTTTTACTCAGAAGAAAAATCAGTTGAAAAGAATGATCTACCTGACAACAGTGGTCTGCTTCAGAAGTGCCTTTGTGGAAATTTTAAATCACACCCAAATACCCCATTTACTTAGTACTTTTGAAGTATGGGCCATAGCTCTTGACAGTGAATATTCATATATTACTAGCACTCACTACATTACAACCATTGTCCAAACAGTCCTAGGACCTCACAGTCTATAGAGAAATAAGGAAACAAAAGTTAGGGGAAGCGAAACGAGGCAATTAAATATACAAGTCAACTTAATTCACTCTAAGAATCAAGCCAAAAATGGGTCTTTTAGAAAGGATTAATATGTGAACAATCAATGCAAAATATCTGTAGAAAACTTTGACTAGGCACGAGTTAATACTGAACTCTATAGGCTCAGGCTATGAGGTTTAGGAACCTTAAGAACTAACATGGTCACCTTGCATTTACATGAGAATGTACCTGCAAAAAAGAGCATTGTTAATATATTCACTTCAGAAAGGTTGTTCAGCTTGTTTGGGAATGAAACAATGCTGACGACTGACTTTCTGAACGCATGAGCCTTCCTCATTTTGTTATGACGTGAATGATGGTGAGAGAGGAGAACTCTGACCTGGTGAAATGTCATGGATTGACAGCTCTATAGAGTGAAGTTCTCTATACACCGAAGTGATCGTGAAAGCTTCCCTCAGACAGCCCCACTAATGCACCTCAGACCTGACCTGGAGGAGTTCCCCTGCTTCAAATGAAGTGAGTCAGTCTCAAGAGCCCATTCAGTTTTTGTAAATAGCAGCCTGCACTATGCTAGGTAAAGAAACTGGCAGAAGTATACCACAATCAGAGGCCTCTTTATTAAAAGCATGCTCAAGATACCACAGGAATTCAGTACTCGGAATCAGAAACCTTGCTAATCCCTTCCATTAACTAAATTATAGGTTATTTTCTATGCTAGTCCTGATATCATCTGGTGACAGAATGAGGAAATGTGCTACTGTAACATCGTAAAGATATCAGGGAGTCAACCCACAGTCCTGAGAATGTATATGAAGAAAACAGGCATTGTCTGGAGGCAGTCTAATTCATTTCTCATCTTCTCTCTCAAAGCTAAACACAACTTCCTTTATTACAGTTATCTTTTTGGCCTGCAGGAGACAGCCATAAAGATGTTATGACACAATCCTAATAGATATTCAATTTAATGAATAGCAGGTTTAGTTTCTTATGATATCTTTGGCTATGTCTACAATACAAAAAGTTAAGGTCGACTTTAGGTCGACCTAAAGTCAAACTTATTAGGTCGACTTAACAAAGTGGTTTCCCTGAATGGGGACTTAGTAAGTTGACCTAACTGCCCTTAGATCAACCTAATAAAGTGGACTTAAGCATCCACACTGTGCTTAGGTTGACCTAAGGAGTCGACTTAAGGGTTAGGTTGACCTAACCGGCGGTTCTTATTAAGTCAACCTAAGCTTTCATTAAGTCGACTTAAGGAATTTCTTAAGTGTGGACAGGGACTAACTTAGGTCAACTTAAGCCTCCTTAAGTCGACCTAACTTGCCAGTGTAGACATAGCCCTTGAGTCTATCATTGTTGCTCATAGTTAAAGTATTGTTGGTTTCCTCTATTGCTATTCAATCTTTCTTTTTTATAATTTTATTTTACAGGCAGACTTGTCTATAGCATCACTCATGGCTAGAGCGCCCCTGATTTCCTTTCTGAGGCTTGTTTTCCAATTAAGATTCAGGTGGCATGCATATGAACCAGCTGAAGCAATCTCAGACTAAAGAAGGACTAAAAATAGGACCAATCTTTAAAAAGAGGAACTAAGAGGGCATGGGGGATTATAGACCAGGAAACCTAATTTTGATACAGGAACAAATTATTAAACAATTATTAAGCCCCGAGAGGATGATAGGGTTATAAGAAATAGACAGCAAGGATTTGTCAAGAACAAATCATGCCCAAACTACCTCATTTTCTCCTTTGACTGGATTACTGACATAGTGGATGAGAAGGAAACAGCAGAGGTGATATATCTTGATTTTAGTAAGGCTCTTGACACAGTTCCACGTGACGGTCTCAAAAGCAAAGTAGGAAAATGTGGTTTAAATGAAATTACTATAAGGTGTCTGCAAAAACTGGTTGAAAAAACCATGAATCATTGTCAAACTGGGAGGGTATAAATAGGATTGGACAGGGGACTACTTTGGGTCTGATATCATTCAATATTTTCATTAATGACTTGAATAAAGGAGTGGAGAATATGCTTATAAAATCTGAAGACATACCAAGCTGGGAGGAGTTTCAAGCACTTTTAAGGGCAGGATTACAATTAAAAACCACCTTGAATAATCGGAGAATTGGTCTGAATCTAACAAGATGAAACAATAAAAATGTGCAAAGTACTACATTTAGGAACGGAAAATCAAATGCACAACTACAAAATGGGGCGTAATTAGCTAGGCAGTAGTACTGATTTTAAAAAATCTGGGGGTTATACTGGATCACAAATTGAATATGAGTTAACGATGTGATTCAGTTGGAAAAAAAGTCTAATATTATTCTGGGGTGTTTTTATAGGATTGTTGTAATAAGACACAGGAGGTAACTGTCCTGCCATACTCAGCACTGGTAAGGTCTGAGTTGGAATACTGTGTTGAATTCTGGGATCCATACTTTAGGAAAGATGTGGATGAATTGGAGAGTCAGCAACAAAAATGATAAAAGGTTTAGAAAACCTGACCTATAAGTAAAGCAAACAAGGAGTCCTGTGGCACTTTTAAAAACTAACTAATTTATTTATCGCATGAGGTTTCATGGTAGAAAATTTGGAACTTGACCTATACGTAGATTTTTAAAACTAGGTTGTTTAGTTTGGACTAAACCGGGGGTGAGGGAGCACCTGATATGAGTCTTAAAATATATTAAGGACTGTTATAAAGCAAATGGTGATCATTTGTTCTCCACGTCCACTGAAGGTAAGACAAGGAGTAATGGACTTAATCTGCAAGGGAGATTTAGGTTAGATATTAGAATCATAGAATCTTAGGGCTGGAAGGGACCTCATGAGGTCATCTAGACCAATCTCTTGCTAAAAGCAGGACCACTCCCACTAAATCATCCCAGCCAGGGTTTTGTCTAACCGGACCTTAAATATCTCCAAAGACAGAGATTCCACCACCTCCCTAGGTAATCCATTCCAACAGCTTTCTAACTGTATGGATAGTTAAGATTTGAAATAGGCTTCCAAGGGAGGGTGTGGAATCTCCATTGTTGGAGCTTTTTAAGAACATGGATGTGTCAAGAATAGTCTAGGTATACTTGGTCCTGCCTCAACACAGGGGGCTGGCTTGATGACCTCTTGAGGTCACTACCAGCCATACATTTCTATGTGGCATTCAATACATGGGAGCCAGGTGGATGTTGCCAACAACAATCACATTGACACAGAGAATGCTATTGCAAGCAAGCCTATGTTCTGACTTCCCCCATATAATAAAAAATGTGGATATAAAATTGTTTTTCATACAAATCACTCAATGAGATTGTAATATGAATTTACAGTATATATCAAGTTAATTCTCCTCCAGATTAAGAAAAAATATCCTAATATATTATCATTTAGGATTAATGGAAAACCCACTCTTTTATAAGTATCAATGTTTGTTTACAAGCACAGTTCTCCATCAGAGGCCCTAAAGGTTACATTTCCATAACGGACATATCTCCTTCTCTAAAACTTCTCCCGTCTGCATATAGTCATTCTTCCCTATAAACTGGTCTCAAAGCAAATTATGTTTCCCAATCTACATATACTAAGTCGAACACTGTCATACACATAACCTACAGATACCTTCCTCCCAACATTGCAAGAAAAATCATTCGATGTGGACTCCTCCTGATGGCCGAAACAACAGACTAAACTTCTATATAGATTGTTTCTGACACCAGGCAAAGGCTGAAATCGTGGACAAACAACATCCCTTACATCACAGCCTCAGCCATGCAGAGTGCAATGCCATTCAGAGCCTCAGAAACAACTCTGACATTATTATTGAGGAGGCTGACAAGGGAGGCGCCATCATCATCATGAATAAATCGGATTACGATCAGGAGGCTTATAAACAACTGTACAACACAATGTTCTACAAACCACTCTTCTCTGACCCCACTGAGGAATACCAAAAGGAACTATACCTCCTCCTCAAGAAACTACCCAAAGCAGCACAGGCACAAATCAAGACAGACACACCCCCAGAACCCCGACCAGGGATAGTCTATCTACTACCAAAAATACATAAAAAAGGAAACCCCAGACATCCTATCATCTCAGGCATTGGCACACTTACAGCAGGATTATCTGGCTATGTGGACTCTCTCCTCAGACCCTATGCTATCAACACACATCGCTATCTGAGAGACACTACAGATTTCCTGAGAAAAATCCAATCCATTGGTGAACTTCCAGAAAATATCATCCTGGCCACTATGGACATAGAGGCTCTTTACACCAACATCCCACACAAAGATGGATTACGAGAACTATCCAAGATGATGACACATCAAAACTTGTGGCTGACATTTGTTACTTTGTACTCACCTACAACCATTTCAGATTTGAAGAAAATGTATACCTTCAAGTTAGTGGCACTGCTATGGATACCTGCATGGCCCCACAATATGCCAACATCTTTATGGCCGACTTAGAACAACACTTCCTCACGTCTCATCCCAAAGCATCTCTACTTTACTATATTGATGACATCTTCATCATCTGGACTCATGTTAAGGATGCCCTTGAAGATTTCTATAGAGATTTCAACAATTTCCACTCCACAATCAAGCTTAGCTTGGAACACTCCGCACAGGAGATTCACTTTCTGGACACTATAATGCAGATTAGTGATGGGCACATAAAGACTACCCTATACCAAAAACCTACTGATCGCTATAGTTACCTACATCCCTCGAGCTTTCATCCAAGACACACCACATGATCAATTGTCTACATACCACACGATCCATTGTCTAAGATATAACCGCATTTGCTCTGATCCCTCAGACAGAGATAGACACCTTCAGGATCTCTATCAAGCATTCTTAAAACTATAGTACCCACCGGCAGAAGTGAAGAAACAGATTGACAGAGCCAAACGGGTACCCAGAAGTCAACTACTACAGGAGAAACCCAAGAAAAAAAAAACAACAGAACACCACTGGTCACCACCTACAACCCCCAAGTCAGACCTCACCACAGTATCAAAGATCTACAGCCTATTCTTCAAGATGATCCCTCATTCTCTCAAGCCTTAGAAGACAGACCTCTCCTTGCTTAGACAGCCCCCTAACCTTAACCGGATACTCACCAGCAACTACAGATCAAACAACAGAAACATTAAAGTAGGAACATATCCCTGCAACAAACCACGCTGCCAACTTTGCTCTCATATGTACACTAAAGACACCATCACAGCACCAAATCAAGCCACCTACTCCATCAATGGCTCATTCACCTGCTCATCCACCAATGTGATTTATGCCATCATGTGCCAGAAATGTCCCTCTAACTTATATATTGGACAAACAGGACAGTCTCTGCACAAAAGAATAAATTGAAACACTAAAAAATAGGGGAACACTTCAATCTCTCTGCCCACTCCCTTGACGACTTGCTAATAGCTGTGTTGAAACAGATGAATAACAAATCACAGCTTCAAAGAGAAACTGCAGGACTCGAATTTATATGCAAATTTGACTCAGTTGCCTTGGGGTTAAACAGGGACTATCGATTTTTCTCTCACTCCAACAGGTGATTTAACCTCACCTTCCTCTATGTGCTGTTTCCCAGTGTTTGAATCCTAACATCTATTTTGATTTGCTGTTACAGCCTGACCTGATCCTATGTCATACACTTCCCTGCATTTAATTTCCTCCCATTCTGTAAATTTCCCATCTTCAAAGCATCTGACAAAGTGGGATTTTCTTCCACGAAAGCTCATGCGATAAATAAATATGTTAGTCTTTAAAATTACCACAGGACTGTTTCTTTTTATACATTTTATGGTTTACCAATAAACCTTTCCCAAAATCTCAGGAAAATCAGCAATAAACATAAAGAGAGAGTGAGAGAGAAGGAAAGAAACACAGAGAATAGAAAAGAGATCTTAATGCTAAAATATTATAAATGGAAGCACTATACCCATTGATTTTAAAAGGGGAAAGGTCATGCCCTTTCTACTCAGAAGTTTCATCTTACTTCAAAGCTCTGTAATATTTAAGGCTGGAAGGTACAATGAGATTCTGAACTATATCCCATCTGTTATCCCAGTTCAAAGCTTGTATGCAGAGTATGTGCTTGAAATGACCAAATAAAGAGCTGTATCTCTTGATCTAGTCTGTAATTACCATAAAAATAGAGCTCATATCTTCACTTATTTGCTACAAACAGATGGCTGCTTGCTTTTTTGTCCCATTATACTGCAGCCCTGTCCCATTAGATCCTCTTTGAGGAGAGTGACAGCTTGCGAGGTCAGTTTTCTGACAAGGTCATCTGCCTTCAGAGCATGTAGAGAACTGCACCAAGAGTGGGCTGGGTTATATTTAGAGTTTGGTCCCAGTCAGTGCCATGGTTCCCCGCTGTCTCTCCCTCGCGTTTCACGTCTCTGGGTCTACTCTGATGTTATTCAGCCTACATATTCCAAAAAGAGAAAAATCATTCTGAGTTACTACTGTGACCAGGTTTCTCAACTTGCGAAAACAAGTGACTTGGAAACTCAGAGGAGGTTTCATTAACTTCCTTCATTCAGTATCTTTAAATAGACAATTTTCTTTATAGAAGTGGGTTTGCACTTTTGGAGTGAATGAGAGGAGGGACGCTGTCCAGAACACAGCAGAGGAAGATTTCCTGCACTAAGGTAAGCTTTTTTTACCTGAATAACATCATCATCACTGAGAAATTGGGTTGTTTGTTTAATGTACCACCAGACTCGATTCTTCTGCTAGACCCATGTTCTATTAACATGAAGGATTCTTTAGATTAAGGAACAGAATACGCATCAGGACAAATTCTCAGCTATTTGACTGATGATGCACAAAACATCCGTTTGCATTATTCACATGGGAAGGAAACAGGAAAATAATTAAAAACACACCAGCATGTCCTATTCAGTATGCATTGTCTCATTTAAGAACACCACAGTAGATATTACTGATTTAGTATTAGAAAGTGCCCTCCAAAAAAAGGAACTATTACATTCCGAAAGTAAGCAAAAAGCATGTATATGTGAGAATATATGTGAATCTATGATTGTGTGTGTGGTTAGGGATATTATATTTATGTGCATTTAGTATATGAAGTTTCAGAAAATATACTTTCTATTGCCAGTAAGCCCGCAAAATAGAGTTCACTGCAAGCAGCAAGAAAAATTTTTAAATAAAGATCACTGCAAACTGTGCTTCTCGCTCAGGCTCTCTCACACTTGTAAAGAAATTGCACAGCTTCAGGGCAGCTGTAGGCAAGATTCAGGGGTCATATGGCAGAGGTGCTGTCTTTTCAACAGAATGCTTTCGACTGGTAGCACACTGTTTCCTTATAAAATGTAAAAGCAAAAGTGTTTTGATTGTTTTCCTTATCGCATTTATGATGTTTAAAATAAAAGACTAGATGGAGTGTAACATGCATGTAGTAAGAGTTAGGAAGAAATCTATACAACTAGAGAAATGACACATTTATCACTAAAACGTTACTGAATTGTACAGTGCTATCTGCTTTCTTCAGAAACATGATGAACAAAGGAATCTGTTTACAGTGAAGTCTCATATAGTGACTGTTTACAGTGAAGTAAAGAATCCTGATTTGTTTCAGTGTGTCATGGCATGCACATTGCAATTCTGGTTACAATGAATCTCTAATTAGAGTGAAATACTCTGTAGGGTGCAAAAATGGCTTTGCTCAAAGAGGCTTTCCTGTGTATTCTCCAATCACATTCAATTCCTGGTTTAATGCAAACTCTGAAGTGATGCTCAAACAATAATACCGGCACACTTGAAATATTAAAGAAAATCTTGTAAGTACAATACACTACCTTTTCCATAATGGAATTAATATTTGTGCTGTCTGATCATGCTTTGGTTCTGAAGGCCTTACGGAGACATCTTAGTGGAGCTAAGGTATAAGAGCGGTTTAATATGATAGCCTTGTCCATGTTATTTATGTCTTTAGCCCTACAAGTCTCCCCATTCAATGCTAATGTGTTAGGATCCTCAAATGTAATACTCTAGAGTCTATTTTTGCTTTTGATCTGCTCACATATTACCTATTGGTGTTAAGGAATGTTATAAGGATAACTGATAAGGCTGTGACTAGCCCGGAAATTTATGACACAGTCCGGGTCCATTCCTTGTTCAGCTGATTGGCAAAACAAATAGAAGTGTCCTTAACACACTTCAGATCACGGAACATCATCGTACAATGTCATGAAAGGTTAGGTTGCTATGGGATGAGGATGTGTTACAAAGTGTTGATGGAATATGGGTATATACATCAATTCAATGCCAAAATGGCTTCCTGAAACGCATATGCAAATAGATGGCGACTCTAGGAATCACCCAGCCAGTAAGTACCCTTTAGAAAGGCTGTCCCAGAGGTTTTTGACACAGTACCACTAGAAGGTTACTTTTCTGTCCCTCAGTGCAAATTCATTGCAAAAGCCCACATCTCAATTGATGCTTTTGAAGGAAGGCTGGTGGCTTTTATTTTAGGAAGACTAATAGGGCAATAAGAGAGCACTATCATACATATGGAGTTAATTCATCAATGCCGCACTGACCCGTTCAATTCTTGTTTCTTTTTTCTAATCTACTGGCTGCTATACAAAATAGTTTGATATATTATATTAGGTTATAGAACTGTAACATTTACATTCTTGCAAAGCCTCACATGCTGAAGAAATTTATTTTTATCACTTTTATCACTTCTCTTTTGTCCAATTTCATTTAGTAACGTATTTTCAAAGCCTGAGTATGTGATTGATTTTTGGTGCAATGAGACACATAATGGCTGACCTCTATTTCCACAAAAGCTCTTCCTAAGAGTTCATGGCTGTTTATAAATAATTAATGAAATCTGTCATTGTGTAGATTTGGCTAAGTAGAAGGTGATCATTCAGATTTTCTGGTTGGTGTTTTTACATTGAGAAAAGTGGAGGACAAGATACTGTATACTGGGCTGTAGAAGCAGTGCTAATCTGTTCCTACAGTTCATTAATGGGAAAGGACTTTATAGAATTAAGCAGTTGCCAGTGTAAACTAAAACTAGCGACAAGTCTTTGTAGACAGACCTATTTTTACATGGTTGGCATGAGAGGTAAGAGAAATATAAATGGTATGAATAGGAAGTAAGAGAAATACAAATATTCGCAATGAAATTTGAAATCATCAGACTTCAGCTTTTGCATATTTTCGCAAATGACAAATTGATTTAGTTCTTGTGACATTTCTGTGTTTGAAGGCACCTGGTGAGTGAAATTATTTGCACGGTGAAAACATTCAGCTTGCTTCTACTTTGTATGTTTTCCAAGTGATTTGCCCCCACCCCACAAATTAAAAGAAAAGTAGAAGTGTGTCTGAGCTAAACCATAAGAATCAGATAGGCACCTTTGGAAGTCAGGCTGAACTGCCACTGAATTTCAGTGGGACTTGGGGCCTAACTTGCTCAGATGGCTTTGAAAGGCTCAATCTAAACTCTTTGGTACCATGAACATGTCTTCCTCTAAGGGTTTGGTCTTACAAACTCTTTCTGATACAGGCATTCCTTATCCATCATATATACTGGACTGAAGTCAATGGGGCTGCTTGAATAAGGACAACAGGCTTGGTTCTGCACTCATTGAAGGCAATGGGAAACCTTAGCCAATATCTTAAGACAGTTGTTGAAATACATGTGAGGTATTAACATTTTAAATATACCAAAGCCCAAACAAAGTATCAAAAGTTGGAGTTTGGTAGGAATGAGGAGCAAACAAATGAATACAGACAAAGCAAGGGTTTAAGGACCCTAGTATTCAAAATCATGCTAATGCCAGACTTACCCAACTACAAATTTGACCAAAATCTGACCTCATCTGTTCCGTTCCTGTGCATACCCTGGTCCGTAGGCTTTCCTCTCCCCAGCCCTGTCCAAAATGATCAGGAGTTGACACCTGAGACAGCCTTATGGCTCTCTCCTGTTGGGCTATGCCAGCAGAGTCCTCTCTCACCCCAGAAGAAGCAACAGGGCCAGAGCTCTGGGGTGAGAGAAGATTAATAAATAGAGAGAGAGAATAAAAGCAATTGGGGTGTCCTCTTTCTGGTCCAGGGCCAGAATTCTTTATCATCACCCTTGGAGAATGGAAGGAGGGAGACACCAAGTAGATCTTCACCACCCTCCACAGTTAGACACAAGGGAAGGAGCATTAGGGTCTAGGTGTCTACTTCCTTGCTCATACTGAGGATTTGGGAAGGCCTTACTCTTTTTCTGTCCCTCTGCCCCAGGAGTGTGAGGATGAGTGCTTGTCTGTTGTTGAGTGCTTGTCTATGCTGCCAGCTGTCCAGGAAGAGCTCCAAGGGCCCGTTCATTCATCAATTCATAGATTCCAAGGCCAGAAGGTACCATTGTGAACTACTGTGATCATCTAGTCTGATCTCCTCCTGGATAATAAATCAGATATCTTCCCCAAAACTATTCCTAGTGCATACCTTTTAGAGAAATATCCAGTCTTGATTTTAAAATGGTCAGTAATGGAGAATCCATCATGACCCAGTGTAAATTATTCCAATGGTTAATTACTTTCAACATTAAGAATTTATGCCTCATTTCCAGACTGAATTTGCCTTGCTTTAACTTCCAGTCATTGGACTGTATTATAACTTTCTTTGCTACATTGAAGAGTCCATTACTAAATATCTGATCCCCATGCAGGTACATACAGGCAGTAATCAAGTCATCTCTGAACCTTCTCTTTATTAAGATAACTAAATTGAGCTCCTTTAGTCTAACACTATATGGCATGTTTTCTAACCCCTTCATCAATCTCATAGCTCCTCTCTAAAAACTCTTCAATTTATCAACATCCTTCTTGAATTGTGGGCAGCAGAACTATGCACAGCATTCCAGCGTCCTCCACTAAAGACTGCACTAAAAACAGAGGTGAAATAATAGTTCCTGGCTCTTGTGCTATCACCGGTGGCTGACAGACTTAAAAGATGGGTGACCAAATCCAAAGAGCACGAAAATCAGTCAGAATTATTCAGCTGCATTCAGATAACCAGTGCTGATGTTAATATGCTTGCCTACACTTAGCAACTCCAAATTGAATCAAACAATAACTAAAGCCCAGGTATTCTGCTCTGTCCTGCTGTCCCTGAGCCAAATGAGACAGGAACCCTACATACAAGCTCTGACGTGGGGCCAGAGCCTCTCACAGCTTTCAAAGAAGTGACTCCCTTTGGCTGGTGACCAGGGGGATCTCACCAGACTCGGGAAGGCACTGTGCCCTACCTCCCTCAGCCAAAGGAAAAGTAATGTGATGGAAGAAGAGAGGACTGCAGTGGAGGAGGGAAGAAAGGAGAGAAAGGGGCTAAAATACCCTCAAATCTAAATTATTGTCTAATTTACTGCAATTCAGTTGATATGATTATTAAGCAATTATTTTGTGGGAGCATCTTGAAGTCAACCCGATTGGAGCCCCATTGTGCTAAGCCTCAGGATGGCGTACACAGCAACCCTTCTCCCGATCAGCTTACGACCGAGGATTCTTCCCTAAGTTGTCTTGAGGGCTGGACGCAGATTTCCCACAGAATATTCAGACTGTATTTCGTATCTTATGCAGACACATCGTGCTTGTAAATTAACTCATTTCAATACCATTTCATGCTGATTATCCTGACTCTAGGCATGCCCTTTACAGGAAGGATGATAATGCAGATGGAGCTCTCATGTATGCTAAATCAGGATGATGTGGTGGCTATCGGATAGCCTGCAAGGCCAACAAAAATTTCAAAACCGGAGTTAAGCAAAGAATTAACTGCATCATTTCATTTTCTGCTTGAGAACATATTTTCCCTCCTAGTGCTGTTGGTGACAGGGAGGAAGAAAAAAATCAGTTCATTCTCTCAGCAAGCCACCCAGCCTCAAGCTTTGTCTGACCTGCTTTTACAAATTCATCTCCAATAACGAGACAGAGAAAAACTTGTCCATGGGGTCATCTGCTGGATTTCACCCTCTGTGCACCAGACAAATAACATCTTAGTGACATCTCAGAGAGGAAGAACAGTTAATTCTGATCTGAGAACAATAGTGGAGTCTATAGCCTGTGTACTCTTTTTCAGTCCGGTAGGTTGTCAGGCTAGACAGAACTCATTTCCAACACTGATTTTCAACTGTGCGTTAGAAAATATCCCCATATGGGGAAATTCACCCTACCCCACAAAAAACACCAGTAAACAGCACCTAGTTTTGTGTTTCTATCCAAAGAGAGGCTGGGGACAGCCACTCACTACCGTGGGCAGGCTGCAGGGGTACAACACATACTCTTTGTGACTGCTATTACATTTTAAGGGCTGGAATATTGCTGCTAAGCTTCTGTCCTCCAAGCAGAGATTCCTGGATACTGTATCCACTTAGGCATGGATCTAGTGTTCCCTCCATCAACTTATGTTCCAATACTCACCTACATGACCAATTATTCAGAACTGGAGAAGAACCCACTTATGTGGCAGAAAGAGGATAGGAAGATTCCCTCTCCCCTCTCCCCATAGGATGAATTATGCCCATAGAGACAAATCCTGGAGGAAAAAGGCTCAACTTGAGTAAATGAGCTGTGTGCTCAGACTAAAAGCAGGAGAATGAGCACTGTAATCTATAGGTATCTTTGTAGTAGCTGGTGCCCACTTGAGTGTTGCAGGAACCACATCATACTATCAAGGATGTATCAGATGCAGCCCACTGTTGCCCCATATATAAATGTTCTGGCCATGCATCCACCCTCACCCTCACCTATAGGCAAATTAGAGAGAGAGCTCTACTACATGGATTCCTATTGCTCAGGCATTCACACAGCAGAAGGTGGTGTTTGTGATAGGGTTATGGGAGGGCGTGGTAGGATTTGCTGCCTTTGATTCTCTTAGAGGACAGTATTTTTTAAAATGGCCCTTCGGTTTTGTTGGGTGACATGGAGAACATCAATGAAATCTTTATATATGAAAAGAAAAAAGATGACAAAGAAAAGAGAATTAAACTAACAAATTTACAGTATTTGACTTGCACCATGCAAAGAAACATCCTGGTTTTGTATACATGAATCTGTGTATTTTCAGGATGAAGATCATTATATCTTAAATATCTGCTTTCCCCTGTGTAGGAAGAGTGATGACTTTTACTGGACCACATACTGCATTATTTTCAAAATTAAATATAGCTGTTTACAGTTTCTAGGCTACTGACAAACTATAGCAGTAAACTGAAAGCGAGCACTAAGGCTGGGGGTACATTTCTTTCCATGACAACATATGTTCTGTAAGCAGGTTATAGTGAGACCGTTGCTCCTAAAAGCGATTAGCTCAGAAAAGTCCGGAAGGAAGACAGTACTACAGGGAAATTACTATAACATTTCCACAGTGACCTGAAGCTTGGATTTGTGCTCTGAAGCCCTATCTGACACGAGTTCAGAATGTACATTTAATCTCTCAGCATGCTAAGCAAGGCCCACAAGTTAAATAGAGGAGTTGAAAAAGCCTAGAAAAGCATTGGCAGCAATGTCAAAACTTTGCTGAAGTAGCCTTTCTAAGAACAGTGTATTTGTAGACTTCGCTGCTCGATGCCAGCTACCAAGGGAGTGTAACACACACAGTGCTGACTTAATGGTACATTTCATTCTAAGATTACTTTGCGTTTGTTTGTTTTTTAATATTTTCCAGTAAAATTCCCACTTGCATAATACAGCCATAATTATACAGGAAAAGACAGCTAAAATTCATTTTGTATTATATGTATTTTCATTCATTCCTCAGGCAAATATTTCATCTTCAGTTGCATACACTAAATGGCACCCGCCTCAGGAAACTAAAGAGCTAATGAAAGTATAATGACTCTACTGAATTCTACTCGCCCTCCTATTGAAAAAAGGGAGGTATTTGTGCACATCTGTGCATTATATATACACAGAGAAACATAGATTAAAGATCAACTCCAACAGATAATCCCTTGTTTTAAACAAATATTTTCAAGTCACCTTTCTAATTCATTTTTTCCAACTTTTATTGAAAGCCGGCTTTTCTAAGTGTCCATTTGCTGCTAGTCATTTCCATGGAAAGTAAGAAGAGCGTGAAAACTCTCTTATGCACACAATGAACACCATTAAAAAAAAAAAATCAATATTTAGTGTGCCATTACATTTTACTTGATTACAGTATTTGTGGAATTGCCTATATCACAAACAATGCTGCATGAGAGAGAGAATACGTAACCAAAAGAGGAAAAAAGGCAGACCGCTTCCAACAATAGACTTTTGGATGATAAATATTTGGGCAGATTTGTCACTGAAGAAGTTCAACAGCTTGAAAAATAATACACATGGTACAATGAAAACTGGACAAATATAGCTACCCTTCCGTTTCAGCCATTACTGCAAAAAGTCACCCTACTGTTCTCTCTAACACTTTCTACTGTCAGGACTGACCACCTTCAGCTGAGTCACAGGAGTAGTCAGCCCAGCCTCCAGACAGATAAATGGGATCAGCTGGGTTGCAGTAACTGGCCAAATGGACCAACAGGCCTGTTTGGCAGCTGAGCAGCAGAAGAATGCTGGGTTCTCAGCGCTTTGCCAGCTACTGTGATCGTTCATGCTCCAGACTTGTTCTTGCCCGGCTTCAGCCATGTCCCCTTCCACGGCTCCTCACACCAGCTCTGACCCTTGGCTCTGCTTCCTCTCTCCAGCTCCACCCCTTGGCTCTGGATCCTGGATCCTGACTCTGCTCCTTGGCTCTGGTTCCTGGCTCCAGCCCTGACACTTGACTCTGCTTCCAGGCTCTGACCCTTCGTCCCCACCTCTGATTCCTGGCCACCCCAGTCTGGTTCTAACAACTAAGTTGGTCTGCTGGTGTTTGGGCTCCTGATACCTACCTCACTGGGGTGGTTTGAGGCTTAAAATGTGTAAAAGGCTATGACATCCTCGGGGGGAAAGTGCTATAGAAGCATAAAGAATAATTAATGAATTTACTATCTCCATTTTTGGGGCAGCCCTTGTACAATAAGGACAGAAGGAACACAGAGTCTCTGCATGACTCACTGAAAAAGAAACAGTGCTTTGTAAAGTAAGTAATTAACTCCATGTATCTGCAGTCAAAATGTCAAGATGAAAAGCTAAGCTTAGGATGCCTCCATCAAAAACATGGCACTGGAAGAATGATATACAATTTAACCCTGAAATTACAATTCTGCAAATTCTGCAGAGAAATAAGTGTCACTTTCTCACAGCTCTATTAGACCAAAATTGTCTAGGAGAATATGTTGGCATCAAACAAAAAATGGAGATAGATTAGACATATCCAAAGGGAATGATGGTTGTACACAATCCAAGGAATTACTGGAGAAAGATTCTGTAAAGCTAGATTTGGGATATACTATACAGAAGATACAAAAGCAGTATTTTCTCTAGGCCCTGATGGTCACAGTACAGGCAACAATACCTCGTAATGCAGACACCCTCCCTGCACAATTTCATACTTTATGAATGTCTCACTTTAGGCCTTGCCAGGAACTGTGGCTTCCTCTTGTTTCCTTTTATAGCAAAACCAATAGCAGGAAAAAACATGAAGGTGGAACTTTATATTGTTACGATGGAGTCTGGATAGGTATCACTAGTGGACAACAGTAATGGTAGACAGCAGCGTCTAGGTAGCGGTTTCCAGTGCAGTTTGTCTGTTACCAAAACTAACAACATTCAAAAGTATAAAAGGGTTCAACTGCAGAAGTAATAAATGTTCTCAAGTCAGGGTCAATTTAATGTTTTATTGGTTGCTTCTTGCTGGGAAGGAACATCTATCCATAAGTTATTTCATCACACAACCAGAGCAAAGTAGTGAGAGAAGAAGTAGTCCTATAAACTTGGCGATGTCATCTGCTCTGGCTTGATTTTTGACTAAAGTGGCCTGTGAGCTCTGTTGTGGCAGGTAAATTGTAGTGGTCAGTGGGTTTCCAGTATAGGGTGGTGTTTGTGTGTCCATCACTTATTTGTACTGTAGTGTCCAGAAAGTAGATCTCCCAGGTGGAATGGTCTAGGCTTAGGTTAACCATGGGATGGAAATAGTTGAAATCTTGGTGGAATTCTGCAAGAATCTCCTTTCCTTGGGTCCAGACAATGAATATGTCATCAATGTAGCATAAGTAGAGGAGTGGTACTTGTGGACTATCACTGAGGAAGCATTGTTCGAAGTCAGCCATAAAAATGTTGGCATATTGTGGGGCAATACAGGTACGCTAACTTGAAGATATAAATCATCTTCAAATCTGAAATGGTTGTTGGTGAGTACAAAGTCACAAAGTTCAGCCATGAGGTGTGCTGTGACATTACCATCATCATGTTTTTAAAACATCTTTTAATTTTGTTTTAATAAGTTCTTTGCTACTTCTTTCAAGCCTCAGAGGTAATAATTTATTTTTGATGTTTTCTCACTCCCACCATGAAGGAGACTTTCAATACTCTCTCATCCTATTATGGTGATGTACCTGCTAAATATTGTGTGTAAATTCAGATGCCAAATCCTTTTTCAATACATTTCTTACTCTTTAAGATCCTGAATTTAAGGGAAGGGGTAGAAGAAAGCCTCCTTCATGCATCTAATACAATAGGCTGCATCAGGGCTGGTGTAAAACCAATGTCCCAGAAGTAGTTTCATGGTTCATGAAGCCCAGAATATCTCTGCATGTGGAAGGAATGTGATTCCTAATACACCTAACGCAGTACAATATGCACTCGCCTCTATGATGAATCCGTTATCTGTTGCCTGCTTCCTTTGAGGAAGGACAAGTTCTGTGCAAGAGGAGGTATACGTGGGGGACTGCCCTCCTTACATTCACCCTTCCCATTGTGCATCCACCTGTCCGCTACACATAAAAACAAGTAAGAAAATCTGATATGAATATTCAAGGGTGAAACTTGTTTTAGTAAAAAAAAAAAGTGGGACATTTCAGTTTAAAAGCAATAAAGCACATGCATGATTTATGGTGATGATAATGGATTTCTTTGCCAGTGAAAGAGATAAAGACACAGGCTCCTATCTGGAAAACATTATCCCTTGACAAGCACCTACTTCTGCAATCCTTAAAAAAAATGTTTTTAACTTGACAGTCCTACAGACGTGCTTAAAGTGGGTTTTAAAGGAAATGTTACAGTAGTAATTTATGGCAGAAAACAATCAGATTTTTAGCAAGACAATTACATTCTTGGGCTCATGTAAATTATTTCCAGACTGGAAAACAACCATTTGTGTCTAGCAATAATTGCTTGCGGAACCAAGCGTTTAAACTGAAAAGCCAAAAGGGTAAAGCATCAAATTACGGCATTAGAACAAGGCACAAGCTCAGCTTTTCTACTTGGAGAGGCAGTTTCTGCACAGACTTGGAAGTTCCAAGCATTCAGATTTTTTGCACACTGTGCTACCAGCCAAGCGCTTAGCTCAGGCTTCAAAAGAGCTGAAGTGATGCATTTAACACCTGCTGTGTATGCTGAATATTAGCACTGTGTTTAAATCTGAACAACATGAACAGAAACTATTGATCTAACCATCCCAGCAAGCAATAGGAATGGGAAATCCCCCAGCAGGAAAGATTGAAAGCTGCAGCACACACACAGCGCTACCTTAACTTTTCCTAATTTCTCATTCTTTTCTCCCCTCTCCCCTTTTAGATACATCTAACATTAAGCACACGTAACTAATACAGTGCATTTTACCTAGGGCTAACCCCGTAAAAACCACAGCCCATTTTGTAGGCATGGTGAACCTATGAGGACACATCACCCCAATTCCGAGTATTACGTTGGCTAACATCTGTGTCCTCATTCCCCATCTTCCAAACCCTCAATGCACTCAGCGCACAGAAATCTCAGTGCTCAACCTTCTCTGCTCCCCCATACACTTAAGAGGGATGCATCAGCTGATGAAGCTCTGTTTGAACTCATGCTTTCAGAAACAAGGCCTTCTTCACCGAGAGCTTTCAGTTGTAGACTTGCATCTGTCGTAGATCCAACATTTCGAGTTCTTGAAATTTTATCCTAAGTTTCACAATATCTGGTGGTTATCTGAAAGCCACAACTCCTGGAATCATGGCTACTGGTGAATATAAGCTTTCTTTAAAAAAAAAAAAAAAAAGTCTTTAAGGTTCCAAGTACAACCTTGAAAAGATGAACCTTTAAGACTTGGACATCAGAAATAAAAAGAACTCAATTTTTAAAAAATCATGCAATGCTTAAGCCAATCTCATTATTTTTAGGGAGCGTGACTCATGATTTGTGAGCACTTAGGGTTGGTGTACTACATATCTGAACTAGAATCACACCCCCTTGGCATCATTTTACTAGGTGCATGTACATAGGCAAGACTTTCTCCCTAACAAAACTGCATTGTAAGATACCCAACAGCGATCTCAAAAATCACCCACAAATACCTGAGCAATAGAACAACTTAACAAGACGAGGGAAGAAGACTCCTCCTATTAGTACTAATCCATCTTTAATTTTGCATCATACCCACATGCTACAGTGATGAGTGCATAAGAAACATATGTAACATCAATAACATGGTGATAACGCCAGGCTTTCCTGCAGAATTCATGAGGTCTAAGATGGGAGTTCTCCACACACATAGTTCAGAAGGGATCAATGTCACCTTGAATGACAAATCCCCCCATAAAGAAACTTGTATGTCTCCCTTCTGTAAAACACATCCCACATAGATTTGTGCAGAAATCGGTTTTGCTCTAGAAATGTGCAAAATGCAGTGATGCCTGCCAAATAAAAGAGAAAAGAAGACTTAAGAGTGATTGTAACACACACAAAGTATTCAAGTTGTTTAAATGACTACCTGGAATGCCATCCTGCAGCATCGAACGGACAATCTCCACCACTTATGTTTTCCATCTTTCTATGAGACCTTCTCCTATTGAGGAGTTATGATACTTTCTTAGGCACAACAGAATATGTGAATGTCTCCCCTTTTAAGAACCAAGCTGCCAGAGGAAAACAAATCCAGACAAGGATAAAGCAAGTCATTCTTGGCAATGCTTAAGCAGTTCTTGCCTATTTTACAGTCTGGTAAGATTGGTAACTGCTACTCTCTTAGAAAGGAGAACATTATTTTTGTCTCAGTCATTTTAGTGTACTAAATATCATTACTTCATCTTTTGATTCAGCTGCACTAACCCACCACTAAATGTCAGAAGAGCGCCCTGCCTCGACCCACCCCCCATTAGATGGGGAAATCATTCAATAGTCCTACTGATTCTTTTATTTAACGCTGATTCTGATTGATACCCGAAACAATTGTTAAGGATTCTCACTCAAGAACAGCTCACATACCAGTTCCTCACTCAAATTCTTCTTTGGATCTATTTCAGAGGACTGCATACTCATGGTCTAGTGTCAGGCAAGCAAGGTGGTCGCTCTTCCGGAGGGTGCTGTGGCACTGAAAATGTTTGCCGTCCTGGCCAGCAAAAATAGCTTGAGCTGCGCCTGCTAGTACAATCCTTGCTTTCTGCCACACAAGTATAGATCTTTTGCTCTGGCCTTGAATAATGGTGGTAGTTTCTCAGAGAGCTGGAAAGTGCACATGGCTTTAAAATGAACTCTCCAGGCACTCTGGACCTGTCTGCTGCTTTCAACACAGTCATTCAGAAAGAGATACTAACTTGCCTGCAGAACAAAACGTGGGCCAATGGAAACAGTCTCAGACGGTTCATCTCTTTCCCATCACAGGGCAGTGAGTGCTCACCATGGCATTCCAAAAGGCGTGACCTCTTCCCCGAAGCTCTACATTATTCTTCTAGTTTGAAGCAGTCACAGCTTCCTCACCGTGTGGAAGAACTCCAGCTATCTCATATTCAGCCCTAGTAAAATGGATGCGATGGTTGAATCAAGAGGAAGCACTTCTTAAGTTCTTGTAGGATCAATGAATGCAGTGGGGTCATCTTTTCTATTTATTGTTCGAGAGGTGCATGGCCTGGAAATCCTACTCTGTCCTGTGCTATGCCTGGATGCTCACAGTCGCTAAAAGTGCCTTTGTCCACTTTTGAGCTGTAAGATAACTATACCTCCTCCTTTCTCAGACAAAGGCCTGGACATAATGGCACTTGTCTTTGGCAGTTTGAGAAAGCTACTGTTACTTTCCCTAACATGGGTCTAACAAGGAAAAATGCCCAGAACAGCATATCACTGTAAGAAAAGATAGAGAGACCAAAAAGAGCCCATAACAACATTGCCTCACACACTTCATTGGCGTGCCAGTCAATAGTCAAGGTCATGATCCTGACCCTGAAAGTCTTCAGTGGGCTAGGATTCATCTGTCTAAAATAGCTCCTTCTCCCTGCTCACTGGTCCTAGGTCTTGTGATCAATGGATACAACATAGCTGCTGTTACCAACGTCAGAGCTTTTCTTAGCAAAAAGCGTCTAGCCAAGGGAATCTTTTATCTCAAAGGATCAGGATGAACTTATGAATTGTGCTCTAAAGCAAGAGGAAAAGACTCATTTGTTTACTAGCCCTTTTTATAAAAGCGGTCACATGCTGGCAAGTTTAAAAAATAGCCTTTTAGAGTACATCTACACACCTGGTCAACACCGTGGCTGGCCTGTGACAGATGACTCAGGCTCACAGGACTTGAACCACAGGGCTATTTACCTGTGGTGTAGATGTTCGGTCTTGGGCTGATTCCCAGGCTCTGGGGTCCTGCGAGAGGGAAGGGTCCCAAAGACTAGGCGCTAGTCCAAGCCTGAGTGTCTACTATGCCACTGAATAGCACCATAGCCTGAGCCTCATCAACCCAAGAGAGTTGGCCCAGGTCAGCCATGGATGTTGTAGCATAGACATACCCTTAGAAGCATCTAATATGAAATTCCAGTACTACAATGACTGGCATAATATAAGTAAATGGATGGACGGAGAGAATGCATGGATAGAGATCAAAGAGCACTGGGGATGAAATCTATCTTCGCATCAGAATACTGTATCTTCTCTCCATTTAATTGCTACAGGATTAAGTGCTGCTGTAATTTTGAGAAGCAGTAGGTTTCAAGAATGTTTTCACACCATCATGTTACAAGTATTTTCAGAGGCACTCTCTTTTAAGGAAAGTGAAATCCTTGAAGTTCTGTGACTGAAGTACAATTCTTTAATACATAGCAAAGAAACAAATTGTAAATGCAGCTTCTCTCCAGGGGCAGGATGAATTCCAGGCTGGTTTCAAGCCTAAGAAAGCAGGGTCCTTGAACAAAGGATCAAGAAAGCATATTACATTTTGGTATGTTATTAAATCAAACTGACCCCTAAGAGATCATTCAAGCAATCTGCATGGCTATTACACTGTACATAGAGAAACACCCCAATGCAGACCAACTGACATTACCCACTATAAAAGAAAATGATTATTTTGTATCTGAGTTTACAATAGTAATAAATCTAGGCACAGGGCATTTCCTGGGATTAGTGACTGGATGATATTAACTATAATTAACACTCAGGAAAGGTCCCATGTTTTGGTCATTATTGTCTGTGTGAGGAAGTACTGTGTTGTAGGCATATGTTAACACAGAAATACAGTTCATTTTACAGTAATTTTCTTCAGTAAAGACTAACCATGTTAGCACGATGGTCTCAGAGTCAAAGGAGCCTTTTAACATGCAATTATACAGATGGTATAGTGTCACCTCACCCACACTTCATCAAAACAAGTTAATAAAGATGTCATAGTTAATATTATCTTTTAAAATACATACTTCTCTGACAAGATGAATTATCTGTTTTCAGAGGTATTCTGCACAAATCAAAATGATTGGATTTCTATACCTGCTTATGTAAGCATTCATACCACACGTTACCATATTATCACATGGCTTCAAGCTAGTGTCATGCACAGTAAACTAAAAGTTCCAAAGATTTGTAGGCACTCACCCACCTATAGTCTATTCAAGTATTTATTTATACCCAGCACAAGAGATTGTGGTTGCAAGCCAACATTTCCGTGTGTGTGAAAGTATATGTACATACAGGCATTTGTTGCTGCGCATAACAGCTCTTGCAAGCTAAGGCTGACAATATCAAAAGAGGCCACTATTTTAAAATCTCTCCATTTTTGTGTTTTCAACAGCAGACACCTTGGGCCTGATTTTCAGAGGTTCCTGAGCTTCTATGGCTCTCACTGACTTTGACTGGAGCTTTAACGGCTGTTTGGAACCTCAGAAAATCAGCTTGTATTTCCAGGGAATTAGTTCTTTATGGGATTTAGGGAGAACAAGGAGTTATATGCAATCATTTCATTCTCTAGCTAGATCAGACTATTTATTAAACTATTCTAAGGAGATTCCTAGAGCAAGAGCCAAATTCAGAGGTGATGAATGTCCTAGCCTAGCCAAGTGGGTCTTTCCCCCTATGTTGGCTGTACCATATAAAGAAGTTTATTGGTTTCCTACTGCCTCTGAACTGTGAGACTGAATTAGCTGTAGTCTCAAGTTTTAGATCCTGAGGTTTCAGATTCAATCCAGACCACATCAGTTGTCATATGTACACGATGGAAGAAGTTAGACTCTTCATACCCAAACTCCATTGCACCTAATTGCACTTACTGTTATGCAAGTGTGAGGAAGAAATAGATCTGAGGGAATCTAAGTTGTCCTCACACTGAAGGAAGGCCAGATAAATAGGTGTCTTGCACCAAGGAAGATTCTCTGTAGACTCATTCAGACTCCTTTGAATTTGGACCACAGAGTAAACTACAATTTTCTTTCAAGCCATGTCCACCACATGGCAACTACCCAATTTCCCTCTTACCTGGTTTCCCATTAAGCAATGGTTCTGAGAGACTGCTAGCTAACAGACATAGGTTTAGAGCCAAGATCTTACCCAAGGATGCGGAATGTAGAGCAGCTCAAATGTATATTGAGTGGAGAGTGTACTTTTGTTTACATTGGCCACAGTAAATGTATTTCTTCAAGCAAAAACAGGGAGAACTGAGAAGTTTTGGCATGCTGAAGAAAATTATGGCTGTCTCTCTCATACATGAGAAACATTGACAGAAGAGCTCACAGTTGCTGCCAAAGTTATTGTCAGCCTGGATTACTAGCTCTTTGAATGTCAGTCAGAACAGTTAAAGACCAAAACAACTTCTAATTTATTATATATACTGTAATAAAAATCGAAAGTTACTAACTAGTAATTAAAAATAAAACAGGTTTAAAAAAATCTTTTATCACATTATTGGTGCCCATCTGCATTTTCCAGAAACATTTTAAACAAGCAAAGAAATGTTATAAACCTATTCTAAAAAATAAATAACTAGAGACTGTGGAAAGACGGAACTAAAACCATAGAATCATAGAAACTGGAAGGGACCATGAGAGGTCATTGAGTCCAGACCCCCGCACTCATGGCAGGACCAAGTACCCCCATTAAACCATCCCTGACAGGTGTCTGTCTAACCTACTCTTAAAACTTCCAATGATGGAGATTCCACAGCCTGCCAAGTCAACTTATTCCAGTGATTAATCACCCTGACAGTTAGGAATTTTTTCCATGGCTCAGAGCAAGGTATTGTGTGAACTGGAAAGATGCACCCTTCGCCCAATTATTTTTCTGTGCGCATTCTGCCATCAAACATTTTTTTAAAAAACAACAAATAAATAAATAAGAAAAAGGAAAGTACTTCAATATTATATCACGATAATCAGAGGTGGAAAGGAAGCCTGAAATGTAGGAAAGAAGATGCATAGTGCTGATAATTCTGTAGTAATCAAGGAGTAGCATTGAGGAGGTGGTCATAGATCTGACCACTCAAAAATGAGCTGTTTATAAGCCAGCAAGAGAGGGAGGCCTGGGAGCAGGCAAGAGAGAGAGCTGGAGAAGAGGAGGGAATGGGAATGAATGAGAGAAAGAAGAATAAGGGCAGAATGGCATCGATGATGTCTGTGCTTGGATGGGTCACAAGCACTAAATTAAAAAAATAAAAAATTCACAAACCTCAGCCTATGACTCATTTTCTTTTCCCTTGGTCGTTAACTAACTCGGTTCTTTCGTAAAACAGTTTTCTTTTCGACCATTCTGACTGTTAGTTATCTGGGGGAAGGAGTTGATGGTATTTCCCAATTAAGCTGCCATCCAGACTTGAGTGGGCCAGCAACCTTTCAGATCAGTTAGCTCTCTCTCTCTACCCTCACTGGCTGTTCAAGCTTCTTCTACTCATCTCTTTGGGGAAGGGCAACAATGCCTGTCCCTATGGAATGCATGTGATATTTTACAGTATCCCTTGCTCTTAGATGAAGAAGCCACCTGGATTTTCCCTTTTCACCCCCATATCAATGACATGTGATGTCCCATCTGAGGCTCTGGAACTGCCCTAATGCTTGAACACCTAAGGTGCACCAAAGCAGTGCTCCCACCTGCGTCCTCCACTAAGTCATGCAGGAAACATTCTAACATCCTTTTGGACATGGCGAGGCATTCAGGAGACTTTCTCCAGTCCAGGTGTTCCTACCAATATGCTGCAATATACTTCACTGTGCTGCTCACCTAGATTAGCCGCAGATGAACAAGCATTAATTCCTTAGCTGTTCTCTTCATGAACTGTCCTAGAAATGTCTACTTCACATGCTCAGTTTCAGCTCCGAAAAAAATCATATGACGTGATTAAGTCAAAACTAATGTCTGCCAAAGAATATGGGGAACTTCTTGGAAAGGGCTGTTTCTCTGCCTCATCCCAGTTTTCAAGCTCAAGGCACTTCAGTTGAAAGGCTGTGTGTTATAAAAAACCAAAATCGCTGATTTCTGGTAAGACAAAAAGTCTATTTTTCTATTCTGTTATCATTTGCAGATAGCTGAACTATTTATGCTCAAACTTTAAAAACAAAATTGACCCTCAATCACTGGCAAAGCCAGAAAGAATTCAGCTCAGAAAATTATGGGCAACTGAAAACATGGAGTTAGACATGAAACTATTTTGCAAACTTAACTAGAGTGTTTGCTTCTATAATATATCTGCTTTTAAAGTTGGGTTGCAGGGGAAGGGATTGATCTATCAATAAATAGCTTGATGACAAATCTTGAAAAACATGAGTCTCTTTTCTTAGAACAGTCATATGTCTAGATATCAGCAGTGAAAGCAGAGTACATGCTGAAAGTGAGTGTAATATAAACCCACCTGTAGACATCAGCGCCACTTTAGAACTTGGATCCCATTTCTTAATGGAGTGACATGGACCAGTTTCATCAGATCCATCTATTTATGGGCAAGTACCATTCCAAGTTCCACACCTGTAAGTTCGGCTCTCTCCTCCCTTCTCAGGATTACCTTTAACTGTAATGTTAGTTTGCCATTCCAACTCAGCCACAGTGTGCATTAAATGCAAAGACAATGTCGAAACAACTGATGATACTGTACAATATTAAGACTGACATTCTAACATCAGGACATTCAAAGTTATGGTTCAAACAGCAAGTCTTGTTCTGTTCACTTGATCTTACGTAAATGTGATAAATGATTTGAAATCTACAAATGAAAGGAATGCAAGGTGCTTTAGACATGGGGGTAACTTAACCGCATAATAGGAACTGAAGCACAGAATGGTGAAGTGACTTGCCGAAGATCATGTATAAGGTGAGTGGCAATCCCAGGTTTCCCATTTCCAAGTCCTGCTCCCCATTCACTAAACAACACTAATTTTGTATTATTTTTCTCACATGGGAGATGTAAGGATTGATTAATTTTTGTCCAGTGCTTTAAAAACATAACATACTGTATACGAATACTAACAAAACCCTATTGTCTTCTTATATATATGTAATGTCACAGTTATTGATGCAATGGGAACTGTATATTCACATAACGTGACTTTAATGCAATTAAAATCCCAGCCTTAATGCTGCAGTTAGAATGTGGAGCTCTGCATTTAATTTCCTTGGTTGACTTTAAAAAATAAATAAATAAATAGTACATTTGTGTAGCTACCAACTGCAGAAGCCCACTGTGCTCAGCCATACGGGGGGGGGGGGAGGTTGGGGTGGAGTGTTAGCTTCACAGACACGCTCACAGTGTCCACTCTCTAGTGCCCTTGAGGGTGTGAACGATCAAGGGAATTGTCCACTAAAAAGGGCTGACTGTACTTCCACTCCATCATTTGTGGGAGGCGGATTCCTATTTCCCCAGACGCTGCAGACCTCCTCAGTGAGCTCGGTAACTCAGGCTGCATGTGTGTCCAAGCAACGTAACATGGGCCTGAGTGCATATTTTTTTTGAGTATCTAATTGTGGTAATTAGCACATTTATTCTAGTTGCGCAATCCTTATGTATGTTGGTGAGCACTTACACAGCAAAGCAGTGTCCCGTTGCCTTCAGTAGCACAGCTCCCATGGTTAAGGGCTCACCAGCAAAAGGAAACGATGCAAACTCAGGCCTTTAACGTCTGTACAGCACTATGACTAGGGAAAGCATTATATAAAGTGTTGTTACAGGGTAGGAGTTTCAAAAGCAGGCAGCATTGGCCTAATACTTGTCAGTGAACTTCAGCGGGAGCAGAATTATGCCAACTCTGATTCCCACCCATAATAATTTAGGGAGACTAAATACACCAAGTTTGGCAAGAGTATACTGTCAATCTTACAAGTCCCGTTCACCTCCCCCTTAACCTGCCCTTCATACACCAACCTGCGAAAACCCTGCCACAGGTACTTTCACCATTAGCCAAATGCAACAGACTAGATTCTGGTTTAACCTATGTTGATGCAAATTTCATCAAATCTAACTGCACGTTTCAAAGGAAATGAAATGCTTTATTCCTGCCCCTTTATGCATAACTCCAGAGCGAGTGAGTAACATTTAAATAATTTTAAAAAAAAAATCATCTGTAAGCTCAGAACAAGAGAAATACCAGCACAAAGGGTAATTTTTTCTGAATAGTATAAACACCTAGACATAAGGGCTGGTAGGAGAACAGCCTCCTCACTCATAACAACTTTATGAAGAAAATAGAACAAACCTTATTAAGGACAGAAAAAAACTTTTTTCTATGTTCAACAGCACTTCAGACTGCATCTTAAGTTTTCAATGACAACATTATATGTACCTTAGTGTCTCTGCTGTACAAGCTACAAATATAAACATAATTGAGTTATACACATTAAGTCATAAAGTCCTTTTTAAAATGTTTATATATATGTAAAAAGCCTGACTTCTCAGATTAGCTAATTCATAGGACTTCAACTCATATAAACCCACAGCACCTAAATATAGTGATGGGTACTTTAGAAATGCCACAGCTAAATTAGCTGGAAGATAGATAATTCAAAACTCATCCACTTAATGAGCAAACACAGATAGCAACTTCGGATGCACATAACTGGCTTAACAGTGAATTCAAGAATTTGAAGAGTGTAGGATAAACATTTCTTTTTGTTTCATATCATCTGACAAGCCAAATCTAAACATAAAAGCACACATTTGGGGATGAAGGAGGCAGGCAGAAAATCTCTCTTACTCAAACCCTTGAAAGGCATCACATTTCCTTTTGAAAAGTATCCTTTTCTTTTAAACTATGGAATACTGTTTTTCAGAACTAGTGATTATCGTGGTAAGAACATTCTGTTTACTTTTTTTTTGAATGAAGAATCCTTGTCGCTTATTGTCAGCAGTAGAACATGCCAAAGGTGCCAAGGAATAAACTGAAATTTTTAATTATCTTCTTACATTGAAGTTTTACATTCCAACCCTCCATGAATCAAATCTGTATATTTTTAATGGATCCACTCAATTTATTCTCTCATTTCCCAAGTGATGACATGACAGATCTTCAGCTTGCTCTCAAGTAACCAGTGCAGGAGCGGTCACTCACTTGGAAATAACAAACTGCTTTAGAGCCAGCGGACGGGAGACGTGTTGGTTAGCTTGCTATCATTAATGTATTTTTGTCTCCTCAAAGACTCCAGTGTCATTGCAACCTCCTGTTTATGAGTTGGGTTTGGAAGTAGATCATTCACCCCTAATCTTCTTGACTGTTTGAAGGGGTGGCTAGAAATCTTTATTGGGTGTGTTTGCCCCCCCCCCCCCAGCCCATGACCAGGATAACAGAAGTGATGTCCAGAACCCTTACATGGCAGCTTAAGAATCTGGACAAGATGATCCCATACAATAATTCCTACAATTGTTGGGACTCTATAGCAGTTTATCTCAGTTCAGCTTCCCCCCATTTTTACTGAAACTATCTGACTTCTACCAGTGGCCAGCAACCCCTTCTCTTCCTTACCTTAATGACCACCTAGTCATGTACATTTGTCCAAACTTAGTAGCAGCGATATTACTGAACTGCTCATTGCCTACTTGTTACTAATGGCACAGAGCCCAAACGGTCAGTCACTCTTCCCTTAAAAGAGAGGTAGAAGCATCCTTCACTGGAAAAAGTTGTGCTTGGGTACATAACATAGCAGCATGTGGAGACTATTGAGGAGAGAGACTAATCAGATAGGGCCATGAGGGAGGAACAGGACTGGGAAGACCAGAGATGAGGGAGCCAGGGACCTATATGATGTCAGTGGGACTAGGCTCCTTTGCTGAACATCCAAGTCTTTTAAAAGGTTCAGGTTTGGTTTAGAGCAGTGGTTCCCAACCTTTTCCCTGCTGTGGCACACTGATTGAAAAATGCTGGTTTAGAGGGAAAAGTACAGTTCAAACAGATTCTCACAATAGTAAAATCTGTTCACACTGATCAGAAGCCAAGGGAAGCACTTTTATCAACTGCAAGTTTGGCTGAGAAACCACAACACAAGACTCTATCTGAAACAAGTGGCAAGAGGAATTATCATCATTTAAATAAGACAGTTTTACAGACTTATTCCTCCTCAGAGCCAGGCCATAGAAATTAAATCTTGCTGTGGCGGCCATTGATGAAACATCAAAAAGAAGAAATATTATTTCAGAAGAGTCTGTTCTGCAACTTCGCTCCAAGACCAGTGTGATGGAGTAACTCTGCCAGTCAATCGCCTTCCCCTGCTCACACACAAACGCTAGTCAAGTAACCCGAAGCGACATTAGCAATTCAGCGCTCACCACAATTTGACATCGTGGTCTGACCAAGTGGCACAAGCACTTAACCGCAATCCTTGACAGCAGCTAGCATGCACTTATTCCCCACTGACATTTCATGACAGTTCCTATTGTAAAGCAGCAGGAGTAGTGAGTTAGTTTCATAAGTTGGCTTTTCTAGTGCTTATGGAGTAAGACGATATTTATTGATTATATCTAAATGGCATAAAGGCTCTCCTCAGTAGTATGTCACCTTCGTCAGGTTGTGACTTACAACAGCTGAAGTGTGGCTAAGACTTTCTCCACTAAGTGTATCTTAAACATTTGAAGTTACATGAGAGAAAACAGCTAAAAATGGATGTAATAGACGTGTAAAGTTATCTGACACTGAAGAAAAACAGAGTCCTGTGGCACTTTTCAAGACTAACAGATTTATTTATAATTTTAAAAAGTGCCACAGGACTCTGTCTGTTTTTTTGGGAATAGACTAACACGGCAACCCCTTTGGAACTTGAATCTGAAGCGTGATCTTGCCAGCTACCAAAAGTGAACATAACAGTACTATTAATAAACACACACTCGAGTACATTATTTATTACCATGGTTAATCCAGGTGCAACTATCTATGCATTTTCCTAGTGTCCAACATGCACAGTAAGAAGTAAAAGTGCATTAGAAACACATCTGATGGTGAATATACTGTACGTGCAACTGGTTATGATGATGTACGCTGGGGAGTGTCAGCAGCTGCAGGGGAATGTCCACTTACCACACACCCAGCCTGAAGCATTAAGTCCAGATCACAAAAAATATCTTTCCTGTTGTTTCTACTAAAGCACAATAAAAGAAACATCTTGGTGAACAAATCAGAACTGTAACAATTATATCTCCAATGAACATTTCTCTCAGCATTTCATGTTGACCTGTAGATTAAACAGCACTAGTTCAAACCTAAAGAGGAACTAAAAAGAACAATATAATGCAGCTAGCACATTCTTAGTGCTCAAAAAAAATAATACGTATCCAGTTTTCCAGTAGATTGAGGGCAAGGGTATTAAGAAAAGAGAGGAGGTTGAACTGGAGGGATAATTGTTCTTGGTCGGAAAGGCTTGTAAACAAGATGTCCCATCAACATTTAAGGACTTCGTTAAATGAAACCGACATTGTCCAATGCTGCTTGCAGAAAAGGCAGTTATTCTCTTCCTGCTACAGCAAAAAGTGTACTTATAAAACATCAGTGCCTTCAAATGTGGGTATTAATTGGAAAATTAGGTAGCCAGTAATTTTTTTTAGAAACTGGAAATGAAGTCAGACCATGTTTATTCTCTCCGTGACAATATAATTAATGGAGCTTATTACTTGGTCAGATAATAGGAATCAATGTTCTGGTAAACATTAATTTCAAACTTGGATTTTCCTCCTCTGTAAAACACTAGGTCTTTCCAAAAAACCTCTACATATAATCCTGCAGTTTATATAATAGACAATACAAATGCTTTTGCACATCACTTAGGGAATTGCACAGTACACTTAAAATCTCTAAGGAAACTCTTGCTGGGATAATATTTAATGGTTGAGTCCCTTGGAACAACAATTTTCAAATGACCTAAAGTTTAAGGTTACCTGTACTTCAGAGCTGCTTTGCAGACATGTAGCTCTGGGCACTGGTTCAAGTTCTTTTAAAATATACCTTTAAATATGCAACAACATGGAAAAACAAGGAAATAAACTAAGGAAAACTAAAGAAGGTATCTAACAATCAGAACGAGGCAGCTACAATATATAAGCATTTGCTAATATGTAAGAAATTTAAAAGAGTGACTAGACACCCACCCACATTCACCCACAAATTGCTCACAGTGCATTTCCTTTCACATACTCAGAATGATTTCAGGTTAAGTGGGTGACTTTACTCCTCAGTTATGTCTATATGCCATATAGCGTCAAAAGCTACACAACTGCCTGATGATAAAATGGCTGTGTACCAGATTACTGCTTTGTGAAGATTTCAGAATTTTGACTCTTCCAAATTCCAGTGCCACCAGCTGTGAGCGAGTTATACAATTTCTCTATGCTGGCTCCATTTCTCAATACTGGTTTTGAACCAAGAATTTCTATAGTGAAGAACAAGTGCAGAAAAACTGAATCCCAAGATAAGTAAGAATTAGGGCTAACCTCATTGTTTGTTCTCCATAACACATGATTAAGATTGCATCAGGTTCCTGGAAATGTTTATGAAAAACAGGCTTTGAGGCTTTACCTTCCACTAGCAAGAGGTAAACAGTGTTTAGTAGTAATTAAACATATTTGTTAGTCAAAGAAATTTAAAACACAAAAATTAGTAAAGAGTGCGCCTGGGTTACAAAACTAACATATAACAAAACCATGTAGCTGTGTACAAAGGAACGGCAACTTTTAAACCTTTAGATTGGACATATGAGCACTTCCATAAACCATTGGAAAGAACAACAGACCACACGTTTTCAAACATCCCCTAAAGCCCGTGGCTCGCACACTCCATGGGTGATTTTCAAAAGCACTCAGTGTTGACTCAGCTTCAATACCACTGAAGTCAATAGTAAAAGCTCCTATTCACTTAAGTTGGAAGAAAATCAAGCCCATGCTGTACATTTTGAAAATCCCATCCTCAACTGTCTTTGTGCTAGGAGGAGGACAAGGTGCATGGTCCATGTAAATTGTTATGTTATTGCTTCTTTACTTTTATTCTTTTAGAAGCAAAAGCATGGAGGGCCTGGATTTCTCCCTGCATACCTTAAGGAAATCTAACCTGTATTCAAAAAGTAGTTCCCAGCTTTCCTTAATGCTGAAGATTATTCTTCTAGTGTGATGTGCTGAAAAATTCATGTGAACCGCACTACAACAGGGGCAACTGGAGAAATATTTGTATTTTTAGAGAAAGAGAATAGGTAAATATTGCAGCCCTGATTTTTAAACAATTTTGTGCCTACCATGAAATACATCCCAGTCTTCTTCCTGCAGCTCAGTCATGCTTTTTCCAAGAGCATTGATGATCTGTAGGGAATTAACATGGGATCTCTGAATCTAGAAGCATGCACCTCTGCTGATCGAGGGCTCCTAAAGGACTCAGTCCTATAGCTGGAGACAATGGGCAAGCTCACACCTCCTATATGATCCAATCATTAGTAGGTGACAAAGATCCACAGTAGGTTAGCATAGGTTACACTGACAATTCATTGTAGATATAAAATTGGTGATGCCCAATTCGAAATGAATCCTGTATTGGTATAAGCCTCCTGATTACCTGAATCTGGCATAATGGACTTCTTGGTACTAATGACGGACCGTCAATGTATTTAACTGCCATAATAATGCTATTTCAGAGAACCAGATTAAGGTAATCAAATCAGTAGCGAGAATGTTGTAGGGTGAACACTCAGAGGAAATCTTTACAGGTTTTTTCTTGTGTTAGAATAAACAAAGAATTTAAATGGATCCACACCCTACCCCCCCCAATTAAATTACAAACTATTCAAAACTGTCCAGCAGCACACAGATGGGGCATTTTCTTATTTTCTGCTTCTAGCAATAATCACGACTACTAATATGAATATAGTCTTTCAGATTTTTATTTCTCCTGAAATATTTACTGGTAACTGCTCACATTTTTTCCACCTCGCTCATCACTAAAATGTTTTCAAAAGAAAAAAGATAAACAACAAATCACTCTGTAGCAGACATGCTTGCCCTCGAATCCAACCTATACGAAAAACTTACAGAAATCCATTCTGAGATCTCAATAAACCAGTAAAAACTGATTATCTGTACAAAAACTATTTAAAGTCCTATTACTAAATGATGTGGAACACTACAAACCATTGGTCTAATTTTTCACAGGTGCTGAATGCCAGCAGTTTAAGGGATTTTGGTGGCCAAATCCTATTCTCAAAAGGATTTGGTCACTGAAGTCCCAAGGAATTTTGATAATCCCAGCCTCGATTCTCTTTTACTCCAGTCCCAAACTCATCAAAACCAACATGCATTATCAAAAAATACAACTTCTCATGTCCACATGACTACATAAACCAAAGCTATCTTGAAAAAAGTTAACCCTTTAAAGGTCATCTTGCAAAAGGTATTACACCAAGAATACTCTAAAATGGAACAATTTCAGGGGAAGTGCTCTGCTGAGTGCAAAACATTGAGTTTTGAGGAAAGAATATTTCCTTCTAATTGCAGCTCTCTCATGTCCATCTGTGATCTAAAAAGCTCACATTTTCTTGCTAGTGTTGGTTGAAAATTTTCCACTAAAACTGCTGTTTGTCAATGGAAAAATGGACTTTCGGCCACATAACATTTTCTGTAGAAGGTGTCCACTTTCGGCTGAAACAAATTCCTGTTTGTGAGTGAAAACCTTTGTGGTTTTGAGTTTCCTCACAAGAAGTCATAATTTTCCAGGGTGGTTGAGGGGAGAAATTTCCAATCAGCTTTTTCTCATGCAGTTGGTCACTTCCATAGTAAGAAAGTGCCCCGTGAACATCTGGAACATTTAGAAAGTTCGGATTTGTACACCATTCCCAGACACAGTAAAACAGGATAACATGAAATTCTATGTAAGCCCAATGAACAACTTGTGCAGATTTTAAATAAAGTATGCACATACATCTCAAGTGTCTTGGCAAGTTCAAAGCTAGAGGTCAAATGCTTATACAACCCAAGTGTCTGTATATTCAATTCTGTCAGAGGACACAAAAGAAGAACAAATCATAAGTTCCTGTAAACCAAAAAGGTTTGTTTGTCCTCCCTCCTTTGTAATTTTACACAGAATCTAGATAAATCAAACTTTAAATATGCTATTGAAAATTCAGTTTGCAAAAAGAGGAGTAATCATGTCCTCTTATATACTGTGACATACATATAATGCACACAAAAGTATCAGTAATAAAGATTTAGGGCCCGATTCTCACACCAATGTGAACAAGAAGTAACTCAGCTAAAAGCAGTGGCATTACACCAGTTTATATGAGATGAGAATCAGGTTCCCTTCAGAATAATCACAAATCTTAAAACCATAGTTACAGCATCTGTGGCCAATGTCCATATTAGCCACATGTGCATTATCCTTAAAGAAGGCTTCAACTATTTTTATAGTGAGATAATGTCCCTTAACTATTTTAAAGTCATAGTAAATTAAATTTAATTTTTGAAGAGGCAATAGCCAACATCTACACCAATGTAGCCACGGTGGCAAACGGAGTGTGTGAGGACACCGTGGGTCTTGCATTTCACGGTCTGGTAACCCCAGCTGAGGCACGGCTCTTCTTCCTCCAGACTCTGCATAGGGCAGTTCCTCTGTCCCTTCTGGCCCCAGGGATCAGATTCTCTACCCCGCAGGGCATGAGGCCCAGGGCCCTGAGGCCTGTCTGGGTTGGCTTGCCCTGAATGCGTATACCTCTCAGGTGCCAAGCATCAACTACTGGTCAGTTCAGCTCTACTTCGCTTTGTTCTGTTCTTCTTTCCTTCACCAACTCCACTCCTAGCTCTGCCTCCAACCACCAAACACTCTCATAGCTGCCTGCAACAGAAGCTTTTTATCTGGTGCTTTAATTGGTATCAGGTTCTCCAACGACTTCAGGTGCTCTAATTGGTGCCAGGTATTCCAACTGACTTCAGGTGCTCTAATTTGCCCAGAGCAGCCCTGCTCTAATTGGCCCAGAGCTACCCTGGGAACAGGGATTTACTAAGTCGGGGGCTAATATATCTACCATCCAGCACCCTCCTGCAGCCCTGAGGTCTGACTCTGTCACACCACCCAAAGAAAATCTTTTTAAGTGACCAGTGAGATCTCATCAACTTTTCCCCAGTACCATGAAGCTACTGATAGACAATCATTGCATTTGAGATAAATCATAGCTGTAATCAAACATAAAAAGTGGCAGTTTTTCACTTTGCCACCTGCACACACACAACCCCCCTTCCCTCCCCCCCAAAAAAAACCCAAACAAACTGTAACATAGCATTTCATTTTGGAATGAACCTCAGTTAATATATTTACCACCCTTAGCCAGCCAAACCCGACTTTCACTCTGAGAGGTAAAAATGCATTGCAAAGTTTTATTAATACAGTTGTGACACAGACTTCAGACTTGGAATTTCCTTCCTTCCTGATGCAGAACTGCCCATATTTGTTGACTTGCAAGGCATGCTCTATGGCCCATCTACCTATCTTACTTGCATTGTAAGGTCCTTGGGGTAGGGACTATCTTTTTGTTTTGAGTTTGTACAGCGTCTAGCATAATGGGATCCTGGTCCATGACTGAAGCTCCTAGGTGCCATGATAATACCTGGCCCCATCATCACAGTATTTGGAAACCTAACAAACATGAGTGAGTTTATCATACACCTCTATGAGTTATAGAAATATTACCACCACCATTTTACAGATGTAGAATTAAGGCATAGAGAAACTAAAGTTTTCTATCATTATGTAAGTGTGACTTATGCAAAGCCACATGGCACACTGGACTAGCCAGAAACTGGTTTTATCCAATATTGCAATTCCTATGTCTCTGTTTATGTTCCTAAATTAGTCACAGGGGGAAGAAAAAAATAATGTTAATCTCTATGAACATGCGTCATTCTCCTCATGAAAAAAGGAAAGATATAAAAGCAGTTAAGCCTATTTACCAGCTAGGAGAAAGAGACAGCGCCAGTAAAATGGCCAGTTGGGAGGTCTTTTCACTGAAGGAAAAAAAAAGTGTGTGTCTTCAACACATTAGCAGGTCAATATATCCTACGGGAGAGCCCACACTTACTTCAAACTAGGTTCAAACTAAAAACTTACCTTGTCTATACTAGGATTTTAATAAGCTAATGTGTTAACATTCACTTTTCCCCTACTATAAACATGGCCTTATAGCTGTGGCTGCTTGTCTGTTAAATTGATAATAGAAGCAACTATGCTGGGAAAGGTTCCTACCAGAGTATCCTCCCCACAGACAGCCCCCAGGGTGCAAGCAGCATTCTGCCCATGAAGAGTGTGAAGAACTGAAGCTCTGGCTAGCCTTCAGGGGCCTTATTTTTGTCATGTCTCTGATATCAAACAAGTACATATTGTGCTTATTAAAGCAATCCTAAATACAGGATGTCTGCAAGTTCATACTCTGTGCTGGCTCTTTTATAAGGATTCATATGCAAGGAGTTTTAAAATCACAGAGTATTGAATTAATCACTGGTTAATCTTCCTTCTCCTCAATTATATCAGTGCATTCCAGTAAAAGAATCTACTGGAAATAAGGACAATTTTAATTTAGGAGGAAATCAGGTGGCCATGGGCTAGCAAAACAGCAAATAATTCTCTTGGTTGGTTTGACATGTAGGTGTGCATATAATATCATGAAGAGAAAAAGCAATTTAATCCTGGGCCTAAACATGCATTTTTAACACAGTACACACAAACACTAAAACTTTTGAGATAGCTGAAAGATAAAATAAAAATGGAAACATTAAACTTCACAATAGCCACTGACCCAAGGTATGGGGAAAAATGTATGGACTATAATAAGAACTAAATCAATAAGGTTTCATATAAATGAAACAGGGTTATTGCTAATGTATGCAATACAGTAGTGCATAGAAATGCCACTGCCCTACGTTTCTGTCCGTGCTTTGAAAAGTTCAGAAACAAGATTGTAAAGAACAGCTAAGGGAGAAACTAGAGAAAAAGTCAAAAGAATATGTGTTTACATAAGCCAGACACATACAGCTCGACTGTTAATTATCTTAATTATGAGACAAAACCTTGTTTACACATTTGTTTAATTCAAAGTATGAACAAGAAAACAATATGCCAGATGTGGTCTTGCTTCTGTTTGATGCTATTTCACCCTCCTGACTGACTTTTGAACTCCAATGGCACTCAATTATGTCCTTGTGAATTATAAACGATGGAGCAGCCCATGAACTGAACAGCCTTGGACACATTTCTCACAGAACCGTAAATTAAACCACTCGAGAGGTTTGGTTATGTTAACGATTACAGCCGGCTCCTTAATGACAACCCTAGAGACATATCACATGGAGATATGCCATGTGCATCCCAGACTTAGCAATTTGGGGAAGGCAAGCATCTAGAAGCAATGTGTAAGTAACCAATGTTGAATTCAAAGATGACAAAGATGCATACATCATCACATGAAAGATAACATCTCTGACAAAGCTGCTTTGATGTGTCTACAGTTTGCGCGTTATGTTATGTTGGCATAAATACAACAAAGTAAACCAACACCAAACTAAGTGCAGCCTGTTGTATACTTGAGAAGGCTGCAACCACAAAAGAAAAAAGCTGTTTTTTCGGGAACATCATTTATCACCATGCCAGGAGTTTTATGTCTTGAAAGCAAAAGAACTGGAAGAGAGTTGGGTAGAAAACATCTTGTTTGTGCTTCATACACTCAGATAACATGGTATTTAAAAAACACTTCAATTACGTGACAGTTTAGCCCATTGAAATGCACATTTTCCCATTAAAATCAAAATTTATCCCTAAATTTTATGAGCAAAACTTGCTTGATTATTTAAGGATTAACTAGGAGATGAGCAACTTCTGTCTCAGTTACTTAACATGGCCTCCATTATCATATTCCAAAGGGGTAGCCGTGTTAGTCTATTGTAGAAAGACAACAGAGTCTTGTGGCACTTTTAAAGACTAACAGATTTATTAATCGCATGAGCTTTCGTGGGAGAAAACCCCACTTCGAAGTGGGATTTTCTCCCATGAAAGCTCATGCGATTAATAAATCTGTTAGTCTTTAAAAGTGCCACAAGACTCTGTTGTCTTCCATTATCATAGTATCTAGTCACCTCACAAACTTTTTATTGTGATACTTGCAGCATCTCTCTGCAGTGGGAAAAGAACAGTTATTTATACTATGGTAACTGATTTTCCCAGATGTGGTAGTCAGTGTGGACCTTCATATATGTTCTCATGCTTCCCATATACACAACACTGGATTTTTTTAGCCAGTACCATTACTTGGAGTTGTGCAGGCACCCTGAGTCCCATCATGCTCCCATACAAAGGAATAAAGGGTGGGACAGCCATAATTCTTCCTCAGTTTCCTTGTAATTGAAGCTTATGTTTGCTGAGGACCCTGAAAGCGGGGATGGAGAACAGTCATAGCATCCACACTAACATCATCATCTTGAAGAACCACAATTACTGTAGGAAAAGCAACTTAAGAGTTATGAGCATGAAAATTGCAAACACTCTTTCCCCCCCCCCCCCCCCCGTAAATACAGTACAGGATTATGTTAAACATAAACTACTAAAAAACTAAAGGGAAAGTTGAAAAAAAATTGACAAGATAAGGTAACCGTTTCTGTGCTTGTTGCATTTAAATTAAGAGCGTGAAAAGCACCATTTTTTCCTGCATAGTAAGTCAATGTTTAGTTATAAATTTTTGAAAGAACGACCACAATGTTTTGTTCAGAGTTATGAGCATTTCAGAGTTGCGAAAAACCTCCATTCCTGAAGGGTTTGTAACTCTGAGGTTTTACTGTATATCAAAGGGCTATACAGTCTTCCCAGAGACTCATCAAGTGGATTACACTGTACGTTTCCACTGGTTATCAGCTGGCAGGTGACCTTCTCCCTCCAAAGAAGATGCATTCCCCCAGAGCACAGGCAGCGTTGTCAGCCTGCTTCAGAAATGAGTCAGCCTCAGAGATTTACAAGGCAACGACGTGGAGTAAGCTGCTGACCTTCACTGAACATCACACAGTTGACGTGGCAGCCAGGGCAGACGCCAAGTTTGAAAAAGCAACATTGCAATCTTTGTTTGATCAGCTGTGACTCCTCAGTCCTACCATCTAAGGAGGATACTGCTTGCTAGTCTCCTACAGCGGCCTCCACACCAACATATTCACAGAAAGAATAGTTCTACTGCATGTAACATGGACACAAAGAGATAGGGAGTGCTGGTTCTTTATTTGGTGTCACTTCTTTTCTTGGGCATTACCTGTCTACTTGATGGAAGATGCAAGTTTGCCCAGTACAGAAGCCTGGATCTTCTGGGTCCATCTTGGCTTATCCTAACAGTTGGAGTTTGGGTTTCACATCCCTCAATTTACAGATTTTAGTAGAGAACAAAAAGCAAACCAAGCAACTATTTAGGATATGGATTAATCCAGGCAGAAACGGCAAACGGTGCCTGTCTTTAAGCAGAAGCAGTCCACCACTGGATGGGAAAAGGCTGAAGCCTGTGGGTTTTGAGTCTGCCATCTTGTGGTTCTTGTTCAGAGTGGGAAGGGTGTCTGTGTGTGGGTGAGGGAGGTCTGAATAGCGATGGGGGATTGTATGAGGTGGTCTGCATGATGGGTAGGGGTTGGTCAAAGAATTTTGATTCAGTCAAGGATTATTTGGTTCGAGATGTTAGTAGGTTAGAAGTTAAAACTCTGAAGGCTGATCAAAAGATGATTCAGAAGTTTATATGAAGACAGTTTATGCTGGAGTTGTCAAAAGACAGGACACTACAAGAGTCCATCCAGGCGTGCATGTAGACACATACTTTTTTAAAAAAAAATGATATCATCACAAAGTATAGCTGACAAAATAATTTGTTCAGAGGAAAGAGAGACAAAACAGTTCTGCTAGTCTTCCAAAAATCAATGCACAAAAATAATTTAAAAAAACGAACACACTGAGAATGATTCGTGGAGCAAGGATGAAACCCACTCAACTATCATTAATTTCAGGTATATTACTTTGATTTTTTCCCCCCCCTTTGATTTTTTTTTTCAAACAGGGACTTTTTCTGTGCAAGTGCAAAGAAAATTTAACTTAGTCCCCAAATAGGACCTAGATACATGTTTATTACTAAATGAAGTTAGTTTGAAAACTGAAGCAATACATAAATAAAACATCATCCTTTACATTTTCAAAGCATGTGTGATTATTTTTTAAATCAAATTTATAACAAGGGCTACACTCAACTGGACCATGGAAAATACTTAACAGGACATTTCCAAAATATGGCTTTTCTGATAACATACGGCCAGTAATGCAGTAGATAAAACAAGGCAGACCCTACTAAGTGTTCTCATATGTAACCACAGTGACATTAAAGTACAGGTTATTTAAAGCCTGGTGGGATTTACATATGTCTGTGGGTAAAGAATACTTTTAAAGTATTCAACTGAACACTGTTAGAAAATCTGTTCCAAAAAGCTGAAGCACAAATTACCCAGCCCGTAACACTGATTTACAATCAGGCAGTTCATGACCTGTAAAATTATCAGAAATGTTTATCTTTTGCACAATAGGTGGGCAACCTGTGCCCTTGAGGACAATTTTTACATTTTGCTCCCTAACCTGTAAAATATGATATAAGGGTTGTTAGTAGTTTGGAAAGAGTTCAGTAAGATCACTTTTTTTTTCCTTTTTAAAAAATTTTTTCAGTATGTCTAAGTGATCAAAATTTAGCAAAGTGCATTAATATGTTTTGTAAGAGGATTGTAAGGTCTGCTGGCTTTATATTCAAAAGACTACAAAACAAAGTTCCTAATATAGATTATTTTTAATGCTGGTGGTATGTCATGCATTCCCCACAAAGACAGTCATTTGCTTCCCCTTGCTACAAAAACTCAGTTTAAAGAACATCATTGCAAAACTTCCATTGAACTGCTGTAATTTGATCATTTTGCTTTTAAAAACACTGAAATGGAATCAATAACATGACTATCAAGTATGCTTTTTTCTTGTTATTAATTAATGCCAAAATAGCCAGCAGGGCTGAGTTGTTAGCATCTTGTTTGCTTTGGCTGTCACCTTTATAGGATGCAAAACTGATTTATATAATCCAGACTCTGCCTTCAGTTCAATCCATTTAAATGAGCAGTAGGGTAGCAGGGGTATAGCTGAGGATGAAGTTTGTCTTCCAAGAAAGATCTTAGCTAGCATTTCTGTGCTAATTTGCACAAAAGGAAAGATGATAGAAAGCTGAGACATATTTTCTACTTGCTGCCAGTTGACACCTCGGTAAAGATTAAGGTTTGACTTTAATCCATAAAGGTTTTTGTTTCAAGTCTTAGCTCCTTAGGGTGACCACTCGTACTAAACTGGACGGGACAGTCCCAAAATTCAGAGTCCAATCTCAATCCCAAGTTGTCTAAGATTCCCTGTGATGTTCCGGGATGGTGTCAATCTTTTCTTTGTGTGTGTGTGTGTGGGGTGGACGGTGGACTGTAGCAGCCCCCTTGCCATGAGACTCCACTCCCAGCTCCTCCTTCTCCCCCAGATGCTCTGCCCTTGGCCAGGCCAGAACTCAGAGATAGGCAGTAGTAAGAGCCACTCAAGGAGCCAAGGCATGCCCCAGGAGTTCGGAACATGGACCGGGGGCTGTTCTTGGGTACCCTGGCACCCCACCTAGGATAGAAGAGTTTGGGACACCCCACAGCAGCCCAGGCTCCCTGGGCAGCTCTTATCATGGCCCAGTTCCAGCTTCTGGCCTTGTCAAGCGGTGGGGCCTTGAAGGGAAAAGGAGATGTGTTGAGGAGCCATAGAAGGGGTGGGGATTCTGCATCTGTCCTGCTTTTGCCTTTTGAAAATGTAGTCATCCTAGATACTGTGGGAGTTGCAATCAACTGAGGCAATCCATTTAAAGGCCCTCTCATTGAAACTAAATATCTTTGTAGAGCATTTCTATTCACTTAAGAGGTATAGTGGGAAAGGCTGCATGAGTTATTTTGGGTTTACACCAGTATAATTGAGCAGAATCTATCTAGATTTAATTGCAATGAGTCAAACCCTGGTCCACTGAAGTCTAGGGTAAAAGTTCCCATTGATTTTAGTGGAATAAGGATTTAGCTCCAAGGTAAAGTAATTTAACTGTTATAAAAAGCATATAGGGAGTCCAAAATTTTACTAATTCAGTGTACACATTAAGGCAAAGTACTTTGCTACATTTTGTAAATGACCATACAGAGTCAATCAAAAATATCCCAAATTAAAATCCTCTCATATTTAAGTTCTCCTATGAAGCACCATACCCCCCTGAGGAGCTATACAAATGAAAACAAATAATACATTATAACTCTACAAAACAATGAATCAAACATTTACAGGCTTCCATGCACTCCTTCAAAAGTAGGCTAAAGCCACAAATTAACTCCTACTGACAGTATAGTACTTTAAAAAAAAAGAAAGAGAAGACTCTCTTTTTACAAATGCAATCGCCTTGTCAACTTTTTCCACTGTCTAAGAGAGCAAAGACATTGTGCAACAAATCAGTATATTATTTATTGAGAGCCACAAAAATAAGTAGCATCAAGTCTTGGCAAACCTAAGGGTGATGTTGAACCATCTTTTAAAAACTTGCCAGCTTTTGTTTTTAGGATAAAAGAGGACTGCTCCATAAAAAGCTTCTGCTGATGTAAAATTTAAACACACATCTGCTAGTATTATGCACATCTTACTCACTGAACTTGCTATATCTCCATTAACATGTGTCATTGCCATCAATAAGAATTGTCAGAGAGGTTTTAAAAGTCTCTCAGGACAGTTTAACAAATGAAAAGTGATGAACAAGAAATGTCCTTGGGCAAGTCACTGATTAATAGGGAGGTTCAGTTTAGCCTCACGAACAGTTAGTTGTAGGCACAAACAGTACTTTATTGACTCAGAAAATGGCTGATTTGCTAAAACACTACCAAAGGTCCATGTCACAATTAAAAAGCATATTACACACAATGCTCTGTCTAAAAGCATAATACGTTTTCTCAGCCTGGAAAAGTAGGACAAAGGCCTGCTTCTTCAAGCTTGATGCAAAATGTACCTCTTTGCACTTGGGGTAGTGCAGCTTTTATATAACTCAATGAAAGGAGAGAAGAGGGAAAGTAAGCTGAAGTTCGTACAACAAGTGGAAGAGCAGAAGTTCTACATATTGGTATACATATGGTATATCTTGTCTGTCTGCAGTCACCAGGGATGGGGATAATAAAAACAGAATTATTCACTTCTTGGAGGAGTTCTGGTTTTATTTCCAAGCACCGACAGCTCTGCCTCAGCTGGACAGTTACACTTCCCAGGTCAAGAAAAATGTAACTAGCCACACTCACGCTCATGCCATTGCGTCCCAGCTAATCATCTGATAAATAAATGTGTTAGTCTTTAAAAGTGCCACAGGTCTCCTTGTTTGTTTTGCTGAACTAGACTGACACAGCTCCCCCTTTGGAAGCAGCTAATCAATGTAAGAGAACTAGAAAGCCCCTTTGCCTGATTGTAAAAGAGATAGTACTATACAAAATAAAATACTGTAGGTAGCGCCTAGTTAAAGGAAAGTATACAGTGAAGAGTTCAGTATGTCAGAGAATGGAAATGACTTCTCTGCATATAACTCACTTCCTCTTGGTCACCCCATGAATGCAGCTCTCTCGAGTTCCCAAATCACGTATAAATGGAATGGAGGTGAACAAAGAAATAAAATAACAATCACAGGAGGTTGTGCAGATCTTCAAAATATGATATCGCTTTCCTTTTTGCCATGCTCTCATGAGCAATGAAAGTTTCATGTCCATGATTTAAATCTCGGAATTTTAAAGTCACAGACATCTGAGATAACACCCCATTAAGATGAACAAAGATAGTTCTTACCTCTCAGAGATTTAAAGCAGGTCCACACTGCTTGCCGGTTTTCAGCCACAATCAAACAGAGATACGCAAGTTATTTAAAATAACATACATATCTCAGTTCGACTGCCCTGTGCCCAGCATGTCTACTGCACTGAGTTGAAGGAAGGGGCCTCCCTTTGACTCAATGTTACTCCAGTTGCGGGGTGGTCTTAACAGATCGGTTCCCCAATCAGCTGAGCAGGTCTTCAATTGGTAAGGCTGATCTGACAGTGGCGATTTTGCTGCCGTCAGTGAAATCTAGTCCTTAGTTTCAGGTTGTCCTCAGCCTCAGGCAGCCATTACTCCATTGGTTGTACTCCACTGGCATTTTGAATACCGCAATTTTCTCTCATCCATAATGGCTAGAAACTCTGAACTACTTCTTTCTGAAAATTAAGGCTGAAATGTCGGAGAACAAGTAACTGCTTGAGCAGGGTTGTGCTATGCTGTATCGCAGCCTAGCCTGCCCTGCCACCTTCCTTCTCTGTCTGAATCTGAGCCCTCCCTATAATGTAGTTATCCTACAAAAAGTGATGGCATCTATACTCATTGGATCCCAATGATTCCACACGAAGTATGCTCACCTTGTATGTAAACGAAGATTTTTTCCAACAGCAGCTCTTCTTCTTCAACCTGAAATTTGAGAGTCAAACTGGGGTGTGTCCCCCCCCCTTTTTGAGCTCTGCATCATCATCAGTTATAAAGATTCTGTAGACTAATTTACACTTGTGCAGTCTACCCTTATTTTCAAGCAATTTCAAAAGCACGAAGAAGTAACAGACATCAAAATCTGACCCTGCAAGTGAAATTTATTTAACAATATTTCTGATGATGCACAAGCCAGAACAGAGTCCAGCGTATCCCATTAAAGCCTCTCAGGACTGACAGGCACAAAACAGAAAAACATGCAGTTACCTATAGTTTACATTTTTCACACTGCTGGGCTGAGTGTAATGACTGACGTTTTCCCCTAAAACAGTGTGTTTGGATCTTAAAAACTGAAGCTCTTTGAAGTGCAGTTCTACTCTGAAAAGTAAATGGGCTGGTCTACGCCTGCTGCTGTTTTCAGCAGCAGTTGAAGGGAGATATGCAACCTGCGTAAAATAACTTGTGTATCTCCCTTCAATTTTCTAAAAGCCACTTAACTCCATGGCTCCACTCCACTGGGTCGAAGGGAAATGCCATCCTTTTGACTCAGCACTTATGGGGAAGGGGAGTTACTGAGTCGAACGCCAGCTTGATTTAGTGGGTCTTTACTGATTGCTCAATCCAACCAGAGAGATCAAATTGACAGTGGCGAATTTGCCACCGTCAGTATAAACTATGCCTATGTAAAACTGGCAGTGTCTTACTCAACGTACTTTACAAAGCTGGGAAAAAACTCCTGAAAAGGACAGTAATAGTCACACAACCATAATCTATCACTTTGCCTGATCTCAGAAACTAAGCTGGGATGATGAAGCCAGTACTTCAAAGATGTGTGTATGAGGAGGGGGAACGCAGCATTCCAGAAGTTATATTGGAGATTCAGTACTTTACTGGGGACACTTCCTCCTGAGTCAGCATTAAAACCCTACCCACAGCATTCTGTTCAGATCACTGTTCTTTTGCAGAAGACGTAAAACCGAAATCTTGGCCGCTTGTGCTCAGTGGTGGCGCCGGGGACAGGGATCCAGGGCCGAGAAGCCAGTGGCAGCCCTATTCAGCCCCGAACCCCTTTTGGGGGCAGTGACGCCCCAGCTTGTGCTCATTAAAGCTGTTAACGTCCATCCCCACTCTCCTGTCCTCTGGCCAAATTCCAACCTGAATGATTTCATTGCATCTCCCAAGATTCTCCTTACAGCTTCGGATGGATAAGTGATCCTTCAATTCCTTTCCAAAATTGCTACAGTAGTGCACTGTTCAACAGCAGCCATGTTTCATCCCAGAGATGGCTGTGTTTCCTCCATATGTCTCTATTTGTTGATTGTTCCTATGGCTGAGCTGCCAGTACATTTTTCAGTAGGTATGGAGGAAAAGTCAAGTTCAAGACTTGTTGATAACTTGAAAGCTTTTCCTTTTGAAAAAGCGGACGTTTAAATTGTTTTTCAAATGAGCAGTATATGGGTTCAAGCAAGCTAGTATGATTTTAACATTTAACAAGGAAAGTAATTTCTATTAACAGATGCATTTACAAATGGCAGTGATGAATGAAAACAGAGCCACTAAGGAAAGTTGTAACAAGCCAAGCTGGCCAAGGATCAATGGATGAGGCGCTTTCACGTAGCTGCAGAATAACTGACAGAACTTCCTTAGCAATCTTAGGAGCACACAGACAGATGTTATTCACATTTTCTGCAGGAGTGATTTCTCATAATTGTATCCATCAAGAGATGGAAGTTATGTTCTAACGTTACTAATCTTGTCACTCACAGAAACTGATTATAGCTCTACGTAGAATGATCACAGCCAAAATACAGAGACATGGAGGGGATGAGAAAGCGGCCAATGCCTTAGGGAAGCATAATTTGACATTTGTACTCAGTTACTAATGATCAATAGAGAGAAGCATTATTAGACATGGCCTTTTTCACTGCATCATTGTTATTATTTTGTTACGCTCTTGGCATTGCACATGACACAAAATATAAATGATTTTATTGCAAGGATCTTACAGCCTGTATGTTTATACATTTATACAATTTCAGTTGTACTATCCATAGTTTATAGGGAACACCAACCTAAATATCCTACTTTTTTTTTTGTAATTTGTGGGCAACTACTCATACCCTTGAGCATTTGGCATAACTTAGGGGTAAAAAGAGAGGCATTTATATTAGAAACTCAGACTCAAGTAGCATGGACAGATCAAACAATCAACAGAAAAATTGAAAATTAACGTGCTAAATGCAAAGGTGAGTTGACTTATTACTGTTTGTAAAGAATGTTTTAGCAGGTAATTCTGTACCCATGGTCACTAGTAATATTTTGTGTTATTAGCACAGAATGAATTTAAAATTCTAATTTACTATTTCCCTTTTTAATGTTGTGTGTTTAAGTTATACAGATTTCATACAGCTTGCACAATGGCTTGGCTGATCAGATTCACTTCTGTTCATAGCTAGTTTTAGCTTCTGATTCTCAAAGCAGCAACCATCATCCTGTTGCAGTGAAGAGGAATTTTAAAGCCAAACAAAAACATGGTTTCAGCAGACTTTTTTAAAATGCCGGGAAAGCATATTTGTTTTTGCAAAATGTCAATGTGGGGTATAACTTCAGCTGACATTGTCTCTTTAACCAACAAATGCTAAAAATATTTCAGAGTTTACAATACAAATGCTCTCTGGTCTTCCAATGAGCACCACAGACCTTGGTAACAAATAGCCTTAGAATTCTAATGACCATATGGACTATATGACATGGGACACCAAAAAACAGAACCTGCACCCAGAAGCAATGTGGAAGCCAGGATTTGGGAGCACAGGTATAGTACACTGCCTACAGTAAAACAAACAGAGTCCTGTGGCACTTTTAAAGACTAACAGATTTATTTATTGCATGAGCTTTCGTGGGAGAAAATCCCACTTAATCTGTTAGTCTTTAAAAGTGGCAGCGGACTCTGTTGTTCTGCAACAGACTAACACGGCTACCCCTTTGGAACTTCCCTACAGTAACATCACTAAGTAAGCCAACAGCCGCATTCTGCATTAAGCCTTTCAGGATTTGGGTCCACTGTATCTCAAAGATCACCTATCTATTTGTGATTTACCCTTACAGTTGAGATCAGCTGGGGCACTTGAGCTGACAGCCCCTAAATTCGTATCTGTGGGGATGGAAGCAGTGGGTTCTCAGCCCTCCATTTTACTTCCCACCTTGGAGAATTTGCTTCCCCACTTTGCTGGCAGCGTGGTGACATTATGGCCATATTGCAAGGACTCTTCACTTGAGCTTCCATTAAAGAGATGAACTCAGTTAAGAGATTATTTATTTTCTTCACCAGTGTAAAATTATTTTCAAAGCACAGAAAAATATACTGTCAGCTTTACAGTACAAACAGAAAAAGAGGGTGTACTTGGTGCAGAGAAATGATTCTCTAAATTTGGACAGGATGAATTATGTTTGGGTGTGTGGTGATAAACGGCAGTGAAGATATGGGGGATGGAAGTTAGATCAGCAAGCTGATGTGCTAACTAAGTTTAGGCATGTGAACTTCTCCATGGTTCTAATAAGAGTCGTCTGAGTTTTATTACTGAAATTACAATTTAATGCCCCAATCCTGCCATCAGGTCTGCCAAAGCAGAGCCTTGCATGAAAAGTACCATTGAGATTTTCTGACTATGGGACATCAACCACGAATACACTCAGTGCTGAAATACCACCAGATGTTGAAAACCACATAGAGCAGGAAATTAACATATCAAAAGACCACTATAAAGAACTCCCAAACCTAAGTAATTAGGCCTCCAATCCAGCAAAGGATCCATCAAGACAAACTTCGGTACCTGTGTGGAACCTAACTGAAGTATCAGTATATACATGACAGGCACCCCATAATTTTTGGTGGTTTCCTTTATCCCCAGCTCCTGGCATCAAAGATTATGTGAAACAGATTTAATTTAAACAAAGAAGTTTTTAGCCTTCCTGGTTGTGTAGAGAAAAGTTTGAAAAAGTGATCCCTAAAAGCTCAAATCCCAGAAAGCAAATGAAAAGACCTCAGCTTTGTTTCTGAAAATGAGGATTTTTAAGCCAGTGTCATGATTTCGGGAGGCCTGATAATTTTGGGGTCTGATCTCACTTGCCACCGTGCTTGGAGGCAGTCGAAGGGAGATTAGCAAGCTATGTAAAATAATTTCTGTCTCTCTCTAACACCCACTTACCTCCGTGGCTCCACTGCACTGAGACGAAGGGAAATGCCATCCCTTCGACACCGCGTTATTCTTCTTACGGAGGTGGAGTTACTGAGTAAAACTCCAGATCGATTGAGCGGGTCTTGACTGACCACTCAATTGAACCAGAGAGATTGAACTGCAAAACATGTCATGGGGTGTGCTTTCACTCACAGGGTGTCACAATAAGGTCTTTCAGTATTATTGGTTTACTGCTGATGTAAAGGATTTCAGCGTAGCCTTTACTGAGTCATCTACCTACATTTAGCTCATGTACTGCAACTTCCAATCATTCAAGGTCAAGTCTATATTGACATTCAAGGCCACAATATCAATTACCAACTCCTTCCCACTGCTCTCAACCACAACAGGTGGGAGGTGGTGACCAGATCCAACCATTTAAAAAAAACCAAAACACTTAAACTGAAATGAACACTTGGAGAAAATGAGCTTTTTGGATAAACTGAAAATGACAATGTAAAAATAGGGCTGAAAAGCAGCTGCTGTACTGTGGCTCTAAAACCTCCTCCTCTTAGCACTCCTGGAAGAGACAGTGAACAGGTATCAGTGGGAACCTGTGTCACGCTGCTCTCCCAGTGCTAGGTCAATGTGCTGCTGCTAAATGAGGCATTTCTCAGTCTCCTAACATGCTATAACATATCTAGCATATGTCTTTATTCCTATCTAGTCCACATGAAAAGATAAGAACCTACTAAGAATAGCTGGAGGATTCACTCCTTTAAACTCAAGCCACATAGAGGCTTGTGTGTTTATCTTTCACGTTCTTAGGTTTGAACCCTTCTGACAACCCAAGAGAGGGGGGAGGCATTGGCAGCTTTGCTGTATTAGAGCTACATTCATTGTTATTAAATACCGGAAATAATAACTACTCCCAAAATAAACTGATTTTCATAATTTATCCTTCAAAAAATCCAAGCTCTAATGTGGGGCTAGGCAACCCCGCCCCACAAGGAAAGTAGCCCCTTCCCATAGAAATTTGAAATGGTGCCGATAATTCTGTGGCTTTTTTATTGACATCTAAGTGTGCTTGCTTCTGCAAAGAAGCTACATCATACGTTAAATGCATTGAATTTCGGCTTGAAGTTGGTTTATGAAGGTGTTAGTTCTTTGATTCCCTACAGTAAAACAAAGTTAATGAATTAAATAAGTAAGAAAAAAACAACAATGTGCTTTCCATCCACTTTGATATCAATGTATCCTGGTCGGCCATTGATTCACTTACTGAAAATTCAGCACAATCTGAAATGAGAAAATAACTTTGAAAACCATTCTCACTTTGTAAAAGTTCGCTCTGTCAGTGACAATTAAGAGAAACCAATCTTCTTTCAACTCTATATTTCACTTCAGCATGGTCATAAATCATTTTCTTTGGTTAAAAAGTAGGGATTTTTTTTCTTCAAACCATTATCCATACACCAAGTTGGTGTTTAATGCACATTTCGCTCAAATGAGTATTTTCAAGGCACACATTTTTTATTGTGAGAGTAATTAACCAATGGAACAGTTTGCTAACAAAAGAAGGGATTCTACACCACTTTAAATGTTGAAATCAACACGGTGTCTTTTTTTTAAAAGAAATGCTCTAGTTCAACAACAAATTATTGGGCTACGTGCAGGAATTACTGGATGAGGTTCTAGGGCCTGTGTTGTGCAGGAGATCTGACTAGATGATCACAGTGATTCCTTCTGGATCTAAAACCAATCAATGAAGTAACCAAAATTAAGAGCATACGAGCTGCCATACTGGGTTAGACCATGATCCATCATGCCCAATATCCTGTCTTTGATAGTGGTCCATGCTAGAAATTTAGGATGAGTGGAGAGAATAGGGCAATTATGGAATGAATGATCTCTCTCTGCATTTTACTCCCAGTTTCTGGTAGTCAGGGGTTTAGGTTTGCCCCAAGAATAGGGTTGCTTCCTGGACATCTTGTCTAATAACCATCAATGGACCCATGTTCCATGAACTTACTCATTTTTTGAACCCACTTATACTTTTGGTCATCACATTCTTCCATGGTGATGAGTTCCACAGATAAGTTGTGTATTGTGTGAAAAAGTACTTCCTTTTGTTATTTCATTGGATGACCCCACTTTTTCAAAGGGCAAAAACACTTCTTAATTCACTTTTCCCCATACATTCATGATTGTATAGACCTCTCTAATATCTCTCCATACTCATCTCTTTTCTAAGTTGAACAGCACGAAATTTTTAGTTCCTCCTTGTATGGAAGCCATTCTATATCTTTGTTGCTATTCTCTGGACCTTTTCCAGTTCCACTATATCCTTTTTTAAACGGTTTGGCTAGAACAGACTCAGTATTCAAGGTGTGGGAGCAACATGGATTTATATAACGACATTATGATACTTTCTATCTTATTTTCTATCCCTCCCCTAATTTACTAAGACATTCTTAGCCTTTTTGACCCCTGCTGTGCATGTATGGATATATTCAGAGAACTATCCACACTGACTCTAAGATCTCTTTCTTGCATAGTAACAGCTCAGTTAGAACCTATCACCATATATGTAAGGTTAGGATTACTTTTTCCAGTGTACATAACTTTGCATTCAACAACATAGAATTTCATCTGCCATTTTTTTTGTCCAGTCACCCAATTTTGTGAGACTTTTTTGTAACGCCTCACAATCTGCTTTGGACTTAAGTATCTTGAATAATTTTGTATCATTTGCAAAATTTGCCACTTCACTGTTCACCGTCTTTTCCAGATAAGGTGGGGCTAGGAAACATCAGACAAGGTATTTCCAGTAGATTTAGGGAGGTGTTAGTACTTGTATACAAGGCGCTGGTGAGATCTCATCTGGAATATTGTGTGCAGATTTGATCCCCCATGTTTAAGAAAGATGAATTCAAGCTGGATGAATTCAAGGGCTACAGGATGATCCATAGAATGGAAAGACCTGCCTTATGAGAAGAGACTCAAAGAGCTTGGCTTGTTTAGCCCAACCAAAAGAAGGTTGAGGGGAGATATGATTGCTCTCTATAAATACATCAGAGGGATAAATACCAGGGAGGGAGAGGAATTATTTAAGTTCAGCACCAATGTGGACACAAGAACAGATGGGTATAAACTGTCTATCAGGAATGTAGGCTTGAAATTAGACATGGGTTTCTACCATCAGAGGAGTCAAGATCTGGAATGGCCTTCTAAGGGAAGCAGTGGGGGCAAAAAACCCCTAGCTGGCTTCAAAATTGAGCTTGATAAATTTATGGAGGGTAAGCATGATGGGACAGCTTAGTTTGGCAATTGACTAATCTTGACGACTGGGGATAGATATGCCAATGGTGTGTGATGGGATGGGTTCTGAGTTATTATAAAGAATTCTTTCTTGGATATCTGGCTGGTGAGTCTTGCTCACATGCTCAGGGTTTAACTGATCGCCATATTTGGGGTCTGGTAGGAATTTTCCCCGGGGGCAGATTGGTAAAGGTTCGGGGGGAGGAGTCGCTTTCTTCTGTAGATGGGGTATGGTTCACTTGCTGTTGAATTCTCTGTACCTTAAAGTCTTTAAACCATGATTTGAGGACTTTAATAACTCAGTCATAGGTTAGAGGTTTATTACAGGAGTGGGTGGGTGAGATTCTTTGGCCTACATTGTGCAGTGGATCAGACTAGATGATCATACTGGTCCCTTCTGACCTTAGTTTATATGAGATAATGAATATGTCATATAAGCACAGGTTCCAGTACAGATCCATGGGTTACCCCAACATTTGCCCTTCTCCATTGGAAACATTTTTCCTATTCTTTATTTCTTATCGTTCAGCCAGTTACTGATCCATGAGAGGACCTTTCCACTTATCCCACAACTGCTGAGTTTGCTTATGAGCCTTTGGTGTGGGACCCTGTCAAAGTCTTTCTGCAAATCCAAGTACACTGTATCAACTGGATCTCCCTTACCCCATGGTTGCTGATTCCGTCAAAGAATTCTAACAGACTGGTGAGACATGACACCCCTCACAAAAGTTGTATTGACTCTTCCCCAATAAATCTGGTTTATCTAGGTGTCTGATACTTCTGTTCTTTACCTCAGTTTCTATCCATTTGCCCACTACTGAAATTAGGCTCACCTGCCTGTATTGTTAGGATTTCCTTTGAATCCCTTTTTTAAAAATCAGTGTTACATTAGCTACCTGCCAGACATTTGGTACATGGGCTCATTTCAGTGACAGGTTACATACTATAATTTGTCCTGCAATTTCATAACTGCACAGTAAAGTTAGTAGGCCTACTGACCTCAGTGGGAACACAGCATGGGTCGGTAATTAAAACAAACAAACAAACAAAAATTACAGCCTAAAACAGAGATCATCAAGTGCATGCAGTTTTAATAAGATGCAAAAATGTACTGTAGTTAACACCATTATGCCATAAATATAGTGCTGTCTGAGAGCTAATTTGTATTATGGACTCATAGCTTAATATAGTTCAACCATATCTATGATATGTATCTGTTTCACTGGTACTGTGGAAACAGTGAAAACACACACCAATCTGAAATAGTAGCAATCACGTCACTGATTATAGGAACAACCCAGTACATGATAAGCATGTGTCCTGAAAGCTGGGAATGTACCTGTTTTCAGGGCCTGTCTCATTGTAACTCATCTTTTGAGCAAAATAAAATTGATTTGTCCAATTTTTTACAATTCCTGCAAGCCATCCTCCCAAACAAATGAAACATAGGTTGGCTAAGTAGAGGTGCAATTCAAAGATCTCTCCTAACCAGAGGATGTTGCATATTTCCACACTACTCTATCCTTGGGGCCTCTCTGTGAACCCTCTGGTAACTCTAATATGAAATCCTTCATATGCAGGTCTTCATCCCATAAACTGATCCACAATGCTGGACTCCTCTGTGCTTGCATAGAGTCCCCAGAGAAGTCAATTGGGCACCACAGAATGCTGCTGTGTACCACTTAGCAAGATCAAGGGCAACCCTCTCCCCCCATCTTCAGCATCATCAACATCCTGCCACTATTATCCCCTATGCTTCCTCCACACCTCTATAGGATTTTTCCATAAGCAGTACTATAGAATTTAACAAGCATCACATAAATGTGCTACTATAGAAAACACTATAAAAGCCTCTAGAATTTAATAGACCACAAGACTCCTGTAAGTTTTGCTGAACAATTATATAATTTTTCTATTAAACTCCATCTAGCTATTCAGAAAAAACTACAAGATTATAACTTTCTGTTAAATTCTACAGGATACGAGTGTCCCAGTTTTTCCATGTTGAAAACCTAATCAAAGCTTTTCAGAAGGTGGAAAAAAAAATAGAATGTATCTGTTTACATAAACTCTCCAAACTCCAACAAGAAGCATTACCTGTTGTGAAGATATCTCTACTGTCTCCACCAGTGAAGTGCATTACATACCACATTTGACATACCAAAGTTCAAATGTATTCAGGTTCATCTCAAAGAAATAAAGGTGGTCAGAATTTCCTTTTTATAACAGCTATCTTTAACCCTACTGAATTTCTCAAAGTATATATAAAAGAAAAAACTATGGCTGTCTCACAGTTAATGCATGTGATTAATACAAAACAAATGAACTAGATTAAAAAATAGTCATGATTAATCACAGTTTTAATCACACTGTTTAATAATAATAGACTACCAATTTAAATTTATTAGCAATATTTTTGGCTTTTTTTTTACATTTTCAAATATTTTTATTTCAATTACCAGACAGAATATAGAGTGCGCAGTGCTCACTTTACAGTAGTATTTTTATTACAAATATGTGCACTTTTAATAAGATAAACAAAAGAAATATTATTTTTCAATTCACCTCGTACAAATCCACTCAGAGCTACTTCTTATTCAGCCAATCGCTAAGACAAGTGAATTTGTTTACATTTCCGGGAGACAATGCTGCCTGCTTCTTATTTACAATGTCACCTGAAAGCGAGAACAAGTAATTTGCATGGCTGTGTTGTAGCTGGGGTTGTAAGGTATTGACATGCCAGATATGTGAAACATTTGTATCCCTCTTCATGCTTCAACTTGCACCCTCTAAAGTTTTACACTATTTTGATTTCGAGTGCATTTATTACAAATAAAAAATCCACATTTGTAAGTTGCACTTTCATGATAGATTGCTCTGTAGTACTGCTATTTCTTTTCTTTATCTTTTTTACAGTGCAAATATTTATAATCAAATATAATATAAAATAAAGTACTGTATACTTTGTATTCTAAGCTGTAATTGAAATCAGTATATTTGAAAATGTAGAAAAACATCCAAAATATTTATAATAAATTTTAATTGATAGTCTATTATTGTTTACCATTGCAATTAAAACTTCAATTAATTGCCTCTTTTTTTAATCTCACAACTGTGATTTTTTTTTAAAAAAATCATTTGACAACCCTTCAAAAAACTCTTCCCATTTTTACAAGATCCATGCATGGAAAATATCTGTATGGCTAGTAAATGTTTCAGAAGGTTGTAGAAACAGGGGATTGGAGCTATTTTACAGCTTTTAATTATAGCAACTGTAACCAGCCCATTACAATTGTACACATTTTCATTTCCACTAATGCAAGACAGCCTTTAAGCCCCCTAGTGGGAAAAGAGGATTTGACACTTTTTGTCTTTAAGCCTGTAATATCGGTGACTCTTTTAAGTGCTGTTTGTCTTTCCCTGAATTAATATTTAAAACACTGTCACTTGCAATGTCTGGCATTCTCCTCAGCCCAACTCATGGAATTCCCAGTGGCAATCTGGCCTGCAGTTTTCACAAAGCAGGAGCCCTAACAACCATTTTGAAGCTTTCAGAGCACTGCTCTCATGTGTGTTAATAGAAATGGCAGTGGAAACAAAGCTTTTTATGTTTCGAGAAAATGGTCATGGGGACTTTCCCTTTTGGGAACTTAAACACAAAGACGGATGCTAGGAGTTTTAGGAGTGATGCTAAAGGACTGCCAGACTTCTAAGTGATAACACATTAGGAAACATTTTCCTGTGTTTTGTATCAGCTACATTTTTTTTTTCTGTCGTTAGAATTTTTCATATCAGCTCTAATGAAATATAACTCTCAGATGACAGATCTGCGAAGCATAGCTTTGTTGTTTCACTAGCCAGCCATGAGGATTTGGCCTTATTATTATTAATATAGAGCTCAGAGGTTGCTAAGGCCCTTTACAGACAAGTCTGAAAACAAAGTTTCTGCCTTGTATCTGTTCTATATACAGTGTCCGTAAGATATTCAACCTAACTGAATACATGAGCATTATTTTCACAAAACAGCTATAATAAAGCCATACATTATGACAGAACACCACACATACAAGGTAAGCAATATTTGGCCTCTCTGTTTTTCTCTTCTGTTTGTTTGTTAACTTAGAGAGAGATAAAACTTGTTAGGGTTTTTTAAGTCTACCATCAGAGTTTGAAGAACCTTTCTGCGGGGAAGGATTGGTGTTGTCTGATGTGAAAGATGATGGCATATGTTGTTATTGAATCTGGTTCTTGGTGGGGAGATGGTTAGGACCTATTTCTTTAATTGCTGGTTGACATATCAAAATGTCAAATATATATAAATTGAAGGCATATGTACATACACACAGCATGTGTATCTATATTTATAAACACAGACACACACACACAAACTCAGGAGGCAGGCAGGTGTGAAGCGCACCATAGAGGCACAACAAGCCGAGGAGTCTTGCAAACTCAGCAGCTCTGACAGCAACTTGTATTACCTGGGAAGGAGCAACTGCAGGGGGACAATAAAATGGCTTATTCTTTGCAGCCCTGATTATGAGGCTCATTTCAGCAAGTCTGACTGACAGACAGCAGGTGCAAACGTGTGATTGCCACGCCAGATACGCCTTGTCATCTAGTCAGCACTTCTGCTTGCTTTAACAGCAACAAAATCACACAGAGAAAGAACTGGTCTCTCAGGAGGACCCTTTCCAAGCCATTTAAAAGCTTTATAAACCAACACCTTAAACTTCACCCTTAAACTATTATGCAGCAACTGGTGTCTTGAATTCCCAGTCACATACTGCCAAGTGGCAAACACATTCAGGACCTACTTCTATTTATAAGCAAATTACAATGAAGCCATCTTGGGGAGGAGGCGGGGTGGGATCATCAGTCTGAGGCAGTGCGTCCATAATAATACACTGCTGCGTTAACTTTGCTGACAAAAGCCCTATGCTGCTTGTTTTGGGGGTATTATTTTGTTGGCAAAACAGGGCAGTTTTGTCAGCAAAGAGGGGAACGTAGTGTGTACGCTGAGACTGTTTTGCCGACAAAAGCTGACTCGTCGACAAAATTTCCTAGCATAGGCAAGGCCCTAGACAAGCACAGACAGGGAAAAACAAAAGAAAATTCTGCCTAGGCTGCTAGTTGGATAATCACCTGACAGCAGCTGGGGAGCTAACATCATCCCCCTACTGTCAACTGATTAATATGCATCCATTTGAATGGGGAAAATACTAAATACCAGAATTGGGCTCATTAGCTTTAAAGAGGCACAGAAGGAAACCTCAGAAAAACATGGGACAGATTTCTGGCAGGAGTTAATGTTAAACTGCTTTCAAGGGGTGTTGCCTACTGGTGCAAACATAACATTAACAATTTGTTTGATTCATAAAATGCAACAGCAGCTACATTCAGTAGCAATCCTTGCTGCAGACCACACAGGTTTCATGAGGCAAAGGAGGAGTTGTGCCCTCTTTTTGAAACCCTCAAGCACTTTTTGATGTGGATCTGTGGCACATGAACTGCTGTCCAAACAAATGTGGGATTCTTAGTGAATGACAACAGCCCATCTGCTCCTTTTGAGGTTGCAGCGAATGTTGAAAGGGTCCATGTTTATTTTTTCCCATTGTGGAAAAAGGTTTGCGTAATGCGGTATGGCACGATGCGCTACGGTGGTAGAGTACTCGGTCAGTGCTGTACTTCATTGCTAAAACATAGCCGTGCAGGATGAATTAAGTGTTACCACTTCAGTTTCTCCAGATTACTGACAAATATTACACTTGATCTCTCGTACTGCAGGAAAACAGAAGATTAAATTATACTGCATGACCTCCCAAGCACTGGCACTAATTCTGGCTACCCCCCCGCAGGCACATTAAAGGGAGCTACCCTCTGGAGCATGGGCAGGAGATGTGCAAAGGTCACAGGGAGCCTTCCTGTTGTCCACAACTCACCCAGGCAGAGTTGGTCACAATGTAGACCTTGAGTACTATTTGCAGGGAGGTGGATCGTTCAGTTAGCATGATTGGTAGATTCAACAGGCTCAGCGGGCCATGGAGATTGTTCCCAGGCCTTCATCCACACGAAAGCTCATGCAATAAATAAATTTGTTCGACTTTAAAAGTGCCACAGGACTCCTTGTTTGTTATGCTTACTGGTAGAGCCCTGCGCAGATACAAATATATGACTTCGCATCCCATCTCCATCCACAAGGAATGGTCTGCAGGGCCCTATTTACTGAGAACTGAGCTTCAGTACGGACAGAACCAAAGCCAGGTGAGGTCTTTGGGATTGGGCCAATTGTGAATATGGTCCCTTGCTTTTCTAAAGAAAAATACAGAGCATTTAAGATAAAAAATAAAACATTAACCAAAATGTATAAATAAATGCTTCTACAGACTGTAGAAATATTAGGTTTTTGTTTCTATACCATACACAAATGTAAAACCCACGTATTTTAATAACTGTCTTGGCTTATTCTTTAGAATATAAGACTTGCCAAAGGTTAAACCGATGGTCCATTTAGACCAGTGCAGTCATTCTTACGTTCTTGAATAATATAATTACACTCTCAGGTCAGTGTGTGCAAGCTTGCAATCTTCAGGTGCTGGAAAATCATGGAAATAAAATAAGTAATAAACAATCATGGAAATAAAAAAAGCATACTGTAAGAGGCACTTTCAGGCTAAGGATCTGTCAGGTAAATTAAAATATATGGTTCTAAAAATAAGACAAGGTGAAGAAACGCACTCAGCACTCTCAATAACTTGGAATTTACCTATGACAAGATTTGTAGGTAGGTAATTCCTTAGCCCTAAAACAAAGTACACTTATATGTCTTCCAGGTGTCTTCAGTCAACTTTGTGTCACGTACCATTTTTCAGAGCTCATTTTACCTAACTATTTCTCTAATTTGAATTACTTTACCAAGTTTTGATCTCAGTTATACTCCTGTAAAGGCGGAACAATTTTACCACATCCAGAAGATTGTACCAGTATTCTAGAGTTTCACTGGTATCACTGAGATCAAAACGTGCCTATTACAGACATACTATAGTTTGTTTTCCATTATTTCAAATCAATTATTTCTATTATTATTGTTGTTATTATTATGGGGGAGCACAAGTGAACAATAAGACTAGCACTCACATTGTCTCTCTACTGTTCAGCTTGTCTCTGCACTCCAGCAATCCAACTGTGGTCAAGTTGTCTGCAGTCATCACAAGAAAAGAGAGTTTTGAGTTGAGTTTGGAAGGTGGAAAACGAGGTAGTTGTGCAGATATTTACAATGTGCGCCTCCCACTCATGGCACGGGAAACAACACAAAGGTGTCTGAAAATTTAACAAGTGGGAAATGGATGCTGACTTCATGGGTTGACAGGAGACAAACACCAACAGCTCAATAGGAGGACTGAAAAGTAAATACAAGCTGTTGATGTCTGACGCAACAGAGAAGAAGGGATGCAGAGAGAGGTGTGACGTGGTCAGAGTGACAGGTTAGGAAAATGATCTTTGCAGCACCATTGTGAATGGATATGAACAGGCAAGACTTGTATTTGCCAAGCCCAGAGAGAAGGATGTTGCAATAAACAAGACACAAGGTAAAAAGAGTTTGGATCAGAGTTTTTCCGTGTGAATGGTTAGGAAAAGCCACGTTAAACATGTTATGCAGAAAGAACCTGCAAGATTTAGACACAGCCTGGACATGAGAACCTAGAGAGAGGTTTGAGTCCAAGCAGTCCCTCTTTTTAAACTATTACATTTCCTGGCATCAGAGATGCCTAAAGGTTACTACAACTTTGCAGTGACAATACCCAGCTGCACTAATACACAATTTCTTGAAGTCTCATACCTTCATTTGTTTTACGCTCTTGCCATTTTACGAGGCAAAAGTAAGATTAAAATTAATACATGTTCCTCTCTAAAAATTACTTCCCTCCTATCTGATGCAGGAGCGGTGATCCTTTCAGGAAAAAAATAACACTGCACTTAGGTAATTGAAAGGGTTATCAGAGTGTCTATCCAATACGGCTGCTTTTAGTTGTTAAACTGTTTGATGAAACTATCTTGAGCTTTTGCCTATGAATTCAGAAATACTCTGCATCCTACATGGAGTTCAGATTCTAGTCTCTGAATTTTGCATAGTTCTATGAAAGTAAACTTAAAACTTTACATCTTACACCCACATACATGGAACAGTTCTCCCCCCTCCTCCAGCTCCCAGCCTCAAATATCTTGGCATAAAGTGAACAAACAAAATAGGTGACTTATGTTTTTACTGGTTCCTCCAGACTATGATGACATTTCCTAAAACACTGAGCCAGGAAACTATTAATGTCTCTGAAAAATTGAAAAGGGCCAGGCTATTCTGAAGGGTGCATACGGAAGGTTTCCTTGTAGCTGTACAGGCCACTTACGATTCAATTAAAAATAACAATAATATTTAACATTTATATAGCACTTTCCAGCTTCAAAGTACTTTACAAATTTGCTTCATAACACCTGTGTGGTAAGGAAGTATTAACCCCATTTTAGATGTTAGAAACCAGGTAGACAGGTTAAGTGGCTTGACCTAGATCACATACAGAAGTCCATGCAGGAGGCAGGATTAGAACTCAGGTCTTTGCCCCCCAGTCCTTTTCTCAGCCCAACAGAAAACCATGGCTTTTCTAATCTTGATTGTGCTGCTTTCAGCAGCAGAGAAGAAAATGGTCTGAAGCTTATTAGTGTAAAAAACCAAAAGGATCATCTTCTTGATTTACCTCAACTTTCTAATTTGGAATTTGGCAGCACAGGTTAGCTAGCTCTCCAGTTGCCAACTGGGTCTTTAAAAAGAAAAGCCCAAAGAACTGGCAAGATGCACATATTCTTCAGATATCTGTAAGACAAAGTGACAAGTGGAGCTGAAGATTCCTGAGGAGAGTCAGTTGCAATGTTATGCACGGATAGAAGATCAAAGAGTGTAGCTATTCAATGATAGTACACTACTGAATGAAGAATGTGGGAAAGGTCCTAGACCAGCTCCAAAAGATAACACATCAGAACATTACTGCATGTTCTACAAAACCTTGCCAAGAAGTGATTATTACAGCTCCAAAAGGGATAAGTAGGAATTGGTGTCATCCGGGATAATATAGGAATTCTATGTTTAAAAGGAATCAGAGCTTTTTAAAACAGTAATAATGGGTCTGTCTCATTTCATCTGCAAAATATTGTGGACCCGATTCTGATCATGATTAGATGGGTCCAGAGAAACTGCCCCCACAAACAACAGCGCTAAATTGTTATAAAAGGGGCCTACGTGCAAATGGGCCCAGTGTGTTTATCTAACAAGAGAGTACTACAATAGTCTAAAAGAAATAAATATCTAATCCCTCTTGACATTATGTGTTAGCAGTGAGATGGACTCACTAATTTAATCGGTCTTTTACAACTAAAACAATTATGATCATATGAATGCTAGGTAAAAATCTTATTATTGTATAATGCCATCTGCTGGGCATGGAAAGATTGAAATAAACCCATGTCCTCAGCTTCATAGTCTACTACTTGGTAACTGTCGGGTCAGAAGTTATTCTGTCCTCAATATATAAGCAATGAATTCACAGAAAGCTGCATTCAATGTTCACGATTCCCACTGTGAATTGCAGACTGAGCAATTCTGCTTTTGACAGCAACAGTGTTCACAGGCGAGTAAACCGAAAACATGGAATTTGCTACCGAATTGCTGGTAATCACAATGGACTGATTAGGGTTTCCTTTTTAACATCCAGACAGGAAATAAGAGCACAGGAAGTGAAAGCACAATAAATTCTTGCATGTTAACTAGTTAACATGAGCCATTTCAATAACAAATCTGTATAAGCTTATCTAAAGCCAAACATGTCTGCTCAGCTTCAAACAGTTCATTTTTCCCCTTAAACTCAAGCCACACGTTTTAAAAGGCATGCACATGATTCACTCAACACTGTAGCCCGTAAGCTTCACATCACTGTTCGGAGAACTTTTGCTGTAGCTTACAGCATAGGACCCTACCCGATCCTAAACAGTTATTGAGACCACTGTCCTTTAAGCTGATGAGGAATGAGTTCTTTGGAGCTACTCAGTTCCCATTTGACATCAGGCACAGAAAATACTGTTTATTCACTCCCTAGAGTGCTTTTACCTCTGGTGGCTTCAGACCAGGAAGCAAGAAAGTCAGACATAACATACTACGGTCCTCTACACTCCCTCCCTCAAGGCCCCAAACCTCATTCTGCAGTTGCTTTCTCTGCTTCTGTAAATATCCAGCATTACCAGGTCACAGTGCAAGTGGGCAAAGAGAAGACTAGGAGTAAGAGTCACTTTATTGACTCTCTCCCCTTGCCAATGAACCTGCAGGGGTGAGGGACAGCACAGGTTGAATTCTGCTTGGGTGTGTAGCTCTGGTGCTATGCTGGCCCTGAGCAAAGTGCTTCCTTCTGCAGTCAAAACAACCAAGTACACTTTAGGAAGAGGAGGAAAGTGACTGCTGACATCACATGCTCTCCCTCTACCTCAGGATCTCCCGTGGGTGAGAAGGAGAAACAAAGAAACCTTGTGGATGAGGGACAACCTGTCTAATTGATTGGGGTGGCAGGGTACAAGATGGTGACACTCGAGAGGATGGTACACAAGATATAGGGAGCAGCTAGGAACAGGAGAATAGAAAATGGAGACTAGAAGCACGCACCGAGAGAACAGAACAGCTTCTTTTGTTTGTCTAGCTGTGGGGATAAATATACCTCTTTAACTAGAAACCAATCCCATGTCAAAAAAGGAGGGGAAACTGATTTAGACTTTGGGGGATTGGCCTCCCGTAATGCCAGCAGCAATTTCTCTGAAGTCCTTTGCCAAAAACAACAGCCCTAATATGTCAAATAAATTTGAAAATCAAAGTTTCTGCCCTCACACCTGGTGTGCAACTCCATTAACTGCAGCAGGCATAAGCAAGGACAGAATTACATTCAGCTGGTTACTGATATATTGCTATAAAGTAACTATGTACCACTGGCTTCCACAGGATGGAATCAGAACTGCTCAAGTAATGATCTATACTGCTAACAGCTGGAGGCAATTCTCCTTTAACTTGAGTGAGAGGGGCCATGAGGCTCTGAGTTCTAGCCCCGCTTCAATCAAGTGCCAAATGGTCTTGGTTTGCAGCATAAGCCAGAACTCAACCATAAACTCTGACCGAGTTCACAGTTTTGTTGTGATACAAGACTGGAAAGGTGGATCATCTTCATGTGGATTTTCATACTGCTGATCTGCAACACAAAGACGGCGTAAGACAGAATTTTCCCACAGCTTTTCATTCAGGACCCTCCACCTCAGACTGTCTTCAGAGTGGGCATTCCAAATATCTCCAGCATCCGGAGGCAAACCAAATCACTGCAAAATTCTAAAGCAGAAAAATGCTACGTATATAAAAGTGCCATTCAACTCAAACCACCCACAGTGTCAAATTCCAGAGGGGTAGCCGTGTTAGTCTATTGTAGAAAGACAATAGAGTCCTGTGGCACTTTTAAAGACTAACATTTATTTATTGCATGAGCTTTCGTGGGAGAAAATCTCACTTCGTCAGACGCTTTGATGCTTTAAAGTGTCTGAAGTGGGATTTTCTCCCACGAAAGCTCATGCGATAAATAAATCTGTTAGTCTTTAAAAGTGCCACAGGACTCTGTCATCCACAGTGTAACACTGTTATGAAATGTAGGGATTTCCTGGGGGAATTTCCTCTTCTCTTTCAAACTCTTAACAGGATAGTATTCTTGCCCTTGCTGACTTGTCTTTTTCAAAGGGTACTGGGGCTTAGCTCCATGAGTAGGAGGCCATCTTACATAAACATTAAAACGCCCTTTGCTTTATCTCTTGCTCTGTTGTGTGTCCTCTGTAACACCAACATCTAAACTTCCAGTAATACATCATTTATGAATTTCCTCAGATAGTCCATGGATGTTTATCATCTCCACAGTGACTGCAGTTTCTTCCTCTAAGCTTCCCACTTAAGGACTGGATTGGTTCAGGGTAAGTCCCCGTCTGGGGGGAACAGCAGGGTGTTTGTTTTAGAAGTTTGAGAAGAGATTCCAGTTATATCTAAGTCAGGTCTGAGAACCAAGATCTGAAGGTTAATGAGAAGCAGAGGCGACTTTTGGGGTAGGCGAAGCAGGTACCCACCTAGGGCCCCAAGCAGTAAGGGGCCCCATCACTACCCCAAAAGCCATGTCTGTCTCCCACCACTGCAGGACACATGGTAGAGAGCCAGGACCTGGGGCCACCTAGGGGAGTTCGGAGCCCTCAGTGTGGTGCATAGGGGTGTTTCAGGGCACGTGAGGGGGGGGGTCGGCTGTGGGGACTTGTGGCTGGCCATGGGGGCGGGTTCAGGGGCCCCGGCAGGGTACTGGGGCCCTAAGGAGGTCAGGGTCAGCAGTAGGGCTTCTATAGGGGGCCCTGCAATGGGCCTTCGCCTAAGGCCCCAGATAGCCTAAGGCCGCCTCTGATGAGAAGGTTTTTATAATATGTGTTGCCTGGTCCTTCATAATCCTCTTTACCATTTTTAGTCTCAGGGGAAGAAGGAGGAAAAACATAAAGAAGGCCTTTTAGCCTACTTCTGAGAAAAGGGGCCTCTGCTTTCAGGTGTCTCTTCCTCAGCTAACACCTCTTAGTTTTTCAACTGGTCCTGCATGCACATAAATTCATCAATAACTTTCTGACCTGGCCTGTGAAGCACCAAAAGGCTTGCTGATTTACATTGTGCTCTCTTGGTTTACATGGATCTTGCTAAGCCAGCCAACCACAATCTTCCTTCTTGCTGTAGAACACTGAAGAACTGTGTGAGAGCTTCACCCCCACAAAGACATAAACAAAGCTATTTCTTCAATCCACGTCAAAAGGTGTTTGCCTTCTTAGCAGTAATATACACAAACATGTTTCTGAAGAATTACCCGCTGGAAACAGAGCAGTGAGCTACATGGTTCATAGCATGAGACAAGTTATACCGTGCTTAGGCCACGTCCACCCACACTCCTTTCCCCATATCCTTCAACTCACATAGAAGTACAGATGTTTCATTTACGTGTATTTATTTCAATGAACAGCTTCTCTGGATCCAACATCAGGTATCTGTCATACATAAAGAATAAATTCATCAAGAGATGTTTGTACTGAATTTGGATCAAGATCTTTATATATTAATTTGCTGCAATTACTCTAGAAGCAAATAAAGAATTGACCCAGGCAGGCATCCACATAAAATCAAACTAATTCAGGCACTGTGTCAGAGATTTTTCTCTTAGAAGAGGTGTACTAATGTTTGGCAAATCATGTCTTCTCTGTCTTCTGTCTCCGTCTCCGTCTCCTCCTATCTCTTATTTGATATAAAAGATTATCTTAGATAATTTTGATTCTGGATTTTTATGAAGTCTGTAACTGGCCCTTCCACGTGTTCACTTATTGCCATGTTTCTGAATGCTTTCAATGATGACTGCTGAACCTTGTGCAACATGATGATAGGGTTGTCCAGAGATGTATCCCTTTCATTTCAAGGGGAAGGGTACTATGGCATTTGTGAATACTGGTGTAGGGGTTACAAGTCCAGAAAGGAAATATTCTGTATTGAAAATACTTTTTGCTTTAGCAAAAGCTAAAGCACCTCTGAGTGACTCTTCCTGATCATATCTTCTGTAGCTCCCCCAGAAGGTTTACTTTCCTATTATCTGAAGTTTTGGAAAGATAATGATGTAACAACGGATTTCAATACTTCCACCTGGGTGTATCGATCTCTTTATGGATTTGATGAGCGAGCTGAAAGCTATCAGTTATTAGCAGTTCTGAGAAGCCATTGAAGAAACAGAAACATTTAGTCGAAAATCTTATTAAAATTCTTTGACACTTCTGTTTTGGGGGCACAACTGGAGTCTGCCATGTGTGTCATTTGATGCATAGCATTCTGAAAAGCTCTTTCTGAGGGGTGGTCTTAAACCCAGATTCAGAGCAAAGATCTTATTGGGCGTCAGCTGCAATGATTACAAAATAGCTAGAAAACAGAGCAACTAATTTCAAGACTGGGAGGTGAGGAAATTAATGAAATCTAACACCACAGTAGGTGGTATTCAACTGCATATGTCAGTAGGGGAGATCTGGAGAAATCATCATGAACTCAAGAAATCTTTAGGTGCAATCAAACTTGTAATAAAACTTATAAGACATTTTCAACATCAAAGCCTCAAGTCTTTCATTAGCCATCTTTCTCTAGGTTTTTTTTTAGGTTTCTACATTTACAAAACTTTGCCAAAGCTACCTCTTAAAAGACTCAAGAATGAATTAATTAATACCTTCCAAGTGGCTATTTGTCACTGAGAAAAGCTTACTAATGTAGAGAATTTAGGCTATTCAGATCTTGTTTCTTTTCTTTAGAGAAACTTCTGTGTGCAAAAATGTTACGTTACTATGCTGACTACGAGAAACAGATGAAAAATAAACATTCCCAAGCTCAAACTTAGATACTTTAAAGAATATTTTAATCATTTTATTAAATTATCATTTAATTATTAAGAGTGCAGTAATGCGAATGAGATCTCATAAATTAAACTCTTTTAATGTCACAGAAAGACCATAAAGGGTTTAAGAATTTTCACAAAGTGGAATTTTGATAGACTAAACATGTTTAGTTCATTATTAAAGTAAAATTAAATAAATGGGAAACCACTTCATTGTAAGACGATATGTAATAGTTTGTTCACGTGACTTTTCGTCCCCTCTTCAAATAGACTGAAATCCATATAATATTATTATGAATTGCTGAGTTGCAATATAAATGTGCCTGCCACTTTCTTCAAGCTACTTAAAAGCAGCAGATCCTCTTTTTAACTTCATTGGGTGAAATTTAATTTTGAAACCTAAAACTTTCAAAATGAAATCCCCACAGCTATTCCAAAAATGTTTTGATGTCTTGGATTTTGAAAACAAAATATTCATACCTTACAGAAGGAAGAAGGGGTTGGAAAGGATGAGGAACTTGTTTTTTGAAGGATCATTGCCACATATCTGATTAGCTAAATAATCCTAGAGATTTGATTCATGGGCTCTGAATATCAAAAGAAACATTCAGCAGAAAGGCCCAATTTTCAAATGCTTAAATTATAGTATCCACTTATTAATAGTTATTTGTACTGCAAATACAAAGGAATGGTAAAGGGATACAACAAGCCATCAGGGCAATGGCAGGCGTGTAAATTCATTAGTTCCAGATGATTCTTTTGTTTATTTGGGGGGTTTTGTTTGGGGTTTTTTTTTTTTTTTTTTAACATTTGGTAGGTTGTTGTGGAAATGTGGGATTTTAAAAAAGAAAAAGTTTTCAATAAAGTAATTCCAACCAAATGCAGCATGGAAGAACAAACAGACACAACTGTAAGTGAGAAAAACGGAAGAGTCTAGAGTCCCCATCAGTGTAGAAGAAGCAGGGAGGGGAAATCAAAAAATGAGGACGAAATAAAGTAGATATAACCAGATCAGCACCGTGCTGAGCCTTGAAAGATAAAAAGTTGACATTTTTTGTGTAGTGCAATGGAAAACCAGGGAGTCAGGGGTAAGCAACATGAAGAAACAAGTAGAGCAGACACTTTTTGCAAGAAGCAGTTTGAACGTGCTAAAGGAGGCAAGATTCGCATAATAAAGACCTTTGAGGAGCAGTTAAGGCAGGAGACAGGTGACTTGGCAGGGCAGAAAGGAAGCGTAACATTTTTGAGTATGTTGGCAAAAGTGACTGGACTGCGTCATGGTCTGTGGGGGGTGGGAAGGAAAGGGGAGCGGAAGATAACCTTGAGGTTGAAGATTTAGATGATAAGAGTTTGGAGACTACATTGGCACATAGGCACCTAACACGACTCTAAATGTATAAGGAACATAATCCTCTGGAGTTCCTTCAACCCCTACTGACTTTCAGTGAGAGTTCAGGATGCTCAGCACCTTGTAGGATCAAACACTAAAGACTAAATTTTCCATCTGAACTTAGACACCGTATTTCAGATATATGCAACTAGATATGAATTTAGGTGCCTAAATTACAGGCATATGAAGATGGGAAATTCTGGTGATAAGTGATTTGAGTAGCCTAATACAAAACTGTGGTAGCCAAATTTTAAAACTGGGCCCACGAAAAAGCAATCCATTAATCTCTTATATCACTGGAGCTGGCCTGTACAACAGAGGAACATCACTCATTTTGGAGCCAATTTGACCTGAGGTCCGTATCTAATCTCCACTTTTATTTTTTGCCATCTGTTTTTTTCCAGAGCAGAAAGGATACCCATCCAGACATCACCAATAAACGAAAACTGAGGCTAACATCTTAATGCAATGGTTTTCAAACTTCTTTTCTCAGGATCCAGTTGAAAAAAATCATTTATGCCCATGATCCAACAGTTACATCTTTGAGCAATGCATTCCAGTCTTTCAGCAGCGGTAGCAGGGAGCGCCGCAACCCAGTACCTGAGGGTCTGTGACCCAGTCCTGGGTCCCGACCCTTGGTTTGAAAACTCTTAGTGTGAATCTAGTACTGTTAAAAAAAAGTGCTAAATCAATGTACCTCAGTCCTGATGTGGATGGCTTGCACCTGCTGGCAAGAAGGAAATCCATTCTCTATATCCATTCAATCTTTAGCCAAGATTCCAGTTATTAATTATTGTTGCACCTAGGTGCCCCAATTCTGGAGCAGAAGTCCACTGAGCTAGGCACTGCACAAACAGAGGAAAAAGATGGTCCCTGCCCGAAGGAGCTTACAATCCGAGTAATGCCAAATATGGTGGGATTTGTAATGTAGACAGTTGTCCAGTGGGAATCAAACTGAAGCTACCTAATTCATTGCACACAAGCCTCCAATGGTCATCCAGTTGTACCTACTTTCAGTTACTATGGACTTGGGCTGGATTTGGCTTTGGCAGTTTGGAAGTAAAGGGCATTTATATGCACCAACACCTTTCTAATTCCCATTCTTGTTGTGTCATATTGCTGTGATGTACATGACAGTTCGCTAACCCGCTGTAACCAGACAAAACGTATCTGTCTGTAGAATGTAGATAATATCCCATCCATGTTACAAACTGGGACTGTGTGTAACCAGATCCTCTCGTTCCGCTGTGTTTATAGTACAGTCAGCTCACCTACCTTTTTATGGAGAAAAGATCCAATATTCTTCAAAGGTTCAGGATCAAGTAATGTGGCAAAGTCAGGCCAGACGGCTTTAGGAGGGTGAGTGAGGGTAGATTTGTCAGCCCTAGGATGCTGAAGGCACTGTTCCCAGCAGGCAGAGGAGAAACAGCTGCAGGGCAATTAGGGACACCTGAGCCCTATTAAAACCTGGCTCAATAAAAGACCCACCTCCACCAGCTCACAGTGTGGGAGTTGAGAGGAGAGCAGAGCAGAGCAAAGCAAAGCAGCAAAGAAAAATCAGATAGGGATAGGGGAAGGGAAGGAGGAGAGGCAAGGCCTGAGGGGCTTGCCTTGGCTGCTGCAGAAGGGGCAGTAGAAAACTCACCTTCCCTTAGGGCTGCAGCTTAAGACCTCCCTAGAGGGAGAGCTGACCCCAGCCGCTCCGATACACCGCCCAGGGCTGCCTGCCATGGGGAGGACTGAGTCAAGGTCAGTGGAGCCATGGCACTGGCAGAGAGAAGTGGGCTCGCCAGGGAGGCTGACTTAGCGCAGGCCCTACTACGCCAGGGAATCAGACATTAGGCGACACAAGCTGGGGAGTACTCTGCCACAGTATATAAAACTCAGACAGGAGAGCTACAGGGGTAGATATATCAAGAGATATGGATACAATGTGTGACACTGAAACCCAGAAAGAATTGATTAGTCAGGCTTTCTGTGGTTTTGCACAGGCTTCCATGATACAGAATATATTTCAATAAAAACTATGTCCGTGCCCTAAGTGATTACAGAGACATCCCCACTGCTTTTGGATGACAAGACCAATAGAATGCTAAACCATGACCACAAATCCCCCTCACAATGAGCAGCGTAACACAAGTCCCACCCAAAACACACATTTTTTTTAAAACCATGCCAGAATGCAAGGCATGCTAATGACAAATCCTGTATTAGATTTTCCAAGACCTATGCAATCTGCAAGACAGAAAAGGAGGAAAAGAAGGAGACAGTCAGCTCAAGCCTCAAACACAGAGTCTTATCTCTCTCATTACGAGGAATGGTCAGCCAAAGGCCCAAGAATAGCACAAAAGTCAGAAGCAGCAGAAAATAGAAAGGAAGGACTATTTAGCTGAGCTCCACACAAACAGAAAATGACAATCTTTTCAGCACTCTGCCAAAGTATCCAGTTACCAGCAGAAGATATTCTCCCATCTCCCCCACTAGGTGCTACAAGATGCTGAAAGTTACCACTATGAAAACCTTTTGCCATGACACCTAAAACATAAGAAACTTGCCTGATTTTCATCTGAAAGCAATGCTGCATCTTCCTACCCAAAGGCAGGCAGTACATGAATGTTTCAATCACTGGGATTTCTTTCCCCTCATCACTATTTAGATTATTAAATGTACAGTGCAAGAGGGGTGAGCAAACATTACTATGGGAAGCTGAAGTTTTCAATTCCTTGCTCCTGCTTCTCTCACTGAAGGGCACAATTAACTTCCATTGATTAAAAGGAGAGTCACTTGTGTCTCACGGTGGGAAAATTGTCCCCCCCCCACTGCAAATTTGTGTTTTAATGTCCATGCTGATTTTAATATTGCATTAAACTTAGCTTTAAAAATAATCTAACTAACATACACTGTGTATGATGTGGTGACTATTATAATATGACATGCACGAATGGCTCTTATTTTCTAACAGAAAATCCTAGACTGCACAGGATTGAAGATAAGACTAAATACTTCAGAAAGAAACCTATAATTCACATAAAAGACATTATATACGCTTTAATTTAAGGAGACCATAGAAGTATCAGAATACCTCTACAGTATTTTTCCCGTTGGTGATTCTGAATTACATTCATGTTAGGAGAGTGACATCTTGGTTTATGAATGGCACACGAGGATTCATTCATGGATGAAGTTAGTGTAATAGAAACCCCATGACAAAAATCTATTCAGACATTATAAACAATTTTAATAAACAGACGACAGACAGTTTTAACTCCTATAATTTTTTCCAGAAATAAATTTTTTTAATTAATTTGTGCCAGTTTTTTTTGTCAATCCCACAGAATTAGACCTTTTTAAAAACTAGCTTGTTGTTTAAGTTATAAAACTGATTTTTATGCATTTGCTTTAATTTTTATTGCCCAACACAAGTAACATGCATTTGAACAGCTGCCTACATACATATGTATTTAAATAATTAGACCAGTCTCTCATGTCGATTCTCCTACAGTTTGCTGATAATTTAAAAAAAAAAAAAAAAAACCAAGTATAATTATAGTATCACAGTAGTAACCCACCATATTGGTGTAGTTTCCTGTTTAGGGATTCTTAAGAATGGAGCCTCTGGAGGAGAAGAGCGGGAGCTTCCAATTTTCTGTGCCTCCAAGTCCCACTTAATAGGTCAGAATAAATGATAATGGACCCGCCTGGCCTTGAAAAAAAAATCTATGAATCCAGGTATAACCTGCTTTGATGCTTGAGTGGGTGACAGAGTGCATGCACATATAAGTGGACTTACCTATATGTTTTTCACTGAATTATGCGGCCTTCTGTCTTTTTTCAGAGCAGAAGAGCACCCAATCTGTCTTCAAGCTTGTCCCCCGCTCTTTCCCTCATGAAAAGACTATCTTACCTGATAAGAAATGGAAACAGTTTCTCCTACCCAGTTTGCTTCAGAAAGTGTGTAGTTCCAGGAGAAGTCAGCTCCTCCCCATCAACTCATGCCATGTGCCTGTATCAGCCTAGTTGGTGTCCAGTTGAAACAATCACATTTGTGGTATTAAGCACAATTAAGGATTAAGGATTAGAGGTTATATAGAAAAGCTTGGAGCCAAAGACTTGAATCAGTCACTTGTGCTTGGAGTCACAGGAAGGCTGGTCCGGTGATAGAAAATTGTCCAGGAAAATCTCTCAAGCAAAGGGAATAGTTTGGGCTTCCGTTCTGGAGTCTGAGGATTCTTTTCCTAAGAAAGAAATATGGAACTGACAAATGGATTTGGGACGGTCATTCACTTGCAGTCGAAAGGTGGGCAGGACCCAAGTTCTGGCCCGTATCACAAAATAAGCAGGGCAGGGAAGGGGGGAAAGGATTGATGGAGAAGGGAAGTTAGGAGGAAAAAGGGAAAACTCTGGAAAAAAAAAAAAAATAGGGGAAAGGGTGACAGGCCAAACCTGAGAACTGCAAGTAGGGGAAAGGCAAAAAGACAAATGACAACCTGGAGGGAAGTAAAAAAGTTAACCCACTCTGACAAAAAAAAGGAAAGAAATAAAATATAAAAGTGGGGGGAAAGAGAAAAAATAAGGTGCTGGTTTTTTTAAGTAATTGTATAAAAATGTGTTTTATGCAACAAACTGGATTTAATATTTAATAGTGGCAAGGCTGTTTCTTGCAGCACCAATAATCTGCAAACTCTATTGGCTTTCCGGAGGGATTGGGAGAGATCCTATGCATTCTATCAGAATTATCAGCTTTTCTTTCTGAAAGTATGGTTACATAAAGACATGTTATTAAAATCAACAACTGATATAGATGATCATTCAGTTCTGCATGCTGGATCAAAGTAGGCAGAAGTGAAACACCAGCTGCTTAAAATGATAAATGCATGTTCCCCCATTAAGATGACTATACAAATGTCAAAAGGCCAGTGAAAATGCTGAACCCGCAGAGATTCCAGACCTCATACTAAAATCTGAGGGGGAAAAACCATTGCAATAATAGCATTTAGCTCAGAAATAAAAAAAACACTATGGTCACAAAAGCAAAGCAGACCTTCCTTTATTGTCTGCACACTGGAATGTGACTCAAAAATAGCTATCCAGCGATGCATGCTGCGTATCATATGGGAGATGAAACTCGGTCAATGGTTTCATGCTAGCTGCCAATGTCAGAATAGTTTCAAGACCATTTCAAAAGATTACATGACTCCAGCAAAAATTAAAAGGAAAATATCTGGGGCCTATAATAGATGTTTTTCTCCTATTCATGTGAAGACGGAGCAGCACAGACTGGCTTTGTTTTAGAGGGGTTGTGAAATAAAAGAGAGCCAAGACAAAATACATTCTCAGTTTACTAACTGCTAATATGTGTCTTGTCTGGAGACAAAAAGTGACCTGATTTTTGCCTGGCTTGCGCTGGCATAAAATCTGATGGGCGGGCTTCTGAGGTAGAAAATGTACCAGGAGGTGGTTATGAAGCTTTTGGGGGGAGGAGAGGGTTGAAAGAGGATGGAGAGAGAAACACATAAACAGACACTAAGGGCAGCTGAGGGGCTATGCCTAGGTCAGCTGGGAGATGCATTGATTTAGAGGGTTCCCTTGGCAGCTTTCGCGAAGAGACATGGCAGCAAATGAAATTTGCTCCCATCACAGCAGAAATGTCATGTCAAGGAAGCGAAAGAAATACCACTTACTTTCTTTGATTCAGGGTGAATTCCTCCATCCCCACCCGCTCCCCGAAGTGGATGGGGCTTTGTGGGTTGAGGGAAATGCAATTTACCTGTCACTCCACCAGCAATAGTTAATCTGGCCCTGTAACTTGCAGTTGTATGAAGAAGGATTCAACCTATTCAGTGCAAACGTCTCCCCCCACTAACTCAACCATGTTTCTTGAAAAGACTCATCCTATGGGGGAGGGAGTTGCTCAATTTGCAACCTTTTTCAGTTTATGCTCTCTCCACAGCAAAGGTAAAAAATCAGGGGGATTCTGTGATTCAGAACTATTCACTGGGACCTAACCTAGAATCAATCCATTTTACATGAGGTACTGAACAGTCCTCAACAGGTAACACGTTAGAACTAGAGACTCACTGGTAAAAAGCTCTGCGATCCTAGTTTTCTGAGCAGCCCAAGAGACTCTTATTTACCCTGTTTTGAACACTTCCGTACAATCCCATTCAATTAGGAAGTTTTGGTGTTTCAGTAAAATTTGTAAAGATGCTAATTATTTTTATTATGCCCCATCACGCGATTTAAATCTATTCATTTTATTACATGCTTGTTATAATACTGACAAGGGATGCTCTGTGTGCATGAATTAGATGAATAAAAATATTTTTGTTATGAGCTAATTTAAACAGTTAAAGACTGATATTGCTACTTCAAAAATGGCCCGGCATCAAAGAGGCTAAAATGTTACAGACAGACACGAAAGTGAGAGAGATCTGGCAAGTATTGATAGAGTAACATTTAATTTGAATGAGAAACAGAAGGAATTTACAGACACATGGCTACCATTCATAGAAATTTATGACCAAGGCATTTCTGTTACTGTAATTTTCTTTATACCATGAGACATATGTAAAAGCTCATTCTTTTAAATGCAACATCCATTCATGTCATGTTTGGGAAACTTAAAGAAAGAGTTTTGAATCTGGAATCCACTGGCTGTCCATTCTTTGTAAATGTAAGGGGTGTGTCTACACTTACAAATTAAGTCAACTTAAGCTTGCTTAAAACGACTTAATTTAATCTGCGTCCACACTACATTTTCCTTAAGTCGACTTAAGCAGCTGCTTAAGTCGACTTAAGGAAAATTAAAGTCGACTTTACTAAACCTGAAAGTCGACTTAGCCAGTGTGGATGCAGAGTAGCCCTAAGTCGACTTAAAGCCGACTTAGGGGGCTTCGGGGCTTCCCCAGTGCCCTCCCTGCCAGGGTGGCTGGCACAGTCAAAGCCTGGCGTGCCCACCCACAGGGCAGGACACAGCCCTGCCCACCCTGCTCCTATACCCTGCCCCTGTCCCTGTCCTGCGGGAGTCATAAAAAATATAGGCGATTATGAGAACATTTATATGAAACATGGGCAAACTGACTATATGGTCAACCTACCTGTTGGTAGGTTTTTTTTTTGTTTTTTTTTTAAATCAGATCACTATTGGATCCAGAAAAAGCAGAATCATGGCTGAGATGTACCAGGACAAAGAGAACTTGGAAATTCTGAACAATTGTAATTGCTGTAACGGACAGAGCAAGAACACACATGGGCTAAAAAAGTCAAACTAACTTTAGTCTAAAACTAGAGGTCTGTGCTTAGGGACGGTCAATGAAGACTGGAGTTTGGAAAGAGTAAATTTGGATAACATTTTCAAAAGCACCTAAGAGAGTAAGAAGCCCAATTTCCATTTGCAAAAGTGATTTCAGTACTTAAAAGACTGTGTCATATGAGACGTAAATGCCTGTTATTTTCGAAAATGGGCCTTGGGCTCCTAAATCACTTCTGTACTTTTGAAAATTTTACACTGTGTGCTGGTAAAGGCTTGCTAAAGGCCAAAGAGAAATATTGTTCTGAAGGAAAGCAAAATATTTGTAAGTAAAGGAAACCCACTCTAGCATTGCTTGGTTAATCTTGGTTCTCTTTTTTTTACATGCTGCTTATAAAAAATAGTACATTTTCCAAATAAAACGTCTTGTTTTGGGTTTTTTTTTGTTTGTTTGTTTAATAAATCAAAAACAACACAGGAAAAAGTTTCCATATGGGAGAAGCACTCTTGGGGGAAAAAAAAGCACCTCACGCACACAGTAGGAACATCAATTGTTTCACTCTGTTGGAATGCTTTATAAAACCACTTACATACCATTTGGAATGAAGCATCACATTCTTGCCACTTCACCTATATATTTGTTTTTAAACAATGCTACAACTGGAACTCCCACAACATAGGTAAAGTTTTACTTAAATGAGACTATTTGCTTGTCCTATTTTTAGTCTGCTTCCTAAATTCCAGAACCTGACAACAGTATTTGATTTCGGTTTCCCACTTTATAACACTGAAGGAAAAGGATTACCACCAGGGAAAATAAAGAGGAAATAATTCTCTTGCTATTGGGTAACACTTTCAGAAGGGCTTAAATGATTGAGGTGCCTAAATTCCAATCATTTTACTGTAGTTAAAACATCACAAAATAAACACTCTTTTACTAAGCCTTGAATGCAGATTGGACAAGAAGGCTGATATGTACAGTGATGAAGAGAGTGCAACAATTTTATACCACCGGAGATCTGACCTTTCATTTTCCTGACTGTGGGTATCTCTGCACCAAGGCAACTATCCACACACATTAGATTGATATTTAAATATTAAAGACATTAAAAAGCAATGTTACTATACACCGTTCTCCATGACAATTAACATTATTCATATGTTTGAAAAATTAATGCTTTTCTGCTTTTACTAAAACTGCACCTACCTTTGTTTCATTTACCAATGGGTAAATAAAAATTCAGGTTTTAGTGATGGAAAAATGGGGGGCACCACCAACTATTGATTCTGAAAAGCTGCTTTCAAGCCTATACTGATGTTTTTGAAGTTCCATTCTAAAATAGGGGAGACAGCTGTGCTTACAATAAGATTACCACACATTATAAGGCTAAAGGATCATGGGAGTTCTAGTGGTTCTATATGTAATAAAAGTGATCGCGTCACTGTAGCTGAAATGAAACAGCATGTGGAATGGAAAACTCTCCTCCAGTGCTATAACAAGGATTCACATGACTATCAGAAGTGTAGTAAAAAGCCACCCAAACAAAACGATGATTCAATATGTGTTTAGAGTATTCACAGTAATGCATGCGAATAGTGGTTTTAATAATCAATTCCTGAACAACATTTAAGCAATAAAGCTACTCTGATTTATTTGGGGATTAAATTGTATTTTTTTATTCTGAATACTTATGTAAAGAGTAACAAAGTACAATCCCTCCCCCCCCCCCCAAAGGCGGCCCCCCCCCCCAAAAAAAAAAAAAAAAAAAGCAAATAAAAATAAATATTGCTCATATAAGGTTATGGCTGGATGAACAGGAAAAATAAAACCCAAGAAATTTCTCAGTCAAGGTTCTCTCTTTGTAAAGAGGGTTGTGTTAATCTTTTATTTATCAGCATGCTATAGTGCCTTAAAAGAAAATAGATACTTGCTAGGTTTTTCCATTTTTAAGGCAGAGAGATAACTTGGCATTAGTTGAGTGGGAAGAGGATAGAGGTTTAGCCTTGTTTCATTTACTATCACTGAAGGTAAGCTTTGTCCTGAAAGTCTAAGAGTTTTGTGGCTGTCTCTTCATCCTTTCATTCATGCCCTTGGAGGAGAGAGCGGGGGAGCTCCCTTCACAAGATAATTTGAAAAAAAAAAAAAAAACTGAGATCCAAGCCATGAGGCCACAGAGGGACAAAAACCCAGGTGAAGGGGAAGCAGATGGTGGGATGGGCTGCTTCCTTAGCATAGTTACCTGTGAAGCCCATGAAACTCCTCCATCCAAGTTCACAGTGGACCAGTCAGTATGAACTTAGATGGGCTACACTGATACACTCGCAACTTCTCCCCACTTTGCAAAGTGGGGCAAGTTCTGGGATCAGCAGGTGATAAGCAATGCTCCGGCTGATTGGCTCCAGAGGAGCCATGCTACCTGGGAGACAGTTGAAGCCAGGGGGATCCAGGAGGCGGTGTGAAGCCAGGATCTCCATGCAGATGGTTCTGGCTTTTGGCAGCTCTTTCAACAATCCTTGAGCTTCAGGGGCCAACCCTGCTGGTCATTCCATGGATGCAAAGAGAAAACCCCTTCCACACCAACACACAGAGGGAAGAATTGAGCCTAGGTTTTTCAACACCTAGAACAGAGTGATAATGAGGTTTGCTGCACAAACTTGTAATGTGGTCAGGTTTAGTGTATGCAGGTGAAATCAAAAAGCCCTGGATATCATTATTACCATTAGCGGTAGTTATTCACCTGAAGCATCTAATTATCAGGTTTGTCTTTGTGAATTGCTGCATCCAGGGCCAAACCAGCTGGAAGAGGAGTTTCAGGTTACGAATTGTCTCCATTCTGTTCCAGCTTGCAAGGGACAGTCTGATGGTGTATCATTTCTTTCTAATCCCCCTAATGGACAAGAGGAGAGGAGTGGACGGTGCAATGCAGAGATTGCATGAAAGTGGGAGTCCCCAGTGCGAGAAGCCTCAAGCAACATTTATTTTGCTCATGCTTGAGGCAGGCCTGGCTAACGATTTTAATATTCTGAGACATACTTGGGTTAAAAAAAAAAAAAAACAACTGAGGAGCCCTATCAGATCATCCAGTCCAACCTGGGAAGAGATAAAGGGAGAGGTGGGGAAGAGTCAGTGCAAGATATTCCTCGACTACCAGATACTTTTCTATTGCTTTCTCCACAGGCCAATGCAGCTCACAGTCAGAAAATTTCTCTTACTATTTTATTTCAGTATTTTGGAGAAAGGGAAATTGCCCCTCATGTTACCCTCTTAAATCTATGCTATGTAAACATGCTTACTATTTTGCAGTGAAAGCCACTATAAGCTAGCTAACTTTTCTTACTAGGTAGCTCTACGGTGGGGGAGGCATGAGAAAAGTTAAGATTTGCAATGGCTAATTTTTGAACTGAACTGAGAGTTGGAAAAATCTCCTGTCTGAGAAGGGAGGAAATGGGGGTCAAGGTAAAAACCAGTGGAATCAGAACATTCACCCCATTTCACCCCTGCCTGTCATGCCGAGTGCATTGCGTCTCTTTTTTGTTACCATAATGTATACAACTAATTCTATTTTCTAGAACTGCAATTGTTGATTGATGAGTCATCTTTCCTGTAAATTTATTTTTTAAATGATTTTGGCATTGTTCCTTGAAATTCCTGTCTCGCTATGTAATGGAAATTTTGACCTCACACTCTGGTTTCTTTAACATCACAGATACAGAGATTATGAGTTTGGGAAGATTAGCCAGTTGATGAAGGGATGCAGCAGAGAAATGTGTAGTTTAGAAAGAAATTAAGCTAAACTAAATAAATTAGAAAGTAAATATTTAGCTCTATTGACATTAGGTTACATTCATAACACTACAGCAACTCATTTGTTACAATTAGGGATATGTTTGTTTTTTCAGGAGTTTATCATTTGGCTATAAAAAGTCATTCTCAAATTAAACTTGGCATATAAGGGTTCAGCCTGGAAGCAATATGTTCTTTTTAAAAAGGTCAGATTACAGATTCTAAAAATGGTGTAATCAGGGAACAGAAAACAAGATTAGCAATGTATGGCTAAAGTTATGTATTTATATAACTAGGAAGACATCTAACATAATAAGCAATTCATCTACAGCATGGTATTATCCTTTTGGGTACTATGGATGTTTTTGTTATTTTAATAATCTTTAAAATCAACGGTTCTCAACCTCTGCCTCGCCTTTGACAATATGGAAAGAACAGGGTGGTTGAGCTCCACCCTTTCCTGGACAGATCAGACCTGCACACTGAGAACATGTGGCCCAGAAATCAAAATTCTGTACTGCAATAATCTGCTTTACAATAATGATACTGTAAAAACATCATGTGACAGATTAGAATACATTTTCTGGATTATCATATATTGAATTGGAGCAAAATATATATAAAAACTGCTTTGATTTACACAGGAGATTGGAATAGGTCAATTTCTAATTAGAGCAGCAACTACTCAAGACACAATCTATATGAAGCTAGTGAAAACTGTCCCACTGAGAAGGAGGACAGATGCATCAGCAGCCCCTGAAGCCTCTAAATTGCTCCCATGGTCAGCACTGAGTAGATCATGTTACTCCAGTTAATTTCTAGGAAGTGACAAATGCATGACTCATTACAACTAAAGCTACCTAAAATGAATGGGGGCTTAATGCCTAGCTCCCCTGTTATCTGTAGTCTTCATGTGAAGAGACATTACAGCAGTGGTTTTCAATTTTTTTTTTTCTTGGGACCCAAAAGGAAAAAAAAATCTTTTATGCCCGTGACCCAACAATTACATCTTTGAGCAACACATTCCAGTTTCTGGTGGCGGCATTGGGGGCACTCTGACCCAGTACTGGGTCCCAACTCTATGTTTGAAAACCACTGCATTACAGTATGATTGTAACTGTGCACCCGTAATCAATGGGCAGGAGCCCTCAAATAAGGATACCATCAGGGTCCCTGGCATTTCTTCAAAGTGATGCCTCCCACAAACAGGTTTCCTTGTTTGTTCTCCATCAACCAGCGTCCCCTCCACCCTGTCTAGAGTTAGCTTTGAACTAACCGGTTGTCATTCAAGTCCACTAGTCACTCATCATGCCTCTGAGCTGCCATGCCCGTGCCTAGTGAAAAGGAGACAAAGAACTGTGTTCCGTCAACATACCGATGAGATTGAAGCCCACAGTATCTCAGTCTTCCCCCAGAGACTTAATTTACACGTTGGACAAGTAAGACACCAAAACTGAGACACTTCTAGAATTCCATAGGCAAGAGGCCTTGAAGAAGAGCAATTGCCCTTTACAGCTGTTGTAGTTCTCAGTGAAAGCAATAAGCGTACCTATTATTAAAGCACTTCTATCCACACATGCCAGCACCTGCAACTGTGCTGAGAGCACCTCACAATCAAGTGTGTCAAGGGCTGGTGGCAGGGTTAATAGTATTAGCAAAGACATTTGTCCTGTGTCCATTGCTATGAGGAAATAGTTACCCTTGGTGTGAAGCCTGATTGACAAGGCTCTGAAATATTTGAGATGGTAAATATTGCTGGAGTGGGTCTGCAACAAGCTTCTCAGTGAACTCCCCAAGAAACAAATTTATTGGGACTCTCAAAAATGACAGTTTATCAGAGAAATAGGGAACATTTTTAATTTTATTCTTTCTGACTATCCAGCAGTGTAACTAGAGATACCAAGCCAGTGGATAGCAATATCAAATCTCCTGTGTGAATGTCCCTGAAATATTTTTAGGCCAAAGAAGTCTTTGAGGAAAACAGAATAGAAATGGAGAATCTGGTTGAATCTATTTATATATGTACACCACAAATTGGGGGCAGCAAGATAATAGTAAAATTCAGTCTACCTCTGATCTAAAATGATATGTGGACAGCTTTAGTACAATTCATCGCAAAAAGTTACCTATCCACAAACCATTACTGAACATAGGAGTGAAAACATCAAAAGCTTTTTTTATGACACAAAATATCAAATGATGCATTTACTGTTTTCCTTTGAAAGTGAAGCAATCATTCTTACAAGTCATCCTCTTTAGTTCTATAAATACTCACTGTTTTAAGCTTCAAGCATGCAAGCAGGGTTGAGGGGGCCAACCACTGTAATGATGAACATGCAAATGTCCATAATTGAAAAAATTAAGTTGGCTAGAACATAGGGGGAAAAAAAAAGATTGCCCAACTTAGTATCTACGTAGTTATTTGAGTTCCTAAAGAAACTGTACCAGATGTTTCTAGATGTTACCTCAGCTGCCTCCCAAACCACTATCACGTCTGTGTTCCTCCTTATTAAAATACCAATGTTATTAACCGGAACCATGTATACGTTTCTCCTGGGAAAAGCTTTAATATATCATTTATAGGTCTGCTGAGAACCATGTCTTTAGTGGAAAGTAAAAAGCACAAAAAGTGTAACATGTCAAAACTTGATAACAGTGACTACATTCAATAATATATAATATGCAAATGAAACAGCAAATAAATACAATTAACAAATACAGACAGGTTCATTTTTGCACACAGGGAGTACTTCCCTGTTAATTGTTAATGGGAAAAACTAATTTTTAGAGTCTTCCCTCACTATGGGTTACATTTGGCAAATGTGCCACAATCATTGCCACAACACCAAAGAACCACAAGAGTGGATGTATTAAAAGAGAAAAAAGTGAATTACAATAATCACAACATAAAATCACACCTTTATCAGCCAATTCAAATCAGATTTAAAGGGACAATGTTTAAACCTGAGGGATTAAAAAATCTGCATCAAAAATTCTGTACACAATATTTTAAAATTCTGTAAATATTATCAATTAAATAAATGTGGAGGCTCCAGCATGGCAGTGATTACATGGGGATGGGAGATCACCAAGCAGTGCCCCCTCAGGACAGGGACTCCGCAGCAGGGAGGCTGCACTCAACTGTGACACAAGGGAAGGGCCAGGCCTGCCATACAAACATTCTGGGGTCCTGAACCTCTGTGCCAGGTGTGGACAGGCAGGCTCAGCCCAGCAAGTTCCAAGTGTAAAGGGGCTTAGTGGGGCAGGATCCAGATGTAGGACAATCAGAGACAGACGGCTCAGTGGGGGATCTGGATGCGCAGGAGCTTGTTGGGGGGGGGGGGGTTTCAGGTGCAGGAGCAATGGGACTCTACAGGGAGATTCAGAAGAAGGTGTTTGGGGCTCAGCAGGGGAGATCTGGGTGTGGGAGACTTGCCCCACGGGCAGTGTAGCAGTGGGAGGGAGAAGTCCAGGTACTGGGAGTTGGTGCAGTGAGATATGAGGGAAGTTGGCTAGGGCTGAGAGGGATCATGGTCCAGGTGCTGGGGGATGCCTCCTTAACAGGAGAGTCCCAGCTGCTGCTGCTACCTCCAAGTGGACACCGCATGCCAGGATCCCACCTCTCATTCCCCCATCTCCTTCTCATCCCTTCCCCCTTCCCCTCCTCACAGTCCCTTGCCCTCACTTAACACCCCTTCCCCCACTCCTACCACAATCCCTCTTCCTTTCATCCCTGTTAGCTCCACCCTTCCTTGCCTTGCTCCAACATCGGCACTCACTGTGGTACAGAAAACAGGATGGCTCCCAGAACATACAAGGGGAGATTGACCAGCACTAGGACCCAAGAGGCAGCATCCTATTGGCACCCTCCTTCAGCCAGACAGCTCTGCACTCACAGGAATGGGATGGGCAGTGGCATGTGGCCCTGCATGTCCTCCATGACTCACCTCTGTTTGGGGGTCAATGCCCCCCAAAACTACACCCATGGGTATCCAGAGCTTCCCTTCTCTCCCATGCACAGCTTCCCTTTCCTTCTCCATCATTTTCTGCAGGAAGCAAATAAATCTGCAACAGGGATATGAATTCTGTGTGTACGCAGTGGAGCAGAATTCCTCCACAGGATAATGTTGAATGCTGTACTAGTCTGAGATTTGGAGGACCCAGGTTCAATTCCCTGTGTTGCCACAGACTTACTATGAGACCTTGAGACGTTCAAGCTATACCTACCTATTTTACCTGTGAAATGGGAATAATAGCCCTTCCCTGTCCAACGGGTGTTGTGGGGATAAACACATTAAAAAGTAGGAAGTGCTCAGATACTACATTAATAGGGACCACATGAGAACCTAAGATACATAGTTGAAAATGAATAACTGCTATGTTCATAGGACACACAGAGACAGATTTTTATGCTACAGTGCTTTCTGTTGACCTTTTAGTACTAGCTAACTAATCACAGACAGAGATGTCTCTCCAGTGGTGTTTGCAGACCCATGAATCTGCCTTCCTCAGCATAAATTCTCTCTTGTTAATGGTGTGGAGATTGGATATCACTGAAGACATGTTTCTTCTTTTCAGTAAGATTAAAAGGGTAGCAAAAAAAGGTACACACACAGAGGAGTTAGAGTGGGTAGGAAGGAACTGAAACAAAACAAGAGAAAGAAACATATGGATCTAGAAGGAGCCCAGCTTAGAAACAGTATAAAGAGAACATTCCATGGTCAACAAGCTCATTTCTAGTCTCTTTTGCTTGTTGCCTTAATTTAGCTGGGAAGTTCTTCCAAAGCGGTAATTTTTTTAAGACAGGTCAACCTGGAACCAAAGTGTAGTCTAAAGCTGAAAGAAGGCTAATCAACATCTGGTTTAAAAAAAAAAAAAAAAAAAAAGCATGAACCAAAGCATTGAGGCACAATAACTTAACAACCTTTGAGACATGTAGCCCAATTACGAACTTTATTTTATTTCAATATAAGGAAACTTAGGGCAGGACTACACTATGAATGTACACAAATGCAGCTGTACAGCTGTAACGTCTCTGGCAAAGACAGAGACTATGTCCTGGCCAATATAGCACTGCCTACAAGGGGGGTTAACGTCAGTGTAACCGTGTCATTCCGGGCTGTGGATTCTTCACACCACTGAGTGACTTAGTTATACTGAAGTAAATCTGTAGGGTAGACCAAGGCCTGGTTTACACTAGAGATGCAGAATCAGCTTTTTGGACCAAAATGGAGGTGGTGTATACACTGCAATCCCTGCCCTGCCAACCAACTCCCCTGACAAAATGAAACCATCTTGAAGAAAAAGACATAGAGCTTTCTGCATAAACACTTAGTAGCAAAGCATCAGGATAGAGACCGCGCTTGGTTCTATCATGGTAAATGGCCTTCAGGAAGTTCCCCTGACCGCTCTGGCTGCCCTGCAGCCATCTGACCCTCCCCCTTTAAAGACTCAGGCATTTTTGAAACTCCACTTCCTGCTTGCTCAGTTTGGGGAGCTCAGATCTCATATTCCCAGTTGACCACGGCGGCTCCGTGCATCAAACACTCTCCTGCTTCGAGTCCACCCAAGCTTCTGGATCTGATCAGCATTTGGGGAGAAAAGACCATGCAGTCTCAGCTCCACTCCAGCCCCGAGGAACTTCAGTAAATACAGTCAAATTTCTCATTTAATGGCAGAGAAGGATTAAAAATAGGACATGCTACAGTGACGTGAAAATCAAGGAGCTGTGGCAGGGTACCAAAAGGCTAGGGTGTCAAACCATCACTGTGTGCAGAGCCAAAGACGTATAAAGAGCTGGTGGTGACTCTACCTTCACCTCCAGGAGACCCCCGGATACCTCTACGAGCATGGAAGCAATGGACACTGGACTCAACCCCAATGAAGTAGTCATGGACGAGGCCCAGTTGGAGGATGATGCAAAGCAAGGGAACGAGCCATTTGCTGACAGGGGAACCTGAACCTCTTCTCAGTCCCAAAGGGTTCAAGTTAATCCCAGCTCTCCAGCTCTGGCATGCAGGATGCAGGAGAGGGGAGGCTGGGTAAGTGATTTTTTTGGAGCTGATGTTGCTCGGTTACATGAGGGGCAGCTGTCCTTTGCTTTATTGCATTATACAGTTGGTTGAAGGGATAGAAATGCGTAAGAGTAGTTGTGTTTGCATGGTCTTCCCATTCCCCTGTTCAGCTAGGCAGTGCAGTGGAAAAGTATGTTAATGCATACTGAAATTTAATGGGAATCTTCCAGCGAGATCTTTAGCAAAGTGTCCTCAAGGTACTCACAAAACCTCTGCTGGAGACTCCTTGGAAAAACAAAGAGCTGCTTTGTTTCTTTCCCATTGTAGGAAACTTTCCCACATCAAATCGGCAATCAGTTGTGCAGGAACCAATGTGGCACATAGGCAAGCCACTTAGAGACCCAATCTGAAGCTGCTTACATGGAAGAGATGCACCTAAGCATCCCTGTTTATTCTTAGGAGAAAGATATTCGCTTCTATGGTCTTGCCCAGTGGAAAATGGTGGCATAGTTTGAAATTCTATCCCTATCTACCTGCATTAATACCCAAACAACCACCCAGAACTTTTTCCGCAGCTTGAGTGCCCCTCTCTCTCCTGGGCACAATTCAATAGGCTCTGGTTGATTGCTGAGATGTGTGCTTGACAAGAGACAGTAAGGAAGAGGTGTATTTTACAGTAATGAATGAATGTTGTTATTGCACTCACAATCATGCTTATGTACATTGTTTATTGTGCCTCTACAGATGTGTCCTTGAGACAAAATCCCCCAACATCTGCCAAGCACTGGAGTTGATAAGAATATGGCCATGGAGAAGCAAAGAGGACATGTTCTACAAACTCCTCCAGTCCGCTGAGGAGGAAGAAAAAAGCATGAAGGAATGCAGTGTCTGAAAAATCAGAAAATTGATAGGGTCGAGAGAAGGGAAAACCAGGAGTGAGTGATAGCAGGTCACGAGCATATAACAAAAGCAACAGACAAGCAAAAGGAGCTGCTGATATCCAGGTTGCCCATATAAGGCTTCATGGCATTAAGGGATAGGCTGGATCTCCCAGGATCACTATGGGTATTTCAATACCCACAACTGGAATCTTTTGGTCTGGAAAATAATAATATTAAAAAACAAGTTTTTAGAACAGACGACCTTAAAACCAACACACTAAAAGGGACAAAACAAATAAAGAAATCATTCAGATTGGTCAGACTTCTTATACGAGGCATTTTAAGCACCATGAATACATTTATTTGCAAAAGGTCGGCTGGCCTGTGTAGCATGTACAGTGGCCTCCCAACAGATGACCTTAAAATGTGGAAATGGCAGAGGAACTAAATAATTTCTTTGTTTTGATCTTCACTGAGAAGGTTGGTGGAGATTGGTTGTCTGATGTAGAGGAGAGCAATAGAAATGAGATAGGGTCAGAAGCTAAAATAGGGAAAGAGCAAGTTAAAAGTTACTTGGACAAGTTAGACTTCTTCAAGTCACCGGAGCCTGATGATATGCACCCTAGGGTACTCAAGGAGCTGACTCAGGAGATATCTAAGCCATTAGCTATTATCTTTGAAAAATCATGGAAGCTGGGTGAGGTCCCAGCGGACTGGAGAAGGGCAAATATAGTGCCCGTCTACAAAAAGGGAAATAAGCAATCCAGGGAATTATAGACTAGTCAGTTTAGCCCTAAACACCTTATTCTCTTCTAGATGTTTGCAAATCGATTCCTTAATTATCTGTTCCATTATTTTTTCCAGAACAGAGGTTAGTCAGCTTGGATTTGTCAAAAACAAATCATGTCAAACCAACTTGATAGCTTTCTATGATGGGGTAATGAGCCTTGTGGATAGAGAGGAAGCGGTAGATGTGGTATATCTAGGCTTTAGTAAGGCATTTGATACAGTCTCACATCACATTCTCATTAATAAAATGGGGAGGTACAAACTAGATGGAGCTACTATAAGATGGGTGAAAAGCTGGTTGGATATCTGCTCCCAGAGAATAGTTATCAATGGTTCACATTCAGGCTGGAAGGACGTAACAAGCAGGATGCCGCAGGGATCTGTCCTGGGTCTGGTTTTGTTCATCATTTTTATTAATGACTTAGATGATGGCATTGAGAACAAACTTATAAAGTTTGTAGATGATACCACGCTAGGAGGGGTAGCGAGTGCTTTGAAGGATAGGATCACAATTCAAAATGATTTGGAGTAACTAGTGAAATGGTCTGAGATAAATAGAATTAAATTCAATAAAGGCAAGTGCCAAGTACTCCACTTAGGGTTGAACAACCCACTGTACACATACAAAATGGGCAATGACTGCCTGGGAACGAGTACTGCAGAAAGGGATCTGGGGGTAATAGTGGACCACAAGCTAAATATGAGTCAGCAGTGTAATACTATTGCAAAAAACACAAACGCCATTCTGGGGTGTATTAACAGGAGTATTGTGAGTAAGACACGAGAAGTGATTCTTCCGCTCTACTCTGCACCGATCAGGCCTCAACTTGAGTACTGTGTCCAGTTTTGGGCATCTCATTTAAAAAAGGATGTGGAAAAATTTCAGAAAGTCCAGAAAAGGGCAACAAAGATGATTAGAGGTCTGGAACATTTGACCTATGAGGGAAGATTGAAAGAGCTGGGTTTGTTTAGTTTAGAAAAAAGGAGACTGAGAGGGGATATGATAACAGTCTTCAAATACCTAAAAGGTTGTTAAAAGGAAGAAGGAGAAAAATTGTTCTCCTTAATCACAGTTGATAGGACAAGAAGCAACTTTAAGCAAGGCTTAAATTACAGCAAGGAAGGTTCAGCCTAGACATTAGGAAAAAATTTCTAACTGTCAGGGTGATTAACCACTGGAATAAGGTGCCTCAGCAGGCTGTGGAATCTCCTACAATGGAGGTTTTTAAGAGTAGGTTAGACAAGCACCTGTCAGGGATGGCTTAATGGGGGTACTTGGTCCTGCCATGAGTGCAGGGAACTTGACTCGATGACCTCTCATGGTCCCTTCCATTTTCTATGATTCTATGCCTGCCAGGCTTTCTACTGGGCACAGGTTGCCATTAAAACCTATAAACATTACACCATCTGCTAGAGAAAGGTGGGAAAGCACAGGGAATACATAAAGACAGACAGATGAATAGACAAACAGACAGACAGACAAAGTGAAGTTAATACAAAGGTCATCTAATAAAGCCTCAGCTCACAGCTTTCTATAAAGGCCAGTGTTCCTGAAGATACATGCCACATAAACCTTCCCTGATCAACTACTTTGAGGTGAGTGAAACACTCACAGTGATCCACAAGGAGGGGTACACCTTTCTCTTGATGTACTCTGTTGCCAGATTGTCGCGGGCCAAAACTGGGATATGAGTGCCATTTTTCACCCCACCACAGTTTAGGAACCCAATCATTGCGAAGGCATACACTATTTCAAACACATTTCCAAGACTCAAAGTACTCTGTAGCAGAGTGTGATCAATGGCCCTGCACACTTGCAGTAACACAGCACCAACAGTGGACTCCCTGACTCCAAACTGATTAGTGACCAACTGGTAGCAGTCTGGAGTTGCCAGCTTCCACTTAGTGATCACCACACACTTCTCTACTGAGCAGGCAGCTTTCATTCTGGTGTCCTTGCGCCACAGGGCAAGCTCTGTACAGAGTTCCACGAACGTGACTTTGTGCATTCCGAAGTTTACAGCCACTGTTTATCACCCAAGACCTGCATTATAACAATAAAATCCAACCACTCGGCACTTGTTTCACACACCCAAAAGTGGCAGGTTCCGTGAATGCAGACAATAATCCAGCGTTGTTCGTTTGCATGCCACAAAGCAGGTTAGGCACCTCGAATGTAAGTTTCAATTGGGAGCTCATCATATACTGCATGACCAGCTGTAACGTGTTCAGAATGCTGACAACAACAGTGGAGAGCAGTACAGGATCTGTTCTTTCAGAGAAAGATGGCAGGCGCTCAGGAAACTGGGGCTGTTGAAAAATACGGCAAAACACAATCAGAAACCAATGGAACGGGGAACACTGCATCATGAGACTTTGAGCCTGCACCCAGGATGCACTGTGATCCTCTCTGCCTTCCCACAACTCCCAGTGGCACAAGATGGTGAGTTGCACAGTGGGATAGCTGCCCATAGTGCACCGTTCTTACTGTTGATGCTAGAGCACCAACTGTGGATGTGCTTTGGTGATACGAGTCCTGTGCGCACAGACACAAGCGTTGTAATTATACCACTTTTTGACCATCCCTGTAACTTGTGTCTACAAAACTTTCTAGCGTAGACAAGACCCAGGCTTGAAGTAATTGGCTGCTGCGTAGAATTAGAGGCCTAAACTGGTGAGATGTTAAATGATCTTTAGGCCTTTGTTTAGCGATGTACTTAAAAATGTGTAACAAAAGTCAGTGATACCGCTCATGTACTTAAAGTCAGGCACCTACATATGTAATTTGTGGAATCATGGCCTTAATGAGAATGGAAAATGATTACGTTCGGTGTTATTTGACTAATCAAGACTTTGTAAATTTCTTGTTCTGCATACTGTGTGTGACCCAGATGAAAGGAAGTAACCACCACTATATAATTAACAGCATGGTATTTTAGTTTTTGTAGGTTTTGATAAAGTAGGGGCTGAGGGAAGAGGGCCTAAGACAACCTTAAGGTAAACAGGCAGAACCGCTGTGAATCTAATTTGACATGGTTCCTAATGCTCTGTGTGGAAATAACCCACATAAGAGGTTTTATCCCAGGGTCAACCAGCTACCAATTTCAAATTAAATTGCATCATATTTCAGAGAAGCATCATCTATTTATTTTAATCTATTCATAATTATTTTGTATTTGCACTTCACCCTTTTTTGCTGCTTCCTAGATAAATCTGTTTGCTCTTCAGTTTCACATCAGCTAACATATGTGGGACAGAGAATCACAACACAGTAAACCAGCTTTACAACCAATTGTCCCAGCATACAGTTTCAAAGACATGTCAGGATTTGCTGCACCAACAGACAAAGACACCGTATAAAACTCATGGAAATAAATCCTTCAAACAGCAAGAAAAACAACCGGCATGAAATGCAGCTCAGATTTCTTGATAGCCTTAAAAACCACTTCACAATCATTGGTGAATCACACCAACATTATATTGACATAAATTTTTTTGCTAAAACCTTTCTTTGTTTTTAAACAAACAAAAACAATTCTGGCAAAGTATCTTCTGTTTTGATTGTTCTGTGTCAACATCATACTGATACTGTACTGTAAAACCATCTCTTATTTCAGAAGTGAAAGAGATAGCACAACAGATTTTACAGGCTAAACTAAGGCCTTGTACACACTACACATTACAAGGCCACTCTGGGACACCGGAGCTGTCATACTTGTCAATTTCACTGCTCTAACAGAGCAGTGAAATTGACAAGTAGCCGGGGTTCCCAGCTCCCCAGCAGCTGCTGAGCTCAAGCCACTGGGGTTGCCAGCTCCCCTACAGCTTGAACTCTACTGCCGCGACCGGAACCCTGGCTGCCACAGGGCATGGTGGGATAGGTACCCACCATGCACTGCTCCTTGTAACGAAACTTCTCAGAAGCACGTGAATGCTCCTTTTCATTACAAGGACAGGGAAAAGCGCAATAAAAGCCACGTGACTTTTACCCCGCAATGGGCTTGCTGCGGAACAATTTTATAGCGCGTACATGGCCTAAGTGATGGTGAATTAAGGAGGTAAGCACTCAGAATTTTAATCAATGTTTTTCTATGCAGCCCAGCTAAATCTCCCAAAACAAAACCTAGAGCAAATATTTACCAACGTTGTTAATCAACATTGCTAGAAAAAACACACAGAAAAATATTTAGTTGCTTCTATGTTGCCTCTTCTTCTGGAATCAAATGTGTCTAGCACTCTCAGCTCCCACTGAAGTCTGAGACATGGATACCCAGCACACTACCCATGATTGAGCCCTGTGTTGTTTTACTATTATGATTATTCTAGATCTAAGTGTTAGATGGTTTCAAATATTAGATTAAAAATGCATAGCGGTGCAAAATGCTAAATTCGGCATTTGCTGTTTGAAAACTGTTCTTTACTCCCAAATAAGAAATAATTGGAGAACTCCTGCTACAGGCAAATTATTTCCCCACAGAATTCACAAGATACACAAAAAAGGATAATAACTCTCCCCCCACAAGAAATTAGAAAAATTATGCAATTATGTGAAAGGACTATGTGAAAATCATTTACTATTTAAAATATAAAGAGAACAGGTAGCATCCATCCAAAACACATTATTACAAAAACAAATCAGGAGAATATTTTTAAGTAATATTTGATTGAGTTCAGTTCTTCTAGCCACATACGGTATAAGAAAAACTACGGGAATTTATGGCCTCGCTGAACAATCAAAGACAAAAAAGAGAAGAAAAACAAGAATGCTAGTAGTTCATTATAGCTAGTTTACCAGGAAACTTCAGAGGGTCTTCACTATAAACTTACTATTAAATCCTGCCTTACTCACATAACTAAGTCTTATTTAAATAGCACTACTACCATGAGCAAGATTTGACTCCTTTGTACATTCAAAGAAGTACTTGCACACACAAAACCAAAAACCCTAAAATCTATATTTCCTTATCCATCTCCTCTCCTCAACATTATAGATTTTAGAATATTAGAACTTACCTGGCCTTAACCCAGAGCTCATTGACTGTACTTATATAACAGACATTTGCTGTCAATTATTTTAAAAGATGTGTCTGCTGAAGTTTTAATGGATAAGGAAAACTGTTCATAAGACTGTAAGACTTTAAAATAGGACACCAATACACTGGCATATTAACCTTAAGGATTCAGTCCCACTTAGATGGTATTATTAGGTTTATTAACAAAGAGCTAACTGATTACTCCCAATTGACCTCTCTCAGTTTACTAACTATTCCAAATACCAGAGAGATAGCTGTGTCAGGTTAAACAAACAAGGAATTCTATGGCACTTTTAAAGACTACGCATTTTATTTATCGCATAGCTTTCATGGGTGAATCCCACTTCGTTAGATACTAGAAATGGAAATTTTACAGTATGGGAGGGAAAAATAAATGCAGTGAAGGATAAGGTCATAAAATCAGTTCAGATTATTTCAGCAATTCAAACAAGTTATTTTGATTCAAACATTGTGGAACAACAGATAAGATGCAGAGGTGAAAAGGTGGGGAGGGTAATCACCTTTTGTAATGAGGAAATCAGTCGAAATATCTGTTCAAACCTAAGTTAATGGTGCCAAATCTTAGTCTTTAAAAGTGCCACACGACTCCTCGTTTGTTTTGCTGAATTAGACTAACATGGCTACATTTGCACATATACAGAATGGGCAATGACTGCTTAGGAAGGAGTACTGCAGAAAGGAATCTGGGTGTCACAGTGGACCACAAGCTAAATGTGAGTCAACAGTGTAACTGTTGGAAAAAAAACAAACATCATTCTGGGATATATTAAATGGGAGTATTGTAAGTAAGACACAAGAAGTAATTTTTCTACTCTACTCAGTGCTGCGTAGGCCTCAACTTGAGTACTCTGTCCAGTTCTGGGCGCCTCATTTCAGGAAAGACATGGACAAAGTGGATAAAGTCCAGGGAAGAGCAACAAAAATGACTGAAGGTCTGAAACACTTGACTTATAAGGAAGAAAAGAACGAGGCTTGTTTAGTCTGAAAAAGAGGCGACTGAGAAAGGACATGATCACAATTTTCAAGTATCTAAAAGGTTGTTACAAGGAGGAGGGGATAAAATTATTCTCCTTAACCGCTGATGATAGGCTAAAAAGCAATGGGCTTAAATTACTGCAAGGGAGGTTTAGGTTGGACATTAGGAAAAAATTCCTAACTGTCAGGCTGATTAACCACTGGAATAAGTTGCCTAGGGAGGTTGTGGAATCTCCATCACTGGAAGTTTTAAGAGCGGGTTAGACAAGCACCTGTTAGAGAGAGTTCAAGACAGTAGTTGGTCCTGCCATGAGTACAGGGGTCTGGAATCAATGACCTCTCATGGTCCCTTCCAGGTCTATGATTCTATATCTCTCTGGAATGTATTAGTTTAGTTCAGCAAAACAAACAAGGAATTCTGTGGCACTTTTAAAGACTAACACATTTATTTATCGCACAAGCTTTCATGGGTATGATCCCACTTCATCAGATGCATGAAATGGAAACGGAAGCATGTCAGGTGAATAAATACAGAGAAGGGTAAGTCACAAGGTCAGTTCAATCTTTTTAAGCAAAACAAACAAGTTGTTTTGATTCAAACAGTGTGGAGAAACAGATAATAAGATGAGAATGTTAAGAGGGGAAAATCACTTTTGGTAATGAGTAAGCCAGCCCAAATCTCTAATCAGATCTAATGTAATGGTGACAAATTTGCATATGAATGCTAACTCTGCAATTTCACATTGGAGTCTTGTTTTATAGTGTTGCTATTGAAGTACTGTAGCTGTCATGTGTTTCACAGAATGTGCAGGGAGGTTGAAGTGTTCCCCTATTAGTTTTTGAATATTACCACTCTTGCTATCTGATTTGCATCCTTTTATTCTTTGTGCAGAGACAGACCAGTTTGGCTAAGTATAAGGTGGGGGGGGCACTATTGGCACATGGTGGCGTACACCACTTTGGTGGATGAGCAGGTGAATGAGCCCTTGATGGAGTGGCTGGTTTGATTAGCTCCTATGATGGTGTCACTTGAGTAGCTATGTTGGCAACAGGGTCTGGTGCCTGCCTTAATGTTTCTGGTGTACGGTGTTTAGTTGCTGGTGAGGATTTGCTTCAGGTTGGGGGACTGTCTGTAAACAAGGAGAGATCTGTCTCCCAAGGCTTAAGAACATGAGGGATCATCTTGCAGGACAGTCTGTAGAATAGATCATGACATCCTGCAGAGAGGGAGAGAGTTACTCAACCTCCCCGACTATACAAGGGAAATAGTAAAACAGACCACACATATAGAGCATGGACTATAAACCTCCAGAAAGATAGGCTAGTAGCAGTAGTAGTAGTAGTAGTAGTAGTAGTATTACTGTAGTAGCTTTACTTAGAAGCCCAGTAATGGATCAGGATCCCATTGTGCTAGGTGCTGTACAAACACAGAACAAAAAGCCCCTGCTTCAATATCTTTCCACTATAATAAACATAACTGTTTCTTGTAACAATACAGCGCAAATATTTTTCTGACAGAAGTATGATTTCTGAGTTCACTGTGGCCCTTTAATCAGCATTACCTCAACGTGTACCTCTTAATATATGGATAATGGAAATAAACATTTCTCCCTCTGTGCGTCAATTCATGATTAAGCTAAACAAAATTAAAAGCGACAGAGTGCATAACACCAATTGGTTTCTCTGACTGTTCATCCACACTGTATGTCTGGCTGTGGTTTCAAAGAAATCTGGATTAAATAACATGATTCATATGTGAAAAGGCTGACAATAAACAGAATTTTAGTACCATTCAGTCGTAAAACAGCCAGCTTTTGCACTACAAGTCCATATTATGTCCATAAGAAATATTTTTCCTTTGAGAGCAATATACTGCATGTTTAATCTGTGTGCCCCAAAATTAAAACCAGACAGGACTGGTTTTACTGATTCCTGCCCTTACCCCCCATTCATACACACCTTTTCATAAACATTTGAAACAACTTACAGCAAACAGAGACACTAAAATATAATTACTAAATATAAAAGCACCCTTTAAAAATCTCATAACAATAAATTGGTTTGTTTAATTCTCCAGTTTTGTCATTTTGAATAATGAATGTTGTCTTTCTTAGGTCTTGTCTTCGCTTTGCTGGCAAAACTTTTTGTCGCTCAGGAATGTGAAAAAAACATTAAGTTTTACCAGCAGAGATTTTGCTGGCATAAGAGTTTGTGTGGACAGTGCTATGTCAGAGGGAGAGCTACTGGCTCTTGTTTGTAAGTTTTACGTGTAGACTAACTTTTAGAGGATAATGTTCACAGCATACCAGGACATTAATGGCTTGCTTTTTTGTAAGTGATTAACTGAAGTGGATGTGAAGTTTTTGATCAGTGCAAAAGTTGTTCACTGTGACTGTCAGCATGCCATTCTGCAAACATAAATTTAGGCCTATTCCAGGGCAAAGCAACAGAAGCTCCTATGAAACACTACATGTAAAAATTCAACCTTTCTCACACTTCGTAAGTGTTGCGAATTTTCCACTCCTGCTTTCTTGACTATTCTGTTAAGTCTCTTTGGCTATATCTACATTTGCTAAAATTAGTACTAATTAGTTAGTTCAAACTAACGAATTCGAACTAATTTTAGTTAGTTCGAATTAGCTTAATTCGAACTAGCATGGCCACACTGGAATGTTAGTTCAAACTAAGCAATTAGTGATCCCCATTCATTTCAATGGCCAGTTAGTTCGAACTAAGAAATTAGTTTGAATTAACATGGCCACATTGGTTTATTCAAACTAGTTAGTTAGAATTAACCCCTTAGTTTGAATACCCTATTCGAACTTATTAGTTCGAATTAAGGAAGTCCTTAATTCTAACTAACTAAAGCGTAGTGTAGCCATGGCTTTAGTTAGTTCGAATTAAGCCTCCTTAATTCGAACTAACTTGCCAGTGTAGACATAGCCTTTGAGGATGGGGCACAGGGTGACAACTGCCTGAAGGAGGTTTTAGGCATGGTAACTATTTATTTGTGTGGGACAAAAATGACCTATTGTTCTATGGAGTGGAAAAGGCATGATGTAATTGAGCTCATGTAGGGTTTTGTGAGGATTTCATTGTGCTGAGTTTCCTGAGCTGTGGTTGACTGAAATCCTTATCTTTTTATATCATAAATATGTGATACAACTGCATATTGCAACATGTTCTACAACTACAATATATGGATTATGACCAAAAAAAAAAACCCAAAACAAAAAACCAAAGCAGAACAGTTGGGTGCACTTAAATCCACACTATTCATGTGAAGACATAAAGATTATTATCTATATGTGTCACACTGATGCACAACACGACTTTTCTGGTCCCTGAAATAGAAAAAACTTGCAACCAGAAAATTGCATTTTCAGAGCTGGCAATAAATGAGCTATTGGAGAATTACCAGAACCTCTAAACGACATTATGTCCTCTATTGACATGACTGCTTAACTGTAGGTTTTTTTATATTTAACAGATGTGGATTATGCAAAGATACCTACAGATGTCTGCTCTGCTTATAAACTATTCTAAATTAGAGTGTTCTAACTGGACAAAGTCAGCATGAATTTTAAGTAGTTTATGAATTTCTAGTTGCATGGTGCTGGGAGTCAGGGCCGTAGAAGTTTTATCTCAGTCTTGAAATATGTTCCCTCTCTAGCTCGGGGCAAGTCGCATCATCTGTCTGCCCATTTCCGCACCAGTAAAACCTACCTCTGACAGGAGGTATTGTTAGGTTAAATGAATGCATGTGCAGCATTGAATATTGCCATCTGAATGCAAATATAATGACTGGCCCAAATCCTGCAGTCCTTATTCAGGCAAAATGTCAGCTGAAGTCAGAGGATCCCTAATTGGAATAGGGAACCTTAACTTGAAGCAGCAGAGTTGGCAGAGCTTACGGGGGCAGCAGCAGAGGCAAACTACACCTTTAACTCCACCACTAGACAATGGCTTTAGTGTTCAATACCAAGAGGCCCATTTATGTTATGTTGCTGTTAGAGCCACTTCTTCCCCTGCCCTTCACTAAAGGTCACTTGAAGATATGTCTACAGCACTGCAGCTGGAGACCAGCCTCCAGGACCCTCTGATGTGGGAGAGTCCCAGAGTTCTGGCTGCAGCCGGAGCCTGAACATCTACACTGCAGTTAAACACCCCCTAGCTTGCCTCAGTTGGCACGGGCCAGCCACGGGTTTCTAATTGCAGTACAGACAGACTCAGGGTGATTTCACATTCAGAGAGCCCCCTGAGCTGAAGTGTTTCTCTCAAGGTGCGTCTACACTGGCAAGTTAGGTCGACTTAAGGAGGGTTAAGTCACCCTACACAAAGCCACGTCCACACTGGGCTTTATTTAAGTCGACTTAAGCATTTCCTTAAGTCAACTTAATAACACCAACTCTTTAGGTCAACCTAAGCCTTAAATTGACTCCTTGAGTCAATTTAAGGCCAGTATAGATGGGGATTAGCGCTAAATTGACTTTATTAAGTCGACTGAAAGCCAATATATCGGCTATCTCTGCTGTTAAGTCGACTTAATAAAGTCAACTTAACTTTTCAAGTGTAGACATGGCCTCAGTGTTTTGAGGTGGCCTTTGAGTGTCGCCAAGGTAGTCTGTTTGCCTAATCCCCAAATAGCTTCATTCACACATTACCAAAGAGTCTTTTTTTTCCCCAAGTGATATCAGACTGCCTTAAACTGTAAAATGAAATGAAAAGGAAGGTACTGAAAACACTGTAGTTTAACAACATATAGCTGGCGAGCTTTCAACAAGTTCCAAAGTTCTCAACAGTGTTTAATTCCTACCAATCTAGGCTCTTACAGTGTCACTCATCACTAGGGTGACTAGATAACCCAATTTTATAGGGACGGTCCCGATATCTGGAGCTGTGTCTTATATAGATGCTTGGTACCCCCGACCCTATCCCAGTTTTTCATACTTGCTATCCGGTCACTCAACTCATCACCATGCCATCTTCACTGGCTGATTAGCAGGAAGCAGACTTTCACAGATGCTATATTGCTGTGTGGTTATAGTTCACACAGAGAATGGTTTTAGAAGATCTTGTGTGAGCTGGTGAATAGATTCCAAGATTTTATGGGCAAAAGAGATTATTATGACCATCTAGTCTGATTTTCTGTATAAACACAAAAGTATAGAACCTTCCTCATAATTTCTTCATCAAGCCTGTAATGTCTGCTGGACATATGCCTTTTTAAAAGATGTGCAGTCTTAATTTAAAGACATCAACTGATGATGAATCCATCATGTCCCGAGGTAACTTGTTCTAATACATTCTGAGATGGTCATTTTATTGGAAGCATTGCCTTTTTGTTCTATATTTGTACAGCACCTAGCACTCATCCTGGTCCACGAGTGGGCTTCCTAGGTGCTATGGTAATACACATGAATAAATATATATCCGGCAGAATGATTACACCATGGGTAACTCACCAACCTCATGGAATTTTATCAGGAGTTTGATCAGGTGCTGGGCACTGAGCCCAGCATGGAGCCAACCACGGTACATGATGACCTTGGTCACCCGGATGACGCCTTGCTGTCCCCCTGAGTCCAGTATGGGGATGATGGGAGCAAGCATCAGAGTCTAAGTTTGGAGTACGAAATGACTCTGTTTCTGCAACTGGATATAGATCAGGCTGTGAGACATGATCAAAAGCAAATTCTTGATCCAAGCCCAATGTCAGCATTATAGAAAAACAGATGACATGATGAAGTTGCTGTTTGAGCAGCACCACAGAATCAATCCCCAGTTGCTGGACACCACTATCCTCTGACAAGTTTCATTCACATTATCCCTTAATAAGATAATGATACAGATTTAATTATTTTTAAGTTACTATCACAACAGTGCATGTGCATCTAAGAATGGAATTATTAAAAATTAGTCATAGATTTCAAATGTCCTTGTCTTTAAAACCAGAAGTCAGCTGACTTCTGTCTTGTGAAAAGGTGGCCCTTCTCTGGGAGCATTATGGAATTGTAACACAAAACATGGAAATGCTTAAGCATGATGTTAGAATTTTCCAAGTTCTGTCAATATTATGCTAGAATGGCACCAAGGAATTACAGATGCCATATCACTGACTGTACATTGGATATCTGAAGGCACTCAAAGGATTAAATAGTAATCCTATTCTAAATGGTTCAATTTGTTGTTTGCCTGGCAACTTCTGGAAGTCAAAACAAACATGGGTAGATGTTTTTCTAAATTGAACTCAGAGACAAATACTTTCTTCCCAGTTGTTAGTAAACTAGTGCATATTTTCCATCCATTTATGTTCATTGGCATCATCTATACATGCTACTCTTTTCTCCTACATAGGATCCTCTAGTACAGGCTACTCTGCAGTACACAGTACATGGTACATAATACAGTATTCATAGTACATGCCACATGCATCCTCTCTAGTACATAGTGCATGCTACTCTCTTCTCCTATAGAGGATCCTCTCTAAACCTCATTAACTAAGCTGAAACAAGGTAGTGGAAGGGCTAACACTTAAAAACAATATATTGGTCTAATATCAACTGTAAAAAGTGACATTGATTTTAAAAGGCCATTTTAAAACTTCACTAAGAAATCCTGTGGCTGTTTATGAAACTTCCAAGCTGTGATATACAATTTATATATAATTTATATGACAAATACAGTAAGCTGTTATATAATTAAGAATCCTCATCAAATTACAGCTTTGGATTCACTTAAGCAAAATCCATTATTTTCAACATAAACAAGGCTCTGTCCTGAAGTGATTTTTCAGGGCCAGATCACCACCTCTCACAAGTAATACACATGGGAGAAACTTCTGTGAAGTTCCCATCTTGGAAATCCCCTTCACATCTCACTGGGAAAGTAATCCTGGGCCATCTGCAGGGATGTCTGGGTCTCCAGCATCAGCTCTGGATCTCATCCCTGGCTTTGTGGCACTGCATCTCCATTATAATGAGGCTACCAAGTACTCTCCTTGGCCCAGGGCTTCCCCAGCACCTCCACAGAAAAGATTAGGGAGTCATAGGTTGCACTGTCTTTTGTGACTAAGATTCACAGGGCTGAAAGGGAAACGTTGTATGTACCCTTTGACTCCCCTATTTTCACTCACCTATGCACCCTCAAACCCACACCTTGTACAGCAGTGACTCCTCCAAGATCCAGGGAGGGTGAGGAACAATATCATGAACATGACTGATTCCCCCTTTTCATAAAAAGTGGGAAAATCCAAGTTTGGAATGCCCTGTCTTCCTTCTGTGATCTTGCTTTGGGTGGGATAATCTGTTCCTAGTTTTAAGAACATAAGAATGGCCATATTGTGCAAAACCAATGGTCCATCTAGCCCAGTATCCTGTCTTCAAACAGTGGCCAATGCCAAGTGCTTCAGAGAGAATGAACAGAACAGGTAATCATCAAGTGATCCATCTCACTGCACATTCCCAGCTTCTGGCAAACAGCAATCCCTGCCCATCATGGCTAATAGCCATGAAGTTACGTACTACTTTTTTGAAGAACTAGATAAGATAACATCTTGATCTTCATAACATCCTTTGGCAAGGAGTTCCACAAGTTGATTGTGTGAAGAAATACTTCCTTTTGCTCATTTTAAATCTGCTGCCCATTAATTTCATTTGGTGAGTCCTAGTTTTTATGTTATGAGGAGTAAATATCACTTCCTTATTTACTTTCTCCACATCAATCATGATTTTATAGATCTCTGCCATATCCCCCATTAGTTGTCTCTCTTCCAAGCTGAAAAGTCCCAGTATATTAATCTCGCCCCATATGGAAGCTTTTCCATACCCCTAACCATACCTTTTCCAACGCCAATATATCTTTTTCAAGATAGGGAGAACGACTCTGCATGCGGTATTCAAGATGTGGGCATAACATGGATTTTAAAAGAGGCAATACAATATTTTCTGTTTTAGTATGTCTCCCTTTCTTGAAGATTCCCAACATTCTGTTAGGTTTTTTGATTGCTCTTGCACATTGACTGGACATTTTCAGAGAACTATCAACAATGATCTCATTCTTGAGTGATAACAGCTAATTTAGACCCCATTCATTTTATATCTATATTTGGGATTATATTTTCCCGTGTGCATTACTATCAACACTGACCGCCATTTTGTTGCCCAGTTACCCAGTTTTGTGAGATCTCTTCGTGATTCTTCACAATCTTCTTTGGACTTCACTATATTGAGCAATTTTGTATTACCTACAAATTTTACCACCTCACTGTTTACCCCCTTTCCACATAATTTATGAATATGTTGAATAGTACTGGTCCCAGTACATACCCTTGGGGACACCATGATTTACCATTCTCCATTCTGAAAAGTAGCCATTTATTCCTACCCTTTATTTCCTAACCAATTACTGATCCAGGAGAGGACCTTCCCTCTTATCTCATGACCACTAACTTTGACTCCGTAGCTACAAAGGGAGGCTATAGTATCATGGAAGCCAATGAGAATAAGTAAGTACCAAATAACATCTGAGTAAGAGTAAGAGAGCTGCTGAGTAAGAGGGCATCTGAGGGTAATCTGAGTAAGAGGCATCTGGAATAAGAGGGCTTCAGGTTTAGCCCCAGTACACAAGAGTTTCTATGATATTCTACGTAAGCTGACCTCCGGTCCAGATCTGGAATATTTTTTCTTTCATTTATCACATCAAGAGTATGCTAAGACTTTTAAAGATAGAAATGGAGAGTGCAAGTTTTAGGCAGCCGCACCAGGAATTTCAAATTTATAATATGTTTAATGTGCAAAATGAAAATTCATAACTTGGTTCCCAATGCTGCAAGGTACTGCCTCATCTCTGACGCAAGAGTGGAGGCTGCTTAGCAACTGTTGTAAGATTATCACCACCTTGGAAAGTCCTGAATACACATTTAAATTCCCATGGCAAATCTGTGCATTACTTCATATTTCATTGGCCTTGGACTTCCTTCCTACACTTACAGATACAATCAGCATTTAGACACTCGGCAAAAAGTGATTCAATACCTATTGTTCCTATTCCTCAATCAGCCAGGCAGCAAACATGTATATTCCTGCCTTTCTCTATAATTACTAACAATATTTATTATAAAGGCAGTGCACCGAAGTCCACGGCAATAGTTCTTTTATGTTTGTTACACTGCAACAAAACATTTTGATCACAGAAAAACAATGTCTTAAGTTCACAAAGCTGAAAACCAAGATGCACAAAACTGAAGCATTCCAAAGTTAAAAATAATCATTTTAAATGGCAAGAGCTGAGCTGTAATTTTGTGCAGTTCAACATGACATCATGGTTTATATGGGGCTAGCTCAATAAATCAACCCTCACCTAATTAGAGATCCTACTGCAAATCTACATTATTCAGACAAATAATTAAAACAGGACCATCTATATAACACAAGCCAGATATGTTTACTAAAATATGTTCTTTTCAATCTTTTTTAGCTTCACTGCAGCTTACAGAGCTTTCACATTTAGTAAATTACAGTCCTTAAGCATTTATTTTAGTCTGACTTCATTTTCAAGGAATTCTTCAATTAACTTTACACTACTTTAAGCTCTTCATCCAATGAGAAAACAATCTGTGGACGCTAACTCCTTCCAAAGCCAACGACTGCCATCCATGATCAACTTTCAGACTTACTGTCTTCTCAGAACCAGGCTCTGTTTGCTTAAAACCAGCTAGCTGTCACATCATTTTGACAAGCAATATTTTTAAAAAAGGAAAATAAAGGAACAATACATTGTGATGATAGATTAGATTTACTGTCACTTTTTGAATGGATTACAGCACAGCGTAAATCAAACCAGAGCAATCTACTCAAAGTGAAAAGTCCTGATTGGACAAGTTATTACAAAATCTTCTGTGCATTTGCTGTTCATTTGTGACCCACTTTTTTTTTCTTTTTGGATTGTGGGTTTTATTGAAAGCAGAAGTTTGTAAAATGTCAAAACATTTAAAGTCCAACGGAAGGGTGCTACCCAGCAAAGGGAACTGTCATTGGAAATGCAAGACGCTTTTTTAATTGCTAGATAACCTGCAGCTAGTGCAACTATCATTTACTATGTACAAGATGTTAAATCAAAGGCCAAACACACTTTCATTAATCTTATCTCATTTAGATATAGGATTCTTTGCGAAACAGTGGAGGGATTTTTCCCCTAAACCTTGAGTTTAATTCATTATTTTTGCTGGGTTAAAAAAGAAAAACATTTTACTTATCAATTGCAACAACAAATACAATGTTAAAATATCAGGCCAATAACCCTAGAGCTAGCTTTTAACATAACGTATAAGACCACAACCTAGAAGAAATGGGAATACGCAGAAAAGGAGACACCTGTTCAGTACCAGTTTAATTGACGCACGCTGTTTTGACAAACGCTAACCAACCAAAATTATGGCAAAGTTTTAATGTACTCAACTATTTTACAATGAACCCAAGCACACTCAAGACTTTCACATGGAGTGGAGAAATATGTTTACAAAGACAAGGCAAATGGATTTCCTGTAAGTACATGCAGAATAAGCAGGTGGACAGAAAGATCCTTTTAGATTTTTGCTGAACATATTTTAGTTCAAGATAATATTGCACCCAACATGCACTCATAGCAAAAAGAACTGGGGGAATGTTGGCAAGGTTGCAAGAGCGTTGAGGCCAATAATGAATCCAGAGTCTATTGCCCAGAATGTTCTAAAGTGTCTGACCTTTAGAAATAATCCAAGTTCTCTCTCTCTCTCTTTACTAGTTCTCATCGATTGTATGTAGGCACTTAAATAGCTGTGTACCAAGCTAACAGCTAAGTTAACAGGGCTGCATGCTACTTGAACAGCACAACTTTCTCCAGTTCTCCTACTGTTTGTTCTCCTTCGTTCCTGCACGTCCCTGCTGGGGCACAGCAGGAAGCGCAAATCTATTACACTTCAGTTCAGGTGTTGATGCAGGCTACATACTGGAGCAAGTAATGGCAAGTGTTAGGCGTAGTCCTCCAATTTAAGCAGCAGTAAAAGTCTCAAGCCCCTTGAAAGCATCTGAGGAGAGAGAGTTATGCGGTCTTCAATATGCTAATGAGGGGATTAGCAATGTGCTTCACTCTTAGGCCTTATTCTCCCTCCCAAGTATGAGCAATTTGGTGGCTGCACAGGAGCACTCATTAATGCAGAATTGGGTTCTGCTCATCACAGCCTTAATCTCCACCAGCCAGCATTCATATTACCACCGTTCCAACTGGCAGCAAGCAGACCTGCAATTAATTCTAACAAGAGCTGCTAAAGAAAAATGAACCTCCAAACCCAGTATCTACACCCTCCTTATCCTTTTTCACTTGTCCTTTATTTAAACAAGGAATAAACAACATTTGAAGTGGTTTCAGAAAATAAGGTGGGTCAGACTTCCTGTTAAAAACCATCCTGCAGGGATGCACTGTAGAACTCTTTATATGGTCAGAAGGGATGATGGTGGAAGGAAGAGACTTTTGTGACATCATTAATCCTAACTCAATAAACCCACAGAAACCCTTTTAGAGAATTTGTGCAGGTCTTGGGATCCATGTATGAGAAGGACTGCAACGAATACTCTACATTACATTGTATTCCCCCTCTTCTGCAAGAGAAAAAAAGGGGGCAAACTCAAGTGGACTCCATAGGCATGAGCTTTTCAGGATTTCTTTCTGAAGTTGGGAACACCTTTCTTTCTTACAGGCAAATTTTAGGATGGTCAAGGATTTTTACTGTCAGAATGCCTCAGTTTGAAAATCAAGGGATTGTTGTGGATCTTTAGGGTTTTTCTGGTTATGAGGGTGGAATTCCAAGTGAGTTCCATGAGGGGAGCAACCCCCACACTTTTCTAGGGATGATTTCCATTGCATATCCAATCTCCTGAAGTTTCCTTGCCCCTATAACTCAATCAGAGATATGTCCTGGCCCATAATTATTGAATGAAGATTTTTACTCAGGTTCTTCCACCATTTCCCCCAAATATCTGCCTTCCAGCTTCTTCATCTGATATATTTTTAACCATGACCAACATCTAATCTGGGAACTATTGCTCCCATTAGTCTGATTTGCAATTAAAAGAATCAAGGATGAGTTTCTTGAACAAATCTGAAGCCTCAGTTCTGTTACGAGATGCCATTAACTAGTTTATAAAGTCAACTTGCTTTAAAATGACTCTTCATGTGGACAGAACCATAATGAATAATCTTTGTAAAACTACAGCATTTAGGACCACAACCATAAAAAATTCCTCTCATCACCAGTAAGTGACTGGTGATCTTTTAAAACAAAACAAAACCCAGAATTTCCCAAAATTACTTCTGCAAGCAATAGTAAAAATTAAACGAGGTGACCTCCCTAGAGCAAAGCCACAGTTCTATTTTTGTAATGTGTGCTTTTGAAGCCCAATGCTTATAGAATGAAATATTTTCAGTCTCTTGTGTAAACTTGTACAGATTGCTTGCTATTGATCTTCTGAGTCATGTTTCTGGCAGTAAATTAGTATCCTACTAGAAAATATAAGAGCTAGAGAACAACTGATGTAATGTATAAGTAATTTAAGTCTTTATTTAACTCTTTCTACATATCAAAAGGAGACACTATCTGTACAAAATAAGGATATCCAAAGAGATTGAAAACAAAGAACCAAAATAGAGTGAAATTTAAGGGACCACATTTTAATATGAAGGATTTGGATTGTATTTATTTTAAAAAAATACTTAAAGACTATGAGCTATATAATGCACTGTTACTAAGGTTTTTGATTTTGGGGTTTTTTATTTTGGGGTTTTTGGTTTTGTTTTGAGGGAAAATGGTTGTTTCAGTCTATACGGCTTCACTCGGAGAACAGGATTACAGTTTAATTAAGCTGTTATACTCAGGCTGTTAAAGCCAAATGGGAAGACTATGTTCCTTCAGTGAAGTAGGGCTTGAGGTTTTTGGTGGCGGCAAAAATCATCATGAAAATCTTCTGCCCTTTACTCTTTCTCCAGCTGTGCATGTGATATCTGCATATCTATTGATATCAATGAATAGTACGCTCCCAGAATTTATCTTGAGCCTCCATAGAGTTAATCTGAGAACACCAACAAATCATCTACTAGATGGAAGGGTAGTACAGAAGCACATCTTTAGAGAGTTAGAGGACTTAGCCACACAAATCTCATTCCGAGTAAGTCTATTGCAATAATCATTTGGATACTAGGTGTTCTTTGGCTTGTGTTATGCAGGAAGCCAGACTCAATGATCATAATGGTCTCTTCTAGCCATAAAATCTATGAAAATTCAGTTCGTTTGGTTTGAAGACAAAGAGATCTCATTTCCCAACATGTATTACATTTCTTCTTTCTTTTATTTTTAGTCCTCTATAAACATACAAAACACAGAGGAATACACTGTATACAGAAGTGCAGAAGATGTGCTCTCACTTGCCTCAGAGTCCAACAGCTATTTGCTGTCCAAGTGACACATGGATTTGACCAGAGAGATGGCAATATCAGTGTTTCCATAATTCTTTATGAAGAATTACAGGATTTAAAATGTCTCTTTCCAGCATTACCTCGTGCTTGGGCCTCTCGCTGATTAATTAAAACTATATACATATAGAAAAAGCAAACATCAGCGCCACAATGCTATGTGCCAATATACAGTATCCTTGGAGAAAAGAAATAGCCTGCAGTTCTCGGACATACGTTAATTTCCATAAATTAATTGTGAATTGTCACCAGACAAGATCTCTTTTCTAAAAATTCCATCAACCACCAAATATATCCAATATACAGGAAATTATAGTTGTATTACTCTCCACGATGTACCAATTCTCCTCTCACTAGTATGACCAATGGCAACTTCTAAATACTGGTCTTGTCCCTAGAACTCTATCATCGCAACATACAATGGGTGACTCTAGGGTCAATATTGGCTGTGCAGGGGGGAAAATATACTGGAGAGTCCCTTCAATTGCTAAAAAATCCATAAACTAATGACCTAACAAACTTCTCTATTCAAAGCAGCAAGAATATGAAATCCTGTTTTTGCAACCCTTGGTCTTAACATTAAACCCAGAATTCAGTGAGGTACTTAAGCATTTGCGTAACTTTAAGCAGAAGAGTAACCCTATACCTCCTCATTGCATTAAGGCCCAAGCAAGTTACAGCCTCACTCATACCTGCCAATTACACCCTTAGTGTTCCTACATTTTTAGCATTGAAAATAGGAATGAAAAGCAACTGAAACACTGATTTGAAACCTTCCAATGTGCTGATAGCAGACAAATAACATGTATAATTAGTTGGGGATCATCTTGTTCTCATGTTTTTTGCTATGATGCAGAGTCCATGCACTATTAGTAAGGTACGCCCCACTTTGAAAAGCACCAAGGTAAAATTTCAAAGCTTTGAATAAAAAAAAGTGAAAATACTTTACCAAATGAGAAATTCCAGCAAAGATAACAGCACTATAAGAAGTGTTCTTACCTAAGATTAAGAAAAGAATCATCATTAAGTATCTCACTTTAAAAACACCAATAATTCCAAAATAATAAATTGTGGATATCATGACAACCATCCAAAGAAAACAAGAAGCTACAGCAGAACAGGAAATTGCCATTTCTTTGACTCAATAATTAACATGGAGACCAATAATGTACAAAAACAAGTCATAAAGGAAATTTTGCATTAGTACAGGGAAACCCAAGAGACCAGTTTTTAAAAAAAAGATTACTTAATAGAGGTGGGTTTCAACTAAAATTCAAAAAAAACTATACTGGGAACCACGTGGAGATTTAAAACAGAGTTTTGCCTGCTAGAGATGAAGATCCTTCATTCAAGTCTCGTTGTTTTTAAAAATGGGCAATACTACATATTTATTTGAATACATACATGTGTGCATGGACTCATATGCAATCTTGAAGTGTTTGACCATGTCTTTGCTTGTCCTTACCATCTTGAATTTTCTACACACATCAAGTTTGAGTCCAAATAATTGTTAACTTTTGTAAAGAACTGTAATCAAAGCAATTCATTTGGCAGTTAATTACATTTTGACTACACCACCCCCTTCTCTCTCTTTTATAGTAGCAAAGAAAGAAAATGGGATTAGGGGACCATAAACTGAATGAACACACACACACACACACACACACACGTTTTCCAAATATGTTTTTTTAAAAAGTTTCAAAATAAAAATTTCAAAATGTCAACTCTAGTTATTACAGGTTAAGAAAACTCAGATTCTTTCTTTAAAATAGTTTTTTAAAAGATGTTATTTATCTTTGCTTCTTCTTCCTTTTGAAAATTCTTTGCAGTTCATAAATACTTTTAGTGAGCCATAATCGTCCTGCAACCCATGATCTCCAGTGAAAGGAAAATATATTTTATGAATGGGGTCATAAGAAACCTGTAGCTAAATCCACAGTAAAACCTGAACAGGATTGTTCCTATACTTGGTTTGAAATTAAAGTCTCCATAAGCAATGACGATTTGGATGTTCTGTTTATTTGTCCTTATCCTTGTTTTGAAATTAAAATCTCCATAAGCAATGATGTTTTGGAGTCTCTGTTTATTTGTTCCTCATTGATATAGAAGGCGTGCAGCAAATCTCTTAAAAGGGCCTCTTTTTTTGGAGTTTAATGTACCCGCCCGACACACACCCACACCATATATCTTTTGAAAGTTCGTTTTTTATATCTGTTTAGAAGAGATATGATGCAGAGCTGTCAAGAGGTGCCATAAGCCTGTAGGCTGGCGAGGTGAAACAATCTTACTCAAGTGGGTATTTTTGCATAGTTCCAGAAACACTGCAGCATGACAATGACTACAGATTTTGCCATTTAAATTTAATTTCAAACACTTTCAGGTGATGTTCATTGGTCAAAGCTACCAAAACACATTTTAGCAATTGGTTTTGCACAGGCAAGGTTTTTATTCCCAGAAATGATTATGTTGTTTTGTATACAACAAAAATGGTGAGTATCAACATTTTGCAATATACTAACATGAAATGTTTTCATATTAACAATTAAGAATATGCAGGAGTATCTCACAAGTGATTTTAACAATTTTCTGTATTTCAGTCAAAATTTGCTGACCAGATCAGTCTCAGACCGAAGGTTACACACTAGTAGCACTAGACTGCACACCCTCAGTTTGTACTGCATAGTGCAGGGGTGTACAACCTTTTTTGGCCAAGGGCCAAATTGCATTTTCTAAGACCACTCGAGGGCCACAAATGCAACGTTATATGTCGTATATATGACAGCGCCATGGTAAACTAAAATAACATTCATGAATATTGTAATTAACCACAGTTCTATGCACATATTTTTAAAAAAATTATTTTTGTATGCAAAAGCGAACAGTATTTGAACACCAGTGTTTACTTACTAAATTCAAGTTCAACACAAAATTTCTCATGCGCTTCTTAAAGTACTAGTCACTAATGAGATGGCTGTGACTGAATGTGTTGAAGTACTTTATCTATGTTTAGTTCTATTTCAGCTGTTGCAATCTTCAAAATGGAACTGTTATCAGTCAAATTTGATCTCAGTTTATTCTTGTTCAGACTCATGATTGAGAATGTTTGTTCGCATAAATATGTACTTCCAAATTTTCTCCAGGCAGGCTCTTCTCCCCAGTCTCCCCTCTTCCCTGTCCCTGCGCATGGCGGCTCCTCTCCCCACCCCAGCCCCTTCACTTTCACCAACACGGCTCCTTATCTCTCCCAAACACCCCCCCCAAGTGCCTTTCCCTGTGTGCCGCGATTCCGGCTCAGCACATCTATCACCTCCCACTGGCGCAGTGCCTTGTCCTCGCCCTTCTGCTTCCCGGACTCCCCGAGCGGCGGGGCAAACAGGAGCAGCGAGTGCGAGGCGGTGCACAGGCAGAGAGCGCATGGTGCGGCGCTGCCAGATTGGCTGGGAGCGGAGCGTTGCCCTGCGTGGCCCTGTGGGCCACAAGACCGTGCTCGCGGGCCGCGTACAGCCCATGGGCCGCAGGTTGTGCACCTCTGGCATAGTGGATAGATATAAATGTATGTAATTCCTAATGTAATATTATTCCATTTGTAACGTTTTTTAGATACGTTGTAGCATCTAGTATACCTAGTAGAAAGTTCTAGCTTGTAATTCCCTATGCATGTAACTTTGGAAATATTCTAGAAATTAACTTTTTAACTCAGTATCAGTGTTAGAAATGACAATACATAGTTTCATACTATGAATATGCAAAAGCTATGAGAAAAAGAAGTGGCCTAACAAGTATGTTGAGGACGAAGTCCACAAAAAAAGTCCTCGTCTCTTCACTGAAAAGGAATGAAAAATATGGGACAGCTCTTTCCAACTATGTCATCAACAATATGGTAAACCCGTCTGACCTTGAATCCCATCCAGAGGTTATCATCAACATGTCTACTGGACTGCAAGTGAAATCCTATGTACAAGAGTCGCTACTGAACATAGCAGATGTTGGTGAAGAAAAAAAATAGAGAGATTTGCGAGAGGTGTATTTGATCGGAGAAGACATTACAGCTTATTCAGCATACTTACAAAATCTGTCATTCAAACACTTGCTAACATGGCCAAGAAGACCAAATTTAAGTCTGGCGAGAGAGGGACAATCACAATAGCTATCAGTCTAGAGACTGTTTTCTGCAGAGCTGAGTCCTTAGCAAGATTTAAAGATATTTCAGTGGCAGCTGTTCTTAGTCACCCAACAAGATCGGTGCTTATGTCCCTCTTCCATGCTGATGGAACAATAAAACAGGCAAGGCTGAATTAGAGCATCAGCTGGAAGCTCAAGGTGAAACAATCAGTGAGCTAAGAGAATGCAACAAAGAAACCACAATGTACATCAGACCAGGGCTGTCTTACAAATGATGGCTGGAGACAAATTCCACACCTTTGATGAATTGGCCACTGAGTACTTGAGGTGGGTTCTAAAAGAATTTGACAAAGCTAATTCAGTAACCAAAGGTTTTGACAGATATGGCAACAGTAAGAAGACTGCACTGGGAAGGATCTAAGATTGGAGGCAAGAAATACCAGATGATTGGTGGATGCTCTATGCCTGCATGGAAAAAGTTTCTAAATGTGGTATCCAACAGAGAGTCATTAGTAAAATTTCTTTTTGAATATATGGTTCAAGATGTACCTGAGTGTAGAAGCACTCCCCACACAAACAGTCCTCCTTGCTGGAGGCTTCTCCAATGGTGAAGTAGCAAAGTTCATCACCATTAGAGGTAGTGAAAAAGCCTAAGACTTCCACAGAAGTCAAGAGGAAGTGGATGGCTTTGAGTTCTCTTGGTGTCAAATGGCCCAAATTAGGTCACCTGGTACAGGTGGTTTAGTCCTTGCTGTTCACTCCTTTCCAAAAATGAGCAACATAGAAAATACATGGGTTGGAACAGGCACCATTACCAACTCAACGGATAAGCTTTGCAGTGACTTTGGATGGGAGGGAGCACCCAAACCAGTAAGATGCCTACCTGCCTTGTTACTAAGGGCACCTTAATGCTATGCTGCTACAAATCCAAGCCCTGACACCAGTGGTTAACTAGCCTATAAGCATAAAGGTCTCATCATGGCTTCCACCAATATTGCAGGGTGACCCCAACAGCCCTTCCAGTTCTGAGTCTCCCCAAATCCATTTATCCCCAGTTCTTAATGGCCAAACACTCAGACTTCTCCCCTCCAGTTCAGCATCCCAAAAGAGTAAAACCTGCCCCCAGCTGTCAGTTCATTCGGAGATATACACTTCACACAGTTTGCACAACAGAGACCTGGCTGGGATAAAGAAGAAGCAAAAGGTTTATTTGACAGGAAAAAACCCCCACAGATTCAAAGGTGAAATAGTAAGAAAAAGCAAACATGTTACACAGAAAATAAACAAAGACAGAACCTCACTTTTTACACTTCTTTATTAACAAACTTCCATTTTTTTTATATATTGCCTCCAAGTTTCACAGCATATCTCCATCACAGAAGGGATCTGGTATTTCACAGAGAGAACCTGACCTTGATGCTGGCGCTCAGTTTCTCAATGTCTTCCATTTGAAACGCCTTCTCTTTCAAGGGTTTGCAGCAGGGAAGAGGGTTCTCTCTCAGACTATGGTGACTCACGGTGGAGGAAATTCCTTCCCCTCTTAGGGCAGGTCTACACTACAAATTTACATCAGCACAGGGGCACCAATGCAGCTGCAGTGCTATAGCACATCTGGTGAAGATGCTCTAAAAGGACAGGAGAGAGGGCTCTTCCGACAGCTTAGTAACTCCACCTCCACGAGAGGCAGCAACTATGTTGGCAGGAGAACTGTCTACACAGGGAATTAAGGTCAGTATAACAATGTCACTCAGGGGAGTGGATTTTTCACACTTGAGTGACAGAGTTATACCAAAGTAAATATGTAGTCTAGAAGGCTAACAATTGGAAGACCAAGTGCCAGAGTGCCTGAGGAAGTTTTGTGGATTCTCTACAAAAAATAGAGTACCACCGCCTAACATAAAGATACTTATATAATCTGAATTCTTCCTTTAGTCTTATTACTACATCATTGTGATTTAAACACTCCAAATGGCAGTAGAAATATAATAAATAAAACATAACATCACTATTATTAATAAAAGATGGAATTTTTTTCTGCTTTTTTTGAAGAGACATCACAGGGTTTCTTTGAGAGAGAGTGAGAGACACTGTAATGTTGTTGGCCCCTTTCGAATTTGAAACACTTGCCAAACAGAACACAAGAAAATCTGTAAAACGAAAAGCTTGGTGGGAAAATGAAACACTAAAAGATGTTGCCTGGAAAAAACTGTCTCACCACCTACATTAACAAACCTGGTGATTATGGTAAAAATAGTGATGGTGAACAGCACTGAATACAGACGAACTACATGTAAAGGCAAGACACTATTAAAACATTGAACAAAGCAAGTTATTTTTGTTCTGAGTGAGGCATGTCATATGTAAGCAGCACGTAAGCCTCTTAAACCAAGAATTAGGTAATCAAATAATTGCAGACACTGCATCTAGTTCTAGCCATTAAAGCAACTTGGTTACTTTGGTTTATTACACTTGTTATTAGGTTACCTGAGCCAGGACTGTCTTTAGTAACATCTGTTTCCTGCTTTTGGACTCTTCCTTAATCAGAACTCCCACTAAACTCAGGAGGAGTTTTATACTGAGTAAGGAATGCTGAATGGGGTTCTTTGCATATGGTTTGCTACTTAAATTAAGTAGCTAAGTGAAATTTCAGTTCAACATTAACTGGACTGCTGATAAAGTCCTTCCTCAAGATTCCAGGTGATGAGTTTTTACATAGCAGACAGAAAGTATCTAAGTTCTATTTTTGACTTTTACTTTATTAAAGAGAGGTTGTACTCCAAATTTGGTTTGGGTGAACAAAAACAAAAAAACCTTTTACATTTTTTTAAAAAAGTAAACAAGTTTAAAATCTGTCAGTATAAGGCTACTTACGTATTTCTGGACCTTTTCCACTGCTCATGCTGAAAGTTCTTTTAAAAAACTCATATATAAATAAATAAGTGAAGAGCCATTTTTGGTTTTCAAATTCTTTCATCTTTAATACACTCATTGTTTTATGCAGAACTCAGTGAAACCATTAGTTAAACCAATGCAGTTTTCATAAGACTTCTTTTTGTTTGGAAAAAAGTGCAAGCAATGTTAAGGTTGCACACTGCAGTTTTAACAATGTCCCTTTGTGTATATGTATTATGGTAATCTTTAATTTTATAATCATATATTTCACAAATAATACCGTAGAATTTCTTCCATGACTTATTCCAAAGGGGTAGCCGTGTTAGTCTAGGTCAGCAAAACACAAGGGCCACAGGACTCCTTCCTTTTTTGTTTTCCATGATTTAGAACATCTCGAATTTAGAAACCTATATATTTACACTGTTTTCATTTCAGTGACTAGTATAACTAACAAATGTATAATTACATAAGTTCTCTTCTCATTAAGATAGGTGTTTCAATAATGTAAATCAGCAGCTATGTATTATACAATTTATTTTCAACCAACAATACAGTCTGTGTTACATACAATTCAGGGAATTACCAGTTTGCTACCAGTATACTTCTCAAGTGAACATTGTTTCAAGTGATGCCATTCATCTGGGTCCCAACAAACTTTGTGTTCCCTTATTTTTATTAAAAATACCAGAAAATAAGAATTATGAAACTGAGGTTATAGATAGAGCCCTGCACGGATACAAAAAATGTGGATCCACAACCGATCCATATCCGGGACATGTAAGCACATATCTGATCCACAATCCGCATCTCTATGTTTTGTGGGTATCCACAACTGCCCCGCCTCCACCTTGCAGCAGCTCCGCTCCGCTCAGCTCCTCGTCATTACACTGTGTTTCTGTTTTGTGTTCCTGCCTGTATGTGTTCTGTAATGTAACAACTTAAAATCAGGGGCTTAGTAAATGTGCACACACTGTTTTTATTTTTAACAACATTATAGAGAGTCCTAAGGATCCTGGTGCAAACTCTGTGTTTTCTTCTGGGGCAGCTGCCTGTCAGTTCCTGGATTGTTAAGAGAGCAGCCACTGCCTCACACAGAGCCCGAGGAAGGGGGCAGGGAGGGTGGCATTAGCCAGCAGCTCCCAATACTGTTTGTTCAGAGCCCTGCTGGCTCTGATCATCTGGTTATTCCACCTACTAGAGTGAAGATCAGATCACAACTGTTCAGCATGGGCAAGGTAATTCATTCAGCTGGCACCCAGAGAAGAGGGGAAGCAGCAGCCCATCATCAGCTGATGTGTGTGGGCTCTGGTGAGCTAGGTTCAGGGAGCCCAAGAAACAACTGAGAGGGGCGAGAGTTGCCAACAGCTCTCAGTGTTTTTCAGAGCCTTCGCTGGCTCCCATCTGAGCAAGTGTTATCCTGCCTGGGCTGGGCTGGGAAGTCTGGGCTGCTGCATTTTCTCAGCTGATCAGTGGAGATGGGGACTGGCCACTGAAACTGAACACCAGCTCTGATGGGCTGGGCTGGGCTGGGCTCTGGCTCTCACAGTCTGGAGTCAGAGACTGAAGGACAGCTGCGGGTGGGGCCCACGACCCGGATGAGCCAGTAAAAGCCCGATGCTGTTCAGAGCCCCGGCTAGCCCAGATCTGAGCAACGCTTATTCTGCCCGGGCTGGCCATGTGAAATGAGGGCTGCTGAGATCACTCAGCTGTTTGGTGCTGGAGGGAGTAGTCAGCAGTGGGAGAAGTGGGAGGAGGAGCAACTGTTACTCCGCCTGGACTGGCCCCTGGATTCAGTCAGGGCTGCAGCTGTAACCAATCAGATGTTCTGGGCAGAGCAATGGTGCTCTCTGCACGTACAGCCATGACCAGATAAAAATAGTATCCATACCCGAGCCGCAATCCACAGCAATGGGTCGGCAGATATCTGCATTTGCACCCACGGATGCAGATATCAGCAGATAAGAAGCGGATATCTGCAGATCTGCAGGGCTCTAGTTATAGAAAGAGCTCTTTGTTAAAAGAATTAGTTCCAAAGCATCCACCAGTTTAGATCTTTTCCCACACACATTGTATTCTATATTAGGGCTTTGACACTTTGGGCAGTATTTGCTGACTGAAAAAAAGACAGTACACTTCCATTATTAATCTCTGCTGTTCTAATTAATCTGTATTGTGTTGTGTAAAAAATGCATCCTGCTCATACAGTTTATACACCCAGTAGTAAACACAGTGCTACCATTTACTAAGCACAGCTGTATGAGTGTCCCGAAGACGTAATGAGAGTCTGACATAGTGAACATACTAAGCTTGTGAAAGGTGGATCATCTTCTGCACAGTGTTCATTGCCCTCGTGCACACACTGATCTCTTTAAATGGGACCTGAGGTCACATGGCAACTCTTAGAATTATGCCCTAATCCTAACAAACCTAATGGGGCTAACTCCAATGCACGCACTACAAAGAGCCTGTAAGAAAGCTACGTTTTACAGTAGAGTAATATAATGGAAAAAAGGCCAAACTTTGGAAAATGTAAGCCATCAGCTGATTATATCTTGAGTGCTACTCCAAGATACAAGAGAGGTACTAATTAATCAGATGCCTTACCCCCATGCTATTGGATAGGGTCCAAGGTTTTTACATGCATCAATGACCATGTTCCATCTTCACCACAAACTGGACCCTTGCTGTAACTCTGCTGAGGCATCAACTGTTATAAGAAGCTTTTCTGAAACAGTTGTATTAGCCAGGGCCTCAGCTAAGGAGCCTAAAAAGCAACCGCACGGTTCTAAAACCAGTGGCTTTGTTACCCATTGGCCTACATTTTTACAGGATGAAGTTTGCATGTACATGAGTGCACACATACACACCCCACCACATCAGGCTGACTGGTGAAGGCAAACATCAGACTTATGGTCCTACAGTGAAGCTTATTACTGCTGTCAAGCTATCATCATTAAATCCTAAGGCATTGAAAAAGCATAAGGTGACAGACGTAGAATTTATCTAAGGACAGCAAATATCCCCCGCTGAGTTTCCAAAGTTGTTTGACCCACAAATATCAAATGGCTCTTTTAGCTTAAAAGTGAAGTCACTTATCTGTAAAAATTATATTTAATGTTTCATAAATATAGGGCTTAAAACAAAAGTGCTTCTAATCAGATCTGGCATGAAAAGAAGAAATGCACAGAGTGAGGTAAGTGTGATCTTACCCAGCTGAAGAACAGGAGATGGCAAGAAGTCAGCACATGACTCACGCTCACGCAGACACTAAACAGTAGAGAACTAGAGATAATTCTCAGGTAAACTTTGCAAGAGCCACTACGTCATCCCTCTCTAACCTCCCTGCATTAATCATGTCACTGGTAGCCTTATGCAACCTGAGAAGAATGTCTGATTTAGAGGGAGCACGGCAATGCTAACAGAACAAACAGTTTGGCATCTCAAGAAAGGCAAGACCAACCTGAATTTCATCTCAAATCCTTAACACACCCCAGAAGAAAATAAATCTTCTCCATTCCACAGGGAGACTGCTAGTGTAGGGATTGCTGATGAATGAGTTATTGAGAATACAATGAATAAGATGTAAAAATGGGATTGTAAGTAAGAGCCCGCCTGAACATGTAGCCAAAAAAAAAAAAAAAAAAAAATCAAACCAAAACTCCGTTTTGAAGCTTTTTACTAGTGAAGACAGAATGTCTCCCATAGCAGGCTGGCCACTAGTTAGCTGGAAGAACACACACAAGAGCCAAACAAAAGAATCCATCTGTTGAACCCTACTCAAAGAGAAAAAAATTCTGGGATTTAATAGAGGAACATATAAATGAGTGATCGAGGGCAACCGGGATGGCAGCGCCCTGTTCATTTCCCAAGTGATGCCTGAGGACGGTGGCGGAAGGATTCAGATCATAATTAGAATAGAGGCTCTCATAAAGGGTATACTATATTCCATATTTTTGGTGATCCCTTCCATAACATGACACTTGAGCCAACCCATATAGAGTCACAGAATCATATAAATGTAGGGCTGGAAGGGACCTCAAAGAGCTCATCAACTTCTGCCCCCTGCACTGAGACAGGACCAAGTAAATCCAGACCACACTTAACAGGTTTGTCCAAACTGTTCTTACAAACCTCCAGTGACAGGGACCCCACAACCTCCCTTGGAAGTCTATTCCAGTGTTTAATTACCCTTCTAGTTAGAAAGCTTTTCCTAATACCTAACTTAAATCTCCCTTGCTGCAATCAAATCTACTGCTTCTTGTCCTGCCTGCAGTGGACATGGGAAACAACAGAATCTCATCTTCTTTTTAACAGCCCTTAGCATATTTGAGGACTGTTACCAGGTCCCATCCCTCAGTCTTCTTTTCTCAAGATTAAACACTCCCAGGTTTTTTTAACCTTTCCTCATAAGTTAGGTTTCTCAATCTTTTATCATTTTTGTTCAGGTTCTGTGGACTTCCTCCAAATTGTACGTATCTTTCCTAAACTGTAGCACCCAACACTAAACACATTAGTTCAGGTGAGGGTTCACTAATGCTGAGTAGAGCAAGACATTTGTCTTCCGTGTGTTACATAAGACGTTTCTTTTAATAACCACAGAACAATAGGAGCTTTTTTCACAACTGCATCACTTTGTGGACTCATTTTTAATTTATAACTCACTATAATACACAGACTCTTTTTCAGCAGTAATACCACCAAGCCAGTTATTCCCCATTTTGTAGCTATACATTAGATTTTTTCCTTCTGAAGTGTAGTACTTTGCACTTGTCTTTACTGAATTTCATCTTGCTGATTTCCGACCAATTCTCCAATTTATCAAGAGTTCTTTTAAATTTTAATCCTGTCCTCGAAAATGCTTGCAGCCCCTCCCAGCTGTGTGTCATCCACACATTTTATAAGCATGTTCTCCACCCCACTACCCAAGTCATAACGGAAACATTGAATAGTACTAGACCAAGGACAGATCCCTGCATAACTCCACAAGACACATCCTCTCAATCTGATAGCAAATTAGTGATAACTATTCTGTGAGTACAGTCTTTCAACCAGGTGTACACCCATCTTATAGTAATTTCATGTAGACCACATTTCCCTAGTTTTCTTATGAGAATGACAAGTAAGAGTGTGATAAAAGCCTTACAAAAATCAAGATTGATCACATCTACTGCTTCCCCCATCCACTAGGCCCATTAACCTCTGTCAACATAGGAAATTAGTTTGGCTTGGCATGATTTGTTCTTGACAAATCCATGCTGGCTATTCCTTATAACCCTATTATCCTCGAGATGTTTACAAATGGAATGTTAAATAATTTGTTCCAATATCCTTCATGGTATTGAAGTTAGGCCAATTGGTCTATAATTCTCCTGGTCCTTTTTGTTTCTCTTTTTAGAGATGGATACTGTGTTTTCCCTTCTCCAGTCCTCTGGGACCAAACCCATCTTTTGGGTTCTCCAAGAGAATTGCTAACAGTTCCAAGATTGCTTCAGCTAGGTCTTTAAATATCTTGTATGATTAACGTAGGATTGCAGTATGTAGGACACATTACTTAGTGTTCCAGACAGATGTTTTAATTAACTCATCAAGGGAACAAATAGGAAAACAAGTCTAAATGTAAAATGTGTTTTGAATTTATTTATTTTTTTAACCATTTCAATACATCTTGGTTTAGTAAAAATGTTTTATAGAATATACAAAGATTGTTTGAATTACAGTGCATTGCCACTGTTTCCTTTCATAGGACAGACGGAATAGTTATTTGGAAGACCTGCCAATAATTTTCATGAATCCTACAGGCAATTAAAGGTTATACATCTAACTTTAAAGCAGAGAGAAAATGTTCCTCAACTACTGTCCTTCAAATTATATTTCCATACAATTTACATAGCAATGTGGGAGTATTGTTTATTAGATGCATCTCAAAACATGCAGGGCCTTATCTGGGGGAGCTGTGCCACTGACTTCTATAGGAGCAGATTCATATTTGCAGTATTTATAGTATTGTTCATTGTACAAGAGCTTACTAGAGTCTATATATATGTATGTAAATATCCCTATAGCATTACTCAATATCCTACTGCTTGTACCCTTCATTCCGGTTCTCACGACTTTAGGAAGTATAATGAATGAGCAAACTGTGATGCTAAACACTCTGCATGTTTCTCCCTTACCTTGTTTTCTGGAATGCTCCCCTCTCTCATTCTGACATCTTGGGGCCCGACCCTGTAAACTGCTGAGCAGTCTCAACTTCATGACTTCAAATCCCAGGATTGTGGCCCTAATTTTCCATCTAAAAACCATGATCTTTGCTCCTGTCTGAATGCTCCCTACTCTTGTGTGTCAATCCTCTCTTCTTCCCACTTCCATAACCCACTGCCACATTTGCATTGTGTGGCTTTTTCACTTTGCTCATCCTCCCCACCTTCTTATATGTTGTTCCACACTGTTTGAAACTAAACAACTTTCTTGATTTGCTGAAATAGTCTAACCTGATCCTGTCATAAACTTCACTGGATTTATTTTTCCCTCCCATACTGTAAGTTTTCCGTTTTCAAGCATCTGATTAAGTGGGATTTCGCCCAGTAAAGCTTATGCGACAAATAAAGTTGTTAGTCTTTAAAAGTGCCACAGGACTCTGCGTTTGTTTTGCTGAACTAGACTAACACAGCTACCCCACTGGAACTCATCACCTACAGGTGAATTTTTCTAATATACCTTGTCTCTCTCATACATATGATATGTCATTTTTAAACAGAAAAAACTATAGAGTAAAAAAGAACTATGAGGTAAACGTAACTTTATTAGATGACCTTTATATTAACTTCGCTTTATCTGTCTGTATTTCCTGTGCTTTCCCACCTTTCTCCAGCACATGGCGTAATGTTTATAGGTTTTAATGGCAACCCGCGCCCAGCACAAAGCTTGCCAGGTAGCTGACCCTGTGGCACAGGCAGGAACCTAAGAACACAGCAGTCACTGGTTTGAATCCTACCTGGGGTTGAAAAGCTGCTGTTCATAGGTTTTGATTTGATCTACTTTTAGTCATGAGTGAAAAATAATATTAAAAAAACCAAGTTTTTTAGAACAGATGACGTTAAAACCAATGCACTAAAAGAGACAAAACAAGCACAGAAGTCATTCAGATTTGCAAAAGGTCAGCTAGCCAGTGTAGCATGTACAGTGGCCACCCAACCTTTTGCAAACAAAAGCATTCAAGGTGCTTAAAATGCCTCGTACAAGAAGTCTGACCAATCTCAATTACTTCTGTACTTGTTTTGTCCCTTTTAGAGATTGGTTTTAAGGTCGTCTGTTCTAAAAAACTTGTTTTTATATATATCTATATATCTATATAGATATATATAAAAAAGTGTCTCTAGTTTGTTATATTTATCTGTTTGGGGGTTTTTGTTGGGTTTTTTTTTTTAATGATTAAAACTACTTTATTAAAAATGAAACTAGGGAGTCTAGATGGTCAGAAATGGTCACTTTTCACCTCCGGTTCACCATTTAAAACTTACTCAGATCAGTTACTGAAAGCTGTCTTCTTCTGTCAGCTATTCAGTGACCTGAGTGAAAGAAGCTGATGGTCTAAATTTGCAGCAAGCAGGTATCTGTCTCACAAACACACTCTTGCAAGTAGACTCAGCATACTGGTTGAGGACTGACTGGGCCACAGAGACTGAACCAGCCTCCAGCAATGGTCCGTCCAAAACTAGGATTGAGGCAAACTGGCAGGCCAATTACGGGAAGCTTTTCCTGCCAATGTCACGTCCTGGGAATGTATTTCACACAGTACTCCGAGCACTGGGTGCACATTCAGATTTTGAAAAACACTTGAAAAAAATATTATACCAAAAAAGAAAACTGAAAAAAAATTCCAAGAGTCCAGAGAGTGCAGGCAAAAGAAGGAATTTTGTGAGAAAACTGATTTAACTTTTAAGTTACACCCAGGTTAGAAACAGCGAACAAGCTTCATGAAACCTAACTTGGCTGTGCTCTTAGGACAATTACATTGGGTGTGTCTACACTTACAAGTTAGGTCAACTTAAGGAGGCTTAAGTCGACCTAATTTATTCCACATCCACACTGGGCTTTTATTAAGTCAACTTAAGCTGTTCCTTAAGTTGACATAAGCCAATGTGGACGTCCTAAGTCGACTTCTTCCATAAATTGACCTAGGGTGGAGGGACAAGGGAGCCCCGCATGGCTCCCTGGCAGAAGGGAGCCACTGTGGCTCCCCTGTCCCTGGGGGAGCCCCTGCTCCCTTCTTCCAGGGACCGCAGCTTTCCGGAAGAGAAGCCGCGGCTCCCTTTTTGCCGAGAAGTCACGGGTCCTGGGGAGAACGGCTCCCCATCCAGAGCTCCAGCAGGAGGGAATCCCCCACTGGAGCCCCAGATTGGGTGGCGGGGATTCCCACTCTGCTGGAACCCCAGCCAGGGTGGCGGGGGAATCCCTTGCCACCGGAGCCCCAGTGAGGGATTCCCTCCCCACTGGAGCCCTGGCTGGAGAGCCCTGGCAGCTCCCTTCTCTCCAGGAAGCCACTCGCAGCTTGTCCCAGGGAGAGCCAGCCACGCACAGCTGGCTCTCCCCGCACAGACAGGCAAGCCACTGGCAGCTGGACGAGCTGCGAGCTTCCCAGTCTCAGGGAGGGCCAGCCCTGCACAGTTGGCTCTCCCCAGGGGAAGCCCCGGCTCTCCTAGTCTGGGGAGCCAAGGCTCCTCTCAACCTATCCAGTCAACTTAGAGAGTCTACTGTAGACTCTCTAAGTTGACTTAATAAGGTCAGCTTAAAGTTTACTTAGCAAAGTCAACCTAACTTTCTAAGTGTAGACATAGCTACTGAGACTTCAAAGAATGTCTATTAAATAGTGCAATTCATTTTGTGCATCCATAGCCTGGATCTAAATAAAGTGAGTTACATCCTCCTTAAATACATTGATTAGGAGACGTCTCAGCAGTTTATCCATAATGGGTATGTCTACATAGCCCATGGTAGGTGGGCCTCTCCAACCCATGTTGGAAGACTTGGGTCTGCAGGGCTCACTCTAGAGCGCTAAAGGGAACTTTGTAGACAGCACTTTAAAGCTGTGACTTGGGCTGGAGATCAGGCTTTGAAGCCTAGGGAACAGGGTAGGGTCCCCAGAGCCGGAGTTCCAGCTCAAGCCAAAACTTCATAGCACTGTTAACACAGCTATTTTTAGCCCACTAGTGTGAGCTCTGCAGGCTTGAGTCTGTCAAGCTCAGGTGGGAGGCTGGCTGCCAGTGCCCTGTAGATGTACCCAAACAGCACTATGCCATGTGCAAAAGAATTTTAAATAGATGAACTTTGCCCTGTCTGAGAAAACTAACATTCTGCTCTAATCCATCAACATGCACCACTGAGGTCTGTGCTTCCAGAAGTTACTTAGAACATATTCCTTATCTACTTTACACACACTAAGGGCAAGACAGTGCCTGGCATTAAACCCACATACACAAGGGTGAAAGGAGCCTTCTCCGCCCTTTATGGCCCTATATGAGGACCATTCACAGTTGCATGCTCTCCTCTCTCCTGACACAAGGGGTCTCTGATTCCTCACATCCCTTGGGCCTTTAATCCAAAGGAGATCCAGGAAGGGCAGACTGAGGGATTCCCATGCCCCGTTTCCCCACACATAAAAACACAAAGACCGACCAATATAGCTGGTCACTTCTGGATGGGAGCACATGCCACACCCTCCCAAGGGGCAATTCAGTATACACATTCCTCATACACACATGGGTGCTCTCTAGCACAAACCAGTGTCTGATATGACTAGGAATAGATTGTTCTCGTGCTAGTAATCTGACTAGTATTCTTTTTCTACTGACTTAAATGTATACGAACCATTTCCACCCATATGGTTACTGAGATCTTAGAAGAACCTATATAAGCTAATGCAATAGCAGTTACAAGAAGGGATTGTTTAATGACTTAAACATGAGGTCTGAAATATCTAAACCAGGGGCAGGCAACCCCCAGCAAGTGTGCCAACAGTGGTACTCGAGCCCATTCGGAGTGGCACGTGGCACCCTATGTGGCACCGCAGAAATTGCTGCTCCTGCCACCGGAAGCCACTCCAGGCAGCTTCTTTCGGGGCAGCTGGGGCAGGGGGGATCCCCACCATGCCCATGCCCCAGGCATACCATGTAAACAAGCTACCCAGCGTGATTCCTCTCCACATTGTGCTGCCACCAAAAGGAGCCATTCTAGGCAGCTTCTTTCCGTGGCATGTCTGGGGACCAAGAGGAGCTGCTCTGGGTGATTGTGTTCCGTGAGTGGCTCCGTTCACTGGAATGCCAGGGAGGTACCTCCCCACCCCCATCCAGCTGTGGCCACCGCTGAATCTTTAGGCAGCCCCTGGCACTGGCAGGGAGGAGGGGCTGGCACAGGTTCTTGACCCCTGATCTAAACTCTTTAGGGCTACAAAGTCAAACCACAGAAGAACCAATTTAACCATTCTTTTGCGATAAACAAACTGAATTTAATTTATTTTTCTCTGTATGGTACTTTTGGAAGAGAAGACCATTAAAAACAAGGTTCTGTCTGCTCTTCCATCTATAGATTTCAAAATTACTTTATCATGTGGAGTTAGTGTCATTATCCCCATTTTGCAGATTGGCAAACTGAAACAGAGTGCAAACTGACTTGCTCAAGGGCACACAGTGGGTCAGTGGCAAAGCACAGAACCCAGGTCTACTTACTCCCACCAAGCAGAATCTCATGACACTTATCAAAATGTTTTACAGTGATTTTGAAGCTAGAATGCTGAGAGGTTAATGAGGAGATAAAGGCATAATATACATTATATAACACTTTTATGGGTTGTCATTGATTGGTTGTACAATCTAAACACACAAGATATGGGGCAAGAGAACCATTAGGTGAAGATTCGGTTAGATAAATTTGAGGGTGTCTGGAACATGTCCTAAGAGAAAGTTCAATTTCGGTCTTTCAAGAAACTGCATTAATCAGTTAATATCATGAAATGAGGGCCATGAATTCCACATAGAACATCACATTTTCAACCATTTTTGTAGTCCATATGGAGATGACATTTGGAAAAAAATATATCACGTTGTAGGAAATATCAGAATTTGTGTGCATACATGTATACCTTTACTCAATGAACTTCAAATTCTAATGCAACCTTAATTATGTTCTTGTTACTGCTCCACAATGATATACTTGTGGTGAAATACACAGCTTACAAATTCACTTAACAAAAAGCATGCTTCTCAAGATTAAAGATAATTTTTCAGACTCTCGATTTTTGTCTAATTCTGTTAATAAAAAAATCACAGATGTTTCACTGGGAGCTTTCCAACAATGGTTTTTAGATAGTCCCTTGCTAAAAGTTGTCAGTGTGTTATGGTATCTGATTAGGTTTCCTATATAAACCCAGTTGGTTTGTTGATTCTGTAAAAACACATGAAAGTAATTTTGTTATAATGATTTCAGAGTTTGAACATATTATTTTTATTCCAAATTCCTTCACGATATCCTTTGGCTTTAAAAAAAATACTAAAAGACATTATGATAAGGATTTCATAGGAACATACAAATAACGCATGTAAAGTAGCAACATGCAATATAACAGTTTGGTGGAGCAGACTGGAGGGTTACTGTTTATTTAAAAGTGATATTTTAATATTTTAAATGCCTATCTTGTCTTGAATCTATAGTATTAAAGGGGCAAAACTGTAGAATTTTGACGAATAATAGTATTGGACATTTTCTTCAAACTGTGAACATAACATTAAATGTATACATTACATTTGAGATCACAGATGTATAACATGAAAGCAGCACTCTTTCTGTTATGTCCTGACATGCTTGGTACAATAACTTTCTGACAATGACAGAAGAATAAAAGCTCATACTGTCAAAACATGTCATAATCTTTAGCAATTAAATAATGTAACTAGAACTTGCCTGGAAGAAATAAGATATTTATGGTTTATTTTACCAGAAGTGGCATTTTGACAATGAATTTTCAAAACACAGGATTTTCAAAAGAAGTTGAGTACCCAACTGCCCTTTGTTGATCTGGAGGGAATGCTGAATGACCACGTGAATAGCTTATATTAACAAAACCACAGCATGAAGGACAGAAGCAAGACAAGGAAACTAACAGAACTCTCCATGGTTATTAGAAAAACAACACAAAACAAGGCAAAAACCACAAAGTTTGCTGCAATCCAAATGACTTAAAGAGTGATTAAAGAAAGCAAACAGCTATAAAGTTCCTTCCTAATCCCTGAAGCAGAAGTTTCAATTCCCCTTACACTGGATCATCATTGGTTATGAAGATATCTGGTGGTTTTTGTTTTTAATCCCAGCTATAACAACTCAATGACCTTTTTTTTGCACCAAAGAATTTAAGATGCTAACTCTATGCTGGTGTCACAAAGTATATACACTATTTAATTCTGCAAAGGAAGGGAGACGGACTGATTCATCTTACCCATCTCTATCCATCTCAAACATCTACAATTTATTTGTTCTTTGTTATAAAGGTGTGTGCTTTGCATATTAATTTAATTCAGTTGTGCAAGAAATATTCCTGTAGCTCCTGTAAAAAATAAACATGATAGTCAACTGGACTCTACACTGATCTTTATATTTCACACAATTTCATCAGGAACATAGCCCCAGTAAGGGCTACATAGGAACAGAAAAACTATCATACTGGGTTAGAAAAATGGTCCATCTATCCCAGTGCTAGATGCTTTAGAGGTAATGAAAGTAACAGGGCAATGTACTGAGCTACCCCCATCCCTGCCATTCAACCCCAGCTTCTGGCAGTCAGCGGTTTAGGGACCCATGCAGAGCATGTGGCTGTATCTTTGACTCTAGGCTAACAGCCATTGATGGACCTACCCCTTGGCAACTTATCTAAGTCTTTTCTGAGGCCTGCTACAGTTCTCACGTTCATAACATCCCTGACTGTGCATTGTGTGCAGTAGTAATTCCTTATGTTTGTTTTAAACCGACTGTCCATTAATTTCATTGAGTGACTCTACTTCATGTGTTATGTGAAGGTGTAAATAACACTTCTTTACTCACTTTTTTCAGGCCATTCATGGTTTTATAGACCTTTATCATAATTCCCTCTGTTGTCTCTTTTCTAAGAACAGTCTGTCTTTTTAATCTCTCCTCATATGAGAGCTATTCCATACCCTTAATCATTTTTGTGGCCCTCCTCTATACCTTTTCCTTTTCTAATATATCTTTTTTGTGGTGGAGGAACCAGACTACATGCAGCACTCAAGGTGTGGACATACCAAGAAATTATATAAAGGTATTAGGGTAATTTCTGTCTTATTATCTATACCTTTTCTAATGGTTCTTAACGTTCTGTTAGCTTTCTTGACTACTGCTGCATATTGAGCAGATGTTTTCAGAGAACTACCCACGATGACTTCAAGGTCTCTTTCTAGAATGGTAACAGCTCATTTACACCTCATCAGTTTGTATGTACTGTTGGGATTATGTTTTCCAATGTGCATTACTTTGCATTTATCGACATTGAATTTCATCGGCCATTTTGATGCTTGGTCACCCAAATTTGTGAGATCTCTTTGTAATAAAATAACATTTTCACAAACACAAGTATTTTCAAAACTGTCTTATGCATTTAGGGACATAAGCCTTATGGAAAGTCTCTACAGATCCAAAATCTAGCATATACCTGCTCAAAATATGTAAATAAGTGAAACTTAAATCAGAATACGTAGCTGAACGGAGTGGGATCCATTAAGCAAATATCTATAGGTTTGTAAGCCCCAAAGTGTGTTTTATTATAAAGGGTGCTATTATTTTAGCTAACAAAACATTAATCATCTTATGGTAAAATTGAATAAAATGGAACTAAATGGCACACCACCTCAAAAGCAGAGGGCGTGCTATCTTGGCGGTACATGAAGTGACCTATCAGTGACTTGGGAAGAGAGACAATTCATTATATCAAAAATGCAATGAGACATCAGCATAGAGTGGTAGAATTTCACAAATTTGAAGAGTTCACTGAAGAGTTATCCAGAATACATGAGCTAATGCAGACTAACTGGTGCCTTCTCCTCCTGCTCTGTCATTATCTATCAGTAATAGATGGTTTAATCCTAAAAATATATTATGTGGGTTTCACTCTGGCACTAGATTCCAGATGGAGTGGGCAAAATGTGAAATGTAATTTAGTTTGAAAAGGCTTTCTGTGTGTATTCAATAAATGGGTTGCTACCCGTACGATTAAAATAAAAAATATTTTTGTGATTCCAAAGAGGCACATTCAGCTTCCCCTTTTTTGCTCTTGGTTAAGTTTTTGGTTCATCTTCTAAAGATACAGATCACTTATTTTATGCCTCAGCATACTAGGCTTTGATTTTTGCCTAGCACTTCATTGAAGTGAACAGCCTTAATCTCCATACATCAAATCAATGAGCTGTAACACAGTCACGCAAATGAAAAAGATAAAACAGTTCCCAGCCTTATAATAGTTAATATTAGTACAATGCCATTTCCCAGTCAGACTGCCAAATCTGCCAAGCAAGAACTGTACCACACAACACACCAGAGGGCATGCTGGACATAGCTGTTTGAACCTATTAACTCATAAATGTGGATTTTTATGAAAAAAATCACAGCATAAAGTTTAATGCATTTTTCTATTTTTCATTATGAAGAAAAATTACATTTTTACTATGTTACAGGTAGAAGAAATAGTTCTTTAAATAAAACACAAATGGACACAATACATATCATTTACATACCTCATTCACGGACACGGACTAGACTTCAAACCAATTAACCAATTACAAATGATGAGCACAGTCTTTAGGCTTCACCATTCAGACGGTAGAAATCTTAAGTAGAACCACAGACTTCCTCCTAATAAGTTATTTTACCAAAATTTACCAAATTAGGGCCTTTAGGATTCAACAGGGATTAGGATCAGGCCTTTAAGTAATGCCTGCCTATGCTTGTTATAAAATTCTTATGGACTTTTCTTTTTTATTCCAGGTTTGTACTACAAGATACAATTCTGGACACTACTACAGTACATGACCAAGTGGAAAAGGCATTGTTTGCAAACAGAGAAGTACAAAACTGGTAGGGGAGATTTTATTTTCATGTTTCAAGAAGCTAGCAAATAACTAAAAATATAGCCAGTAACATATCCCTCCAAGACCACTTCTTCCACGAGGACTACAGAAAGCTAACCAACTGATTTTGGCAAGGCTGAGGAGCCGTTGGATACTACTGAAGTAATATAATCGAGGTGGACAAAATTGGCTCACAGCTAGGTGCCAACAATTTTGCTTTTGGTCATCAGAGGGCACTCCTCCATTATATTTCTGCAGTTGAGCTAGGTGACAGGCTACTAAAACTGATCACCATGGTGACCAAAAACAAATTGTTGAGGCCTGAATATAAAAATAATAATATTGGACATATTTCAGTGGCATCCCTACCTCCCTCTTTATGTGACGAAAGGAAAGACAAAACAAATGAGGTTGACACACACTATCATCACCTAGACAGATTTGTTTGTGTTCCACTCCCCCACCACGCTTTTCATCTGTTTTTTGTCTTCACAGATTGTAAATGCTAAGGCAGGGATTCTCTTTCTAGGGATTAATGAAGCATTCACACAATGGTATCCTAATCCCGGCTCCTGGACTGGACATTTCCATAACACAAATAGCAAGCAAATAATAAATTTGCAAATAATAATAAATTCAATGTTCCAGCCGTGCATGGGCATAACTCTCATTGATTTCACTATAAAATAAAGTCACTCATCATACAGGAATCTCTCACAGTAGGAAAGATTCTTAAAATGCTAAGAACAATCACTTGGCTGTTGATGAGAAACATTTTACAAGATCAGGTTTGAGTAACATAATGTTTAATACGAATACAAATAAACACAGTTCCAGCTTAAACACCTAACTGAGACAGTCAGCGGAACTCATGGCTGGGCTGCAAACTCTTTTGTAGTTTGGATGGCTTGATCCTGAAGACCATTCTGCCTGATTCAGAAAATGAATAAATATGCACAGCTGATTATTTAAAACACAAAGTAGACTGATGCTTTCACTCACCTAAGATACTTATCTAAGATACTTATATGGCCCCCATTACCATCGTATGATGAGCATCTCACAATCTTCAAGTATTTATCCTCCTATGAGGTAGCGAAGTAGTATTATTCCCATTTTACAGAAGGAAGACTGAGGCATAGAGAGACTAAGGGTCAGATTTTTAAAAGGGAATTAGGCACTTAACTATGTTGTAAAAGCCTGGCCCTAAGTAACTTGTCTGAAGTCTGCCTGTGGCAAATCAAGAAACTGAACCCAAGTCCTAAGAGTCCCAGGCTAGCATCCTAACCAATGGACCAATCTTCTTAGTGCCTGTACAGTGAAGGATGATGATACAGAGTCCACCAGTTGCAATGAAGGCATACCAACTTTATCTCATTTGGGGAAGGCAGGTTTACATCATCTATGTGGAGGAATGAAAGAAAATGCTTATAGCAGAGCTCTTAAAAATAGCCAGATTTGAAAGCACGTTATAAGGTTTATCACTGGGGTGGACAAAATTGGCTAACAGCTAGGTGCCAGCAATTTTATTTTTGGTAGTCAGAGGGTGCTCCTCCATTACATTTCTGCAGTGGAGCTAGGTAACAGGCTGCTAAAACTGGTCACCATGGCGACCAGAAATGTACTATGTGTCAAGCCCTGGTTTATCGGCATTGTTTTGCAAAGTCCCATTTGGCTATTTCATAGAATATAAAACAAAAAATAATATTTACTAAACAGAACCAAAGAAATATACCCAAGGTTATGCAAACAGCAGAAAATAAATGGAATTAGTATAGATTACCATAAAATGGCACCAGGATTTCCCTTCCCTACTATCACCACAAACTTTGCCTGAGTTTTCAGAGTAGCCAACCGGTTGTCTGACCCTACCTCCAGTAGATTAGGAGGATTAGCAGAAGCCATTTTGATTCATTTACTCAGAGGAGTTTTGCTGCTTCCTTTTGCAGCATGGAATTAAAACTCTCTTACTGCCCCAACTCGTAAGACCAAGATAGATTTGATATAGGGGAACAATGACCTTGCAAGATACCAGAGTCCAAGTTAGTGTCAACACAAAAAGGAAAAGGGTAGAAAACCAACGTTTAAGATATTTTCTGAACACTTATGTACCGTCTGGTGATTGATTGCATCAGTACATCCTCAAGAGCAAGGTACGTGAAATGGCCAGAAACATTCAAGGAGACTCAACAAAACAAATTAATCTTGTCTTGAGTGTGTGCTGTGAGTAAATAGGCACCTGTTGAGAGAAAAGCAGCAAGTTCTTTAGGGATACATTATCTTTGATGGCATGGAAAAGTTGTTCGGTACTTACAAGAAGCTTGAGGGGAAAAGTTTAAATTTCCAATTCAGGCTTTTATTCGGCCATATAAGCGTAATTTTAAGCCCATGAGTAGCACTATTGACAACAATGGGTTTATTCATGTGCTGAAATGTTAGGCATCTGCTGAACTATCTTACTTAGCAGGGCCTATAAAAGCTTTAGATGAAAATTTAAATATCAAGATTTAAAAGTGACCAGCTTTATTCTGAAACGCATAATGAGGAAAGGGGAAAGTAGCATAAGAGATTCTAACTACATCTACTTAGAAAGAATCTGCATATCTCGCCTTTTGTCTGAGGAGCTCAACATGTTTTACAGATTTCCCAGCATCCTCATTAAATGGGTATCTTCATATCTCTCATAAGTCAGAGGCAGCATCAGGAACAGAAAAGGAATCAATTTGCTGGAGTTATCAGAAAAACAATCCCTGCGTGTTCAGGTGCAAGTTTAGTTATGGAAGCTTATAAAGACCAAGGTGACTTAGATGAAATAACATGACACTTCCCTAATTCTTATGAAGACTGCAAAATAATTTCCCAAGGAAAATGATGGAAGCCTCATCCCTGAAAATACCTAAATCTAGACTGGACAGAGCAGTAGAAAGTAACCAAAGAAAACAGTCCTGCACTCGTGAGCCAATCAATTGTAAGACGCGTAGTTTTTTTCTTGCATCTCTAGTTTCTATTAAAATTTTCTAGGATCTTAAGCAAGGTAGAAGCTTCAGTTTGGTACTGCATAAATGCAAGCCTGAAGCAGTTTCAGTCCCGTGTTAAAGGGCCAGCTAACATGCTCAAAAATAGAGGCAGATTGCTGACACTGAGTTGTTCCCACCCCATTACAGATTGTCAAGAGACGCCCAGATTATTTCAGACAATAAAAATTATTTTTGATAACTAGGGTTTTTTTTAACCTTGTCAGAGTAAGTTGGCTTCATGTTCCAGTTTAATCACCTCTCCCCAGCAGCCTTACGTAAACCCTGTTGGGCTGCGAGAGTGTTGAAAGATAAATAACCCTGAAGCAGTTCCCACACTGCTTTTTGGATAAATGTGATAATCAGCTTGCCATTGTTTCACAATGCCAGCAGCGTTAAACTATCAAAAGATGTTCTTCAGCAATGGGGATTACACACTGTAATCTTTCTCCTTAATAGAATACCTTGTAATGAAGGCATTCATTTTTTGATTGCAATAGGCTATAAAATTGAACAAAAAAGTACAGACTCACAAATAGTGCTCTAATGGAAGTGCCTGCATCTTACCCAATAGGAGTCCCAAGTCATAGCTTGATAAACATGCTCTATGCTGCCCTCAAAATGTAGTAATACATAAAGGGGTCCTCTGATTTAACACGTCATCATTCTCATAAGACACATACCTTCAAAATAAAGCTAATTCCTTAGGAATATGCAGGATGCTTCCCCAATTTTATGCAGATGCTGTTCATTAGCTTTAAAACTTTTTTCAAAAAGGGATGTTGGATACTGGACGTTTCCAAATTCCAATCTCTCTCACCCTACGGAGTATGACTAGTGAGTTCAGAAAAAGAAACCAAATTATTTAAAAACCCAGTCCAAAGTAATTGGTAATGTCCCAGGGTTTAATACAGATTAGCTCCTACAATCCTCTTCTCGAGGACTAGTCCCTCCCAATACTCCAAATGGAGGGAAGATAGCTGATAGCACATGATGTTGGACTGATTTGGTCAGGTCCAAAAAGGCCTTTGTTAACTAACATCTCCTGTATATCATTCAGTTTTACAATCCTTCTATTACATGCAGCCTGAAAGCATGCTGTTACAGCAAGACCAATCTTAATATTGCAATTATATTCAAAACATCAAAAATAAAGGCCTCAGTTACAACTTTGGCGGTAATGAAAAGCACCATGAAAAGTAATGAAAAGCACTCTCAGCAGAGAGGTTAAGGATTGAGTAGACCTGAAGCATGTTCACCCTCTCACACCTAAAGATGGCTTCTCTAGAAAAGGGTTGAGCCATATCTGCCAAGCTGTCTACCAAGCTCAATTGCACATGATTTACCTGATCTTTAACAAGACACCTTCATTCTTGAGGATACAGTCCAGCACCTTTCATCAGAACTGGATTCACATGGGACACTTCACAGGCAAATAAGTCACCAATAAATCTAAAACCATGTATTCTGATGTAAAGTAGCCGCTCCAAACATAACTTAAATATTTCCTCTGACAGAGGACTGGCAATTTAATTTTAAATCCATAGTAAGAACTCATTACTATCTATAGAAACATGAATAATTTTCAGTTAAAATAATGACTCCTAGCTGCTGTCATCTCCGGTATAAAGCATCTGACGTGAAGTTATTCTGTGCTGACACTGTAAAATAAGCAATGGAAGGGAATAAGACGTGTTACAGTACCAAATTTGAAGGAGAACTGTAAATTGATATTAAAACCTACATCATATACCTTTACACACCAAGTATTGTCAGGAGCCCTTGATGAATTTTTAGGTTGGTACTCCATCAAGGGCATTTATTTTCCAAACATAAATTTCTGAAGCCCAATTAATTCTCTAATGCTTCAGCAATTAAATTTCAACATGTCACGTGGCACTCAAATTCACTTTTATTATACCAGCAAGAGCTAGACGTTTTTTCTTTTAAATGCCCTTCATGTTAGCAAGATTGGTCTCTCACAGCACAGTGTTTTATTATAAACTGTTGGCTTCCTGTGCCTATTTCCCCTTTGCACAGAGCATCTTCTGGAACTAAACAAATTAATTTTGACTTTCCAAATGAATGAACATCAAACTTCAGAATCATGGATAAATGCAAAGTAAAATAAAATATATGATATACAAGTCAAACCATTACACTTGGATGCCTAACGTCAGGGCATCTAACTGAATATGGCCTCATTATCAGATGTGCTCAGCACCTATAACTCTCAACAGAGTTAAAATCTTCAGAACTAGTTAATGCTGTCAATGAGCATAGCAGGTGTTTAGCAGCTCTGAAGAAAATCTGACTATATCTGGGATGTAGGTGATTAACTTTTGGTACCCAGTTTTGGGCATAGCACTTTACATTATACTTTCCTTCTTCAAAGAGCTGTCAAAACCACTTAGTCCTCACAACAGCCCTGTGAAATAAGTCATTAAATATTAACCTCATCTTTCAGAAGAAAAGCCAGGTATGGAGAAGAAACACATGTCTGTGATGCTGAAGAAAGTTCTTGCCTCTCTTCCCTGCTCACTAGACCATTCTTGTTCAGAGGTACTCCTCAGAAGAGCTTCCAATGTGCCCATACGATTATCTCTGTTATACCACAAACTACAATATTGCCTGGCATTCACCCTCTGCCCCCAACTTCCCAGGTCCCATTTCCTCCACAATGAAGAGGACCTAGGACTTTATTTATATGTCTGTTTTTTCCACCTCTGCAGTCTTTTTTTTAGGATACACTGCTCTAGTTTATAGAGGTTCTTATACCACACTCATCAGAGTAGTATCCGCACACTTTCCAGAAGTGCAGTAAGCAACTAAGATGTCACGTGTGATTCATTTTTCCTTTCATCTTTTCCACTGGGCAGTAGGGTTGGGGAGAGGAGAGGGAAAGGACTGCAAGTGTAGGGTTGTCCGTGTTTCCTCCCCGTTTCCCTATGCAGATTCTTTACCATCTCTTTACCACTCTTCTGTGTGGCTGGAAGGCAAATTGAATTTTACTCCCACAGGACAGTTTATTAGCACGGGGGAGGAGGGGCAAGGAGGAGCCGATGACCTGATTCTATCTGCAACTACTAACCAGGCTCTGAGACAGTCAAGACTGGGGAAACTGCCCAGACCAGGATGGGGACAAAGTTCTTAAAGCCTCCCCATTCCCAACAGCAGTCCTGGGTATAGCTGGCCCTCTTGTACCTAGAATAATGATGCTCATACTAAGGCTTGTGAGCCACAAGGGGCTCTTTAATGTATCTCCTGTGAGGCTCTCTACAGCACGATATTAAAACACTGTGTGATTTCATTATTAACCAATTAGGATGTTTTTATTACATTCCTAACCAATTAAAGTTGATAAAATCATAATACTTGGTCTCTCAGTTTGCTATAAGAATAAATATTTCCCCTGTCATACTGTTTAAACACGAATATATAGTCCTATAGAAAATGAAAGAATGAAGCCACACTACTGTGGCTTCTTAGGGTAATGCTGATCATTAATTGGGGTCCTGAAAGAAACGGGCACTAAGAGTATCACTGATGCAGAAAACGCCCATAGTTTCACTGTCATGTCTGCAAGCCAAGGGATCAAAGGACCCAGGCTCAGTGCTTAACAAGGTAACCACAAATGTGACCAGGCTATTTCTTACAAGTCCTGTAGAAGTCCAATGGGTTGGCACTCTCAGCAGAGTTACATCTTGTGCAGGTGGTCTGTATAACCTCACAGGGATTCTGTTCTTAATATTTCTCAAAGTCTGCACACTACATTTATTACTCTAGTCTTGCCTAAGCCCTCAAAAAATTTATGAGGCCCTGAATAATAATAATAAGTTAGGGTTAAATTGAATTGCTAAATTGAATTATATCTAGTACGAAACCTTAAGTCTTACACCCCCAGCAAGTCCCAATTACCAGAGAGAATACTGGCCTTATACTGACTGGAATATTGTTGGCTTAATAAATGTGGAGATAATGCCATCAAAATAAGGATTCGCCTGTACTAAATATTTATCAATCACACCTTCATTGGAAGCAGTATATTTTTATGTCTATTTTTTTTTTACCCACAATTCACATTTTAAAATCCAGTCACCAATGCTTACATTTTTAAATGATAGCGCAATCATCCTTTTCAACTTTTCAAATGAAAATTAGGATGATCTAAAGCGGCCATGTAGAACCATCACCTTCCAACTGCAGGCGAGCCAATAGTCATACAGAACACCACTTAAGTAAGAACAAACACCCGAAGTACAGACTGTAGGAGAAGAAAACAACATTCCAACCTAGCCAAAACAGACCAGAAGCTCCCTGGTGGGAGATAATGATTAACTCCTGCAACATTTTTTTAAAAAAACAAAACAAAAAGACCTCTCAGTCTATTAAGACAATGAAACTTCCTGCTACACTCTTCTTTGTCTAGAGAGCACTCCATGAGGGGTCTCAAGACCCTGATATAAACTATTTAACCACATGCCTAACTTAAGCCTATGAATAGTTTTAGTAAAGACAGTGGAACTGTTCACATACTTTAATTTTAGGCATGTGTTAAAGTAACTTTATAAACTGAGGCCTACCCTCTAAAAGAACATTTTAGTTCCACGCAAATAAAGTTATGCCACAAACAGTCTAATCCGGCTAAACATACTGGATGTTTTACTTACTACCATAAGCAACCCTAATGACTTCAATCCAACTGTGTATTATGCCTAGAGAGTTCACAACTATAAATTGTCCTGTTGTTATCAATAGGATATTTCAGAGAGAGCATTACACCTTCTACGGTTTGCAAGGCTGGCTCCTAAAACTGAAACAGTCTTTGGAATCAAATAACCCACTCTTTATTACATCAATTTACAGGTCAAAAGGACAGTAGAGTAAGGTAAATTATACAGATGAAATTACTTTACTTCCATCATCCTAGATTATTAAAACGGAAAGGATTTTGAACAAAATCTTGTTTACTTGTAACCATTTGCACTCTGTTTACTTTTTGCATTTTCCTTAGCTTTAACTATGAAAACTGATCTTGGATCTCATACACCAGCCCTAATGCTCTTGGTTTTTCAGTTGGAAATGTTGCAAGGAAAAGACTAAATCTAAGGGGAAATACTATGTCCTCTTACATTTAAAACAATTCAAGAAGACATACGTGTTTAATATTAGACTTTATAAAGATACATTTTAAACCTGATCAGATAGTCTCTTTAAATCCAAATAAATTTTTCATCAGATTTGTTGGCAGAAATAAGGACCCAATCCTGCAGTGCTTAGGGCTTGTCTACTTGCTACTTTAATTCTGAGTGCAAGTGTTGACACAGGAGTTTAACACAGTTTAATTAATCCACCTTAAATGTATACCTTTCATTAATTTTCCTGAGTGCTGGTCTACACTAGAAAATTAGACCAGTTATGTCACTCAGGGATGTAGTTAAGCCAACCTAAGTCCCCATGTAGACAGTCCTGAATCGACAAAAAATTCTTCCCTCAAGCTAGCCGCTGCCTCTTAGGAAGGGGGATTACCTACAGTGAAAGGAGAATACCTCCTGTCAACACATAGATAGCATCTACGCTGAAGCGCTACAGCAGCACAGCTGCAGTGTACAGTTTTGCCATTGTGTCATTTCAGGTGTAGACGAGCCCTGAGTGTCCCCAGATAGACAACCCTTATTCACGTAAGTAAACTTTATTCACATGAATAGTCCCACAGACTTCAGTGGGATGACTTGCATGTCTAAAGGTCAAAGGATTCTACCAGGTATACCCTGATATCTGCAGTGCTCTGCTCAGTAGAAAGGGTGGTGGAAGGAGCCGTTATTTTTTAAGAAGAGTAGTTCTTTTTTTTTCCAAGTACACATCATCAGACTGCAGGAAAAAAAGTTATGTTCTGTGGTGAGAGAAATATTCCAATGTATTACTCTGCTCATGCCTTGCCTTCTAAAAGCACGTATGAAAACCAGGAGTTGTTCAGGGCTGGATAGCCTCTTAACCAGGGTAAATCCACTTCGCTAGTAATGTGTTTTAAGTATTTATTCACCCAACAAAAACTGAACTGATCAGAACAGGGCGTTAAGAAAATGCATCTTCTTACAGTAAGAATATCTAATGTTAATCTGCAAGTGTCTTTTAATGCTAAATACACACCTGTTGCCTGTTAAAATTACTCACTTCTAACCGCTCAGGAATAAAATGTCAGACAAAAGCACCTTTTAAAAAAACTTAAGCAAATGTTCACAAGTTAACCTTCTAGCTGTTGTAAGTGAATTTTTTTCTGACTATCATCGCACACTGCAGATTTGAGCCTATGTATCTAGACTGAATGGGAACACTGCACTACGTCATCAAACACAGGGGATGCAATGGATGAGACTCATAAGGAAGCAGGCATACTAGGACCTAAGCCACTCCTCAATAAATGAAAGGCAACACCCAAAGCTATGCATGGAGAATAAATGGTCCAATCCTAAAATGCGCCAGTGTGCCCCTGTGAGATGCTGAGCAAACAACTCCTACTAAAGTAATATAGGTGTTGAGGGTATGCAATTGTTCCCAGCAGCTTGCAGAGGGGGTCCAGTGTTTGTTTAACTTTTTGGAGGGAGGGATATTTGCACATGAACAAGTTTCTGTCTCCCTCTTCTCATATCCAGCCAAACACCTACACAAAGCCCAGTCCCACTGCCACCAAAACATCATTCTCCACAACAAAATAAAGCCCCCAGTCTTTTTCCCACTGAAATCAATCACAAAACCATCTTTGATGTCTTGATGAAGATCAGTCCATAAACTCCCATAGAATCTTCCTGGGCCATATATTTCCTGGTCTAACCAAGCAATCAGCTCTCCCCACAACATGACACTCTCATATGGCCCAAATCCAAAATAGTATTTTACATATCTTTCTTAGAGCAATCTCATACCAACACCCACCTCTGCTTCCTACCATTCACTGGTCTGGTTCCCCCATGCTATCAAGCACCAGCCCATCTTCTAGCAATAGATCAGAAGAAAATTCACCACCACTTCCTTCAGTGTCAAAAAAACCTGATAGTTCAAAACATCACTCCCCCTAACCATGTTGAACTGGTGCCAGGCAGCTACACAGGGTATTACCAGACCTTTGTTTAAAATTTATCAGGCATATTTCTGAAAGTCGATGAGAATTTACACTGGGATTTGCAGAGGCCTAAAGGAGTTAAGGCAATCAAGTCCCATATATTTTCAGTGCCCTTAGGCCCCTTTGAAAATCCAAGCCCTAAAAAAATATCGCTGCACAGCCATGTGCATGTCTGCGTTTTCCCCCAATCCTTGACTCCCAACAGCCATTAGCATAGGAATTGTCCACAACCACATTGATCTGAACAAGTGGGAGAACAAAAAAAAATGAACAAATGACCATATGTGTTCAAAGCCACCTCTGAAATACGTTACCCCCAGAAGATTGAATTACAACATAATCAGAAACAGGATGAAGTCACAGCTGTGGCTGAAAATCAGGAACATACTACCTTAAGCATAAAGTTTATGTAGTGAAATTGCAAAGTCTGCTATCTAGTAACAGAAGGAATTTATACATCTCTCCAACCAAAGATGACAATCTAGATACCCAAAATTTCAACCAAGAAAATTGAGGACATACAAGAATCAATTTTACCTTATGTACAGCCATCCATTCCACTTCCTTTTTCCTTGTGGAGGCAATTTAATTTTACAGCTTTCAAGAAACTTCCTATTAGAAAGCTGTGGTTTCCAATGGATTTTTATTGCATTTTCCAAAGTTACATCATTGGACCTGGGTATATTCACAGGGGAGCTGAAGGGTCTAAAAATGTAAACTACTACAATAAATAATAATGAATATCATGCTTATAAAACTTGTAATCTAAATGCACAGACCAAAAAAAGAGAGAATTTTCACCTTGTATAGTTACTTTTCAAAATCTGCACTTTTCATGTCCCCTTTGTTTGCCTGCCAAACATGTACAGCTACAGCCACCAATTAATAATATTAACCATATAAAATATATAAACAATCACTCAGAGCCAAAGGCGCGATTTTACTTGGGCTCATTTCAGGCAATAAGAGAAAATTAATCTCAATGAAAACACCGCTTGCAAAAGTGGCAACCTGGTGACTTGCATTTGCTCCACATTATTTATTTGCATAGGGCCTCAAGCACTTTACAATAGGTAGAAAATAGAAAACAAGGAGGCTGGTCTTCCTGTCAATGAAATCAATCGATGTTTTTGCACAATGAGGGTAAAAAAACCCAAAAAGAACCCTCTCCCGGCCCCCTTTGCCCCCCCCCCCCCCCTCAAACCCCAAGAAATTACAATCCAAAATCCCAATCTTGCAGAATTGGAGTACACCCTCAATTCCAATTGAATTTGAGAGTGCTTGCAACTTCATAGAAAACGTTTGTACCTTGCATGTCTGGGGCCTCTTATTAAACAGATACAATGTAGTGTGTTATCATCACTGTGGATGCTGGCAAGTCAGCCCTGGCCCTAGTGGATTTTTGGCAGTGGATCAGTGTTTGTGTCACGAATCGGCAAGGGCTGGGAACATGGTAGAGCAGCATTCTTGGCTCAGAGGGTAGGGAAAAAACTCATGTCACTCTCCAACTTTCCTTCCCTCTGACTAAGGTAAGCGGTGCCACAGGGAGGAGGAACTAGCACTCCCTTAGAGGGAGAGTTATCAAGAGGCTGAAGACCTGATCTTGAGAGAATCACATTCCACTCGTCTCAGTTCAAAAAGAGTTGTGAGTGCTCAGCATTTTAAGACTTAAGCCCTAAATGTGGGAATGGATGACTGTCCATGAGGGCAGGAGGAGGGCTGGGAAAAACTTCCAATGCTTTTAAAGATGTTTCTATTTTGTGATACTCTGCATATGTAATTAGGAAGCAGTTTTTCAGCCTATACCTTATACCAAGGTTAGGCAACCCCACAGCATGGAGCCCAATTGGAGCGGTCCCCAGGCATGTCATGGAAAGCAGCTGCCCAGAGCAGCTCCTCTTGGCAGCATGCCTGGGGAGGGGTCTTATCAGTAGCATGCCTGGGGAACTCCCATCCCACCGCTGAGAGGAGCTGCTCCAGGCAGCTGTGTTCAGCAGTGTGCCTGCCACCTCCACCCCCCCTCCAGTCGTGGCTGCCACCGACTTTTCAGGCAGTGGCCACTTTGTTTTTTTGGCGTAGGGGGCTGCTGGCACCAGCTGAGGGTCAGGGAAGAGAGGCTGGCATGGGGATCAGCAAAGATTGCCAACCCCTGCCTTATACAATACAAAAGATTCTGTTGTCCTATTTGTGCAGGTTATTTTCTCTGACATAATCATGACAAGGTGTCAACTGAATATTATAAACTCATTTATAATATAATATAAACAATAGAACATTTACATTAGTGATCACTCCTTCTGTATTACACTATATACAGAAGGGAATAATTGTGATAACACAATATTCACCTAATTACTGCAGCCCAATGTAGTGGTTCACTGAACACAAACTACATCTGAACTGGAGCTTTAGGATCAAAAAGGAAAATCCCAATTATAGATTAGATGAATGCACTAAAGTGACAGTACAAAAGAAAAATTACATGGTTTAATTTCTAACTGAATGAGCTTTGATGCTTACTTTCAGATTTCTGGGTGGCTGCAGAATAAGGTCATTTATGAGGGCTGTGTGAAATGTATTATGAAATCCAACACTGTAGGATTAATTACAAACCTGAATCTCAACCTAATTTTGTTGAAATCCAGATGCTTAGAGGTCACGGTGATGTGTATGATATAAAACGTCTAGAATGAGAAATGCTGCTCCAAGCAGTCTTTAAAGAGGGGTGCATTCTCTTAGCAAGTGCAAAGGACTGACCAAAGAGCACAAAAGATGCGTAAATTAAAATGGGTAGGCCTAAAAAAAACATAGCTGAATTGCAGAGTTGGTAGGGGGAACAAGACAAATTGATTCATTTTCTCAAAGTAGAGGAAAGTTTTCAAAAGTTTGAGAATGCTAGATTTGAGAGAGGTGGATAAACTTTTAGAGCAAACTTGGATGATCCATGAGTTTGTATGGGTTTACATGAAAAACCAGGTGAATCCAGACATGCATGCAAACCAAAGTTTTGATGAACCCTTGCAAACTAAACCTGAATATTTTCCATCATCTTTAAATTCCATAAAAATGCATACAAATGAACTTGTTAAAATTTTAGTTAGCTAATGTCTCCACAGCACTTTTGAACATGAAGAACACTGAGTATTTTGTTTGGTGTTCAAGTAGATCATCCCACATGATGCAAAGGAAGCACAACAGAGATTTAGTCTTGTGCATAGATATATTATTCATTTCTTGACAAAATTAGGCAACACTGTGGGCTTTTTTTTCCCTCCTTCCCTCTTCAAACAAGAGGAGTCCACACTCAGATTAAGTAGCTAATGATCAAACAAATGGAATAATGATCCTGATTGTCCTTTAACTCACTCTCCATAGACATGAGTTCATGAGAGAAACAGGCATGCAGCCTCATCAGACGTTAGTAAATACTTTTGATCTTCATTTGAAGGAACTATTCTCAAGATATTCAGAAGCCTGTGGTTTAGTTTCATGTGTGCAGGAGAATAATGCTAAAGAGAATACTCCCACGCAAAGGGAGGTCTCAGAAAAGTTATGCTTGTTCAACTATCCCTGAAGAAAAAGAGCAGCAAATTAGGAAGTGCATACTGGGCTGTATTAAGGGTACAGTTTTATTCTTCAATCCTGATTGCCACCTCTGTTGCCCATTCTACATTTCTTCTATATATGTGAAATTCACACTGCTGTGTTTACTGTTTGGTATTTGGAATATAGGCTTACCTCTAACTCCAAAGCAAAAATGAATGACGATGGGAACAGAGATGGCCACAGGTGGTTAGAAAGCGAATGTGCACTTAGAGACCAAAATGACATGTTTCTTTAAGAAATAAAAGCAAACAGTAAAAATAAAAAAGGGGGTTACTTCCTCTAATTTCCTAGAACTATCTATCTATCTAACATTAGAAAACCATTTCTTTCTTAAACTGGGATTATTTTGAGAGCGATCAGATTCGGAAGACATTTTCAGAATACTTTATGCCACATTACTGGTGAGCACAAAGACGCGCCACTACATATTTTATCACATGCTTTAGTATTCATGCTTTAGTAGAGCAATTCCACCTGACACCAAAAGGGGATGACCAGCATATTACAATGAGCACTGGCAGATAAAAAGAGGGATGGGGGAAATGGATTTAATCACAGAAGTCAAAGATGCAAAAAAAATCACATTAGCTCATTTTGTCCACCTTTCTCTACAAAACTGTTCTTTATATTACGTTAAAATATTTCGTATGCTGCAGCTTTGAAGAAATGTTTCAAATATGAATACATTTGCCCAGTTCAATAGGAATGCAAGAAGCTCTCCAATGATTACAATTTTGTATAAATAATTATACTTAAACACTACCTCCTATTCTGTCAATGACAGTAGCCTGTACCAGCTGTTTTTCAGAAGAAAATGCAAAAACTCTGCAATAGGCGCTTATGGAATCACCTGCCACAGGGAAAGATTCTGCTTATCTCAACCCCAATAATTAAGAGTCTGGCTTATGCCCTGAAGCACGAGAGAGCATGTTCCTACCAAAACCTTTTTTAAAAAAATTTACAATCCTGAATATTCTTGTTATTCATATAAATCATAAAAATTTAGGATTGGAAGAGTGGACCTCAAGAAGTCATCAAGTCTATCTTCCCATTCTCAGGCTGAACCATGTAAACCTAGACCATCCCTGAAAGGCATTTGTCTACCCTGTTCCCTCAAAAAACTCCAGTGATGGTTATTCCATAACCACCCTTGGAAGTTCATTCCAGTGCTTAAATTGCCTTAAGTTAGAAAGTTTTCCCTAATAGCTAATCTAAATCCCTCTTGTAGAAAGTTACGCCCATTATTACTTCCCCTACATTCAGTGGACATGGAAAAGAACTGATCACTGCCATTTTTATAACAGCCCTTAGTGAATTTAAATATAAATATCAGATCCCACAACACTCTTCCTTTCTCAAGAATAAATATGCCCAGTTTTTCAGCTTTTCCTCCTAACTCAGGTTTCTAAGCCTTTTATTACTTGTTTGTGCTCTCCTGTAGACGTTCTCCAATTTGTCTACATCTTCCTTAATGAATGACACCCAAAATTGGAGAGAATGTTCTAGGTGTGGCCTCACTTGCATCAAGATGAGAAGAATTACCGGTACCTCTTCTGTCTTATTTATAGCACTACTGTTAACATACTCCAGAAGGATATTACCTTCTTTTCGCAACTGGTTCATATTTTTTTTTTTTTACTTATTTAATTTGTGATCCATGGTAAATCCCTGAGCCAATTATTCCCCATTTTCTAGTTCTGCATTTGATTTTTCCTTCCTAACAGAAGGACTTCGCACTTCTTTTTACTGAATTTGATCTAACTGATTTCTGATCAATTCTCTAATTTGTCAAGATCATTTTGAATTCTAAAACAGTCTTTTGAAGTTTCGTCATTTTTCCCATCTTGGTGTCAATTATATCAAGGTTATTAATGGAAATATTGACTACTACCAGACCCTGGACTGACCCCTGCAGAACTCCACTGGATATGTCCCCCCAGTTTGACAGGAAACCATTGATAATTATTTAGAGCATGGTTTTTCAACCAGCTGTGCACCCGCTTTATAGTAATTTCATCTAGACCACATTTTCCTAGTTTACTTAAGGGAATGTCATGTGGGACTGTGTCCAAAGCCTTCATAAACAAGATCCATCATGTTTCCTGCTTCTCCTCCCCACCACCCAGTACACCAGTACAAAGGAAATTAGGTTGGCTTGGCAAGATTTGTTCTTGACAAATCCATGTTGGTTGTTATTTATCAACCTATTATCCTCTGGCACTTACAAACTGATTGTTTAATCATTTGTTCCTGTACCTTTCCCGGTATCAAAGTCAGACTGACTAGTTGACTAGTTTATAGTTCCCCAGATCTCCTTTGTTCCCCTTTTTTCAAGATAAGTATTATGTTTTTCCTTTTCCAGAGCTCTGAAGGAACTCATCTGTTCTCCATGAGTTCCAGTTAGTTCCTTTTCCCTAGGGTAAATTTTTGTCAGTCCCTACCAACTTGAATACAATCTAACTTATCTAGATATTCTATAGCCTGCTCTTTCCCTATTCTGGCTTGTGTTCTTCATAAGCAGTGGATTTACACTTTCCTTCCTCTTTGTCTTGCTCCTAATGTATGTATAAACCTCTGTTTAATATCTTTATGTCTACTGCTGGGTGCAATTCATTTTGCCCCTTAGCCTAGCTATCATTTTGTCCCTAAACATTTGTGCTATTTTTTTTGTATTCATTCTTAGCAATCTGTCCACATTCCACTTTCTGTAGGATTTCTTTTTGATTTTCAGGTCATTAAGAAGCTCCTGATAAAGCCATATCAGCCTACTATTCCTTCCTAACTTTCCTTTGCATCAGGATACTTTACTGTTGTGGCCTTAATACTGTCTCTGTGTAAAATGGCTAATTTTCCTGAACTCCTTATCCCATTAAGCCACGTCTACATTGACGGTGGCAAAGTTGCCGCTGTCACATTGAGCCCTCTGTATCAACTTAGTGATCAATTAAAACACACTAAGTCAAACTGGAAACAAACTTAGTAAAACCACCCACTCAAGTGGCACAAAGGAGTGAAGATGCCACGCTGAAGAGGAGTTAGGAAGTTGACGGGAGTTACTCAAGCTACTCTGAATATCTTGAGTAACTCCTATCCTGTCAACTGCTACCGAATTTTATTGGCAGTGTAAACCGGGCCTTAGATTTTCATTCCCATGGGACCTTATCTACCAGTTCTCTGAGTTTGTTAAAGTCTGTTTTTCTAAGTTGTCTTTATTCAGCCACTGTCACTCCTTTCTTTCCTTAGAATCATGAAGCCTATGAATTTATGGTGACATTCACCCACGTTGCATTCCATCTTTGTATTCACAACTAATTTCTCCCTTAATCAAATAAAGTCCAAAATGGCAGCCTTCCCCACTCCCGTTACTTCCTCCACATTCTGAAGCAAGAATTTGCCCCCAATACATTACAAGAACTTCAACAACATTCAATGTTTTGCCACATTATTTTTCCAACAGATGTCTGGGTAGTTAAAGTGCCACACTAGCACCAGGTCGAAGTCTTGTGTTTTAGATATTTCCAATATATGTTCTAGAAATGCCTCATTCACCTCCTCCTCCTGATGGGGTGGTGTGTAGTAGATTCCTACCATAAGACCACCCTGTTTTTTCCCCTCTTCCATCTTAATCCAGAAACTTTCAATTGGTCTGTCCCTATCTACTTCTGGACCTTGGGACAAATGTATATATCTTCATGTGCAATGCACCTCCTCCCATTTTCCCCTTCCTGTCCTTCCTGAATTAACTCTACTCCTTTATTCCAAGATGCTAGTCATGAGACCAAGTCTCTTATGCTCATTATGTCATCCTCCTTGAATAGATATCTAAACTGTTGGGACAATCTGCTCATTGTTTTCCCTCTTGCTGCTCCTATAAAATAATTTTCCATTACCCCATAATTCCCAGCCCTCTGAGAAAGTCACTTTTTATACTGAGTTGTGGGCATTTGTTACCTGTACTAATGTCTATACAAGTCTTGAATATTTCTAAGCTCTCTGCCTGAGTGACATCCTGTGGTAATAGAAGACCACAGATTAATTGGGGGCCATTTGATAAAAAAAACAAACCATTTGTTTAATCAGCTTTGAATCTGCCATCTTTCAGTACTGTTGAATGTCTCATCTCATAGTCTGAAAAAAGAGAAAATACAAATTTCCAGTCTACCTTCCCTAATGCTATTCTCTCTCTCTCTCTTTTTTTTAAATACGTGGGTCATCTAGATCTTTGATTATTGTAAAAATGTAAGACGATTAATTCTGTTACACAGTTGTCTATTGTCCAGTTAATTTTGCTGCATTTAGGTACATAATTTAAATGGTAGTAACATTTTCTTTTCATATAGCGTTATTTTGCTTGTTCAAATTTTGCTTTGGATAGTACTGGAATTACAGAATAATTATACACCGAAAACTAAATTAAAGCAGCTGAAAAATAAACCACAAAAGCTATATTAATGTGATCTGTGTTTTAAACTCCTAAAGGCAAAATTTATATACTTGAAATATAATCTGGCGTAATAACTGAAATATAAGAAAGTTGCATTTTATTTTAATCAGTGAAACTGAAGATGCCAGGTGAGCATCACAGCTTTATTAAACAGTAAATGAAAGACAATGCAGCCCATAGTTTCCAATGCTTAGAACTGTATTTTCTAACCAAATTTCTTCAACCCAATTGAAGCATTTGTCCTCATTGGGGACTAAGTTCCATGGTAAGTTCAAAGTATTAGAAAGAACCTATTTTAAAAGTGATTAAATACAAAATAAGCATGTGAATGATTTAAATAGTGAAAAAACACTGATATCTCATAAGCAACTGGAGTTAAACGAACCTCCCCTCACCTCATTTTTCAGAGAACAAGCAAGAGAAATTTCAGTTAAGCTTAATTTCCCGCTCCCCATAAGTTATGAGCTACTGAAAATAGGGCTTCATAATGGCAGAGCCTTGTCATTCATCACTATTTTTAGCCAAGCCAGAATACACATGAACAGAATGATGTGACTTCAGAATCACTGACTCTAATCATCCTTCCATTCAAATCAATGGCAAAGTCCTCAAATTCAGAGGGAAATCTAAGTAAATCTGCTCCCTTCCTGTACCTTCAGCTTGTATGTTACACTAGTATACATTCTCATCCCTCAGATTACCATCTAGGTACCAAAAATGAAATGCCTTTACTTAATTTAAAGGTATTGCAATTGGTGTAACAAACAGAGGTGAGTGAAAAAGACTAGTTTATCAAGAAAATCACCCAATAGGAAGGGGTAATATAATGGGAATGTGTCTGGGTGATAATCTTAGTTTTAGAGTAAATCTACACAGCACTTGGGAATTACATGTATCCTGAGGGGGACGAGAAGATGTAAATTATACAATCTTAGACTCTTTTCTGAATTTAGCCATTGACTTCAAAAAGAAAAGAATTGGGCCCTTTATGGTTACTGTAGATTGGGAATGTGTGGACAGTGTTAGTGAAGAAAAAACAACAAAAGTCCTGTGGCACCTTAAAGACTAACAAATTTCTTCGGGCATAAGCTTTCGTGGGCTGCAACCCACTTCGTCAGATGCAGTGTTAATGAAGCTTGATCTAATACATAAAAGGGTTTGATTTAATGAATAAAGGGGTTTCCAGTGCTTGCTTCTTTGGGACATGAACGGCATGAATGAAACAAAGATTCAAATCTACCCGTCAGCCTAGGAGAGATTTTTTTGGAGAGGGATGCTTTAAGTGCTCTTTTGCTCGTTTATTTGGCTTCTAGGGCCATGCTGTCAGATCTCCACAAGGTACAGTGATACAGGGGAGGAGGTGCGTCACATCACCTTTACCCTGAGCATGGAGCTATGGCAGATCTCTCTCTTTATCTGCTCCAAAGACCTGCTCACATGCTTTGACCAAGATGGGCTTCCCCAGTCCAAGAGATGGTAGATTGAACACTGGTCAGTTGAAAGACAATGTTAGGCCTCCAGCACAGAAATGGCTTTCAAGGAGCTCTCTTTCTTTTGGAAACATCTGACATGATCCGTTGGAGCCAGATTCTTGCCCTGTTTGAATAGTTACTTTCCTGAATTGTGTAAGAACTGCTGTTGCAGGATCTTTGAGAAGTTAAGACCTAAGATCCCAACGTTTGACAAGACAAGACCCTATAACAGAGAAAAACCCAGACTGCTTGTGTACTCTCCCTGTGACAGCACTTTGACTCCTCTGTGAAAACATGTCCAGAAGCTCCCTGGAGAGTAAGCAGGAGACCAGTCTGGCAGCTGAATACTTATTTCCATCTTGCAGACCCTGTGAAGGAATGGAAGCACTAGCCGGGTCCCAGGTGGGTTAGTTGTTGAAGAAGAGAGCCCTCTTGTTTTGACCATATCCCTTTAAATAAGAGAGGTTTAAAAAAGAAATGCATAATTCTTTGCTTAGTCATAGACTCTTGGAAGCAATATGAAGTTTTCAATAATCCCAAATCCTTACCATGGGATTAATGGAAGATTTGCTTCTGTGAGCAATTTTGTTAGCTCATAAGTCAAACACTGGCTAAAGAGAGAAAATTCTGATGGGAACAAGAGGGGGGTGGGAGTGCGGGAAACAATGTTTCTTAAAATCCTCCGGTGTCTGTGGTGAAGTCATCTCTGCAGGATATTTCAGTCTTTCCCACAAAAACAGTGCGGATTTCTGAGCCACCTGCTTGTTCACTGCTGCCAAAGAGACAAAGGCAGTTTCATCTCCTTCACAATATGATTGAGCGCGTGGAGACCAAATTAACGTCATAGGAACAGTCAATCATTTGTTATTGTAGCTCTTAAAGAGAGTTTATTTTGATCCTACAGATTTAGCCCACCACCAAGATTTCTTTCTTAAAGATAAAAGAACATTCATGTCAGGGTATAAAAGAGCAATTCTGAAACCACCCCCAAAAAGAATAGATCCTAAGATGTAATATTTTTTGAAGAAATTACTTTCCTCGATTTCAGTTTTCCAACTGCAGAGAGAGTGGAGAAATGCCGCAATTTAACACCCATTCAGTCAGGTCTGACAATGCAATTGAGATTGGGTCTACAGAGCTTCACTGCATCTGGTAAGCAGGGATATTATCATCCTGTCATGTATATCAACATCTGCAAACACTACCAAGGAGGCAGTGAATACATCATCCACCTGCAAGTAAATTGGTAGAGAGATTCTAGCTGGCCAGCAAGATCTCCACATGGGAATGATGAGGAGCTTAATGGGTAGGAAGGAACACCCGATCCTCTTGTAAATGTCATGGCTAGAGAGTACAAATACCATTGCCCTCTAGTGACTGTTTTACAAAAGATAAATATTGAGAGACAGGTGCAAGATGATGTGCTTTGAGTAAGGACTCCTCCTTACCCACTTGCCACTCTGGACTACAGTATCACCCTCCTTCCTCATACAGAGTAATCGGGAGGCTGATACAGTTCAAAGGCAAAATCTATCAAGAAAGATGGTACAGTCAAGAGCTCAGTCCACCAAGGAGCATTATAGGGAAACAATGTTGCATCAGTATAGTAAGCTACCCTCTCTACGACAAGAGGGAAGAGGGTTTTAACCACGTTGCAGGACATCCCTGATGTAAGGGGGTCCTCTTGATGTGGTTATTACAGTGGAGACTAGCTGAGAGACAAGCACACAAAGGGAAAGATTTTCCACTCATTAAAGCTAACTTTTAGAGCCCTGGCTCTAAAGAGATGACAGACTCTTTAGGATGCCTGAGACAGCTGATATCCAGAAACTTCATGGTACTATTAAAATTTTGTCCTCATTAAAGAAGAAAAAGAAAAAAAGCTGCTGTTCATTAACTTTCCTGTGGATGGAAAATGTTGCTCAATATAAAAAGGTAAAAGCACAAATGGAAAGATTAAAATGACTTTTTTCCAGCTTACAAGTTACACTGGAACCACTCAAAAGCTGACTAACCTTACAGAAAAGCAGCATGATCTGCACGACAGTGGATTATCTCTCTGCAGTGGCCCCAGCGTAGAGTCTGCTGTAGTCAGGCTTCTGTGTAAACTGTCAAGAGCACTGAGAAGGTCAACTATTAGGGCCATGTTGCAACAGTGAGGGATCTGACATTTCAGAGGAGAAGGGGAGGGATTTCAAGATGTGTGGAAGAGGTTTAGGTTTCCCCTTCCTGCAGTAGTTCGTGTGCTGCACAAAAATGGATGGTGTTGTCAGAAAAACAAAGCTTTACAATGGGTCCAGAGGGCACAGACATGGGTTTTCCCAGGATATAAAATCAACAGACAGTATGATCACCAAATCTGAAAGTAAAAAGAAGTCACCCACCCACTCAATGTGAAACCTAATCATTTGTGCATATGATTATTCATCTGGCATCTTGCACAGCTGTAGCACAGAAAAAGTCCCAAAGTAACCCAGGACATCCACTACACTCCAGATTAAATGGCTAGCCAGCACAGGGATGTTTTCTTTTTAACCTTGTCTTCACAAACAATGGGGATTATTCCCAGAACAGACTGATGTGGCTAACTGGAATAGTCTCTGAATACTAATTCCTAATTGTCCCTGATCATGCATTTACCTTTCTTGTTTGAAATACACATTGTTTGACGTGATGCACTGATAGCAATAAAGTTTCTGGATAAATAAAGAGCTTTATTTATAAAATGTATTTGAAAAGCACAACATTCTCCTAATGCCAGGCAGGCTGCTGCCATTGCACACTAACACCAGAATTTAACACACACAGATGCAGACACACATCCACCCCAAAGTGCATGAACAAGAGCAACCAAGTAAACCATGTGAAAGAAAGAAGCTTCCTTCGGTGAAACATGCCCTGACTCCCATTCGCCACACATTTCATGCTGGGGTGGGGGAAATACATATAGGAGAAAGGCAATACAGAAGACCGCATGGGGCAAAATTGCCCTGCCCAGCTGCTCATGGGACCTGCTTGCAAAAAGAGGAACTCTGCTGGAGTTCATAGGTTCACAGATTTTGGCCAGAAGGGACCACTGTGATCATCCAGTCAACCCTACTGCATTCCACAGGCCATAGTATTTCCCTGAATTAATTAGTGCTTCAAGTCCAATAGGTGAAGGAACTAAAGTAAATGTTTTAGAAAAATGTCCGAACCTGATTTACATATTTTCAGTGATGAAGAATCCAGCAAAACCCTCGGCAAATTATTCCAAAGGTTGATTTATCTTCACTATTAAAAATTTTCACCTTCTTCCAAGTCTGAATTTATCTAGCTTCAACTTCCAGCTACAGAATCCAATTATACCTTTGCCTGAGATATTCAAGGGCACTCTATTATCACATTTCTCTTTCCCACACTGGTAATTATAGACTGTGATAAAGTTATCTAGTCACCTTCTTTCTGAGACACTAACTAGATTGAGCTCCTTGAGTTATTTAATGTTTCTAAGAGCATTAATTTATTTACAACAATGTTTAGGATTTAATATTTATATAAATAATAGCATTTAGAAGTTCTCGTCAAGACTGGGATTTCATTAGGCTAGGCCAGTGGTTCCCAACCTTTTTGGCTCTTAAACCAAGTTTTCCCCTCATCTGGAAAGTTTCTATCTAAAGTGATGTTCCCATAGTCTGTATTTAGCAATGGAATTTGCTATTTCAGTGAATCATGTTAAGGACTGATGCTTTTGAAAACATGAGGGATGCAATTCATTCTAGTGAAATGGGCCCATACCATGCACAATGCACTGTTTAAGACCCATTTATGTCCTTAGGGTAAAATTTATCCAAATGCAGTAGGTTCACACAAGCTCTTATGGACATACTGACCATGACCAACATTCTCAAACCAACTTCACAGAAATCAGTGGTTGGACAGGGGCACGCAACACACACCGCCCTGATGCGTCTCTGCTACATGTGCACAGTGGTCAGGGTTCAGCTAAGAACAGCATGACCACAGAGAAGCGCAGTATTATCTTGGAACCATTCATCTGCTGCAGAGCACAAGAGTGCCAGCCCAAATGCCCAGCGCATTCGAGTGCCTGCCTGCTATTGCCAAAGGTAGGACTAGCTCCATATGCACCAACACACCCAACAAAGAGATCATGGTGTGCACAGAACCCTCCACTTCTCTCTCTCTGCCCAAAAGTAACAGACACCTGAGACAGACTGGAATGTAGGGCCAAGCAGGTAAAGAAGTGTTGCTGTTCTGGGAGATAATGTTTAAAAAAAAAAAACAGGCGTCAGAAGCTTTTTACTTGTAAATAGCAGTCTCCCTGACACACCAGGAGACTTGTTCAATCTGCTTATGACCATTTACACGGTCCATTAATATGGGATTTTTGTTCCACTTCAATGGCATATCAGATTTTTGTGCACTCTCTGTTGTAGGGTGAACATCACCTTGAATGAATTCCGGTAATTCTCTGCTTTCGATGATGGCTAAGTATTTAACTTCTTCCTACTTCTTCCAGCTACCGGGACATAAAAATGCACTCCAGAAGTAACAGCACAGGATGTCCACCCAAATCAAAACAGTGCCAGCAAAGGCTAAAGGAGCACCATAAGGAAGATACTACTTATGCTTGGAGAGTAAACATGAAAAGGGGGCAAAAGGAGAAAGACCACATGGCAGAAACCAGCACCATACTAGAAAGCCCTGAACCTGAGAAAAAACAAAAAAGATATTCCAAAAAAGGAGAGGACCTCTCTCGAGATGACCTTCTATTTCTTCTTAGTGTGCTTGAGGGTGAATTACAGGTGACGTCTTCTTTTGTTTTATGTTTCAGATTGTGGGATGATTGTATAATCTACTCTAAATATATGGGTTGGGTTTTTTTTCCCATTTTAGATAGCACACCTATTATAATTGCCACATACATGCAAAGTGTAAGAATACATAAAATATTTATCCAAATATCACACATGAGAACACCCAATCCCAAAAAACCACGATTTTCCCTACTCATCCTAGTATTCATCTTTGAAATATGAAAATGTCATTGTGTAAACATTTTAGTGATTCAATGGTCCCGTTACTCTCAATGGCTATGTCTACACTGGAAAGTTAGTTCGAATTAAGGAAGCTTAATTCAAACTAACTTAAGCCTTGGCTACACTAGGCTTTCATTAGTTCAAATTAAGGGCTTCCTTAATTCGAACTAATAAATTCACTTATACTTTTCGAACTAATGGTTAATTCGAACTAGTTAGTTCGAATTAACCCAATGTGGCCATGTTCGTTCGAACTAAGCGCTTAGTTCAAACTAAGTGGCACACTGACCTTAATGCAATTGACTAATTCGAACTAAGCAAGTGCCATGCATGGCACTTGCTTAGTTCGAACTAAAATTTGCTAGTTCGAATTGAGTTAATTCGAACCAACTAAAATTAGTTTGAATTAGTTAGTTCAAATTAATAAGTAACTAACTAGTAAGTGTAGACATAGCCAAAGTGTGAAACTATATGTGAATCCATCTCTATGAAGAACTGCTAAAACTTTAGTGCCACACAATCCCAACATGCATTCTGAATATATTTGTTATATAACTATTGAGGAATGTTTTAGAAATTCTAAAAAGAATCCCCAACCCTTTTATTAGGGTCATTTCTTGTATCCCTCTTGAAAAGCCAGATGCATTAGGTCCTTGGCATTCAACTGTACAGGGTTCAGAGGGAGAAATAAACCCTCCAAAAAGGCCCTAAAATAATTTTACAACAGCTCAAAAGGTCCATTACAGGCTAGGAATGAGGGCTGGCTCCCAAAAGGGCCATGAAATATTGGATTTCAAAATTGTGACTTTTTCTATATGTAAACACTGTTAGTGGCCCAGGGCTGAATGTTGCCTACCCTGGGAAAAAATAATTTAGGAGTCAGAGTGGAAGTCTTTTCAGAAAAAAGGATGAGACGTTTCTGTGGCAGGGTAAATTAAAAAACAGAAATGACAGCTGTTTGAAATTGCTCATGAGTTTGGAATGTTTGTGGGCAGAGGTCAGGTGAACTGGTCAAAGGGGCATAATAAATTGATTTATCATATGATTTCACAGTTTCACATCTGGGCATTACCTGTATGTTTACTTTTACCACTAATATATGTATATGTATAGACATAATATTACATTATATATAAGCGGTATGTGTGTTCATTCAGTTGGTCACTCACACGTTTAAGTGACCACCTGAACACATACACACATGTGCACCCCTCCCAAATATTTTATTAATTCCTTGTAGAATATGTTATTTTTGGCTCTTTCCACAGGGAAATTCTTAGTAACCCTCCCCCCCGCACCTCCCAACCCCACTACCCGCAATAATGGGCCCAAAACATAAGGTGGGATGTTTCATATGAAATCAGGGAGTGATTAATGTGTTAAGGGGAAAAAAACCTCTGGTATTAAATTTTTTCAGAGTCATCTCCTGTTTCCTTCCTTCTTTCTAAAAGAAGATCAAGACCTATATTTCCCAAAGACACACGTTCGCAAGACACAGTTCTAAGCAAATGTATTTCTCTGCCAAGTTAAAAAAGAGTCCAAACATCTTAGTATGTTTAAAATCGAATGGGATTAAATTAAAATATCAACATATTTGGGTCAATGCATAATTTTTAGGTTGTTTCTGTGGGTGAGAGAAAAAAGTGGGAATGCTTTATAAAAAAATTTTATTGGGGGAGGGGGTGAGAGGGAGGCAGAAAAAAATGAGAATGCATTTTTTGGATTCCAGATTTTCCAGTAAAACAAACATGGAGTCTTGTGGCACTATTATAGACTAACAAATTTATTTATCTCATGACCTTTCGTGGGAGAGATCCCACTTTGTCAGATGCTTGAAAATGGAAAGAAAACAGTATAGCAATGAGGGATAAATGAAGTGAAATAAGTGCCATCACAGGATCAGGGCAGATTACTTCATCAAATGAAATAGTTTGTATTGATTCGAACTGAGTGGAACAACAATATGGAGGCTGAGAGAGGCAGCAATCACTGTTTATAATGAGAAAGCCAACCTAAATCTCTATTCAAACCTCAGTTGGTGGTATCAAATTTGCATATGAATTCTAATTGTGAAGTCTCTTTTTGAAGCCTTGACCTAGAATAAATCTGTTTAAGGATAACCACAGATGAGTCCATCACAGAGTGGCCGGGGAGACTGAAGTGATCTTTTATTAGTTTTTGAATGTTGCCATTTCTGATGTCAGATTTGTGTCCATTTATTTTTTTGTGCAGAGACAGATCAGTTTGTCCAATATATAAGGCTGAGGGGCATTGATGACACTTGCCTAGACTAGTCCATATGGGAGATCTACTTTCTGGACACTACTGTAAAAATAAGTCATGGACACATAAAGGCCACCCTATACTGGAAACCTACTGACTGCTATAGTTACTTGAATGCCTCCAGCTTTCATCCAGGACACGCCTCACGATCCACTGTCTACAGCCAAGCCCTAAGATATAACTGCATTTGCTCTGATCCCTCCGACAAAGACAGACACCTTCAGGATTTCTATCAAGCATTCTTAAAAAATGCATTTCCCATCTGTGAAGTTAGGAAACATGTGACAGAGCCAAACAGGTACCCTGAAGTCAACTACTACAGGACAAGCCCAAGAAGGAAAACAACAGAAGGCCACTGGTCACCACCTAGAGCCCCCAAGTCAAACTTCTGCAACACATCATTAAGGATCTACAGCCTATACTTCAAGACAATCCCACATACTCTCAATCCCTCATTCTCTTGGGAGGCAGACCTCTCCTCACTTAGAGACAGCCACCCAACCTTAAAGGGACATTCACCAGCAACTACAGACCACACAACAGAAACACAAAAGCAGGCAATATCCCTGCAGCAAACCCCGCTGTCAACTCTGCCTACATATCTACACAAATACGCTATCATAGCACCTAATCAAACCAGCTACTTCATCAGGGACCCACTCACCTGTTCATCACCAATGTGATAGATATATGCCATCATCTGCCAACAATGCTTCTTGGCCTTATACTTTGGAAAAACTGGACAGTCCCTGTGCAAAAGAATAAATGGACACAAATCTGATATCAGAAATGGCAACATTCAGAAACCAATGAGAGATCACTTCAATCTCCCTGGCCATTCTGTGATGGACTTATCTGTGGCTATCCTTAAACAGATTTATTCTAGGTCAAGGCTTCAAAGAGAATTCCAAGTTAGAATTCATATGCAGATTTGATACCATCAATTCAGGTTTGAATAGAGGTTTAGATTGGCTTTCTCATGATAAACAGTGATTGTCGCCTCTCTCAGCCTCCCTATCCCTTGTTCCACTCAGTTTGAATCAATACCACCTATTTCATTTGCTACAGTAATCTATTCTGATCCTGTGATGACACTTACTTTATTTGTTTGTTTTGCTGAACTAAACTAACATTGCTACCCCTTTGGAACTTGTCAATATACAAAGTGCAATACTTCTGTAACTCAAGATCCTTTAAAGCACTTTGATGGGGGACCCAAGATTGAGGACCCCAAGATTATTAGTTACTTTTGAAAATCTTGGCCTCTCTCTCTCTCTCTCTCTCTCTCTCTCTCTCTCTCTCTCTCTCTCTC